>JAOANR010000011.1:1498746-2098746 GCA_030278955.1 Hygrophila difformis
AATGGGGAAAAACTTATACTCCCTCCGTCTCATATTTATCTTCTTCGACACTGTAGATATGGAGTTTAAGAAAGTTGTATTTTATTATTTTCATGTGTACTTTTTGAGGGGTAAATTTGTCTCTTTTTGTCTTATAGTGCAATTGTTAGTAAAATTAAGGATTGGTTTTTTTGTAAATATATGGACATGTAGGGACATTTTAGTAAAAAAAAAATTCCCTTTTTGGGGTAGGAAGATAAATGTGGGACGTCCGAAAACGGAAAGTAAGAAGATAAATATGGGACGAAGGGAGTAACAAATAAATTCTGAGCGCTATATAAATATATATATAATTGATTAATCAATAAAACGAAAATAATATAAATGGGTTGTACGAAACTAAAATTAAAATGTGGCCGGTATGTCTGATGCATCACGCACTTGAAAATTACTCCTAAGAATTACCTCTTTAATTTAATTATTAGATTAGATTGTGTATATATTTATATATATTTTACACATAAATAAGCAAAATAATAATAATAATAATAATAATAATAATAATAATAATAATAATAATAATAATAATAATAATAATAATAATAAAATAAAATAATATGAAGAAGTTTAAACTTATTCTTAATAAATCCTCCAGCATGCAAATAATGGAATATTGGAATGATTTTTTAACTCATCTCAATTCTCAAATCCTCTCCTAAATCACTTCATTCGAACAGAGTCTAAATCACTGGTCGTTTCACAAACGAGAAAGAAATGAAAATTTGAAGGGAATCTATAATTGGGCTTTAGTCCACTTTGAACCAAGAAATAATCGGCCCATTGATATTACTTCTATATGGCCCATTTATTCAAATGATGGGCTTATGGAAGCCACCATTAGCATAAAATCACACTCCATTGTTCCATTAAAGGGATCCCACTTTTGATGGAATAAATACTCAAATAGTAAAGTAAGATTCACTATTATTAAATTTGATCCATAAATTATTTGATTATCTCAAATTATCCTATAACTTTCATATTTAGCCGAAATAATCACAAATACATTTAGTATTCAATTTTAGACCCCCAAACCTTTAAATTATTCACTTTTACTCCCATTTTTTTTTATTTTTGCAATTTATTCTTTATTACATATTTATATTTTTAAAATGAGGACTAAATTCCAAAATTTAGAAACTTTTTAGGGTAAAAGTGAACAATAAAAAAGTTTAGGGATCTAAAATTAAAAATTAAATGCATTTAGGATTATTTCGGCTAAAATATAAAAGTTAAAAGATTATTTTGGATAATCAAATTGGATGATAGTGAAATTTACATGACTATTTGGGTGTTTATTCCCACTTTTGATATTGTTTATATTGTCTAAAAACTAAGTAAATATTCAAATATGATCTCGTTAGAATGATTTAATTATATAATTTTAGAATAAATATTTATATAATTTTTACTTATACTT
The DNA here is from genome assembly GCA_030278955.1 of Hygrophila difformis. NCBI lineage: Eukaryota > Viridiplantae > Streptophyta > Magnoliopsida > Lamiales > Acanthaceae > Hygrophila > Hygrophila difformis. The sequence continues at coordinate 1,500,206 of JAOANR010000011.1, forward strand.
ATTTAAAAGATCAAGCGTTAAACAAGTATATTAAATTTAGTAAAAAAAAAAGAAAGCATTCATTTTTAATAGGAAGATAAGATTATAAATATGACAACTCATAAATAAATAACCTATGCTCATAAATGAATAGTATACAATACTCAATTGCAGTAAAATTAAACTACAGACTCATTCAAATTGAAAGAGAATTAAAAGAATAAAAAATAAAAAATCAGAAACTTCTCTTGCTTTTCATTTTTCCTACTTTTTTTTTCTTTTTTCTTTTTATTTGTTTCTTCCTATCATGGCAATTTCAATTGTTGAAGTAATAATATAACCAAAAAGTAAGATTTGTGTGGTGTTTACTGTTTAATTAGTAATTAAAATAAAAAAAAGTAGTGTGCATCTTCTGAACATTCATCAAATTAAATAAAATAAAAAGAAACATGAAATTAGGTAATTTGTTAACCAAGAATTTTATTTTATAGGGTTAACAGTAATCATCTACACTACTCGCTACATATATACATACCGTGGGGAGGAGAATATAGAGAGAAATTTGACTAGGTTCTTTGCTCATAATATTTAACTTATTAATATAATAATTATACACAAATAGTAACTTATTTAATACTACATCCATGCATCGTCATAGAATGCTTTCAACGTAGAATCATTAATACTTGGCCATTAGAGTTGCAATTAATGCCTGATTGGGTAATTATATTATTAGCATGTTTGGGAGTCAGCAGATAACATATTTGACCAGCAGATGTGAAGCCATCAAATGGCAAATTTAATTAAAATGATGAGAGAGGAAGAGAAAGAATAATGGGTATTTTAAGTCAGAATTGAATCTGCTCCTTGATATGCTTCGGAACGAAGCAGATTGTATTTTAGCATGTTGTCTTCAATATGCTCATAAAATATGTGTTAACTCCAAATATTTTTAGGCCCATGAAATTAGGCTCAGTAAATTTAGCCCAATCCATTTTTTCGAGTGGCCCAGTCCAAAGGCCCATTAAGCTCAGCCCAATCAAAAAGTCCAATCCAATTTATGAGGTATCCGTATCACATGGTAAGAAGCCGCCACCCATCCATTCGAAATGTATCCGGGTCATGAGGCAACGCCACACGGTTTAGTAATTTGAGGCTGCATCCCTTGGAGAAAATTATGAAGGGCTTTACAGGAGGCACCATCCAAGGAGAGGATCCGCTACATGAATAGCATGCGACATTTCCTAGTTCTATCCGGAAGAGATACTCATCCGTTACAGCCCACAGTCAGGAAGAGAATATTACATCATTAATGCAGGCGCCATCAAAGGGATCGTGTCCTGAAGCCTGGAAGGTCGTCGTCTTATCCCATCCCCTATAAAAGGGTGAAGAAACTTGGAAGCAGGGGCATCTCAACTCTACACCAGAATCTGCATTTTTATTTTTTAAGTTTTCTGCACTTTACAGTCTTCTATTTCATTCCCAGTTGTTATTTTTCCAGCGTAATTCCTTTCTGCAAAATCCTTTCCTCAATCCTTGTAATCGTCTTCCACATTATCAATCAATAAAAATTCTTGGTTAACAAATTGGCACGCCCAGTGGGACTCGAGTGGAAACCATATCCGCTTAGAGTGTATGCTACTTAGATCTGGACGAGTAGTAAGAGACTTAACGCAAAAATTTGAAGAAATGTCGCTCCAGGAAGAAACTCCAGTAAGAACACCCTCTGAGAACGCCGATAATGCGGCGACCACCTCTCAACCACCACAAGGGATAATGCAAGTCCCATCCCTTTCGGAACAGATGCGGCTATCGATGACTGAGTCGATGGCCGAATTCATGCCTTTGTTAACAAGGCACCTTATGGATGTGCTGCGGCCTGCTATGGCCGATCAAACTGACAAGATTTGTGGATCCCTGCGTACTTTGCCAGAGGGCTCCATCTCAATGAATGGCACGAATGTGCCACCAAACATCTCAGGGCCGTATGGCGGCCCACAGAGGACTTGGGGGATAACCTTTGGCCAGCAACCATTCTCTGAGTTCGGAGGTATGGCTAGTCTGCCTCCATTTCCTTCTTCTCATACTTTCGTTCCTGCGGCATCTAATATGCCGAATGGTTGTTATACAGCGCCCATAACATATGCTTCATCAGGATATTTGATGCCGTCTAGTGCGGTACCAACCATTCCTGGCATGACACCACGCCAGGCGACGGCACAGCCATTTGGAGTGGCGGCTATGCCACCGGCCGCCATCCCTACTTTAGGCGCTGGAGGAGGATACATGCCCACCAACATACTTCCGGCCGCCAACCTATACCCGGCTGCCAACATGGGTCACCCGGCCGCCAACAGTCATCCGGCCGCCAACATGAGCCATCCGGCCAACAGTCACCCGGCCGCCAACATGAGTCATCCGGCCGCCAACACGTTTCATCCGGCCGCCAGCTTGGCTCCGGCAGCCAACACGGCTGGCAACATACTTCATCCGGCCGCCAACATGACTCCGGCCGCCAACATGGTCCAGGCCGCCATGCCCATGTATCAACAAGCTGCCATGCCTCCTACACAGGCACCTGTAGTGTCACCCGAATTGTTGGCAGATATGATGCAACAACATTTCGGCATTCAATTAAGGCCGATGGAACGGCCCACCTATAGGAAACCATACCCGGATTGGGTAGATGCTATGCAGCCTTATCCTAGAGGTTTCAAAATGCCCGAGTTCACAACGTTCTCGGGAGACGACGGCAAATCAACTGTAGAGCACGTGGGAAGGTTTACTGCCCAATGTGGCGAAGCAGGTGCCAACGATTGGCTGAGACTAAGGTTGTTCAGCTCCTCACTGACTGGACCTGCCTTTGCTTGGTTTGCGTCATTGCGGCCTAATTCCATTCAAAACTGGGCTGATCTCGAGCGGGCGTTTCATGACAGATTCTACACTCCTCTGTCACAGGTTAGTCTTGCAGACCTCACCAACGCCAAACAATTTGCCGATGAGACGGCAAGTTCTTTTATTAATAGATTGCAGCGCCTTAAAGGCCGATGTACTATAGCAATACCTGATAAAGAAATAGCCAATATAGCAGTGGCTAACATGTTACCGAGATTAAAAGAACATTTAATTGTGCAGGATGCAACTGACCTTGCCCAGCTGGCCGAGAGAGCGGCCCGCGTGGAAAAATTCCTGGGAGAGCAGGAAGAGAGGCGTCCTACGCGTCGGGTCCACTTCGAGGAGGTGAGACTCAGTGATGAAGAGGACGATGCTGTAGAAGTGGCTGTTGCAGAGCTAGTGCACACAGCCAAACCGCATACATGTGCGGCTCTCAAGCCGCCAAAACAAAGAGAGGCTAAGTATAAGCCTGAAGAAGACCTATTTGACATGGGCAAGGCGGACCAAGTGTTCGATGCTCTACTCAAAGATGGTGTGATCAAGTTGCCTGAAGGGCAAAAATTACCAGCGGCCGAGGAAATTCGGGGCCGAGCATTTTGTAAGTGGCATAACTCATTTACTCACAGCATTACTAAATGCAGGAGTTTTAGAACTGCCATTCAGAACAAAATAAAAGAAGGTCGTTTGAAAATTGCAGGTATGAAAGTTGATTTAGACCCATTCCCTCAGCTTCCCATTGGTGCTTCTGGACTCATCCCAAACCCAGAAGATGACGGCTCCAACAGCCAGACTGATAAAGGGAAGGAACACGTTGAGATTGATGAGGAGGATGTAGACTTGTTGTCTGATGAGTCCGACCATGAAAAAAGAAAAGAGTTGTATAAAAAGCAACCAAGATTCAAAAACATGTCGAAGGAGGACTTCAAGAAAGTCCTGGAAGCAGAGGAGCAAGAACACCAGAAGAAGCAAAATCCTCCTTTGAGGGTTGAGATTCCTAAGCACGCTGTAGAGATTCATGAAAACGGGAGACACCAGCCTGTCACTCGAGATTATAGGCATGGTGTGCAGGTGGTTCCAACCTTGATGAGGCGACCGGAGCATCCAGTTGAGACTGACAGGTGGATGAGGAACCGGGCGCCTAGTAAAGCTGCTCAAAGGGAGCCGCCACCCATGACTAGAAGTCAATTTAGGCGGGCTCAGAGACGATATGCCGAGGAAATGCGGGAAGCTCAGATCCACAAGTTGGAGTCTTCTAGGCCTCGGAAGCCCATACAGCCCACTTACTTTAGAGGTGAAACCTCCGAACAGCGGAGACATAACTCGTCCATAACACCCCACCAAAGAAAGTTGCATGAGGCTTCAAGAAGGTCACCACAACCTTCGTCACCCAGGAGGCCAGTCCTGGAAAGGCTGCAACCTTCATCACCCAGGAGGCCAGCCCGGGAGAGGCAGCAGCCGCCATCACCACCCAGGAGGCCAACCCGGGAGAGGCGGCAGCCGTCATCACCCTCCATCAGGAGGCCGATGAAGGAGAGATTAGAACCGCCATCAGTTTCTACTGCCAGGAGACCAGTGAGAGAGAGATTGCAATGGACGGAAAGAAAACCTCAGCCGCCATCACCTCAACCTAGGGCAAGACAAATGGAGCCTCCTCAAGAGAACATTCAACCCTCGGTGTCTAGAGACAAAGGTAAAGCTGTTGTTACCGAGTCTGACGATAAAGGAAGTAAAGTTAAATCTGCAGGACAGAAGTTCATCGAGAGGCTAGACAAAATGGACATGACTCCTTCAAACATGGCTATGGCTAGTGTGCTCATGAAATACATGGCATATTTGGCAGCCCATGAAGCTGGTGAACTTGGAAGTGAGCCGCATAGTTTTGAAGGATTTATGGCTTACTGCAAGACTGTGGAAACCCAGAAGAAATCACAAACACAAGTTGAAGCAAAATCAACTAATGAGGTACTTCAGGCGACCAATGAAGCACCACATGTGAATTTTGGTGCTATCACACCTACAGAAGTGGAGGCTGCTGTGGAGGCCAACCTCGACAAGCCTAAAGTTGGGATTGGCGCCCTAGGCATGATGATTGATGAATGTGGCACCACAGAGGATATGAATGTTGATGAAGAATATGGAGATAGATATGGTGATATAAACCTTACTATGGACGAAGGATATGAAGACGATGGGTGGGGTAATGTGAACCTCAATATTGATGAGGAATACCATTTTGAATTAGAAGGCATGGATCTTGAAGATGAGGCTTTCTGGAAAAAATTGGACAAAGAGCTGAAAGAAGCAGATGATAGGAAAGAAAAAGGGCCGAATGACCCATCCGTGCCTATGCAGGTCATTGGATTGGCGGCTGAGGAAGAGAGAAGTGATACCGAATCTGAGATATGGGATGAGGAAGAGCCATCGTTCGCGAGGCTCATTGAAGAAATGGATGAAATGATAGCGGAATTATCCCATCCAACCAGGGATGCACCTCCCACGCCAGAACTTGGCGGCCAACGTGATATTTCAGATTTGGCTATGGCACAGTTCGCCAAACCTGAGGTTACCCAGACGAGGCAACTGAAGCCCTTGTATGTCAAGGCTCACATTGATGGGCGTCCTGTGAACAGGGTATTTGTTGATAATGGGGCGGCAGCCAATGTGATGCCGATGTCAACTCTAAGGAAGATCGGGAAGAGTGAAAAAGACCTGATCCCCACGAGGGTTAGAATGTGCAGCTTCGTAGGGGAAGCAACCCAACCTGCCGGATTCATAACGGCAGACGTCACTATTGGGTCCAAAACCATCAAGGTCGCCTTCTTCGTGGTGAAATCTAAGACGTGTTACTCGGCATTGCTTGGGCGCGACTGGATTCACATGGCGCAGTGTGTGCCATCCACCCTCCACCAACAGTTGTTAATTTGGGATGGTGACCAGGTAGAGTTGGTGGAGGCGGATCCTCAACCCTTTGCAGGACCGGATGCCAACAATGGCGAGGCGATCTTCTACCTTGAAGACATCCAACCTGCCTCAGCTTTAATTGGTATGGAAATGGATCTGGAATCCATTGATTTCACAACAAGCGGCTTCAAGTTACATCCTCCTGCAGATAGCCGACATGAAGCATCAAGCTCTTCATGATGAACAGCTATGACATTTATAAGGACTTGTTGCAGCGGCTTGCCAACACTGAAATAATGATGGGTGCCGAAATCAAGTCCAAAAATCCAACTGACATTCGGCCATCTGAATGGCCATCTCCTGTGAAGCGGACATTGCCTAGTCCGGAAGCCAAGGAACCACTTGTGGACATCAACCTCGGGACAGATGTGGAGCCAAAGCTGACCAAGATAAGCGCATCATTGCCTAAGGAGGAGCGGCACCAACTAGTGGAGCTGATTCATAAATATAAGGATTGTTTTGCATGGCAGTACACAGACATGCCAGGATTATCAAGGGAGCTAGTGGAACATAAGTTACCAACTCATCCAGAGTTCAGACCTCATAAGCAGCCGCCAAGACGGTTCGATCCAGACACCATCCCAAAAATAAAGGCCGAGATTGAGAAGCTTCTTAAAGCAGGTTACATTAGAACTTGTCGTTAAGTAGAATGGCTTGCAAACATTGTACCTGTTGTAAAGAAGAATGGTCAATTGAGAGTCTGTATAGACTTTAGGAACTTAAACTTGGCGACGCCCAAGGATGAGTATGTAATGCCTATGGCCGATATGCTTGTTGATGCGGCCGCCGGCCACAAATTTTTATCTTTAATGGATGGTTATTCTGGATACAACCAAATCTTCATTTCTGAAAATGATGTACATAAAACGGCTTTTCGTTGCCCAGGGCCAGTCGGCATTTTTGAATGGGTAGTCATGCCCTTTGGATTGAAAAATGCTGGGGCAACATACCAAAGGGCCATGAATATGATTTTTCATGATTTAATCGGTCATACACTTGAAGTGTACATTGATGACATAGTTGTAAAATCATGTGAATTTGGCCAACACTTGACTCACCTCGAAGATGCCTTCATCCGAATGAGGCAGCATGGATTGAAAATCAATCCAGCTAAGTGTGCCTTTGGTGTGGCAGCAGGAAACTTCTTAGGTTTCCTGGTGCATGAGAGGGGCATTGAGGTAGACCAAAATAAAGCTAAAGCCATCTTGGAGGCTCGTGCACCAACCAATCTCAAAGAACTGCAATCATTGATGGGTAAAATCAATTTCTTAAGGAGATTCATTGCCAATGCTGCAGGCAAGATGAAAGCGTTCACTACCTTACTTAAAGGAAGAAAGAACGAGAAGTTTATGTGGACAACTGAGCATCAAGCAGCCTTTGAAGAAATAAAGAGAGCTTTGGTCAATCCTCCAGTATTAGTGCCGCCAAGACCTGGAGTACCTTTGAAGCTCTATGTATCGGCCGCCGAAGAGTCTATCGGGTGCTTGCTTGCACAGGATGATGAAGGCGGCAAGGAGAGGGCTATCTATTACCTTAGCAAGACTCTGCAAGGGCCAGAGGTAAGATATACTGCATTAGAAAAGTTGTGCTACGCCCTTGTATACTCCTGCAACAAGTTGGAACACTACATGCTGCCAAGAACAGTTCATGTAGTGGCTCCCTTCGACTTGGTGAAGACACTTTTGCACAAGCCAGCATTAAAGGGTAGACAAGCTAAGTGGGCTATGAAGATTAGTCCTTTTACCCTTGTACACGTCCCTCAAAAGGCAGTCAAGGGACAAGCTTTAGCTGACTTCTTAGCTCAGCACCCTTCGTTGGTTTTGTCCAAAGATCCCAAAGAAGCGTCCTTTATGGAGTTCGAACCTTGGGAACTAACCTTTGATGGGTCTTGTGCAAGCAGCGGCTCGGGAGCCGGTATTACGATCACTAGTCCTCTTGGGGAACATTGGAAGCTTGCTCGGGAATTAGAGCCTGGCACCACTAACAATCAAGCGGAGTACGAAGCTTTAATTTTTGGCCTCGAAACTGCATTGCTGAAGGGAGCAAAATCCATTACAATTTTTGGAGACTCCCAAGTCATCCTGAAGCAGTTAACGGGAGAATACGAATGCAAGAGTCCCAGATTGATTAAATGCTATGAGACCGCGTTGGAGCTATTGGGCAAGTTTTCGGACGCCACAATCACACATGTACCTAGAAGCCAAAATCAAGAGGCCAACGATGCTGCTCAACTTGCTTCAGGCTGGCAGGCTTGTCGCCCTAGGGGGGCACCACACATTGCCGCCATCACAAGTGAGCCTGAGGACCAACAAGAGAGTGGTGATTGGAGGACCGAGATCATACGATACCTTGAAAACCCGTCATCTGGAGGAGATAACTCGCTAAAGGTAAAAGCTTTGCGGTACACGCTGGTCAATGGCGAGTTATTCCGAAGGGCGGTTGATGGGTTGCTGCTCAAGTGTATAGGCCCCGAAGACGCTAAGTTAGTAATGGGAGAAGTCCATGAAGGGATATGTGGTTCTCATCGGGCAGGGCCTAGCATGAGGTGGAGCATACACCGTCATGGATACTTCTGGCCAACTATCATGGAGGACTGTATCACGTACGCTCGCGGTTGTGAGGCTTGCCAAAAGCATGGTCAAATTCAAAGGGTACCAGCGGAAGAATTACACACAGTCATTAAGCCTTGGCCATTCCGTGGCTGGGGGATGGACATTATTGGGAAGATTCATCCGCCATCATCCAAGAATCATTCATTCATACTCGTGGCCACTGATTACTTTACCAAATGGGTGGAAGCATGGCCAATGAAGAAAATCGATCAAGGTGATGTGATTAAATTTGTAACTGAGTTAATTCATCGGTTTGGGATCCCTCAAACAATCACTGCCGATCAAGGTACGGTGTTCACTGGTGAAAAGTTTATAGCTTTTGCCAAACAGTTTGGGATCCGCATCTATCACTCTACTCCATACTATCCTCAGGCCAATGGTCAGGCTGAAGCCACCAATAAGATCCTAATAAGTATGATCAAAAAGGCGGTAGGCGAAAAACCAAGAAAATGGCACGAGACCTTGTCAGAGGTCCTATGGGCTTACAGAAACTCTAAGTCCACATCTACAGGGTTCACGCCGTACTACTTGACATATGGTCACGACGCTGTTTTGCCATTGGAAATAACAGTTCCTTCTCTAAGAGTGGCTCAGCAGCATCACTTAGACTTACCTAAGTATGAAGAAGCCATGCTGCAAGAATTGGAGACAGCTGATGGCGACAAGCTTATGGCCTTGGAAAGTATCCGTCGTCAAAAAGCTAGAATGGCAAAGCATTATGACAAGAAGGTTCGAAGCAAGACTTTCAGCGAAGGGGATCTAGTGTGGAAGGTGATCCTCCCTTTAGGAGTGCATGCTAACGAGACGGGGAAGTGGTCCCCAAATTGGGAAGGACCATTCGTTGTGACACAAAGACTACTCAATGGTGCATACAAGTTAATGGATATCGATGGTCAAGAACACAAACAGAGTATAAATGCAAAATATCTCAAAATGTTCTATCCATCAGTCTGGGAAACAGAATAAAGATCATAAGTGCATCATAAGTGGCCAATCACAAAGCTGGCCAAAGAAGTAGCAAAAGCAACGAACAAGAGTACGAAAAGTGCTCATCACAAGGCCGATGAGCTGACCCAAAATAGAGTACTGAATAAAAATCACAAAAGCAAAAGCAGTGCTAACTACTCGGGGAAGGAGGCGTCTCATCACCTAGAAGGCGACGACGCATGACGGCCCACTGATCACGGGCACGCTCAAAGGTATCTGTAAGGCGACGAAGTGCTGCAGCAGAAGCTCGGGCACGAGCTGACAGAAGAGGTCGACGGACTCTCGATAACTCAACCGATAAGTCGCGATCATCTGCAGCTAAGCGATCACGATCAGCGCGCAAAGCGGTAACTCGATCAGACAACTTGAGCAGCTCAGCCTCAAGTATAACAAGCTCAACGGTAGCTCCATCTGCGATGCAGCTCTGCTCTCTGATAATACGCTCCGCCTCCGCAATAACTTCTCTCTGTTTCTCTATCTCGCGCTTGGCCTGGGCAACAGTACTCTCTAACTGTGACTGTCTACTCTCCTCACTCCTAAGGACCATGGAAGCCTGATCATGCTGGGGAAGTACAACCTCTAGCTGGGAACGAATCTCGCGGTGCCGCGCCTCGAGATCATCAATAAATGTCAAGTCCTGAGCAGACTGATCTGCTGTACTGCTATAGAGAGGATAAGCGAGGGACAAATCAGAAATGAGCTCCGAAAAGTCCAAAAAGCCGGCGTCCTCAATAAAGGCAGGGACTGAGCTAACATCACCAAGGATGTCATAGAGTCCTGAGACCACCTCGGCTGATAGTGGACCGGTCTGGGTGGAAAAGAAACGGTCAAACGCTTCACATGATGGGGCTATGGCAGCACGAGTGCCCGAGTCTGGAAGAGAGGCCACAAGGCCTGGAGGAAGGTCCTTAGGCACCTGGAGGCCAGCTATGTCAAGAATACTACCAAAGTTTTATTATGACAGGAGATGAAAAGAAATATACCTGAGGAGGTGGTGCAGTCAAATCAGCTGAGAGAGCTGAAATGTCAGTCACAGAGTGGTCTGTCTGAGTAGGCGGTGTAGTCAAGTCGACTGAAGCATCAGCACTCGCCTGATCCATAGGAGTCTAGAGGAAATCAACGCTTAGAACATATCCTGAGGGATAAGAACAAGAGAAAACAACTAAAGGGGTACCTGAGATGTCGCCAAAGGATCAGCAGTGCTAATCATGGAGGCGCAATCTGCCGTCTGAGTGGTGAGAGAAGAGCCTACCCGGTCTCCAGGGGTCTAAAAGGTAGATGTTCTCAGAATCATTTTGCATAATAGTAAGAGCAAAAGAAGATGAGGACGTAGTTGAAAGTGTACCTGAGAAGTCAACTCGGGAGTAACGGAGCCAACCTTAGAGACATGGTCGCCAGCATGAGAAGAGGATGGATCCTAAGCAGGAAGGAAAGATGTTGAGGCTTAGCTAAAACAAGAATCGAACAAAGAGTCCAAAGTGGCGAAAGGTACCTGATCAGTAGAAACATGGTGAGTAGCATCCGTCACTATGGCCTTGGTCTCGTACTTGGGATCATCCCCGTGGAGGATGATATAGTCAGCGCGAGCCAACATATCATCATATGACTCACTCCTAGCAATGACACTGCTCATATGCTGATCAACGATAGTCGTCGCCTCGTGAAGGTCCGCCATATAGTCGTCATCCCCGGCGACACTATCCTCGGCGTGATCCGCCACCATAGGATCACCATCATCATCTACAGGATCCTCATCGCCATCACCTGAACTCGACTCCTCCTCACTAGAACCAGAAGTCTCATCCTCATCAGAATGAGCAGTGTAATCCTCATCAGTAGACTCCCCAGAGCTCGCAGGCTCCTCCTCAGGTTGGTCATCTGAGGCCTCGCCCTCATCATCCTCACTGTCATGGTCAGCAGCTGAAGAAAAGAGAAATATTAAAAAACCAAGAGACATTGTATGAGAAACATGTTAACAAATGAGACATACCTCTTCGGCGTTTGCGAGATAAGGAAGCCGCAACAGCTTTTGACTTCGGGGTGCGACTAGAAACAAGAGTAGCTGCCGACTGAACAGCGGCACTATGAACGCTAGGCTGCTTAACTCGCCGCACGTCCCCAAAACGAGCCGTAATCTGCGCATAGGATGGCAAGATGGAGGTGATGTAGGGCGTCCACCATGCCATAAAGCCAGCAGCAAGCGTCCCCGTCGGAGTGAATGGAAGATAGCTAGATAACGTCAGACGGGTCGAGAGATCAACTACTGCCCGGATGTCAGCGACCGTCATCCTCTTACTCCTAAAAGATACCGGCCACTCCACACTGCGAGGAAGTCCGAGGTGGCAACCGAACTGGCGAGCGAGCAAATGAGGGCAGTAGGGCTCAGCCACGATCGGATTATACTGATCCTTCCTCTTTAGCCCACTCAGAAGCATATGAGGCTTCATACTCACATTCCAGGTGGACTCTCCATGTAGACCTCGTGGCTGATCAGGCTTGCACACAAGCTGGGACAGCAACCATCCTATAGAGGCATACACGTAAAAGTCCTGATAAGAGGGCCTGTGGTGCATAAAAAATCGAATAATATCCAGACTGTCCCGCTGCAAAAGACCGTCCCTGCCAATCCTCACCGAAGCAGCAGCTAGTATCAAGCCTAACGGGTCACCATCAGCAACATCCTGCGGACCAGGACGAGGCACGCCCGTAAAAAGCCGAGGAAAGTACAGCTGGATCCAGAGCTGCAGAAACCATAACGGCCCACATGCTGAATTAGTGGGATCTCGCCCACTAGCCAGCATACCAGAGATCTTGGCCATACCACTGAATAGGGTGCCAAGAAAATAAGAACCAGTGGCCGGAGAAGGATCACTCATAATAGCCCGTACCAGAGGAAGAGCGGAACGCAAGACGGTCCGAGCCCTCGAACAGATAATAAACCGGCTAAACCACAGCAACAGAAAGGCCACATGCTCATCCAAGGTGCAAGGAGAACTCTCGGACGTCATATTATTATCAATGAATGCCGAGTACTGCTTAGTCTCTTTGCCCGAAGGGCAAATAGCATCACCAAGAGCTCTATCATCAGAAGACGACTGCGTCAACTCTGAACCATCCACACGGAGTCCTGTGATCATGACCACATCAAGAAGCGTAGGACCCATGAAACCACAAGGAAACTGAAAGGCGTTGACACTGGAGTTCCAGAAGCCCAAGATGTAATAGATGAGCCGGTGATCTATCACTACAGGCCTGGTAGAAAGAATAATGGCATCCTCAATGCCCCATCTACGCCAGTCAGATGTGCGTCCTCCCCTCTGCATCCGGCGAACCCATGAAGCATACTTTTCCAAAATACTCTGATCCTCATTCTCTTCGGTTCGGGAAGCCTTAGCCTTCTTAGATCTAGGAGCAGTGGTACCAGACTGATGAGACCGGATAGACCTCGTCTGCGAAACAAAGGCTCCAGTAAATGCAGCCTGAGTAATCGGACATATACAAGATAGAAACTCCCGGGTCTCATCTCCATCTGCATGGGCAGTCGTGCGATGAAATGGACGTAAAAAAGGCTTGGACTCCCGGCGGTCAAAATCGTAAGCCTCATCATCAGACTCCGGAATGAGAAGTCCCTCAGCAATCTGCATTATTATGATACGCATATCAAGCAAATATCAAGCAAATTCGAGGAAGGACGAATTAACATATCACCAAGTAAGTTGGGCAAACCTGAGTAGAAGACCCGGCAGATCGAGCTGATGAGGATGGCGGCTGAGACACGGCATGAGTGGCGGCCTGCATAGGAGTGGCGGCCTGGGTACCCAGAATGGTGGCCTGAGGAGTCCTCGCCACAATGTCCTATTACAAATTTGAACAAATCGAGTGAACACACAAGCAGGCTTTGAACAAATCGAGTGAACACACAAGCAGGCAAAGAGATGGACATACAAGCGGGCATAGAGATTAGAACAAACCTGAAAGGCCGTAGTACCAGATAACAAGGCAGTAAAGCCTGGCAAGGGGATGGCGGCCTGTCCCTGTGAAGGTGGTGGCTGGCGGCCCGTGGCATCCCCAGCAGATGAAGATGGTGGCCCAACGCTGGCGGCCGGAGAGGAGGCTGGCGGCCCGGAGCTGGCGGCCGGAGAGGGGGCTGGCGGCCCGGAGCTGGCGGCCTGAGTCGGGGCTGGCGGCCGGGAAGCAGAGTTGGCGGCCGGAGAGAACTTGGACCTGCGGGCAGCCCGAGCTGATGTTGGCGGCCGGGTGTGAGTGGTGGTCGGCGTGTCTTCTTTTGCTAAATCCTATATTCTCAGATTCAGAACAAATATGGGATACTGTGTGATAGGATAAAGGTTTCTAAAACCTATGTCATAAATTGTTCTCGTCAAAACTTGGATCAAAGTGCACAAGGAGACACAGATCAAGAGACTTATGTAGTTACAGCAATCCAAGTTATAAGTTATAAGCAAGCAGCTAGTATGACATGGTATTCTAAAATCCTATGTCAGAAGCATTTAAGACTTCAAGCAGATAATCTGGCTAGTTCCAATGTGTCATCTAACAAACTTGGAGCTGGATGCATGTAATTGAGAGATTCGCCCAACATCTACAGTTAAATGATGCATACAGCTAATGTGTGCAACAAGCTGCCCGAGCAATTCAAAATGTTGAATACAGTGCAAGAAGAGAAATAATCCCAGCATCAGATTGCAAAATTCGACTAATATCCAATGATAGCCTCTCATACATCTACCCAGCGTACAAAATCCCAACAATTAAGCAGCATACAAATTCCAAGTATCAAGAGATGCCAACAGACCCGAACATACAATTCAAGATTCATGTAATAGATACAGCTCAACAAGTATTAGAGTTCAGGTTCCCAGCCTATAGTCATAGTCGCACATCATGCTCTACGAGTTCACAAGTCTTAGCCAACAAAACACAGGAGCAAGAATAGAACAAGGTAGCATAAACCAACCTGATCCATGGACAAGAGTGGCGGCCCGGGTCGAAACTGCTGGCGGCGCAGACAAGGCTGGCGGCGCGAGAGCTGGCGGCCCGTGCTCGTTGGCGGCGCTGGGGCTGTTGGCGGCGCTGGGGAGCTGGCGGCGGCTTGGTGGTGTTGGCGGCGCTGCGTTCGATGTGGAGCTGAGCGCTGGCGGCTCGTGCAGGGGCTGGCGGCTAGACCAGCTGGCGGCGCTTGGTGACTGGCGGCCGGATTTCAGCTGGCGGCGTTTGGCGAGCGTCCTCGAAGCGACGGCGCTCCACACCTGGCAACGTCCCCACCCGAAGTCAGAGAGCGAGATTGGCGGCGGAAGCAGAACCCAGGCGGCAGATTTGAGGCTGGCAGCGGGAGACTCTGGCGTTGACGGCGACGGCGGACGCGGAAGCCCTGGTGGCGATGTGTGCTGGCGGCGCTTGGCGTTCCTAACAGGTGGAGACCGATGCTGGCGGCGCAGGGTGTCAGCGGCAACACCGGGGCTCGGCGACGCAAGGTGTTAACGCGATTGACGCTCCACACCCGAAGCTAGGCCACCTCGAACGAGACCTCCCCCGAAGCGAACGGCGACTTGATGAGAAGGAGAAGAAAGGAGAGGAAGAAAAGAAGAGAAAATTTTGAAAAATGGGCAAAAGTTTTAACCTAATGAGGAGTGGTGGCTTTTTATAGAAGCCATGAAATTAGGGTTTTTTAAATGGGCCTATTGGGCCTGATTCAAGTTAAAACACGCAGATTTGTCTTGCAGTGCTAATCAGACAAATTGCGCGAGGGGGGCATCTGTTAACTCCAAATATTTTTAGGCCCATGAAATTAGGCTCAGTAAATTTAGCCCAATCCATTTTTTCGAGTGGCCCAGTCCAAAGGCCCATTAAGCTCAGCCCAATCAAAAAGTCCAATCCAATTTATGAGGTATCCGTATCACATGGTAAGAAGCCGCCACCCATCCATTCGAAATGTATCCGGGTCATGAGGCAACGCCACACGGTTTAGTAATTTGAGGCTGCATCCCTTGGAGAAAATTATGAAGGGCTTTACAGGAGGCACCATCCAAGGAGAGGATCCGCTACATGAATAGCATGCGACATTTCCTAGTTCTATCCGGAAGAGATACTCATCCGTTACAGCCCACAGTCAGGAAGAGAATATTACATCATTAATGCAGGCGCCATCAAAGGGATCGTGTCCTGAAGCCTGGAAGGTCGTCGTCTTATCCCATCCCCTATAAAAGGGTGAAGAAACTTGGAAGCAGGGGCATCTCAACTCTACACCAGAATCTGCATTTTTATTTTTTAAGTTTTCTGCACTTTACAGTCTTCTATTTCATTCCCAGTTGTTATTTTTCCAGCGTAATTCCTTTCTGCAAAATCCTTTCCTCAATCCTTGTAATCGTCTTCCACATTATCAATCAATAAAAATTCTTGGTTAACAATATGCCATTATTAAACAATAAAAATAGCATATGCATGAGTCAAATCTACTCAAATTCTCTATCTGCTGTCCCATCTATTTTCATCCAAATAGATCCATATTATTGCCAATTGACGATAGTTTAACTTGGACAAATACATGGTACATAGTAAGCTTCAACACGGCCACGTAATAAAATTAGGTCAGGACTGAAATAGATAAATAAATGAACAAGTTATAAATTAAAACTGAATTTTCTATTTATCTAGCGAGCTCATTTTATACTCTGAGTTCATTCGATGATTAATAATAATACATGAATTGGACTGGCAAAGCAAATATACTTATAAGACATACACATTATATTGGATAGAAGGCGATAGACCCTTGAGGGACATCTTTCCAAGATTGTACACGTTAGCTATGAACAAGGAAGGGAAAGTGGCAGAACATGGAAATTGGATAGGTCTGGAGTGGGATTGGAATATACCATTGCGAAGACCGCTGTTCGATTGGGAAAAGGAGGTTTGGGAGGAATTTAAAAGGGTACTTGGTAGAATAAGGGTGTGTCGGTTCTTGGAGGATAGGGTAGTCTGGAAATATGAGGGCAATGGCAGGTACTCCCCGAATGCATGCAATAATTTGATGGTTGGAAATGTTGAGGTAGCAGCACAACGGATGTGGAGGCTACTGTGGAAGATCAAAACTCCCATGAAGGTAAAATTGTTGGCTTGGAAGATCCTAAACAAGGCGCTTCCTGTCAAGGTGGAACTATTGAGGACAGGTTGTGTCCAATCTGTTGATGAAATCTGTATTTGTTGTGGAAAGGAGCCAGAAACAATAAACCACCTTTTCTGTACTTGCGATCTTGCTAATTACTTGTGGTATACTGGAGCAGGGTGGTTCGGGGTTGTTTGGGTGAAGCCTGATTCGATTAGAAATCTGTTGGAGTGGTGGTTGTGTGGTGATCAACCGAAAGGGCAAAGGGAAGTATGGCTTATTAGAGGATTGGCAATTGTATGGGGGATTTGGAAATCTCGCAACAAAAATATCTTTAACGGAAAACGCTTGATAATGACAGAAGTGGAGGAAGGAATTAAATGGAGCATCCAAAGTTGGTGGAAGATATTCTCGGCGGAGGCAGGTTCGTTTTCTTTTGGGGCTAGTGGACATTTTTTGGATAACTTTCCTCAGGAGCGGTTGATAAGGATGAAAAATGTTAGAAGGGGTTTAACATGGATTCGGCCAATTGATGGATGGTGGAAGATAAATACGGACGGATCTTCACTAGGTAATCCGGGTCTGGCCGGGATAGGAGGTGTAATCAGAGATGACGGGGGAAATATCTTATACATTTTGTCTGATAATATTGGAGTTTCGGATTCCATAGAGGCGGAACTAAGAGCAGTGAGCAGGGTTTGCCAAGCATTAATACGCGATCAGGGATTCCCATTGCCAAGGTTAATCTTTGAATGTGATTCCCTCAACGTAGTGAAATGGTTGGGCGACCCGGGTATCGTTCCTTGGAGGCTAAGTGAGCACGTCGGACCAGTTGCCGTAGTTATGAAATGTGCTGGGGAGGTACGTTTCCAACATATCTTGCGGGAACGTAATTCTCTCGCAGACCATTGGGCAAAAAATGGGGCTCTCGGACAGGGGAGGATTGAGGTGTGGTTGTAACAGTAGTGGCGATAGGAGAAGCAAAGCTGGATGGGATAGAGGTGCAGTAGGAGGGAATGAGTTGGAAATGGAGTTGAGGGTATTGGGGAGGAGTAGATGATAAAATAGCCTACTGTGGTCAGGAGGGTCGGGTGTTGATTGGGGAGTAAGGAAACCGTATAAAAATGGGATTTTTTCGATTGACCTATATCTTTTCTCTCTTCTCTTCTTTCCCTCTCTTCCCTTTTTTCTTTTCGCAGGTGGAACATTTATCTTTGAAAGGTTGGTGCGCTGGAGGGCGGAAAAATCTTTCTAAGACTGCTGCTGCAATTGGGATGCTCCGATTATGGTCGACGTTAGCTGATCTGGGTATTGATGTCTGAAAGCCATGAGGAATCAAAGCTGTGCCGAGGTGCTGTTCCCATTCTTAAGTCGAACGATGCTGTTCAGAAGGAGTTTCTAGAAGATCCAGTAGTCTGATGGCTGGATGCTACAAATGGTTGGAGATTGTAAATTGATAAGTGTATGCTTCAAAGAGGGAGTAAGGTCTTATGCTTTCGTGTGTGGAATATACCGTGCTATCCGGAAAAGATTCGGAGAGACCGGCGCCTTAAGGTACTTTTCAGTCCTCATTGCATGATCTTGTGGTGCGCATTCGGAGAGATCGGCGCCTTAAGGTACTTTCCAGTCCTCATTGTATGCTTTTGTGGTGCGCATAGGGACAGCCTAGTACTTGCTTCATTTTACACATTGAATTTGCATTCGCTCACTTCAGTATATGGATAGGTAAAGGGCATCTGTCTCACCCTTCTTGATCATTTTCTCCCCCCTACTTCTATCATCCTTTGCGACCCATACTTAAACAGCTATCATCTTGTCCCTTGTACCACTAATTCTATTCTTGTCCTAGCCAGACTATCGCGTATTGGGTGTCTTGGGAACTGTCAAAGGTGGTTGGTATGTGAGACTCAAGTGGAAAGGAATAGTTGGTGAGTTGATGTATAATGTTTGTAAGTGGATATTGAGAAGTTTCCTGGAAAGAAAGAAAGAAAAAGAGAGAGAGAGAATAAAAATTGAAAAAAAAAAAGAAAAAGAAAAAGTTTTTTAAAAAAATAAAAAATAATAATAGAAAAAAAAAGAAGAAAAGAAAAATCAAAATAGCGGAAGATTATAGAGAAGTTTGGTCCACGGGCATGACTGTAAAGGGCTTTCTGGAAACAATATACTTTGGATTATGGAAGGGTTGAGTATCATGGTTTATTTATTGAGTTGCTTATTTATTGAGTTGCTTATGTTGTTGGTTAGGTGTCTCAGCTGAGTCCTTCTCTTTGTTTATTGCATCGTAGTCCAACACTTTCATCTTTGACGGTTCCTAAATCCCTTTAGCCGAATTCTCTTCTTCTTCGTACCTCTAGCCTTGTCCCGTTTTAACCTCTTTAATGCCCCTTTGTATCGATGTACTGGAGTTGAGTATAATGCAGGGGAGATTTGTTTTTTCAAGCAAGTGTTTAGGCTCGTCTATCTGAATCATCACTTATGTGTACTGCCGCTGCTTTTGAGTCGTCGATATAACAACTGTTGATGAGGACATGGGACGAAACATGTTGTTCACGAACCTACTGTTGCTGCTGCGGGGATCTAGCAGGGTTGGACATGATATAAGGGTAGCAAATGACACAGGATGAGTACGCACGATGAAAGGAAAAGGTACTATCTAAGAGCTGTTCTTTCTTGATTGGGCTGCTGCTGAACTATCAAGGTACTACAGGGTGGTTTTAGAGTTGGCAATGGCTGGTACTATTTGCTCGATATTTACCGCGTCGGTTTGTACGGATAAGTGTTGCTTGTTCCCGCTGCTTTGCCATAGAAAGGTGCTCTGTCTTGTCTTGTGCTTGCGTACACAGGTCTTGTTGTAGTTATTATTATTGCTAATTTTGTTGGTGCTGTAACGGTTGGATTTTTGTAAGTCTCAAACTATTCTCGAGACTAGGAGATGAGCTTCATCAATAAACGATTTTCCCTCAAAAAAGACATACACATTATATTAATATATACTTCCTCTGTTCTCATATAAGTGCTCCACTTCTGCATTTCACGTAGTCCAATACATATTTTAAATATTTATAACTCAAATTTTATAGAAGTAAAAATTATAAGAATTTGATATTCTAAAACTACGTGATTAGACGAATCTAACAAGATCTCACTTGACTATATTTTATCTTATAGAACTATGCTAAACATTTGATCAAAGTTACTCAATGCATAGTTACTACTATTCAAATGGAGCACTTAAATGAGAACGGAGGTAGTATAATATACTTCGTACTCCCTCCGTTCCAGGTACATATCATGTTTGACTTTTTGACACTGTTCATTGTTCAGCTTTGACTCAATGTTATCATAAGTATATAGTATTTGGAAAAAAATAATCGAGCTGAGTCTTGTTAGAATCGTATGATCATGTAGTTTTATAATATATATTTTACATAATTTTTCATTGTACATATTTTGAGATATTAACGATTGAAAAATTGTATTGGATTGTGTGCAGAAGCCAAACAAGAAAAGTTAAAAGAGATAGAGGTAGTAATATTTAATTAACAATGAATCATTATTTATGGTGCAATCTTACGGTTGCAAATTTTGGAGAAGATTATATTATTGTCCTTATCGTCATATATCTAAATAATTTTCCAAGTGGACACGATGTTTTTAATAATGACGACGACTATAGGTAGACAATGATGAAATTACGACTCACCAATCATCATCTTTTCTTTTGGATAAGATGGCAGAATTTATTTTTTATTTTTTATTTTTTTTGTGAATGACGCAAATGCATCAGCAAAGGTAGTAAAACAAAAAACTAAGAGAAAGCTAAGCAGGAGGGGGAGAAGGGAGACAGAACATAAAAATAAAAAATGCAGGAACCAAGTGTATGCTCTTTCAGCCGTTAGAGCGGCTCGAGATACATCCGGGAGAAAGCTCATATCGTAAAGAACTTCTTTGAATTTGCACCAAGCTTGGCTAGAGAATCAGCAACCGCATTTATTTGGCGCAGGATATGAAACCAAACGAACTCTTGGAAGTTGGACCCAAGTCTCCTTAATGAGTAGATCCAAGGATTTCCACCAGGGGCCATCACTGATGCTATGATGAAGAATCCGCAAAGCCTCGGGAGAATCAGAATAGCATATGACCTCCTCAAATCTATTGAAAATTTGTTTTTATTTATTTATTTATTTATTTTAAATATTTAACAAATTTATTAATTGTTATTCCATGTCTTAGTTTATGAGACCAGTATTCACGTCTGAACTGATAAATTAATAATACATTTTCTTTACTCTGTATTAAAAAAATAGGGTGTTACAACAAGAGGAATGGATAGCTCAAATAGGAAGCACCATCGAATGCAAGATAATTCACATCGTTTGATAATTGATTGCAATAACGAGTGATGAATTCAACCTCTACGAATAATTTAAATTTTTGTTGCAAATTAGAAAATGGATATATAAAGAATGAATTTGACCTCAATTGATATATTAGATTTATTCTTTAAGCATTATTTAAATCCAAATCTATTATGCTAAAGGCTAAACGAGGCCAAATTTCCTACATTTGTAAGAAATTAAATTGTGCAAGAATAACACATTTCGTATCATATTGTTTTTTCCCACTCCTTTGTTGTCCCTTTTGGTATGTTTTGGATTTCTTTCCAAGCCTATTTTCCAAATTGGACTAATACATACTCCAGGGGAATGCTAAAGGGATTAAAAATGTGATAAAAGTGATACATTTCTCTTAGACCATCTCCAACCATACTCTCTACTTTTGCAGGAGCTACAGTACAAATCTCTATTATTACAGGATAGCTACAGTAATTTCATCTCCAACCCAACCCTCTATTTTTGCAGGATTAAGGAATATTCTCTATATATTCTACTTTATATTACTTTTTTTAAATTTATAAATAATACCAACACCCTTTTATACAAAATATTAACCATATTTTTATTTTTATTATTTTTTAAAGAATATACAGAAAATTAAAAAAAAAACAAAAAAAATGCAGGGATGAACAGTGGGCGGAACACTGTACCACCCTCCCAAATGGGAGGGTGCTTCCCCCATTTTTGCAGGGTGGGTTGGAGCCCCACCCTGCAAATTTGCAATTTGCAGGGTGCATTGGAGATGGCCTTACCAAACAATAAATTTCTCTTGATACTAGTAGTCATCTCCCATGTCTTCCAATCACACATTGGGGGTTGATTCCACCAATTTTACCAAAAAAAAAAGAATTAGATTATACTTCCTCTGTTTTTATTTAATTGCTAGGGACCCATCCAGCGCGCAGTACAATGCACATTTTAAAGCATTAATAATTCAAGTTCGGTATAAGTAAAAATTCTAAAAGTTAAATATTTAAAAATAGACGGGACGAATCTAACAATATATTACTTGACTATATTTTAACTTGTATAACTATGATAAAACTTTAAATCAAATTGTGTTTGTGAATAGTGGCCAAAAGCTCAATAAAGCAATAAAAGAAAAAGGAGGAAGTATATACCTAATATAAATATTTGTAATTAAAAAAAAAAATTAATCATACTATACTAGTAGATTAGATATGGGCATGCAATAATAGCCAATAACAAATAGTAGTATAGGCAAATATAGGATTTCTTCCACGATTGACCTCAACTAAAGACAATGAGGGACACTTCCACTAAATCAAAATTCCATATATGACCATTTCAACCATTCTTTTTCATTCAAATACTAATATATACTATTACTATTAGTATTGCTTTAATATATATTCAAAAGGCAGAAGAATGGGGAAAAGTAATTTGAATTTTTACTAGCAATATACCATCAAAAATTAATTATTATAAAGTGACTTATTTACCCTTGAAGATGTTGTGTAGGCTGGGGGTGAATTGGTCATTTTGGGATAGAAAAACACGCCTTTGAAAATTCAATCTCACGCGGAAATTAAAGAAAATGCAAGAAAAGAAGTCATTTAGAACGTAGAAGCACGAAGACTCATTAAAACTTTGGTGGGACACACTGATTTTCATTTTCGATTTAATTTTTTTGGAAAGAAATAGCAGTAAGTAACTGAAAATAATTGCTGTAATGATTTCGATTTATTATTTTAAAATTTTTACTTTAATTGAAAAATAAGTATTTGGACATTCTAGAATTGAGTAATCTGAGCAGTCTATTCAAAATAGGAGCCTGTTTGTTTTGATTTTGAAAAAAAAGAGAAGTCAGTAGTAAAATGAGAAGGAGAGAAAATGAGAATTCAAAAGCAAAAGCAGCTCAAATAATTATTTGGATTAATATTATTAAAGTTGCTTTTCAATGGAAACATGTTTGGATGAATTGTATGTAGAAGGACTTTTGATATTTTAAAATTACTAAAATGGACATAAATATTGTAAGGATTTTTACAATATATTTTATTTCCTTTTTAAATGAGGATATTTTGTATTTTTATTCCAAAATGACTTCTCCTTTTAAAAAAAGTAACTCCTACCTACTTTGAAGAAAAGTTAAATTTTAACTTTTGCTTCTCCTTTTCCTTTTAAAAAAAGTCAAAACAAACAGTTAAAAAAATTCAAAAGGACTTTTGGGTGAAGCAAAAATCAAAAGGAGAAAAAATAAGGCAAAACAAACAGGCTCTAGGAAATGGTGATGGAAGCCAATGCCACACAAATCACAAAAGGGATAAAAGGGAGGGATAAGGGGCCCGATAGAGAATCGAACCCCCAACCTATAGGTTGTGAGTCGGGAGACTTGACTACTAGGGTAAGTCCCATGCCCCCAATATAATTAATATTAATTATATACTTGTGATATTTTAGAATTAAAATAAATAATTCAGCATTTTTAATATTTAAAATTTTTAATTATAAATATTTATGTGTATGAAAATTGCTTTAATTAGGTATAGATTATGCACATGTATAATATGATGGGTATAAGCCCACTGGTGATTGATTATATGTATTTTTCGAATGATTTTAGACCATAATCTGAATTCTTACTAAATTTTAAAATTCTATTATATTTGTTTGCAAATTAATCACAATTTATAATTAAATTATTACATTTATTCTGAAAATAATAACAAACATCATTTTAACACTATGTGGGGTCTGTTCTGCATGCAGAGTTGTAGCTGTGAGCTGTAGCTGCAAGCTGGAGATGTAGGGAGCTGGAGCTGTGAGGAGCTGTAGTTGTCAGTTCTATTTAAGTGTTTTATACAACTAGCTGTAGCTGTGAAAAAATGTATGAAATGACATGAAAGGACAAATATTTATGTAGAGTATTGGGTAGTGGGTTGGTTATTGGGTTAAAATTGTGATTGCTCAAAAATAAGCTCCTAGCTTATTTTTTAACGCTACTACAAGTAGCTTCTAAAAAGAAGCTTCCAAAAGCTCCCAAAAGCTCTCAAAAGCTAGTGTGCAGAACGGGGCTTTTGTTTTGAAATAAAAACTAAAGCTACCAAAAGCTCCTAAAAGCTCCCAAAAGCTACGTGCAGAACAGACCCGTAATGTAAAATACTGCCTCAATTTTTAAAAAAAGTTCAATATGGGATGGTGGCACGAGTTTTAATAATGGTGAAATGATGGTGGAGATTTAAGGAGATACTAATAGAGAAAGAATGAGAAAAGTAGCGTGAACTGGAAAAAAGTTATCCAAAAAGAAAACGTTAAAATTATTCAATAATCCCGAAAAGAAAAATATTAAAATTATTAAGTGCATTATACTACATACCATCAAAAAATATGTTCAAAAACACTACATTCAATAAGTACTAAATCTCCCAATTCCGTTGTTATGGTGTAGAATTCCCTCCTTTGACGTATTGAGGGAAGCTGTCAGCCCTTAACAGGTGTTGCAATTGAACGATTGAAATTAATCATTTGATTATTTTTGTAATTTAACATCCATGAAATTCACCATCACTATCGTTGAATTGTGGTAAGAAAATATCTGAATGTTTCTATTGACATTTTGTAATATCGCTGAATGCTTATATTTTACATCAATGAGATTCACCACCACTGTCATTGTGGTAAGAAAAAAAATCATTGAATGCTTCTATTGATATCAATGTGTTGTATCACCACTATCGCGGAATTTTTCAGTATATCTAATTATATTTCCTAATTTACTTATTAATGATACGAATCAACATGAATTAGGAAATAATCTCAGCACTTTTTGGTAAATGAATAAACTGTTAAAGTCGTTAGATTTAATTCAATGCCAAGAATTTGTTGTCTTGACATACAGACAATTAAATTGGAAGTACCTTAGCTGCTCTCCCAATTCAGCATCCAAATCGCACTGCTAAATCTGGTTTTGGATAGAGTGTTGAGTGAGTGATATTCAGCAGGTACTGGTGTGATGATCCGACGAGGTGTGTGCTGGGTATTTATTGGTGTTTGAACTATATAAAAACACTCAACACATATAAAAATACTCATTCTAACATATACTACCTCCGTTCTTTTTTATTTGCACGTTTTGACTTTTGTCACTGTTCATTGAGTAGCTTTGACTCGACTTTTTAATACAATTATATAAGATAAAATATAGTCAAGTGAGATCTTGTTGGATTCGTCTAATCGCACAGATTTAGAATATCAAATTTGCATAATTTTTACTTGTATGGAATTTGAGCTATTACGGATTAAAAATGTGCATTGGATTGCGTGAAATATCGATATGTTGCATTTATTTATAAACGGAGGAAGTACAAAACATTACTTCAGCACTTCAACACCTGCTGATTCCAACTCTCAATCCAAATCATACTAAATCTATCCCAATCTATATAATAAATCCTGAATACTTTTTGGCCTGTGCAGACTGTATTGTCCTTATTAAATATAATTTATTCTTTTTAATCTTTAGGGCTTTATCAGTAATTATACCACCATTTTTTAATCAATGGCTACAATTAATCCACATCATCGCTGATTAATCGCTGACTAATTCCAACTCACCTTCCACGTCATCAATATCTATATTTAGAAAATAAATCTAACTATTAATATAATAAAATCTTGAGAAAATCTATATATTTTTATAAGATATAAAAAATTTATTACACTTAAAATATATAAATTGATTAAAAGTATATAATATAAATTATTTGTTTGTATATATATTTTAATAAATCTTATTATAATATTATTAAATAAATTTAATTTAGGTTAAATTTATGTCTATAAGTATAATCCTATATCAACATCTATATCTATATCTATATATCTATATATATATATATATAAAAGTAATATAGTCTAATTTCCCCCCACTTCCCCACCCCTGTTTTCAACATCTCATCCGACTTTTTTTTTTTCAATTTCAACAATCATATATAATCACTAAATCTAATATATATATATATATAATCTAATTCAACTACATCAATCATATATACTCCTTAAATCTATATAATATATATATATATATATAAAATCTAATGTTTAATTTCAACAAACTCAATCATATCATATATACTCCCTAAATCTATAATCTATAATACTCTTAGAATTTTAAATTATTTACAACAACCCCATTCACATAATTAAAATAAAAATTCTAGAAAAAAAATCTAATAATATTTGAATTACGTATAATATCATTAATTATATATAGAATCACCGATTTTCCCTTATTTCTCAATATTTATTTAAAATCGTGGAATTTGGATTTAAATCTAATATTCAATTTCTTAGACTAAAATATTAGATTTTGGATTTAAATCTAATATTTATATCTAATATTTAAAGATTTTAGTCTAAGAAATCGTGGAATTAAAATTGTGGAATTTGGATTTAAATCTAATATTTAAAGATTTTTAGAGCATATAATTGTATCTTTTCATGTTCAAATGAACTATTGTATATTTTTAAAATTTTAATTTTATAGTGAATCAAAATGCATCTTTCAGATTTGATTTTTAAAGATTTATTTGGATCCTATAATGTTATTTTAATTTTAATTTTAATGTTTATACATAAAAATGATATGGATGGCATGTTTTGTCTTTATCTTTCCTCTATATTTTTTGTTATGCACTTTAATTTATTCTATATTCCTGTTAGAAAAAAAAATATTTCATTATCATATAGTTATCTCTTTAGACCAAAATCATATTTACAATCAATTTTATATACAACCATATTTTTTTAAAACTTCGAAAAGATTTTAACTTGGTCTAACTTAATTTTTAATTTTAAGGTTTTAATCAACCTCATATTCTCTATATTCAATTAAAGTTTTAACAAATAATATATCTATCTATATATATATAAAAGTAATATAGTCTAATTTCCCCCCACTTCCCCACCCCCTGTTTTCAACATCTCATCCGACTTTTTTTTTTCAATTTCAACAATCATATATAATCACTAAATCTAATATATATATATATATAATCTAATTCAACTACATCAATCATATATACTCCTTAAATCTATATAATATATATATATATAAAATCTAATGTTTAATTTCAACAAACTCAATCATATCATATATACTCCCTAAATCTATAATCTATAATTCTCTTAGAATTTTAAATTATTTACAACAACCCCATTCACATAATTAAAATAAAAATTCTAGAAAAAAAATCTAATATATATTTGAATTACGTATAATATCATTAATTATATATACAATCACCGATTTTCCCTTATTTCTCAATATTTATTTAAAATCGTGGAATTTGGATTTAAATCTAATATTCAATTTCTTAGACTAAAATATTAGAATTTGGATTTAAATCTAATATTTATATCTAATATTTAAAGATTTTAGTCTAAGAAATCGTGGAATTAAAATTGTGGAATTTGGATTTAAATCTAATATTTAAAGATTTTTAGAGCATATAATTGTATCTTTTCATGTTCAAATGAACTATTGTATATTTTTAAAATTTTAATTTTATAGTGAATCAAAATGCATCTTTCAGATTTGATTTTTAAAGATTTATTTGGATCCTATAATGTTATTTTAATTTTAATTTTAATGTTTATACATAAAATTGATATGGATGGCATGTTTTGTCTTTATCTTTCCTCTATATTTTTTGTTATGCACTTTAATTTATTCTATATTCCTGTTAGAAAAAAAATATTTCATTATCATATAGTTATCTCTTTAGACCAAAATCATATTTACAATCAATTTTATATACAACCATATTTTTTTAAAACTTCGAAAAGATTTTAACTTGGTCTAACTTAATTTTTAATTTTAAGGTTTTAATCAACCTCATATTCTCTATATTCAATTAAAGTTTTAACAAATAATAAATAATGTTTAAATAAATTATTTAATATAATTGCTAATGTCAAAATAGAATTAATTATTGGCCATGTTTTACGTGTGTAATAAATTGTTCAAAATTATCTATTTGACAATTTTGAGACTAATTTTATCTGAAATCCAAAATAATACTCATTACAGCGAATTCAAAAAGAGTTGTTTGACAATTTTGAAACCAATTTTTGCCTACAATAAGCTAAAATAAAAAATAATACTAATTACGGCGGATTCAAAAAGAGTTGTTTGACCTAACTTATTTTGTGTCTTTAAGAAAGTTGTTTTGTCACACAAATGAGCTAATTTAAATATTCGTTTTGCCAAACACCCCATTATGTTCTAAAATAGATTTGTTTTTATCTACGTTATCAATAATTTTTTCTGGAATTAGTGATATAATTATTGTTTGTTGTATCTATAAAATGATTAGTTATTCAAACAAAAGTAAATTTGAATAACTAATTATATAATAAATTATTTAAAAAGACTCAATATATAATCAATTTGTGTGTAATTGATTTACATATATAATTATATACTGCCTCCGTCCCGCTAATAATGTCTCAAAATTTTTGGCCACGGTATTTTATGCGGAGATAGTTAGTATTTAATATAGGGGTAGATTAGTGTTTAAAGTGAGGGTATATTAGGAATTTATGTGATGTGATTTGAATGGGCCGGGTTTGAATTTTTAATTGATTTATTTATGCGTGATGTGATAGTTGTGTGTTTGAAATTTTAATATATTTATTTATTGATGTGATATGATGAAAGAGGGTTTGGTAACTAAAGTGTATAATTATTTCCTAAAAGGGAATGTGACAATTCTAATGGGACGGACCAAAAGGAAAGTGAGACAGAATTAGTGGGAGGGAGTATTATTTATTAGAGATGGATATGACTATAACAATGCATTATATATCAACAGTTTTGATAGTTGCAGTGAATTAATGTGTTTATTAAAGGCATAAAAAATAGTAGTCAATTAACAAAACGAGCTCAGTAATTTGGATTATTGAAAAAATCACTTCAAATAATTTCTATTCTCTTTCATGTTTCTTTTTTTTTTATATATATATGAAAAATAATCTCCATTATCTTTGATGTTTCTATTTCAACTTTGGATCAATTGCCTTTAATTCTTGATTGAGAAAAATAATATGGAAAACACTTAAATCAATGTTGGAAACTTAATTAGTTTATCCAAAAATAATATAGAAAGCTCATAAATCAATCTTGAACATATTCACAAATTAATAATCCTTGTGCTATGGACATTTTTTGTAGGGAGATTACTTTTACACATTCAGCGGACGGTCTTTATTTTATCATTATTTTTTGTCATATTTTTCCTCAATAATATATGATCGGGAAATGGGCATGACACAATTAAGTTTATGTAATATATTTGAACTTCTAAAGTATTATGTTATATTTATAAAACAAAAAATATAAAGTATACTTTCCGCGCATTGCGCGGGCGGGTGTGCTAGTATATATAAAAACAATATAGTCAAGTTTCCCCCCACTTCCCCACCCCCTTTTTTCAACAATCATATTTAATTCATCCAACAATGTTTAATCCTAAAATTTTAATATTCTATATTGAAATATCCATAAATATTTATTAATATCCAATATTAATTAATATACGTTTAATATAAATTTTTTATCAATATTCATTAATATATGTACAAATAATATCTAAGATTTGAAAATATAAAATTCATTCGGATAAGGACCACATATATATATTATATTATATATTCATATCTATAAATTCTTTAATATATCTATTATCTATTATCAATGTATATATCTATATATCTATATATATATATATATAAACAATACAGTCCAATTTCTTCCCACTTCATCATTCCCTTTTTTTAATACTTCATCCAACTTTTCTCTCCAATTTTCAACAACCTCACTAACATATATATATTATATTTATATCTATAATATCCTAACAAATTCTTAATAAAATATTATAATATCTTTAACTAATTTATACTATTATATATTTTTAGAAGATCACGTCAAATCTGATTCCATTCCTCCAATATTTGCATATATATATATATATATCCACCAAACCTCCTTTTATTTCTCTATAAATATTCCATTCATTTATCTAATATCATGGTTGTCTTGAAATTCTCATCACCTCAGATTTTATTTCTTCATTCTTTGTTTATGTCTTCTCAACATTTATTTATTTTATATTTAAACAATATCTTTTGTTTCTTCTTCTCATGTATTACAATGTTTCCCACGCCAATGTTTTCCTAATATTTCTTTAGTTGCGGGTTAATTTTTCTCAGATTGCAATATATTCTTCGTCTTGCTCTTCATGTAAGATTTTTTTTTTACTCGAACGTGAATATTAGTGGGTTTTTTTTTGTTTTTTCTTACATACTATTAAATATATGTTTCTAATGGCTTTCCAATGACTTTTTTACAGGATTACATGTTGTAATTCAAGATTGCAATGAAGTCATACTCTACAAATTATTTTTATGATTCTGCTTTGTATACTACTCAAAATTTTTGTAATCATTAATCTATTTTATGTTGATTTTGTTATTGTATGTTTTTTGTCTTTATTCGAAATTTAAAAAAAAAAACTGAAGAGAATAAATTTGGAGATGTTTCCACTTTATTTTTTATTTATGTATTTTTCCCTTTTGTTATAGATTATTCCCTTTTTGACATCTTTCCTTTTGGATACATTTTTTTTACATATTCTTTTATTTATTTAAGTTCACTATAAAGTCACATATTATTATTTATTTATTAAAAAATTGTCAATAATTATAACAAAATATAAAATTATTCGATAATTTTTTATATCAAACTTTCAAAAAAGATTAAAAATTATCCGATAATATGTATCCAATTGAATCTGTATCCGACATGTATTTGTATCCGGCATATCTAATATTCGATCCGAATCCGAGGAAAAAAAAATGTGGGACAATATATATTCGTATCCAATACTATCTGATCATATCCGTACCGTTTTCATCCCTACATATAATATAATACTCCCTTTATTTCAAAATAAGTATAACATAAGGAAATGACACAAGATTCAATGCAACGAACAAAAGTGCTTTAGTGGAAGTCTTATATCTTTAAAAGCATTCTATATATGGTAATGCAACATTTATTATGAAAAACTCAAAAAAAAAGTGTAACACTTAAAAAGAAACGGAGGAAGTATAATATAGTATAATATGATAATTATATATTCATGACTAGATTTGCATTAGTCACTCCATATTTATGTGAACAATGTTATAAGATTATTAACATTATTTTTTGAGAAGCTGACGCCAAATAACAAATTGAAAAGAAAATAAATGGAAAAACTGCAACAAAAAGAGGTGTCCAAAAAGCAGAAAGGACAAAATGAGCTAACACTTAGGGTCTTGGGAACCATACACCGGAAGAATCCGCCGCTAACACCCTGTGCGTGAAGTATGGGGGAATGTCCAAATAGTGTAGAATTCTTCTAAAGATGCATCACATTTTGCTAGACAATCCGCGACCATTTTACCCTCGCAAAGTACATGATGAACTGAAAATCGGTCAAAGATGTCTCGCCAGGTGCGGAAGACAGGCCATTGGTCAAGTAGTCCAGTAGCATTATTAGTATAATATATAATAATAAATTAACATATAAATATAAAATGAAGTTAAAATTATATCTAGAAAATTATAAATTTAAAAATATAAAATCAAATATATTACATAATCATATCAGGCAAAAATTTATTAATATAAATTAAATAATATATAATCAAATTGACAAAGTTGCTAAACCACTTTGT
The DNA here is from genome assembly GCA_030278955.1 of Hygrophila difformis. Taxonomy (NCBI): domain Eukaryota; kingdom Viridiplantae; phylum Streptophyta; class Magnoliopsida; order Lamiales; family Acanthaceae; genus Hygrophila; species Hygrophila difformis. The sequence goes on from JAOANR010000011.1 coordinate 1,531,909, forward strand.
CACATTTTTTCTGAATAATGTGGTCAGAAAATTAGCATGAACCAACTTTTTTTTAAAAAGTCATTGAAGGTCTGAAAAGGGTGGTGGGAGCTCATGCCACACAGTTACAAAGGGAAGGGATAGGAGGCCGGATGGGGATTCGAACCCCCAACCTATAGGTGGGAGTTGGTGGAGTTACCACTTGATTAAGTCTTCAACCCCGCATGAACTAAATTTTATGTAATACGTACAATAGTTGAATTTTTAAAATCTTATGTTATTTTAAAAAAATATATATATATAAATTTTACTTCCCGCGCATTGCGCGGGCGGGTTTGCTAGTATAGATAAACTCTGCTTGTATAATAATGAACATCTTTAATGGTCAGTAGATAAGTGTTATAAGTAATTTCTTTAACTTTTTTTTTTTAAAAAAAGAGAATCAAAGACATTTTTAACCAGTTTCTAAACATGAAGCCTCTTGTGAATAATTGTAGTTCCATATGTAACTCATAAGTCATATTAATAAATAGGGATGATTAATGAGTAGAGCTATCGTAATAGGCTCAGAAAAAACTCGACTATCGATACTCGACTCAAGCTCGAGCTCGAGCTCACATATTTGCCAGTCAAGTTAGCTCAAGTATCTTAGTACTTGAGCATTCGAGCTCGACTCGACTCAAAAACACCCCAGCACACATTTTAATTAATCTTCATCCTCATCATACTTTCCCTCACACTCCACTATATTTACTATTAGAAAATACTTCTCCTTTATCTTGAAAGTGCAACATTCCCCCCATCGCACGCAGTTCAATGCACATCTTCAATGATTAATAACTCAAATTGTGTATAAGTAAAAATTATAAAAAGTGAATATTCTAAAACTACAAGATAAGACGAATCCAACAAGATCTCACTTGACTATGTATTTCCTTATATAACTATGATAAAAATTTGAATTAAAGATAAACAATGAATAGTGCCAAAAATTGAAATGTTGCAAAATCACAAAAACAGAGGTAGTATATCACTTATTTTAAAATATATAAACGAGGAAAAATAGTCATTCTTAAAAGAATTAAAATATATTTTTAAAGAAGTTTAGTTCTATCTTAATTATTTCATCTGTTCTTGAATATTTTTTACAAACCAACTTTTCACGCAGTTCAATGCACAGTTTAAACCATTAGTAACTTAAGTTCGGTACAAGTAAAAATTCTAGAAGTTCAATATTTAAAAACTACACGACGAGACGAATGTAACAAGATCTCACTTAACTATATTTTAAGTTGTATAACTATGATAAAATTTTATGTAAAAGCATGTGTGTGAATAGTAATATATTTTCAAATGTCAAAAACATTCAAGAACGGATGAAGTATACAATAACCAACACAATATTCAAATATCAAATTAAATTGTTTATTTTAGGCTATGATTTCAAAATTCAAAATCAAATGCAAACAAAAAATTCAAGCTCAAGCTATTCGACTCGAGCTTGAGCTTAGTAAAAAAAAAAAAAAATACTCGCGAGCTACTCGATGATACTCGAGCTCAAGCTCGAATTCGTATATGTGGCAGTCAAGTCAAACTCAAGTATCTTGGTACCCAGGTCGACTGGACTCGATAACACCCTTGTTCACATATACTTCATTCGTTCCTTATTAAATGCACATTTGAGATTTTGTTACTGTTCATTGAGTAACTTTGATTCGACTTTTTAATACAGTTATATAAGATAAAATATAGTCAAGTGTGATCTTGTTGGATTCGTCTAATCGCATAGATTTAGAATATCAAATTTTCAAAATTTTTACATGTATACAATTTGAGTTATGAATGATTAAAAATGTGTATTGGATTGCGTGAAATGTGGGTCCGTAGCATTTAAAAAGGAACGGAGGAAGTATGATATACGCAAGAAGGTTTATTTATTTATTTATTTCTAATTAAAAAAATGTGTCACTGCTCGTGCCAAGTGAGCGTTTGCTCACATCATATTATCAAGACTAATCTCAGCCGTCATTTGATCCACAAATATGCACGGTGTGGATTAACCTGGTTCTCAAGACCTGCGAGTTCAAAAAGCGACCACTCAAAATCCATTGTCTTGTCCTAAAGCCATTAGCCTCATAGGTCAGAGATCAGATGTGTTAAAATTCGACAAACCAACGAAGGCGTGGCTAAAATAAAGACCCAAGCAGTGATAAAAGTAAATCGAATTTCCCAATTGAAGAGACACGCAGTAGTGGTGGGTTAGCAAGGGTAAGTTGTCACTCGTTTTTTCTTGGATCTTCCAGAAGACTTTTCTTCCTGTCTCTTTTTCTTCTGGTTGGAATGTTCCTTGCGATCTTTCTTCAAGTCTTACAGCTTTGATGGGTTCTTAATTTCCTACTGTTTGCGGAGTTTTAAATGATTGATACGAACTGCGTAGACCCAAAGTCTTTGAACTGAAGGTTTATCGTTAATTTAACCGAGGTTTGTTCCTAATTAAAATCTTGCTTGTAAAGTTTCCTTCTTTTTGTATTGGTATTCACTGTTTTCCATTCAATTTCCTTATTATCCGTTGTTGCTTATCCACCAAACCAACTGGTGAACTTGTGTATTATTTTAATGTTCAAATTATGGTATAAAACATGTGTGTGGTAAGAGGGCAAGGGGCTGTCTTTTTTTGCTATTTTGTCAGTGGTTACAAGGTAGTATAACTTATAACTAACCCCTTTGGTATTAATCGGGTGTTGCATCTCTGGGATTTGTGGGTTTTCTGGATCCTCTGGTTTGATTTTTGTGGGCATATCTTGATTTCTGGACAGGTATTCAGGTAGTGAATTAATTGATTTCTTTTTAATTAGGGTTTGGTTTGTGTGTCTGTTTATGACGTGCCTCTTTGCAAAGGTATTTGTTTGGTTTAAATATTTGTTAGAAGTTTAATTGTCTGGAATTCAGAAATGTTTTGCTGTTTTGGGCAAGCCATCACCCTTCATCTGGCAATTCATATATAAAGAAGTGATGGGGAATTTGGTCTATTTGTGATTTGTCAATTCATTGCAGAAGAAATTGTTTTATTTGACAAAAGTTTCATTCCTGACATCTTTGTGAATGTGATATAGTACATGTTTAAATTTCAAGATGTTTTGGATTAGAGATGATTATGTCTGCAAATTCAAAATTGGTTAACTTCGTTTGTATTGTCTTGCCAGTGGTGTTTGAAACTTGAAATACATAAATTGAGCTCAGTTGTTTCCCCGGTGAAATTTTCGCCCTGTTCTTTGCTCGGAGAGGTTTTGTAAAAGTGAAGTGAGCCATGTCGCTAGTTGGATCAGCTGGTTTTTTTGGAAATCGGGAGGTTTTCTCGAGGAAGGATGGGAATGATGGTGCCGGACTAGCAGCATCACTCTTTAGATCAGACAGTCGTGGGAGCATTTACCCTGGCGAGTTATGTAGTAACGACAGTTATGATCTGAACTATTTCTTCGATTCTCCATCCGAGGATGTTGCAAACACATCTTGCTCCGATGTTTCTGGAGATCTACTTCATCAGCAAAGTACTTCTCTGTACCAGCTTGCCTCTTTGGGAGAGTCGAGGCTTGACAATTCTGAATTCAGCAACGGGTTAGAACGCTCGAACAGCCAAAGTCCGGATGATGCGGGTTCTAATGAAGACATGAAATTAAAGCTTCAAGAAATTGAGAAGGAACTTTTTGATGAACTTACAAAGAGTGATGGCTGCGGCCAATGTATGGAAATTGATGGCGAGTGGTCGGACGCCACTTGTTATGCATTGCTTAATGACTCTCCGAAGGAATCTTCATCTTCAACTTCGAATATTAGTAGCATCAGCAGCGCCAAGGAAATGCAATATACTGGTTTAACTCCCAAGGATTTGCTCTTTAAATGCGCGGCTACAATCCACAGTGGAAATTTTGAGGAGGCGTCGCACATGATAAGTTTGCTTCGAGAGAGGGTTTCTATCCAGGGCGAACCTTCCGAGAGAATTGCAGCATATATGGTGGAGGCGCTCGCTGCCAGAATAGCTTTGTCGGGAAGAGGTCTCTACAAAGCATTAAAATGCAAAGAGCTACCTTCGATTGATCGGCTCTCTGCAATGCAGGTCCTCTTTGAAGTGTGTCCATGTTTTCGATTTGGATTCATGGCCGCAAATGGGGCGATTCTAGAGGCATTCAAGGGTGAAACGACGGTTCATATCATTGATTTTGATGTCAACCAAGGGAGTCAATACTACACGCTGCTTCAATCGATAGCTAAAATTCCAGGAAAGCGACCTCATGTGAAATTAACCGGCGTGGATGATCCAGAATCAGTTCAACGATCAGTAGGAGGTCTGAGAATCATCGGCCAAATGCTCGAGCTACATGCCAGGGATCTGCAGCTCTCGTTTGAGTTCCACGCCGTTGCTGCTGAAACTGCTTTGGTTTCTCCGGGGATGCTCAACTGCCAGCCCGGGGAAGCTGTGATTGTGAACTTCGCTTTCCAGCTCCACCACCTGCCCGACGAAAGTGTCTCCACAGTAAACCTCCGGGACCAGCTTCTCCGGATGGTTAAAAGCTTGAACCCAAAACTCGTCACTGTGGTCGAACAAGATGTGAACACAAACACATCCCCTTTCCTGCCGAGATTTGCTGAAGCCTACAACTACTACTCCGCAGTGTTTGAATCGCTCGATGCAACCCTGGGACGAGACAGCCAGGACCGAATGAATGTGGAGAAACAATGCCTTGCACGCGACATCATAAACGTCATTGCCTGCGAGGGAGAGGAAAGGATCGAGCGCTATGAAGTCGCTGGAAAATGGAGAGCGAGGCTGACCATGGCTGGGTTCACGCCATTCCCTGTTGGCCGGAGTGTGATCAACGAAATCCAGACACTCATAAAACAATATTCTGATCGATACAAGGTTAAAGAAGAAGGCGGGGCGCTTCATTTCGGGTGGGAAGAGAAGACCTTGATTGTGAGCTCAGCCTGGAGGTAACTGAGAGAGTACTTAGCCACATCCATACATGTTGAGTATTTTCTAGCACTATTTTGACATGTTTCAACTTTTCCTAGACTCTTGTATACTATTCCTTGTTAACGGCTAGCTTTTCTATTGACTTATATCCTAATGTAGGGTTATGTCGTGAAGATTAGTATTGGGAGACTCTTATCTATATCTATATATGTTTTTGTTAAGAATGCTTTGGCCTTGTGTATGGAGCCAGTGGGGGCAGTGATGTTCATATGTAAGTTAATGACATGAATTTCTTTAATTATCAGTGATGCTTTAGCCTTCTTGTGTATAATAATTTGCCCTCTTTGGACAGTTTAGTAGTATATATAATGGAGTGTTCTGGTTTTAAGTTTTCATAAAAGGGTAACCATCTCCCAATCCCACTTGACCACTCCAATGAAACTATCATAAACCATTCTTTCAATACAAACAAGTTGAATAATTCAAAATTTACTTCCAAATTTGTCAATGCAAATATAGCTTTTCCATTATGGCTTGGGAGGGGATGGAACCCATTTGATTATGTTGGGACTGTCCGACCGCTACCCTAACTCCGACATTAGTATGATATTGTCCGCTTTGGGCAAAGGCCTCACGATTTTGTTTTTGGGAACCTTCCAAAAGGCTTTATTATTAATGTGAGTTGTGTGGACACTTATAAGCAAGTCATTCTTTTCTTGCACAACCGATGTGGGACTTGGGTTTGTACTCAACAGATTCCGAATTCACTCAAGTCAAATTAATCCGCTCAATGAAAAAGATGCAAATATATATTTAAAAATTTGATAGTATATTGTAAAAATTATTACATCTATTGTAAAATTATTACCTCAAAACTGGTAAAAGCTACTGCCCTCCTATGAATACGGTCCAAAAGAAGTGCCGAATTCTTTCTATAGATATTCCAAAAAATTCTTTCAACAGTTCTTACTATTGCCTTTAAATTCGTATTCTCCATCACCAACTCAGCTTATCACCATGTACAATTCTGGTCATTACGTGTTGATCACAAAAAGCAGTCAAAATCTTTAACCTAATCTGAAATGTATTCAAAGTTGTGTGTCTAATGAAGTATTACAAAAGTGAATATTTAGCTTCTTTTTTTGCTTAATCCTAATCAACCATGTTTGCTTTCCTGAATCCCCAATAAGACACTTTGGCCCCAGAGCAAGTCCATTAATACTTCCACAGATGGGAAAACTTTGGACAACCAAGCAGTTTCCAGATGTAACAGATAGCTATCAAAATGTATATGAACACAATGAAACTTTGATCAAAAAAGAAGCAGACCACTCAATTCCTTTACTTCCCATTATTTGCCATTCTTCATTACATTGTGCTCTTTTGTGTATCATTGAAGCAATCCTATATCTGCAATTATTCGTCACTTTCTTACACATCTTTCTCTATATAATAGTTTCATTTCCTACACTATGGAGTAATTCCAGAACTCTTTATCATATTTACTGAGATCATGAAGATCACTAAAGTTTTCATCTTTGCAATTATTACATTACATCACTGTGGTACATGTTTGTCAGGTGGGCAGCTCAGAGTCGGGTTTTATGCCCAAAAATGCCCGAGCGCTGAGTCGATAGTCAGGTCCGTTGTTGAAGAAGCAAGCCGTGCTGACACAAGAACGCCTCCTTTTCTGCTAAGACTGTTTTTCCATGACTGCTTTGGGAAGGTTCTTTTTATTACATTCTAGTACTAAAGTATTACCTCTTCATTTTTGTACATCTACATTAAGTTTTTAAGTTTGATGTTGGAAAAGAAGAAATTGTTTTGGCTCATCAGGGTTGTGATGGTTCGATATTGATTGATGGGCAAAATTCTGAGAAAGGGGCATTTCAGCACCAAGGGGTCCAAGGATTCGATGTGATAATTCGCGCCAAAGAACTGGTAGAAGCTCAGTGCCCTGGAGTGGTGTCCTGTGCTGATATTGTCGCGTTGGCTGCTAGAGACTCTGTCGTGCTAGTAATTCGTCGTTTTTGTCTTGTTTTTTTTTTGCTTACAACCAGTTTTTTTCTTTTTGTGGAATTTGATGCAAGGAAAATGATGTAGGCCGGTGGCCCTGGCTTTGAAGTTGAGACGGGGAGATTTGATGGGAAAATTTCCACGCCGTCTCTTGCTGCTGGCCTTCCAGAAGTCGATGACTCAATCGACACTCTAATGTCAAAGTTCGGAAGCATAGGCCTTTCCCATAAAGACCTTGTTGTGTTAACAGGAGGAGGGCATAGTATCGGCACCACAGCCTGTTTCTTCATGACAAAAAGGCTCTATGACTTCACTGGTGCGCATGATTCTGATCCTGCAATTAACCCAAACTTTTTATCTTTTCTGAAAAGCCAGTGCCCGGAGAATGGCAATTTAAACGCCAGGATGCCACTCGATACGTCCACCAGCGACACCTTTGATGATCGATGCTTTAAGAATATCAGGGATGGGTCGGCTACGCTGGCATCTGATGCCAGGCTTAACGACAACGCAGCCACCAGGGAAGTGGTGAATTCGTATCTTGGTAAAGATAGGCCGAATTTTGGGCGCGATTTTGCCATGGCAATGGTGAAATTGGGCAGAGTTGGTGTCAAGGATAGGTCTCAAGGAGAGATTAGAAGGGTTTGTAATGCCTTCAATAATAAGTGATGGATGAAGAGTCCTGAAAAGCTAGAATCTTTGAGTTTGAGTTGCACTTTATACCTAGATATGAGCTATCCTTCTAAATTCTACACACGTTTAATAAAATTGCAAACTTTGATTTTGAATTTTTTGGTAGATCATTGATTGAATTGAACTTTTTATTGGATGCCTCATGATACAATACTTGGAAGAGATTACAGAAATGCAAACCATGACCAAACATACATCAAAATACATAAGTTGAAAATTTGTATGATGAAAAGTCTCAATTGATCTCATTCCATTCTGATAATGCAGCGAAGCCCTTCACCTTTAAGCATCAGATCAAATGCCTTATTGATCTCCTCAAACTTCACTTCATGTGTAATGAACTTCTCCACTTCAAGTTCCTGCAAATCCCCAAAAAAAATAGGACAATTGGACACCTTTGATGCAAGAACAATAGGACAACAATTGCAGCATTTATATATGTACCTTTTTCATGTACAGTTCCACCACAGAAGGAAGATCAGAGCGCGGCTTATAGTTCCCAAAGAATGTCCCCTTAAGAGTCCTCTCATTCAGGAAATTCACGGGATGTGTCTTGAAGACCGAGTCTTTGTGAGGCACCCCAACGAGAACAGCCACACCCCATCCCTGCAAGAATGCAGTTTCTGGTCTGATTAGTTTTTTGTTTTTTCGAACAATTGAAGATACGCATAAAGAGTTGAGTTGAGATTAACATACATCATGGACGCATTCAAATGCGGAGATCATGGCATTGATGTTACCGGTGCATTCGACACTGCGGTCCACTCCTCCCTTAGTCATCTCAGCAATAACCTGTTTGTTGCCAAAACATAAAGATTTCAACTTTGAGTTACAACGCACAGCAGACGAATTGGCAAGAATTTAGCAAATAATCAATTGAACAAACCAACCTCTTGAACTGGCTTGTCATGATCCTTTGGGTTTACGAATTCGGTCACACCGAATTTCTTAGCTGCATAAACAGTGTAAAGAAAGAAAGAAAGAACGCTCATCATTCTAGTCATTGTGTTTTCTAATAAGATTAATTAGGGCTGTGTAATTGGTAATATATATACCTTCTTCGAATCTGGCGGGGTTCAAATCCACACCAATGATTCTTGATGCGCCGGATAATCGAGCTCCTTCTGCAGCCTAAAAATCCCAAAACAATGTGAATGATCAACTGCTAAACAAGCAAAAGAATTCGGTTTGATGATGATAATTCAAAACAAGACATACAGCAAGACCAACTGCTCCGAGTCCAAAAACAGCCACAGAAGAACCCTTCTTCGGTTTCGCCACATTCAATGTAGCGCCAAGGCCTATCAACAAGCATCCAAGAACGTTGATTTAACATTCAAATTATGCATCAACAAAATCGAAAACTGAAGAGGATTGTTGTGCAGAGAACTAGAGAAGTAGTATATATAATAATATACCTGTGGAGATGCCACAGCTTAGGACACAGACTTTGTCCAGAGGAGCAAGGGGATTGATTTTGGCGACGGATCCGACATGGGCGACGGTGTATTCGCTGAATGTGGACGTGCCGAGGAAATGGTAAATGGGTTTGCCATTGATGGAGAATCTCGATGTCTGGTCATGGAGCATCACTCCTCTTTCAGTGTTGATCCTGAGAAGATCGCACATGTTGCTCTCTTCCGACTTGCAATGACGACATTCCCCGCACTCGCCGGTGAACACCGGGAGCACGTGATCGCCTGGAGCGAGCTCCGTTACGCCCTCGCCGACGCTCTCCACAACCCTATTTATTACCAAGAGAAGTCAAATTGGGGTACTGAGATTTAGTTTATCCGATGACATTTTTAATTATTTGGTGTTTGATTTCCTTACCCTGCAGCTTCGTGTCCGAGAATTCGTGGAAAGACTGAATCTTGAGCCTGACAATGGTCGATCAAGCAATAAACAATTCAATTCTACTACACGATTCCAGTAATGAATTAATAATTTCTCACAGCTTTTGTAACTGTGTCAACAAATTGATACCTTGGCTTCCCAGAAATAAACATCGGTGTGGCAGAGGGAGGTGAAGAGAATCTTCAGGCGGACCTCCATTTTCTGCGGCGGCGCCACCTCCACCTCCTCAATCACCAGCGGCTTCCCGGGCTCCCACGCGACGGCGGCTGCAATTCCATAAATCCCACCAAATTTTCAATTTTTTCTTTTTGGTATATACTACAAACTAAAAGTTGAAACAACTACCGACAGGCACACGGTAAAGAAATGAAATAAAAAAAATCAGACCTCTGCATTTGATGACTTGACCGGCAGTGCTCGACATCTTTTCTGATAACCTTGTAAAAATATAAACGCTTAAGTAAATTTTGAAGTAGAGATTGAATGATGTAGGAAGGAGTGGGGAATGTGGAAATTTATAAGCCAAGAAATTGAGGTGGGTTCTAGGGTCTCCATAGGCTGATTCCTGGTACGGTTGCAGATACAGGTGACTGTCCTGGAATTAGTGCAACGAAACAGGCGACGGGTTAATTAACATTAATCCATTCGAATCCCATGTTTTGGTTTTTGGAGAAAAAGAACAGGGGAGGCTGCAGCTTCTGGTTTGGGTGGGTGGGTGTCTCCTGCCCCCTGGTTTTGATTCCAGTTTCTTTTTTGACTTTGGTTCCTTTGATTTGAATGGTGGTCTGTGGCTCTTTCTGTAATCTTGATGTGTGATTGGGAATATTTTTTTTACCATTTTTTGAGGGAATTAACAGTTATCAGTGCTTACTTTTCTGGATTTAACAGTTAACCGAAAGTAAAGTAAAGAGATATTTAGCCAGAGAGAAAAAACTATGGTCCCCAGAATCCTTTGTGCTTTGATGGTTTTGGCATTGGAACTCAAGTACCACTTTTCTTGGGTTTCTTCAATTAATAATTGTACAAAATTTCAATATTTTAGGCCTACAAATTCAGCATTAACCTTAATCAACATGTTAGAGAAATGACAGGTATGATATTTTGGAATTTATTTTGCAAGAATCGAGACCTATGATCCATCCATGTCAATCCAGTGGGTCTACAGTACACTCTACATATAGAATTAAATGTCAAATGAATCCAATCAATTCTTTTTAAATATTTAGCATTGATTAATTTATGTGTGTGAATACAATCGCAAGTTGCCATTATTTTATTTATGCATTGAGAGATGGAAAAGGTCAAATAACAAGAAAACAAAATACTACTACAAATAAAAAATCAGCCTAGAATGATGAATAACAAGGAATTAAGATATGAGTATACATTTTTCTCTTACAAAAATATAATCTTGATTTTTTTTTAAAAAAAATGTTAGGGTTATCCAATTCCAATGTAAGGATTAAGGTAGAAGAGCAGAAACTTGGCATTGTGAGCACTACAAAAATGAGTGCTGACACCTGACAGCCACCATAAAGAATCATCACAAAGCCAAAGCCAAAGCCAAACTTGATGGATTCATGTTAGAGAATGTGTTCAGCTCAGCAAAACCAGATGCTTCAAGACTTCATAGGAGAACCATGCCCACGAACTTTTCCATCCCTCCAGAACACCATCCCTGCCACAATTTCTCAAACATCACACACACTACACACTGGAAAAAAAAAAAAAAAAAAAAAAAAAAAAAAAAAAAAAAAAAAAAAAAAAAAAAACTATAGTATGCAACAATAGTAGAATACATTCAAGATCACCTACCTATCCAGGCCAGAAAACCGAATGTTGAAGCCAAGAACAACTCCCTGCTGATGATGTCCCAACTACAGTCCAAACCACATTGTAAGTTATACCACACAAAGGTGCATCTTAAATGCATTCCATATAGTAACAAAATTTAGGGGTACTGTGTAATGAGATCTAAGTAGATTTTTCTTGATAATAAGCATCAACATTCTTGTGAAGGCATCTACTATTTTGAAAACTAAAGAGTCACAGTTGAGAATTAAGAGAGCCCAGTTCTGCATTTTTCTACAAACGAACTGAATTTACCGGTATAAGGATACGAGGTTTCCCCATCCGTAGAAAACACATGCCCAGAACGAACCAACGAACCTGGCCACACATCCAAGTCAGTGCAGCTGGATTCGATGGAGTAGTTAGGAAGTTTAAGGTCGAAAGTGAACGCACCACATGAAATCACGAATAAATAGTGCCCGTGGGATCAAAAGTCCATTCCCGAGCATAACCAGCAGCATCGTGATGGTTGACAGGCCCTTTATGTTTTCAGGATTTTTAAGATTTGTCCACTGCAGATCGAGAATTGGATAATAAAGAGGTTAACATCTCGATGGGATGCAAAATGCACGTAAACGATAAAACAACGGTTTGTGTGAGGAATGCTGACAAAAACCATTTGTGCGACGGGCATCCACATGAACAGAAAAGTAGCTGTCCAGCCGGAAAGAGTTCCAAGAACATCGGTTCCCTTTTTTGAGATCAACTTCTGTCTTCGTGCCTGATAAAGAAGCTGTAAAATAAGAAATATTCGACACTATGGTAAAACATGTTAATCATCCAAGGAGCACCTTAAATACTGCAAGCACAGCAGTCACAAAGGCAATTGATCCAGGAACGACTGATTCTGGAACATAGGGGATAAAGGTCGACCACATAACCTGCAGGGAACACCATCGGATGGATTAAAGATGTCGTGCATTTAGTTGAGATAATCGAAATCATTTTCTTTGTGAAAGATTTTTACTTGTGGAAGCATTGTGAGACCACCTACGGTAGTAAAGTCTTCCCAAAAACGCCAGATTTTGAGATTGAGTAAATGAAAGTGTTTCAAGAGATTTATGGTGAAGCCACTGGCGATGACCATCGAAGTGGCAATAAAATACGAGAAAGGCATAGCTTCAGCAAGAGCCAACTGCATAACCACCACATACATGGATACTACTCCTAGCAGCTGGACCACCACTGCTTCCGTTACCCCCTTCTTAATGAAGTACGAAAGTAGAGAAAGATTGCCAATCAATCCGGTAAGCATACCCTGTATAAAGAAGTAACTGGTGACTTTTCTTAGCATCATGTAGTAATAAGTAATCATCCATATGTAATAAGGAAACATAGAAATCAATACCAGCCACGGAACAGCTTGGAGCGCGGATTTATTCCCTCCCATCAGATTCCGAGAATTTAGTACGATCTGTGGCAATTGCAGTAAGAGAAATGGAAGGTTTGCAGCTCCTGCAAACTTAGCCGTCAGTGAATCCCAGTGCTCAAAATCCCCGTCTCTCAGTTGCATCGGTTCCTTCTTTTATTGCATTCATGATCAGCCATTGCTAACAGGAAAATTTGAAAGAGTAAAGAGGCACAAGCATATAACAATGCTGTAAGAGTATTACCTGATTGATGGGATATGCACCTTCTGAGGTTAGAGCATAAACTGGTCTGTTCTGGCAAGAACAGAATGACCGGCTGGGGAATGGAATGTTCTTCAGGCAGACCTTACTATTGGTAATTCGACTGAAATGCAATTGCTGGCAGTGCAAAGATTCAAAATTTTGGGGATAGAATCGGAAGGCGACGTCTTCAGATGGCCAGGAACCGAAAAGTCGCACCTTAGCCGTACACAATGATGAACCCACCATTGATTGTTTTAACCGATGGAACTCACAATTCAGAGCTATATTATTGAGCACCTGGTGGCTATATACCTGAAGGATGCCTTCAATGAGCAGAGAGTGGGAGAGTGGAGTGCCTTAATTCTTACCTACTTTGGAAACAACAGTTATTATTGCTGGGGCGATGGTGTCAGGACAAGAAAAAATTTCTTCTAACGTTTTGCAGATGCGCTAAGAACAAAAATCTTGAATAATTCACAAATTCCTAGTGAATTCATGAAAATTTCTTATGCCCATCAACCAACATCGAATCTGTCCAGACTGCAATGTCTTCGATTGGTTTCCGAATTACACTTCTTGCGGGCATTTCAACAAACAGGTAAATAACCAAAACAAAAGTTCCATCAGTATACTGCACTCACAAGATCGATTGAACCATACATCTGCGGCACAATCCTTGGATTGTAAATTTTCTTAAACCACAATTCAGATCCAATGGAAAAGATCTGATCCAATGGAAAAGGTGAAATAAATCTTGAAGGGGACCAAAGATTACATTTTTTCCCCACACCGATTCCGGAAAAAAGAAAACGATTTCAAGAAGATATCCAATTTAGCATTGACCAGTTCACACACTTTAAAACATACAAGAATGTGGCTAAGGATGTATAGATTTTTCTGAATACAAATAATGCAATAATACAATTATAGTACAAACACAATTGTACAGCCCAAATATACCGGAGGGCAACTAAGGTACAAAAGCTGTTCATTCAGTTAGCAAAATGCCGGTAGCTTCACAAAGAAAGAATGAAGGAAATATTGTGCAACGGCCCAAACAGGTCGATTGCAGCTGATTCTTGCATCGAACATGAACATCGTTGAGGTAGTAGTAGTACAGGACTCACATGTTAGAAGGGATTATTCACTTTGAAAGCAGGAATGAGAAGAGGAGCTCATTCCACATATCTGGCACGCCGGGCAAGCACCAGTGGCTACAGTCGGGAACGGATGGATTGTCGCTCCAAGAACCCACATGTGCATCGCTCCGATAGGCTCCCATGGGAGTAACGTGCAGCAGTTGTACAGGAATGGATGCAGTTTTCACGGCATTGATTATTGCATCAGATATCGAGTTCTTCTGCTTCCCCTTAACTTTGGTCAAGGGCTGCCTTGTCACTTTGCAACTCTGACGGGATTTGCTGCTGCTGATCATATTAAAACAGCAAAATAAACGCTTTCTTAGATGGCATGGAAAGGGACTTCGTCGCAGTATGCATGTCAGTAAATCACAACATACCTCCAATGAGAGGATTCAAATGTTCGGAAGAAAACTTTTGTCCTGTGGGGATTTACGGACTTCTCTATCCAAGATCTCCAGGTAGCTAACGCAATTTTGAACCCGTTATTTATGGTCATTCCGAGCTTTATCTTTCCACCAACCTGGAAATACCAACCCCTGTCTGGAAGAGTCAGATTAGCGGAACACAAAACACACAACACAAGTACTAATATAAAACTGCATATGCTAATTCCTGTCCACAATACAATTTTCAGGTAACATTCTTCTCCATAAGAAAAATTGCAACTCATAGCAATTTGTGAACTATGTAGAGGATTGAGAAATATGGTTCTGGTTGGTATTACTTATTCAGCGAAAACAATTTACTACATAACATAGCACAGGGTAATGGAAAGAACTTAAGCTAATTGATCTTGTATATCCTGTGCAAGTCGATAATGGATTTAAGAGTAAGAAAATTTAACCTAACCTAATCCAAAATGCATCAGAAAAGCATGCTCATTAACTCAACTAAAACTACCAGCTCCTCGTCCTAGAACAATCAAGCACATTAAGTCACGAAAGAAATGAACTGCTTACATTTCGAAAAGCTTCGTCCGAGTCCACCAATGCCCCGAATTAAAAATAAGGATATCAGCATCGATCCACTCCCTACTAATCTCATCCATCTGATCCAGCTTCACCACCATCTTAACTCTCTTGGGGGACCGTTTGGGCGCAGCAGCAGGCTCCACCAAGAAAATCGAGCGGTAAAACTCAATGGTAAAGCTATGTGACCTGAACCAAACAACCAAATGCCTACTCTGTTTTGTGATCTCATTACCATTGGCCTCATAGACACTACTCTTATCCTCCACGCCGCTGGTCAACATACAAATCATCGACTCCCATTGAGTTCTACTCAGCGAATCACCCACAAACACAACCCTCTTCCCACGAAGGAACTTCAAAACGGAATGCACATCAAATCTAGGGATTTCACAGTTCTTGGGCTTCCACCTCCACTTAAGATACTCCCTATCCTTCCTCCCATTCGCCAAACAATTGAATCCACGCTCCGCAAAGGGGCACTCTGATGCATTGTATAAAGGGTAGCTTTCATCAACCACCCATTTTCCATCGAATAAATTACACCCCTTACCCGAATCATCGGACTTCCCAAAATTACCATTCGTGTTTCGATTAGGCCGAACTAATCTTTCAGCGGATGGAGACAAGTAAAAATAAGTGGATCCCATTACGATAATGAAACACATTAACGAACCAACCATGAACAGTGCAGTGAACGACTGAAAGATCGAACTTTTGCTGTAATTCGCATATAAAAACTTCACAAATTTGACAAATTTCTTGTAGGCGGGCTTCAATTGGGCGGACAAACCCCAGTAGAATTCACTTACAACTGTACTCATATTCAATTATTCACAATACAAGAACAATTACAGCAGAAAAAGGAACAAGCTTTCGTTGCCCTAGTCAAAAAATGAACTTTACCATCCCAAACACGAAAATAATGTGGATACAAAGCAAGCACGAGAAAATCTTACAGTTCCAGTAATTGGGTTCTGCGGAGCATCGTACAGCAAGAATGAAATCTAATGGAATGCCGGGTTGGAGTTCAGGGATCGAATCAAGAATGGAGAATAAAGTGCAGAGAATAGGGCATTTTTTGGGAAGTTGGGAGGTGGTGGGTATGAGAACGAAGGTTGAGCTAACTGGGGACGTGCAAGTTTTAAGTTTTCATAGGACTTTAACTATTGTCGGTTAAATGATTAAATGTCCTCTTGATGGATGGATGGATTTGTTTATTGCTATTTACAACTAACACTAATTAGACATGGCTTCCGGGACTGTGAGCACCAAAGGATCCACACCGTAGATTGTGTGGAACCGTGGTATGAACGGTGGATGATCCATCTGGTGTTTGATTCGAAGCTTTCTGAGTTCTGACTTACATTCCGGATGACAACTCAAATTTGCATAATTTATTGTCATTTTCTTCCTTGTGGAATTTAAGTCACTATTATAAAGGGAGAAAAGACTAAATAGCTTGAGCATTTATATTTTTAAAATGAAAGATATTATAGCTGACAAACAGAAGTTGACATAAGAATAAAGATGAGTGAAATTTGAATTCAACTTGTTCAATCTTACTAAAAGAAACAAAGAAAAGAAAAAAAAAGGAATAATCTATCATTAGCATATATCATGGCATAATTATTACTCCCTCCGTTTTCCAAAATTGTAACGGACTCACTGTTTACGCCGTCCAATACACATTTTAAATTATTAATAACTCAAATTCGGTACAAGTAAAAATTATAAAACTTTAATATTTAAAAATTATTAATAACTCAAAGTACATGTGTGAATAGTATTAAATTTGCAAATGTTACAACTAATAAAAATGGAGGAAGTATTAATTAATGTGATGTGATAAAGAAAAGGACTCAACGTATTCTATAACTTAAGTTAGGGTGCAGAGTACTATTATTTGACTATGTAGATTATAATTAATTAATTTTCCCAATTTTGTAATGTTCACTATGTAGCCGTGGGAATGGTTCTGGTACTATCAATGTGAATGGTAGTACATTAAGACAAATCATTTCAATCATACAAAAATATCCAATGGCTATAAAATAAAAATGGTAGAATTGTCAAACATAAATAATTATCTTTAGTAATAAAATCATTCACAAAATCAATTTAGTGATTTCTATCCTTAAATAAAGATCATATAAAAAATTTGCATAAGTTAGCCATCTTTTGACACAATTCATGGCATAATAATAGAGAAATTATCTTTATTCATCTCTTTCACTCGTCAATATTTCATTCCTCTTAAATTGCTATTACTCTACACATTTCACCGCTCCACCGGAAATTCCCTCTGCCCCTACCGTACTCCAGCTTGGTAGTTTCCACCGCCTGTCCAGTGGCATATTTCTATACGGGTCTTACCAAAAAGGGATTAAGCTATTTTGGGAAATATATTCAACCAACCCCAATCCTTTTACCCATTAAGATCCTAGAAGAGGAACATTTAAATAAGTTTGATTCTTCATTGGATCATAAAAGCCCACTTTTCTAAGCTCTTTTCCCTCTCTGGGGGATCGAACATCAATTGCAACGATTCGATTTTAATTTCTAAAATGTGATCGAATATTTAGATTCCTTGCATCAAGTAGATAAATTTTCATATAAAGAACGTCCAAATCCGAGCTCATTTGAGAAAGTTAGAGCCATTTGAAATTTGTAATATAAATTTTATTCTATATACTACGTCGTTGAAATGCATAGGCTATGTCGCTGAATTGTAATGTCTCCATCGTTGAATTGTAAGGCTCCGTCGCTGAATTACATAGCAACCGTCGCTGAAATGTAAAGAGTGTATTTTTGAAAATCGTAATGCACTTCAAATGGCTCTAACTTTCTCAAACGAACTCGGATTTTGACGTTCTTTATATGAAAATCTACCTACCCGATGCAATGAATCTAAATTTCCCATAAAATTTTGGAAATTACAAATAGATAAATACCATATTTTTAAAAGAAAAGATATCTTATGCTCGTTGTTTTGAAAATATGATATTTATATGTTTATAATTTCTAAAATCTGAGAGGATATTTAAATTCCTTGCATTGAGTAGATAGATTTTCATATAAAGAACGTCAAAATCCGAGTTCGTTTGAGAAAGTAAGAGCCATTTGAAGTTTGTCACATAAATTTTATTGTATTAGCTACGTCGCTGAAATGCATAGGCTATATCGCTAAATTATAACGCCTCCGTCGCTGAATTGTAAAGCCCCCGTCGCTGAATTACATAGCCACCGTCGCTGAAATGTAAAGACCGTGTTTCTGAAAATCGCAATGAACTTCAAATGGCTCTAACTTTCTCAAATAAACTCAGATTTTCACATTCTTTATATGAAAATCTATCTACTCGATGCAAGGAATTTAAATTTCCTATCAAATTTTTGAAATTACAAATTGATAAATACCAGATTTTCAAAGGAAATGATATATTATTCTCGTTATTTTAAAAAATGATATTTATCTGATTAGACTTTCTAAATTTTGGTAGGATATTTAAATTCCTTGTGTTGAGTAGATAGATTTTCATATAAAGAACGTCCAAATCCGAGCTCATTTGAAAAAGTTAGAGCCATTTGAAGTTTGTTATAAAAACTATGTTGTATAGGCTATGTCACTGAAATACATGCTCTATGTCGCTGAATTGTAAAGCTCCCGTCGCTGAATTGCAAAGCCACCATCGCTGAAATGTAAATGCTACGTTTTTTAAAATCGCAATTAACTTCAAATGACTCTAACTTTCTCAAACGAACTCGGATTTTGACGTTCTTTATATGAAAATTTACCTACTCGATACAAATAATCTAAATTTCCTATCAAATTTTAGAAATTCCAAAAAGAAAAAATAGATTATGAGGGAGAGAGAAGTATGAGCATGAGAATTGAGAAAAATGAATAGAGATTATTTGGATCTTATTGAAATTACAATAGTACCCTTTGTATTAATCTTAGCCATTGATTTCAATATTTCATCAATGGTTTGGATGCGTCACAGTACATCAAGAGACATGGGTCTCACCACCCTAACCAAAGTTGTAGATTATAAATATATTGTTTATTTTAGTCCTAACTATATATCAATCATAATTTTGAATCAACTAATCACATTTTTTTATGGTATTTATTTTATTTATAAACTACCTAATAAAATCCTACCATTAATTTATATTAATATTATATTTGTTTAATTGATACTGTTTATTTAGTAATTTCGAACTAATTTTTAAGAACAATTATATATAAAAAATATAATGAAATGAGATTTTTTGAATTCATCTAATAAAATGATTTTAAAATATTAAATTTTTAATTTACTAGTATATATAATTTGAGTTATTAATAATTAAAAATATGAATAGTATCAAATATTAAAAAATGGAGAGAATACATTTTAATTATATCTCAGGTTGGTACATGTCAACATTATGAATATAATAAATCTGAAAAACGAAAGAAATACCATTAATGCTATGATGCACATTTGAATACTCCTCCGTTACTAAATAGTTTCTTTCCGTTCAATTTTAATAACCAAGGTTTGAATGAATTAACTCATAAATTTACATTTGTACCTTTCAACTACACTCATTCTTAATAAATGCCCAACAAATAACATTTATGTAAAGTGAAGGACAATATAATAAAAAAAACATAACATAACCTCTTATAACTATCTAAAAATGACAACTATTTTGGAACACTTTTAATCTAAAAAAGACAAATAAAATAAAACGGATGGAGTATATTGAGATGGTCAGACAATAAATCTAGCAGATTTGCAGGACTATATATCACAATTCACAATAAATTAGAAAAGCCCCTTTCTTAACAGCAATGGATAATTAATGCTTTGATTCATAAATACTATCCAACTACTGTCTGTCACTCTGTTGCAATACAGTATTGTGATTTGTGGAACAAAAATTTTTTCAGTTCCCAAAATATCCTCACTCCTCTTTGAGATACTTCTGGGAGGCAATGGCATCAATTCTAATTTGATTCCATAATCCCTATCTGCTGCCATCTTCCCAAAAATCCAATTTCAAAAGAAAAATAATACTAATAATAATAAACCTTTGTGTGGGCAAAGAGACTTGCAGTTTGTCTCAGCAGAGCCTTGTCTTATGTTGCTCTCAAATTAGTACTGGTATATTTTAATATTTGAATTCCCCCTGCAAATGATGTTAGAAATCAGACAAAACACAAATATATCTCCAAATTCATTTTCATTCCTCCAAACCAATGCATAAGTCATCGTTTTTTCTGTAAAAAAAAAAAGTATCTTTGGATTGATTCTTCATTGCCATTAGTCATGTGCCAGCAGCAATGAAACGGACTCTTCTATCGCCTTCGGCCAAATGAGCTGCCCACCAATATTTGTTTTGTCTGATCATTACAAATCAATCATCGATGGAAGGGCGTGTGTTGTTCGGCAACCTTCGGCCGTGCACGAACGTGCTGAAGAGATGCAGGGCCCTCGCAGGCTGCGCGTACGGCACCATATGAGACGCGCCTCTAACCGTGGCAAACGTTAGCAGGTTCCCGTACTCTGTTGCCCAGCCTCCAACCTATGCACCACAATTTAGGACATATATCAAGTTAAAAGGTTGTAATAACAAATTGACAGGTGATGGATGGATGATATAGCTATGAATGTTGTTGGTGTAAAAGAGAGAGTGGGAGGACATTTAGGCATATATCTACCTGTCCTCTATGGAACCAGGCTCCATACAGGACCGTGGTCTTGAACTGCAGATCATGGGCAAGTTCGCGCACAAGTGTCCGCGAACCAAGCAGTGGCACGACTGAATCTTGATCACCGCTGCAAATGGATTGGGACGCGTCAAAGAAAAGCGGTCAGATCCTTCTTTTTTTAAAGTATGGATGGAAGCTGAAAAATTTACCTAAAAACCCAAACTGGAATGTGGTTTTGAATGATCCTCTTGAGCAAGGGAAGGATGTTAATGTTTCCATCGGTATCGCTGTAATTCAGAACACTGGAGGAACAACTCATATCAGACATCTATTCTCCCATTGCATCCTAAGATGTACAGGAATCATTTTATTAGTCACAAACTTACCCGCTGCACATGCTCCAGCTATATGGCAGATTGGTTCGATTGGCGTGCAGAGCTTTCTGGACCTGCGGTAGGTTGAAGTAGAATCGTCGTTCATAGCTCATGCAAACATCCACTCCGAGGCTGATCTTCGTAGCCTGTGTGAAGTAGGGTAAAAATTTTGTTACTTTCAGTTTGCTCGACGAAGAAGAATTGGCAAAATAAGAGAATAACGGACCAATTTCCGGAGCCTCAGTTCTTGCTGTACTATGGACGGATAGCACACATCAAGAATGACATCATAGTTGTTTATGTAGTTACCGACGATATCATTCGCCACAGATATGGCATCGTTGCAGGACTGGGACACGTTGTGTGGACTACCGAATGTATAGTCATCGAAATC
This sequence comes from Hygrophila difformis, assembly GCA_030278955.1. Taxonomy (NCBI): domain Eukaryota; kingdom Viridiplantae; phylum Streptophyta; class Magnoliopsida; order Lamiales; family Acanthaceae; genus Hygrophila; species Hygrophila difformis. The sequence continues at coordinate 1,553,472 of JAOANR010000011.1, forward strand.
GCAATCGCTCATGATGGTCAGTCCGATTTCATCAGAGATCATCCCGTGTGACCAGAAGAATTCGTACGTTGCTGGAACGTCGCGATCTAGTTTTAGTAGAGGATTCCCAATCTGCCCAAATGAAGGCACAATTAGCCCAATGAGCAGGAAAAAAGTATTACAAACACTAACTGCTGCTGTTTATTTATTTATTTATTTTTTTTCCTTTTCTTCTTACAGCGACTCCTTTAAGATTGAACTTGAACCCTGTAGAATGTTCATTATGGTCCAGAAGAGCAATGGCTAATTGTGGGATGTAATGCCCTGCAAAAAAACGAACAAAAGGGAGGCACAATCAATACATCAGGTACAGGGCTCTACATATCTGTATTCTATATACAATTACACAGAGAATTCAAATACCTGCATAGCTCTCCCCTGTCAGGTATAGGGCTCTTGATTTAAACGTTGGGAACTTCTTGAACCATTCATGCATAAAAATGTGCATATCCATTGCTGCCACAAAAGCAATTGAGAAAGTCAGGGCTGGTAAAAAAAAAACAGGTTCAATGAAGATTAGGTCTCTTGACAACTTCACTACCTGTGTTTGCATCGCCAGTCGTGTAATCCGAGGATGTGTTTGAATACGACCATCCTACACCGGCAGGGGACTCGACAAAGAGGAGATTCGAGGCTACAAACAAAGACAGACAATAAATGAAAGCCCTCAAGAAAGAAATTAAGATCTTATGAACCACAATCCATGACATCCTGCCATTTTTTAACCTTTGTTCCATGACTTGGAATTTATCCGGAGGCCTCTGCCGTCGCCTTTCGGAAAGAATGGACCTAATTCTGTGAAGGCTCCTCCTCCAATTGATGAGCAACCAGGGCCTGATATACAACAGAAAGCACCAACAAAACAATGTCAAGAAAAATGGAGGACAATTCCATTATGTTTCATTTTCTTCCAAAAATTTAAAAGAACTGGCCAGTGACTCATAGCTGTTGGAATTTTCCTTTTTATATTAGAAATGCCCTGTTACCATCTGTCACTACAAGAGCACAGACAAATCACTGTCTCTCCAATGTGTGCACTAAACCCATCAAAAACAAGTACAGAAAGAAGCCACAAATTCAATTTAACAGTAACTGGGAAACCGTGGAAAGGGAAAAAAACAAATACTACAATGAAGCACAGGTGACACCGAAAACAAGATAAAATTGTTCAACCCAAATTGCAAAGAAGCCCAGAAATTGTATTTGGGAAAACTCACCTCCATTAAGCCACAAAGTAAGGGGTTTCTGATCGGGGTCCTCCTGAGCCTCCACAAAGTAGTAGAACAAGCTCCTCCCATTCTTCACATCCACATCTACATACCCTGCATACTGCCTGAACTTCACTGGCGGCTGACCTGGCAGTCTCACCACCAGATCCTCCTCCGGGAAGCTATGGCCGCCGCCGACAACCGAACCCACCACCACAACCACTACCACCACAAAATTCCAGAAGCTCATTTCCAGATCAAACAATGACAGCCCTTTTCAAGAAGGAACAGAAACGTGCAAGTATATTATATACTACTATGTAGGTATGTGATGTGTTTACATGTTGCTGTCATATATATAGAAGAAAGTGGATGTGTAAGAAAAGATTGGCAGCGATAAATAATGAATTCTGTTAGGAAAGAGCACGTGAATTCTGGGATTCCTTTACAAGAAAAGCAAATCCCTTGGCCCCCAAAACAAATTTCAGATCAATGAGGGCTTCTTCCTCACTATGCAAAGTTACAAATACGAAAACAAATTAACAATGCTTCTTCTACTGTTCTACATACTACTACTACTACTATTTTATCTTTTGTTCTTATCTTTTCATATCCAAAGTTTGTTATAGAAAGTAAATGAACAGAGAGACGTTGGAAAGAAAGCAACGCAAAGCAGCAGACTGCAGAAGTGGCAGCGAATGTAAACAAACAGGGACTACGGCTCATTAATGGGGCCACAGTTCGCACGCCTTGTTTGAACCAAGTTTGAATTTTTTTTCTGAAAAAAAAAATTCTAAAAATATAAAACAGATCCAAGAATCAAGACTCATTTTTTAGGTGAAATTCAAGAAGTATTGGTTGGAATTTTGCTTGATTAGTTGAGACCCCGTGGAGGGCTTTTCTACCTTTCAGGTAATATTTTGAATTTTACACAGTACAATAATTTCTGAATGACCATTCAAAAAAGGTCACAGAGTGTGTAAAAAATCAATCTTCATGTCTGGGCTAAAATACTTGTTTGTTTGTTTCCAAAGGATATTATTCATGGAACCATTTCGATAAAAGGGACCCTCTTACTTTTTTGGAGTTTATATAGACTTTACTATTCTTGCTTTGTCCAATTAAGAGGGGGAGGAAATATGGGTTATGTGGTGCAGTAGTGGTCACAATTTTGAGGAAGCTTCTTGTCTTGCTTGTGTTTTTCTTGTTTTATTTTACCCATTAGAATTTTGAGCCTTCCGATGTCGGTTAAATTTAGATTAAAAAATCCCAAATAATAAGAGGCCCTTTTGTGCTTATGTATCTATAGGTTTCACTCATTGGTTTATTCCAGAACCAATTTTCTACTATACCAATCAAATTGGTCATAGTGGAATTTTAATCAAGCAACAAAGACAAGGGTGAACCACCCTAAAAATGAGTTCAAAGGTATGATGTTGATACCCCATTATAATCATCAGAAAAAGAAATTTGTAACTATGCATAGGGACTTTAGTGGTCTTCATCATGGATTCCTGAAAAAAATATTGACATGTTCCTAAAGGTGTAATACCAATACAGTAATACTATACACTATTATTCATTTACTATACAAATCAATACAGTAGGTGTCTTCAAAAGGCCAAAACCTACAGCGAAGCCAAACCAAATTGGTCGCCAGTCATCATGAGTATTGAGTAACGTTTAAACAGAAGGGTATAAACAAAGTAAAAGGATAGAGGATTATTATAAAAGGAAAAAGAAAAAAAAAAAAAAAAAGAAGAAGAACAAGGGATGGGCCAAGTGTTCTTTTTTTTTTTTCTCCTTTGTTTTTTTCCTTCTTATTAGTCAAAATTGAAAAGCAACAATGATATAACCAAGTTTAGAAAGTGATGTTCATTACTAGTACCAAGTTGCAGACTATGCAACGGATAAGAGAGCCGACATAAGCTAGATTAAAATTTTAACAGCCCTTCCCAAAATTTTAAACTCGATCTCTTCTCGTGTAATCAGTGTTATAGTATAGAGAGCAAAGAATGTGCAAGCGTACTTGTTTTTGAAGTTCATATTTCAGAATACAGACGAACTAACCGTAGGGTATCAAATGGGGTGTTTAGCCTCCACTCTTTCTGCTTTTTGCTTAGCGGTCGACCTTTCCCTGATTTTTCTCGATTAACTCTTACATCAGCTAATCCCCAAGTGCAGAACATGGTTTGGGGGTCGACGGAAATAAGCCTAAAGACACCATCGTGTTCAGTTGCAGAGCCAGTGTCAACCGCCACAGCCATGTATTTTACATATAAATTCCTGTCCTTGAACCGTTCAAGGTCTTGTGGGATCTGAACAACCCTTTCCACACCAGGAGAAGAAACCTGAACAGATCATCAAGACAGTCATCCTAAGGTACTTACAAACATAAGAATGTGTGAAAAAAGTCAAATCAGTGTGTAGACTGTGGCTTTAGGTAGTCTTTGGTGGTGGACTGGTGGGATAAAGATACGGGAAGCAAAATAGGACAACCAACCTCTAAAGATATGTTTCCAGCAATTGATCCACTGGATTCAGCTTCATCAAGCCGTGCTCTATATGCAGTTGAAAAAGCTTCTATATCATCCATGCTTGGAGATCCAGACCTATTCAACATTATTTCAAATAACAGTCAATACTTCACAGTAATAATGCTGTGACTAGGTACATGAAGACATGATGCATCAATCTGCAAACAATTGAGAACCAGTAATGTGAAAGAAATCCACAGAGCAAGTAAGGACACTCTCACAAACATGAAGTACTATCCATGTATACACATTGCAGATCACTGAATGAGGATGAACATTGTGATACATGCTAGAAAAGCCTTGAGCTGGAGTAGTAGATTTTAGTAAGACATTCTATTTTGATAAATAATGGTCGACATAAGAAAACAACAGGATTCAATTTCAAACACAGTTAATCAGACGCCGTTTGGTAAAATAAGACCTCAAACCTCTCGTCACTTATTCAATAAGAAATGGTCTAATAAGTCCTGAGTAGATAAATGAAAAATAAATGACAAGCGGTTCTTATCACTTATTTGTAACAAACAATCTTATTGCAAAACTTCTTATTCAGTAAGTTATAGGAGACAATAAGATCTCTCATAAGCCCTATCAAACTGGGCCTTAGTTTGTCTAAAGAACAATCATAAAAACCCACATGCATAATACAGCTCATAATCCTCCAGATGATAACGATGACAAGGATATTATTTGTATCAATAAATGAGTTTCCTGATGATGCTAGGGAAACTGAAAAGGACCTAGTTACTAAACATGAATCTTGAATATCCAAGGTATAACAATGTGTAATCCCAACATATTCAAGGCTTATTATGAACATCAGGACAAGTTATCAAAATCCTATTTGTTATGAGGAAGTTTGCAAATTAAATGGACAAAGGGATCCTCAAGCATAAACAAAAGCAACCATATTACATATATAGAAACCAATAAACGGCCGCTTACTTTGTTGTTAGCCTCTCTACACGAACTTGAATGGTTGCATTAAGTAGTGTTCTGAAGGCGTATATTCTCAGTTCTCCATCAAATGATAAAGCAACTTCTTCAGCTATTGCTAAAGCTGTTTTATCCCACCCTGCTCCGGCGAGAGCTATTCCACCACCACCAGCACCATCCCCTGGCTTCCAAGGAGAAAAACAAAACCCAACTTTAAACTCCACTCAAATGTGTGTGTCTGTGTGTGCGCAAAGTGATAAAACTGATCGAACCCCACAAAGTATGAAGGTTTTTAATGTTGCTTCCATCAAAATATTGCTGCAAGTATGAGGAAATTACACTGAGTTCAGCCTCTTCAGCAAAATATTCATCCTCAAAATTACCACCATCTTCTAAAAACTCATCTGCACAATCAAGATGTAACACATAAATTATTAGTTTATCTAGAATTTAGAAATAAACTGTGATTTTCCATCCTTGTTATTCAACTCTGACGAACATTAAACAACATTTGGGTACAAATCAGATACACTAAAGCATTAAATAGAAAGAATTTAATCTTATTACAAATCCAAATATTTATAATGCAAACATAATCCAGGAAACGGAAAGTACTTATCTAATTACAAATCAACTGATGATTTCAGAGAAGGAGGTAAATAAAATGGAGTTTTCATTGATTTGAATGAATGAATGATACAACCGTTGTGTACAATGATCTCCATTATATGTAGATGGTAAGAGGTAATGGGCCGAGAGACATAAGGCCCAATAGAATAAACACTAAATACTAGCCCATAATAAAACTACTGAAGTAAGCCCAGGGACAGGGCCTAGCCCACTCCAGAGGAAACACGAGCAGCAGCAGTATGGTCATGGTGAGTGACTGAGGTAGAAGATGCAGAGGTATCATACTCAACATCCCCCCGCAAGTTGAACCGCGCCAGAGATTCAACTTGGAGCAGAAGGACAGGAACTGCTTCGAAGGGAGACCTTTTGTGAACATGTCTGCGAGTTGCTGAGCAGAAGGGAGGAAAAGAGGTGCAATCAACCCCTGCTGAAAATAGTCTCTGACATACAGGCAGCCTACATCAATGTGCTTTGTCCGTTCGTGATGCATAGGGTTCTTCACAAGCTGTATGGCGGATGAGTTGTCACAGTAGATGGGATAGGGTGAAGGTAGAGAGAGCTTCATCTCAGCAAGCAGGTTACCAATCCATAGCAATTCAGAAGCTACTGCACCCAAGCTTCGGTATTCGGCCTCAGTGGAACTCCGGGAGACATAATTCTGTTTCTTGGTCTTCCAAGCCACCAGTGCACCACCCAAGAAGACACAGTAACCAGTTAAAGACTTGCGGGACACTGGACAATTGCCCCAGTCAGCATCACAATAGCCTTGGAGTGTGAGAGACAAGCCGAAGGGATAAAAGAGACCCACAGATGGATTGTTCTGGAGATATTGTAGCACTTGGACAACACCAAGCCAATGATCTTCAGTGGGTTCATGCATGTATTGGCTGAGCTGCTGGACTGAATAGCAGATATCAGGCCTGGAGAAGCCAAGATAGAGGAGCTTTCCAACAGCCTTCCGGTAGAGATGGGGATCTGAAAAGAGTTTACCAGTGGCGCCAAGAGTTCTGTGAGCAGGAGAGGGAGTGTGGATCTTGGGATTCGGAGGAACTTCAATCTCAGTCAAGAGATCAGCAGTGTACTTCTGTTGGGAAATAGAGAAGCCAGAAGAGGAGATGATTTCCAAACCAAGAAAATAAGCAGCCTTTCCCAAGTCTTTGATAGTGAACTTTTGGTGTAAGCCCCTCTTTACTTCAGAGATCTCATGAGGGTCAGCCCCTGTGATGAGGATGTCATCCACATAGACCACAAGGATGACTAAACCAAGAGAGGTGTATTTGAAGAAGACACATTGATCACAGTGATTGACAAGATATCCCAGGCTAATAAGGAAGGTAGAGAGTGCCCCATACCACTGTCGAGGGGCTTGCTTAAGGCCATAGAGAGACCTCTTCAATCTGCAGACTTTTCCCTTTGGAACTTGTAGGCCTTGAGGGCACTGCATGTAGATTTCCTCTTCAAGGTGGCCATGCAAAAAGGCATTGTTTATATCAAGTTGTGACAGACTCCACTTGAAGGATGCAGCAAGTGCAAACAATACCCGGACACTCCCAGCCTTGGCCACTGAAGCAAAAGTATCATTGTAATCCTTTCCAAACTTTTGGCTAAACCCTTTTGCAACTAACCTGGCCTACTACCATCAGCCTTATGCTTGACTCTAAAGATCCATTTGCAACCTATAGCATGTTTGCCAACAGGTAAGGATGCAATCTCCCGTGTTCCATTGAGTTCAAGTGCCTTGAGTTCAGACTGAATAGCAGAGTCCCAATGAGGGATTCCATGAGCCTCATTAAAAGTCCTTGGCACATGTTCAGGATGAACCACAGAGGAGCAGTAGTAATCAGCATATCTAGCAGGCCTTCTGATCAATCTCCGAGGTCTCACAAGTGTACTTTCATCAGAGGCAGTTGTAGGCTGTGCTCCTGGAGTAGATGAAGGAGATTGACCAGTAGGAGACCGGTCAACAGAGGAAGAAGAGCCAAGAGGCACTTCAGCAGATGTATGTGAGTCATGTGGTTCAGTGGGAGCCACATTGGAGTGAGCATGAGGAGTATGACTCTGAGACTCAGTAGGAGTCACAGGAGAGGGCACTATTTGCTGAGAGGCGTGAGGCATCTCAGAAGATGAAATCTGGCTCTGAGATGCAGTGGGCAGCTCAGTGAGATTAGGTGGAATAGATGTAGAAGTGTGGAGGTATGGTGATATGAAATCTGTATGGAGAGAGGGAGGTGGTTTGAGTGTACTGGAGGAATGAGACAGATAGGAAGGATGCAAGGGAAATATGTCTTCATAGAATACAACATCCCTTGAGATGTGAACTTTCTTAGAGGCTAGATCTAACACCTTATGACCCTTTTGATGAGTAGCTACACCCAAATAGACTCCTTTTACACCTCTGGGATCAAGCTTGCCACCTGAAGAGTTTGGAATTTTCATGTAACAAAGGCAGCCAAAGGTGTGTAGAAGGGACAGATCAGGTTTTGAACCAAAGAGAACTTCATAGGGAGATTTCCAGGATAAGACTTTGGTGGGTAGGCGATTTATGATATAAGTGGCAGTAAGTAAGGCATCTCCCCAGTACAGTTTTGAGATTCCAGAGGTAAGTAATAGGGATCTAGCAACCTGAATCAAATGTTGGTGTTTCCTTTCTACCCGCCCATTCTGTTGGGGTGTGTATGTGCAAGAAGTTTGGTGAGTGATGCCATGACTTTGGAAAAGAGACTTACATTTGAGGTTGCAAAACTCTGACCCATTGTCAGACCTCAATGTTTTGACAGATTTATTATAGTGGTTTTTGACATGAATGAGAAACTGAGATAAGAGTGAGGTTGTGGCAGATTTGTGATGAAGGAGATAGATCCAAGTTGATCTTGATGCATCATCAACTATGGTCAACATATACCTCGAATGAGTTCTATCACAGGGGTTAAAGGGTCCCCATAGATCACAATGTATAAGGTCAAAAGGTGATGTAGCATGAGAGGAACTCAAAGAGAAAGGTAAGCGATGTATCTTAGACAAATGGCAAACATCACAGGATAAAGCAACATGATTATCAGTCAACACACCTATGTGACTTAATACAGTAGATGAAGGGTGCCCCAACTTATTATGCCATATCAAGGTGGAATTACTAGAACTTGCAGAAACAGAATTAACAACAAGAGGCAAAGTGTTCTTACTTGTACTACTCCTAACAATGTAAAGATTGTTAATCAAAGGAGCTTTAAGAAGACGTCTCCTAGTTCTCAGGTCCTGCATGATACATGAAGAGGGATCAAACAAGACTGAACAGTGCAAGTCATGTACTAGACGACTGACAGATAAGAGGTTGAGGATAACCCCTGGAACAAAAAGCACATTAGGAATTAATAACCCCTCACTAAGCTTGATGGAGCCAATATGTGAGGGATTCTTGGTTGTGCCATCTGGCAGAACTAGGACTTGTTTTGAAGTGAATGGCTGGGGGTCAATGAGATAGGAAATATTGGAGCATAGATTACAGCTTGCACCTGAGTCAAGCAACCAGTAATCACTCAAGAAATGTGAGTCAAAAGTAAATGTGCTACCTGCCATATGGAATGTTCCTCCAACATAGTCGACTGGAGTGTTGGTAGCAGCTACATGTGATCTTGCTAGTTTCTCCAGCATCTCTTCTATCTTAGCAATCCTAGCAGAGTCAGTAGGCTGAGTTGACTCTCCTGTACTTCCCCCTTTGTTCACAGTTCCAGGATCACTGAGGATTCCTCCAGCAACTCCAGTAGATGGTTTTCCTTTCCCTCTCTCATTGAGAGCCTTGTACCAGTCTGGAACCACACCAGAAAGCTGAAAGCAATTTGCCTTCGTGTGACCTTTCCTCTTGCAGTGCTCACAAGTGGCATTCTTGTTAGCCAGCTGAAAACATTTCTCCCTGGTGTGGCCAGTCTTTTTGCAGTAGTTACAGAAGACAGCTCCTCGTTTCTCAGTAGTAATTTTATCCACAGCTGCCATAGCAAAACCAATGGATCCAGAATCTCCAGTAGTAGCTGCATTTACCCCCTTTTGAGCCTCAATGGACTGCACCATGCCAAAAGCCTTGCTAACAGTAGGCAGAGGTTTCATTAACAGTATCTGGTTTGTCACATGAGTATAGTCGTCTCTGAGTCCAGTGAGAAATTGAACAAGGAGGTCATATTCATCCGATTCAAGTAAGGCTCTAAGTGTCTCAGCACTACAAGACTTAGGGAAAGGTTTCAATGCTCTAACATGTTTCCACTGTTTCTTCAGATCATTATAATAGCTTGTTACAGATCGATCCCCTTGAGTTAGCATAGCTAATTTCCTCCAAAGTAAAATGACTTGTGGTCCGCTAGTCTGACCATAGGACTCCTCTAGCTCATTCCACAACTCATGAGAAGTTTCAGTATATACAAATTGCTCAGATATATCAGGAGTTATCGAATTGCGCAACCAAGTTAACACTAGGCAATCTACTTGTATCCACAGATCATGTAAAGGATCATCAATCGGAGGAGGAGGAAAGGTACCATAGATGAACTTCTCCTTTGCTTTGATTCGGAGAGAGTTCCTCACATCCACACGCCAGGTTATCCAGTTTGAACCATCGAATTTCACTGGAGACAGCTGAAGATGAGGTTGATCCGCTGCTGTAAGTGACAATTCCTTGCAAATTGGTGCATCCGCCGATTTGCTCGAGGATGAATCTGGGGATTCCTTGGTAGCTGACAAATCCGACGGAGGATCGGTGGTCGACATAGTGGAGAGAAATCAAGGTAATTGGAAAATTAGGTAAATCGGAAGCGAAAACAATTCACCAGGATCGAAGAGTGCTCTGATACCATGATGATTTCAGAGAAGGAGGTAAATAAAATGGAGTTTTCATTGATTTGAATGAATGAATGATACAACCGTTGTGTACAATGATCTCCATTATATGTAGATGGTAAGAGGTAATGGGCCGAGAGACATAAGGCCCAATAGAATAAACACTAAATACTAGCCCATACTAAAACTACTGAAGTAAGCCCAGGGACAGGGCCTAGCCCACTCCAGAGGAAACACGAGCAGCAGCAGTATGGTCATGGTGAGTGACTGAGGTAGAAGATGCAGAGGTATCATACTCAACATCAACCACATAAAATACATAGTGAAGAGTGCAAAGATCTGAAGCCTTGATTGATTGTTCAGTTTAACAACCATATTATGCGCAAGAGATTAATTTATTTCCCTGCCCCAACTTAAAAAGCAAATGTCTAAATGCAATATCGTTTGCTTTGAAGGAATACCCTCTTCTACATCTCTACGCCATTATCTGAACTCTCAGACATATTACCGCGCATCGTTCAGCGAAATTCTTACTTGGAAGAAAAAAGTAGAGTTACGAGACAAAAATCATTTTTTTTTAAAAAAAAATTAATTAAAAGATCACCTTCTTCGAAGTCCTCAATAAAACCATCATCGTCTATGCCTTCTTCTTCTTCATCTTCGACATACACTTCTTCAATAAAAGAAGGCTTTAAAACTGGTTCCGACTTCGAATTTTTCTTCTTCGCAGTGGCAACGAAGTGCCTTCGAGGGAAATCCACATAGAAAGGGAAACCCCAAGCACTGCAATTGCAACCCTTGCCCATGAACACTCGCTGTGGAGTTCGAATTCTTTGCCAGCACCAGCCCAGGCGTGCGCTCGGACAAGCAGCCGCGGTAATCGAGTTCATTTCTGTACGCAGAAAATATCCGTTGGCGTTGGCAATCCGTCGTCATTCAGTGGGTTGGAGAAGAGAAGAGAATTGAACTATTTATTGATACATCATATTGGGCTTCGGCCCAATAATTTCCAGGCCTTCAGTTTCTAATTGAAGCCCAATAATATTTGGGCAATAGACGGCCCAAAGGCCCACAAGAAAATCTCCTCGCGACGTCGTCGTCGCGACTCGCGTATGCGTATCCCGTACATTTTGATTTTGGGCAGTAGCTGCAAAGAAGAATCGACTCTGAGTTCGATTTTTATTGGCGATTTGACCGTTGGACGCTCCCAGGTTTCTCTCTTTCTGCTTCCTTTGCCCTCTTCTTCTTCTTCGATTCTCAATTCTCATTTATGCTTCTGTTGCCCTTTCCTTCTGTAAGCTTGTGTGAATGGTGATTCAAAGGTGTTTTTTTCTTTCAAAATTTCTTCTCGGGATTCAAGCCACTTCATAAAGAAGAATAACCAGTCTGATGCCAATTTTGTTTCCCATCATTGACCAATTTACGACTGTTTTCAGAAGCTGGGTTGATTGAAGGAAATAAAGGGGGAGAGCATCTAGGATACCTTCATCAAACCCCTAGGTTACATCAATCACGTACGTGTTTGCACTTACCCCTTCTTCCTCTTTCCAGACTTTGATGTGTTGAAATATTTGAGCTTACATGTTGTAATTTGCTTCTTTCAGGCTGTTCAGAAACTGGAACCATTTTGGATTCAGCCGATATAGCATCTGGGATACCTTCATCAAACCCCTAGGTTCTCATCATTATCTACATGTATATGTGTGCCTCTTCTTCTCCTTTGCCTTCTTTCCCGGCTTTGAAGTGTTCAAAATTACTTAAGCTTACATTTCCTGTTTGCTTCTTTCAACCTGTCCAAGAAGTGGGAAAGATTTTGGATTTCAGCCGACACAACAATTGATTACTATCAACAATTCAAAATGGATCACTTTGAAGTTTACACTTTTGGACCAAAAGAATATATGAGATTGTGATGAACCTTTTGTTTTTATATATACATGCCAATTGAAACATTACACTTGATTCCCTGCATATCAAAAAGCTAAGAAGCAGAGTTGCATTTATGATTTCTTGTTGTGTTTCAAATTTATGATTATGTTGTTTTATGATTCTGGGAGGTTAACTTCTTGTCACTGTAAAGAATATTCTTCTATACTGGAGAGGAGTAGAAAAAATCCATCTTGATTTTAGTTTCATTGTCTAAGATGTTGAATTTATTACCTCATAATTCAATTTGGAGATCCATGTTTCTTGGATTGCAGGGAGAGATGGCCATCTTAGGTGCTTCTTCCCTAATCTATTTTATTAATTCCCTCAATGCATTGGTTGTTTGCCAACTGATAGCTTTATGAAATTGTAGTGTTGGTATTTTTTTTTATTTGTCGCATTTCATAAAATTTATTCTCTCACCATGAATGATTGCAACAAGTAACATTGATTTTATAGGTAACGAAAAACAGCAGATGCATTAAACTACCATGTGATACTGGTATTTACTAGGTTGGATTGTCACATATGATTAACTACTAAATTAAATTTTGTTAAAACATAAAAGATATTTTAATCATTCATTTTTATTTAGAAATGATAGCCCTCGCTCTGTCCCACCACCAAATAGGATGTAGCTTTCAGGATCCACGAGCAGGAAAGATATATTTTATTTTTAGTAGTAATTCATTATTGGAAGATAAAGAAAATTGTTTGGATGAGAAAGAATGATGGCCCAGTTTGTTCCCATGATGCTACACTCCATCTGTGTCCCTCCAAAAAAATGCCTGTGCTTTGCCTGCCTATCAATTATCATCCAGACATCCTCATACCCTTTTCTGAATGCTGATTGCTGGCCCCAATTGGGAAACTAATTTAAATCAGAAACAAAGATTCTTCCAGTGCATTAATCACTATTGTCTGAGTTATTGATACAACAATTGTCATAGTACAATTTTGAACACATACATGTAAAGAAACTGCAACACATTGGACAGATTACAAAGAATGTCTACTGACAAATGATCCCTAGCTAGCTATAGGGAATGTGGAGGTGGAGGTGCTGATCTGATCACAAGTTTAGTCGGCCTAGAAAAGCTCGAGCTTTGAAATGCAGCTCTAGTGTTCTTGACCCTGATGGGATTTGGTTGCTTTTCATCAAACTCCTCATTCTCGTGTAATTTGATCCCTTCCAGCATCGCCACGACGTCCCTCATTGTAGGCCTGTCGTCGGGTGAAGGGCTGATGCAGAGCAAAGCCACACCAAGCGCTTGCAGCATCTCTTCTGTTTGTGTGCCCGACTGCTGCAGCAGCTGTTGATCGAGAATGGAAGTGAAATCCCTCTGTCTCGATCTAAGTTCATCGTAAACCCAATTAACAATGTGTTTGCCATCCGGGATTCTTGGGTCATTCGGCTCCATGCCTGTTAGTATCTCCAGTAGGACGATTCCAAAGCTGTACACGTCGCTCTTCTCTGTTATTTTCAAGCTGTATCCGTATTCTGCAATTTGAACCACTGAATGAGCATTTGATGACCTAAATGTACATGATGAGTGTACGTTTATCCATTTTCAAGGACTTACTAACCTGGCGCTATGTAGCCGTAAGATACAGCTATGATGCCTGAAGCTCTTGAGGCGCGTAAAGGACTCGATGATTCCTTTGCAAGGCCAAAATCTGCAAGGAAGGCCTCGAATGAAGGACCGACTAAAATGTTGTTGGTCTTGATGTCGCGATGAACAATTGGAGGGATGCAATCGTGGTGGAGATAAGCGAGGCCTTGAGCAGCTCCGGTTATGATGTTGTACCTCTTGTTCCAATCCAGCGCTGCCCTCTTTTCGTTGAGCAATCCGGACAGACTCCCGTTGCTTATGTAATCGAATAGGAGCAGTCGTGTTTTGCCATTGTCACAACAACCTAAAAGCCTCACTATGTTCTTATGCCTAATCGATCCAAGAGCTTTTACTTCTGCTGAAAATGAGTCCCTTTGATGGATCTCCTCATGCTTCTTTGGCCAAAGTTTCTTCACCGCGATGACCTGCCTCGTTGAGATCTCCACACGGTACACAATCCCGGAGCAACCTCTTCCTACGATGTTAGCATCACAAAGTCTCGTTACAACATCGTGTACTGAGAAGTTCACCTTCTGAAATGGGGTGAAATCCCAGTCAGGGGCGTTTTCTTCGTCACTTTTCTTGAACGTTACAGATCGATCTCTGCTGTAAAAGAATGTCGCTGAAGTTATCATGATCAAAGAAACAAAGACAACGAGCACGATGAGGATCGTCCTTTTTCTGACGGATTTCATGCTGTGGTTATCCTCAGTAGAAAAACATTTGCTCCTGGAAAAACAAAGGTCCTGGTTACCGGCCAAGGAGGCATTCGGAAGATCCCGGAAGAACTTGGTATCCGGAATTGAACCCGAAAATTTATTGTAAGAAACATTCAGCGATACAAGATTGTCAAGGTTCCTGAGAACTTCCAGGCTCCCTACCAACATGTTGTGAGATATGTCCATGCTGGCAAGCTTTGAGAAATTCGAAAAGCTCTTCGGAACCGGCCCTGTTAAGTAGTTTGTGCTCAAATTTAGAAGTATATCCAATCCCTGGAGCTCACCAATCTCATCAGGGATTGAACCATTAAGCCTATTGCTGCTAACATCAAGCAACTGCAGGCCCTGGCAGAGCCCAAGCGATCCAGGAATCGAACCCGAGATGCTGTTCCCACTCAGCACAAGCTTATTCAGTGACTTAAGATTACCTATGCCCTCAGGAATGTTCCCTGTCATCTTGTTCATGGAAAGATCCAACACAGTGAGCTCAGGCATGGACACAAAAGAAAGAGGGATCACTCCTTGCAGCTTGTTCCTCCTCAAATCAATCATTTCCAATTCTTTGCAGTTTCCAATCTCCAAAGGGACTTCTCCGGTGAACTGATTTTCAGAAAGCTCAAGGAAAGTTAGCCTCTCCAATGCCCCAATTTCAGAGGGAATTGGACCATTCAGCGCGTTTGATCCTAACCGCAACCTGGTTAGGCTGCTGCAGTTGCCTATTTCAGGTGGGATTTCGCCGGTAAGCTGATTTGAAATCAATAGTAGCTTAGTTAAGTTCCTGAGATTGAAAAGAGACTTTGGGATTGAACCAGTAAGGAAATTGTCTGACAAGTCGAGATCTTGAAGCCTCTGGCAATTGGATAACTCATCTGGGATCTTCCCCTGGATCCTATTCCGCCAGGCGTAGAAAAGAGTCAGTTCCTTCAGTAATCCAATGCTGGATGGAATCTCTCCAGACAGGTTGTTGTTGTCCAACTCAAGCTGTATCAAACCGGACAAATTGGCGATATTTCGCGGTATTAGCCCTGAAATGTAGTTGTCTGACAGCAGAAGGCCCTCCAGTGTTCTTATAGTAAGAACATATTCGGGGATTTCACCTGTCAGGGCATTGAGGGAGAAATCAATAACTGTCAAACTCGAACAGTTCCCAACTGCCCCTGGAATTGTCCCTTTAAGACCATTCTGCCACAGCAGCAGCTTCTTCAGATTCCTAAGACGCCCGATTTCAACAGGAACTTCACCGGACAACTGATTTTGATAGATGAACAGATTCTCCAAACTGGAGCAGTTCCCCAATCCATGAGGGATTTCGCCGCTGAGATTCGCAGTGTAGATCGAAAGGGTTTTGAGATTCCTAAGCTCGCCTAAAGCTTCCGGAAGGATTCCGGTAATACCTGTGTCCGCCAGGCCTAGAATTGTCAGCATTGTGCAGTTGGATATCTCCCCTGGAATCCCTCCATTTATTCCATCGTTGCCGCCGGCTCGAAAAACGTTGAGACCGGCCAACAGGCCGATCTGAACGGGGATCTTCCCGACTAGCTGGTTATCAAAAAGCTCAATCTTTCGGAGGCGCGTGCAGTTTCCGATCTCCGGCGGGATTTCCCCTTCGAGATGGTTCGAATTCAGCGTCAGATGTTGTAAACCCGACAGCTCCCCGATTCCAGGCGGGATGATCCCCGTCAGGTTGTTGAAACTCAGGTCAAGAACAAGTAGAGCCGTGCAGTTCCCAATCCACCCTGGAATCTCGCCGGAGAGGTTTCCGTTCGACAGGACCAGCACTTCCAGGAAGGGGAACGACAACACTTCCGCAGGAAATACAGCCGGAAGGTACACAGATGTAACAGTAATTTCTGACACGAATCCTCCATCATTACACTTGATGTAATCCCACTGACAAGGACTGTCATCGTTCGAATCCCACGACGAGAAAAAACCAGCGGACGGCGAGGAATTGAATCCCGAAATCCACGTCACAAGAGCGAGTCCCTCCCGGTTCAAAGCCGGGACGGCGGGCATCATAATCATCATCACCATCAACAGCAGCAAGAACCATACTTTAGACAACAAGAGGAACGAGGAGGAAGAATATTTGATGATAATTGGCATGATGATGATGTAATAAAACTGAAAAAAAAAAAGGGTTTTGAACAATTACCTCATATCC
Source organism: Hygrophila difformis (assembly GCA_030278955.1). Taxonomy (NCBI): domain Eukaryota; kingdom Viridiplantae; phylum Streptophyta; class Magnoliopsida; order Lamiales; family Acanthaceae; genus Hygrophila; species Hygrophila difformis. The sequence continues at coordinate 1,570,068 of JAOANR010000011.1, forward strand.
TAATTGAACAACACATACAGAGCCTTTCCTGAAATATCCCATGGTTATCATTTTCTCTCCTCCATTAAATGATAAAAGAAGAAGGGGGGGCCCTGGCCCCCTTCCCCTAGTCCAATTCTCCCAAAAAAAAAGAGAGTTTGTTTGGGATATATGATGATAAGTAATTCTTCACCAAAGGAAACCCATTCTGTCCTCCTTTTGGTGGCCCATATTTGTTAGTATATTGAAGTATTATTCATGAACCTTCACATGATGGCCTTTGGCTGCTTCTGCCTAGCTAGCTAGGGTTTTTCTTTTGATGATCAATTAATTATTGGAGATTGTTCCAATTGATGGATGCAATTAGCATGTGCTAGAAGGCAATCATAGATGCATGTGTGTAGTGTGAATTGTGAGTGTTACTGTGAATTGTGAAACCTACAGATGAGTGTGCACAGCAAATTGAAAGCTACAGTGAAGGCAACCATACCTTGTCGTCAGTGTGGGCGTGTGTGTTTTGGAATTTAAGGAGATGATTGATAGAAGCCTATTCTGTCATCCACATTCTACTGCATATACTACTATATTAGTAATTTATTACTCACTCCGTTTTTTTAAAATTCTAACATTTCTGCATTTCACATTATCCAATGTACATTTTTAACGCTCAATATCTCAAAATTTGTAAAAGTAAAACTTATAAAAATTTTATATTATAAAACTACGCTGTTAGACGAATCTAACAAGATCTCACTTGACTATGTTTTATCGTGTATAACTGTATTAAAAATTTGAATCAAAGTTACTCAATGAATAGTAACAACTATACAAATGTTACAATTATTTCTAAACGGAGGGAGTATAATCATCATTCTAGCTACTCCTTACCTTCTGTTCTTTTTTCTAAATACCAAAACATAAATAAATAAAGCTTTCAGTGCGTTTTGTCTGAAATCTTCCGAGTCTCGCTCGACTCCAACGTTGTTGAAAGTTGAGGCTTGAGACCCCTTTTAAAAAATTAAAAATATATAGTACTCTCTATGTTTTTAAAGATAGCTACGGATCCACTAAGCACGCAGTCCAATGCACATTTTAAATTATTAATAACTCAAATTCGGTACAAGTAAAAATTTTAAAAGTTCGATATTTAAAAACTATGAGACGAGACAAATATAACAAGATCTCACTTGGCTATATTTTGACTTGTATAACCATAATAAAACTTTAAATTAAAGTATATGAGTGAATAATACACATTTGTCAGCTAACAAAAATAAAACGGAGGAAGTATTTTTTTTTTTAGCTACAAAGCTATGCTTGCTTTGTCACTTACGAGAGAATTTTTGTTGAAAATTACTTCATGTGGTTTAAATCTGGCCCAATGTTATAGAAGGCCCAATACCCAATATGTTGGGCCCAATACTAATGGGCTACACTCAATTTTTACTTTCTCAACCCTAAAAAGGTCTGGACAATTGTTCATTGAAGCCTAATCTTGGATTTGAAAAATATACTACACTATGCTGTGCAACTTTTTTTTTTTTATTATTTTTTTTATTTTATGAAATCGGATATCCCACTTCACATTGAACCCTAAATTAATTATTGGATGATCTGCATAAGCAATGATGGGTGCCTCATCCAAAGCAATGGTTTGCATAAACAAATCTCGAATCCAAGATTTTCTTTAAGCGACTAGAGCCTCAAACCACTCACGCCAATTATTATTGGTTTATAGAACCCTAGTTTGAAGCCACACTATCCAAAATTTATAATTATAAACCCAAGATCAAACTTCAAAATAAAATAAGTTTTTTTAAAAATAATTTACTTAAAACAGTCAAAGTATTGATTATTTCTAAACTTAGACAATCTACATAATTTTACAATTTTCTTCAATTTTGATTTTCTTTTATTATCCAAGATGTGTGACGAACTGCAACAGTGGAGATTAACAGTGAAACCAGATTCAAGATTAAACTCAAAATATTTCATTCAAGTGGTATTTTCAATGTTTTAGTATTCGAATTCGAGTCAATTTTCAGTCTAATGTTATTTGAATCGTGTAGTCTTTACAATAACTCAATTCTCATAATATTCAAACTTAATAATTTCTTGCATAATGCATGCAAATAATACAAGGAAAGTTCTGGTAACATTCTAACATTGAAACAGAGCTTGCTAATCTCATTGGGCTTTTCAGAATGACAAGAATAGTTATTCTTGTCCTCACTTCATTTCTGCACACATATATTTGTATAAGACCATCTCCACCCGAACGGTAAAACGCAAAATAGAGTAGAGAATTTGCTCCAACCGAACTTCAAAACCCAACGCAAAATGGTGGAAACGCAAAAAGAAACGCATATATGCGTTGTTACTATTCACAACTGCAAAATTGTGTAAAGGGGGAATTTAGTGTTTTTGGTTGGAGAAAGAGAGAATATTACATGGAATATTCTTTTGAGTTTGAGTTTAGTGCTTTCGGTTGGAGATGATATACTGTTTGATATGACATTTACTGCATTTTTGGTTTGAGTTTTGTGTTTTCGGTTGGAGATGGCCTAACGAATACTAAGCTGACATTTGGAATGCGTGTTAGAACGCCGGCAGGAAATTCTAATTATTAGATACTATTAGCTATTATCACAAAATATTAATTTGATTCCCCAAGGAGAATCTTGCACACTATACTAATTCTACATAAAGAAAATGAGTTAGCTATCGAATTCAATAGCCAAGTTTTTATTTTAGCTATCGAATTTGTTAGCTAAATGTTTTTTTTTTTTTTTTCCCTAGCAGTGATTAATCAAACACTGGTAACCAACTTCTTAAAATTTAAAAGGTGTCAATTTCAATTTAAAGATTAAACCAAAAAAATATATCTCAAGTTTAATTTAATTTTCAATTCGAAAGTTTACTAGAAAACCCATTGATAAGGAACGTGATTTTCTTTTTGTTTTTATACTTGTTTATGATGTACTACTATTAGTTAAGAAAAATTATAATACATGAAAAAAAATAAAATAAAATAGGATATGTTAATATCTCCTTACTATAAAAATCGTAATAATGGACGACGAAATAATTTTTATATTTGCCTCACTAAACAACAAATAAGGCTATAACATCAAAAGTTCAATGCCTTTGCCTCATGTGTTTTATTTTAATTTTTATTAATACTATGTACTAAAAAATAATTAAATAGAGAAATGTGACAACTGAGGCTTTGGCTAAAATAGGAGCTGGTGATGAGTTATATTCTACGCGACTTGGGTCTTTTCTCCGAATGACTTGAAGTCTCTTTTGGCGGCAAACACTGTTGACACGTGGTTCCCTCAGGCGCTTAAAAAAAATTAAATAGACAATTTTAAAAACTGAAAATATAATTTGATCAATTAATTAAAAATATAATTACATACATATATAGCCCCGTTTGGCAAAACAACTAAATCAAATCAGCTAATTTTCTCATAATATGAAATAAAATAGCTTATTTAAAAAGACAAAGGCCTGTTTGGGAATTAGCTGTTAGTTGTTAACTGATTCTGTGAGTAATAATGAGTTAAAATTAGCTGTTTGATAATTTTTAGATAATTTTTTGCCTAGAATAAGCTAAAATCCAAAATGCTGCTATTTACAACTGTTTTACATAAGTTAATTTTCTTAAATTGTCTCACAAAAAAGCTAATTCTGAATTAGCTATTTCGCCAAACAGGGCCAAAATAACTTAAAACAGTGTTCAATCAGCTCTTTTTAAAACCGTTGCAAATAGCAGCATTTTGGATTTTAGCTTATTCTAGGGAAAAAGTTAGCCTCGAAATTGTCAAACAGTTAATTTTAACTAATTAGTATTACTCACAAAATTAATTAACAACTAACAGTTAATTCTCAAACAGCCATTTGCATGCATGCATGCATGTTATATTATTATGCGTGAGGATGGTAAATGAGATACATCATACTATATTTTCAAATTTATTTGTTAGAATATGTAGTATTTTGAACATATATTTTTGTGATGCTGCCAAATTAAAAGTACAAATTCGTCTCAACCTTCGTCTTGATTGTTGCCTCACGACTTGACGATCTAGCCGACAAAATTTATTGTACCCTTCTTGTATAGTACTCAATCACTTCCTCTCCAGTCTCCACTAAAGTGCTAAGTACTATATTTTCCTTTAATACGAAAATTTTATGATTGGTTTACATATCTCAAACCAAAATTATGCATGCATATATAAATGCTCAACTTCGAAGCTTTTGTTTAATTGACATAACCCATACCATTTAGGCCAACTGCGTTTGGTTCATTTAAATGAAATTCTATATATTTATTTAACATTTAATAATTTTTGAAATGTATAAAAGTATAATAATCTAACAATATCTAACTTAATTATTTTTAATTATTACATATTTACAATAAAATTAAATTAAAATTAAATAAGAAATAAATCAAAAAAAATATTATTTGCTCGAGTTCGTCGAGTTTTTGTTTGTAGGGTTTGAGTTCTAGTTGTTAGTCATTTTTTTTTCATTTTCTTTTTTTCTTTGCTTGCCTTTTCGGACCGCATCACCCAAAAAAATATATTATCTACAAATAACACTACTAGAAAAAAGTCTGAATTTCGGTTGCTAAGACTGTGATAGCTAAAGAATTTCGGTTGCTAAAATTATGGTAACTAATAAATTTCGGTCGCAAATTCGCCCGCTAACTTCTTTAGTAATCAAATTTTACCAAAAATATTCGGTCGCTAGAACTGAAAATTATTGTAGAATTAAATAGTGAAAATGTAAAATTAAAAGGAGGAAGAGTGGGATTCCACATTCCAGATAAAACTAAACGGTGAAAATGTAAAATTGACATAATGCCATATACATATAACGGTGACATTATGTGTACACAAAGTTCAATTGACCATTTCAAAGAAGAAAGTATTAGAAGGACCCAAACATGCCCTACCCCTAAAGTAACAACCCAATCATATTTTTGTACTTTTCTTACAGCCAAAAAATCGTCTTTTACACATATATATATATATGTGCAGCTATTATCTATCTATAATCCCCAAACTCCATTGCTAACGAACTCCAAAATTTCAACACCGCAACCACCGCGGCTCCGCCATGTACACGCCGGAAATGATCCCTTCCGGTCGCTCTCCACGGCGGGAGCTCCAACTCCAGGGCCCCCGCCCCACTCCCCTCAGCCTCCACAAGAACTCCCAGAAGATCAAGAAGCCACCCGTCGCGCCGACGCAGCCCCACAACCGCCGCCCTCCTCACCCGCCGCAGCCCCCGCCGCGTTCGCCGGTCATAATTTACGCCGTCTCCCCCAAAATCATCCACACAAACCCTAACGAGTTCATGTCCCTCGTGCAGCGTTTGACCGGCCCGAACCCGTACAATTCGCCCTCAACTTCTTCGTCTCCCTTCGGCGGCGGCGGCGCCGTGTCCCCGGCGGCCCGTTTCGCCTCAATTGAGAAGACGAGGTCGCCGAAATCACAGCCGCCGGCGGCAGCGACGTTCGAAGGAGTGGAAAACGACCATATCCCGATGATTGGACATTTCCCCGCCGGAATTTTATCCCCAAATCCGAACATGCTTCTTCCGATTTCACCTAAGCTCTTCTCCACCCCTCCGGCGGCGGATAACCTAAGCAACTTTTTCTTGGATCTGAGCCCCGTTTTGCATAGCAACAAGATGAATAATTACAATTACTTGGATAATAATTTCATCTTGCCCAGTCCATCATCCAATTTCATGATCTCACCTCAAATCAATTTGCCTTCTCCCAACACATTGGATCTATTCAATACCCTTTTTGATCTTTAGCCTTTTACAGGTATAAAAATGTGATCTTGAATCTTTTACAGGCGTCCAACTGCAGGAATTGTATCTACCGAAAATGACCGGCGTAGAGTGGCCGGGGAGGATTCGAGGAATGTGAATCACGGTGAGGGCAAAATGGGAAATTTCGGGGGCCTGCCGGCAGCCGGTATTAAATGTTTTTTCTTCTTGTAGTTGAAAATTTAATTTTGTGGGCCTTATAAAAATTAATGTCGATTTTAGTTCTTTTTTTAATTTGTTGTGTCATGAATAGTATTTTCTTTTGATGACATAAGCACATATAGGATAGGATATATGCAAATGCAAGCATGGATACAGCCTGTGGCATGTAATTTTCAAAGCAACAGTGGAGATTAATTAATTATTTTCTCATTATGTTATTGCATATTGTTTTGACTTGAATAAACACAATTTAATTGGTCAAACAATTGCAATTATTGAAACCGGGTTAGTTTGGATTTATCAATATAGTAATGTCCATAGGGCAAAGGTAGGCTCTTTCGATTCTACATAAGTTTAGGGTTCATTAGCTAGACTATGAAACCATATACTCCCTTCATCCCATAGATAATGAATCATCTCACTTTTTAATACTATTCATTATTCAATTTTAACGCATTGTTGTTGCAATTGGTATCTAGTTAGAATCATCTAGTCGTATAGATAGATATAGATGCAAATGTTGTAATGAAATGAAATTTTCAAACTTAATAAGTTATATGACACTCAAAGATCCGGCATTATATTCACAATGGGAGTTGCCCTTATTGAATGTTTTCCTATGGCTCCCAACTTGGAGCCATGCAGGTCGGTCAAATGTTCTTGCTTCACATTTGTCTTTTGGGAAATTATTGGGACCAACAATATTTTATTGACTTATGGCGGTTCATATGGCGGTTCAAATAATTTCAAAGTGATTTTATTGACTTCGTATATATTGTCAAGATACTTGGTGATAACAAAAACACACGACAATATTTTCATTTACCTATTGAATCCGGTCGTTAAATATTTGGTAGCTAGCGAGTTTTGTCGTGATTTTAGTCACTGACGCTATTAGCAACCGAATTTTGGGGTTGAGCAACTGAATTTTTTGTTTGTCAAATAAAAATTTCTTGTAGTATAATATTTTCGATGAGTGAAAAATCAAGTGATGATATTTTCTTTCACTTATCGAAGTGTGGGATCGGATGAGGCGTCGAAATGTATATTTCGTATTCTTGAATATATTTATTTTTAATTTATACTTCCTCCATTTTTTTAAAGTGTAACTTTCTCATTTGTACGTATGTCAATGTACATTTTCAACGATTAATAACTAAAATTTGGTACAAGTAAAAATTCTAAAAATTTGATATTTAAAAACTACAAGAGGGGACGAAAGTCAAAACGGTTACACTTAAAAAAAACGGAGGGAGTATTTGATTAGATATATATATTATATATGATTCAAAAACTAATTTAAAACATAATATAGAATTTAATTAGATATCTTATAAATGAATAATGAAATATGTAATTTAAATAACAAATACTCAATATAATTTAAAATAGTTACTATTTCTTTTTCTTTTCTCTTTGCTCGCCTTCTCAGACTGTGTTACAAAAAAAAAATATAATTTAAAATAGTTAAAATTGAAGTACATAATTTACATATCTTCATAAAGTTTATTAATAATTCCGGAGTAGTCATTTTATAAGAACTGTATAGTTAAGTCTACTAATCTTGAAGTAATTCTATAACGGGTGACCTCTTAGCAGGTCTCCCAAAATGCGGCGTGCATGAGTGAGGTCAAAAGTGCATTAAAAAGGAACTTAGATTAGTTTATGGATTGATCCTTAATCCTGAAAGAAAGTGTTGGTTAACTATGCAAGCCTCTCGTTTATCCATATACTCAGCTTTCTAATCCTTCAATTCCAAATAACTAGTCAAACATCGAGTAGAATTTGCTCTATTATTTAGTTGACGATGGTAGGGAAAAGTTCAATAATTAATATTAATAAATAACATAAAAATATACTAGTACAAAATAAATATAAAAAGATACCATCCATCCACCTCCCAGTCTCCCACACAGATATATGTAATTATCATAATTAATTTCAGGCACAATTCAAAACCACAACGAGATCCATTTGGTATCAATGTATCTTCTTTTCTTTTCTTTTCTTTTCTTTTCTTTTTTTTTTTTTAAAAAAAAATCATGAATACTATTACATATAATATGCATTCATAAAAGTCAATTATTTGATCGATGAGTGTAGCTAAAAACGACAACTTGTAATTTTTCAGGCACAAGTCAATTGTCCGACTAATCACAAGTTCAGAACTGACGGTAAAATACTACTCACAATTATACTAGTAACAAATAAATAAATTTGGTTTTAATTTTTTATTAATCAAATGCAAAATTATATTTAAAATACATGACTCCCAAATCCAATCCACAGCTGGGGTTGGGAACTTACTCTAGCGTTCAAGTCCTCATTCTCCTAAACATGTTGGGGGTTCGATCCTCACCCGGCCCCCTATCCCTCCTTTGTAATTTGTGTAGTTTGGGCTCCTACACACCTTTGCCGACACATGAGTGTCACTGTTTACAAAAAAAAATCCAATGCGCAGCTCGTATATATTGCGTTTTTGCACTTTACTCTCAAATCGATCACCCATCACTAGTTGTTAGGCTTATAATCAATTTTTAACAAAATCTAACAGCATAGTATTTGGTAATTTGGTTAGACTAGGAATAATGAAGTTTTCAAATTTAAAAAGTAAAAATAAATAAATTATCCACAAAGTTCACTGTAAAAGTTACGTTGCTTCAAAAATTTAAAAAAAAAAAATGAAAAATAAGAAGGGTAAAATGAAATATATCAAGGAAGTGAAAAATGTTTTAACCTTACATGGTCAGTAGACAAGTGGACAATTTAGAACTTAATATTGTGTGACGAGCTAAGGTGATTATTTTAAAGATTTAAGACTTTATACATACAAATAATAAATAAAATGATTCACACCTATCCAAACAAGTAACAGAAAAAAAAAATGCTTTAAATTGAGTTTTCCAGCATCTAAAATTGAAAGTCAAAGAGGAGGAGGAGGCAACAAACATTATGAATATAAACTTGATTATCATTTTTTTTTATTCAGCAAGCTAAGACTGATGTGAAACTCTGGAAGCTTGTTTCGTAGTCAGAATTTGGAAAAATAAAAAATCATGGGAAAAAAAATTTTAAAAAATAAAAGAAAAAAAGGGCCGATTTGGAGTTTTGGAGATACTACCTGTCAGGCTCACACAACTTGGCTTTTTGCCCTAACAACGGAAAATTCAACCGAAAACTACTACTACAGTACTACATACTCTCAAATCAGCCCAAAGGTATCATCTTTCTTTGTAAAAGTATGTATGAGTGTAAATGATATTTAGCTCTATTCTCCCCTAAATACTCCCCATAGGTAATGCTTCCCCTGAATTCCTGTAGAACCCAAAAAAGAATAAGACAAAAACAGTACTCAGTTGCTGAGGTTTGATGGTGACAGTAGGGTGGGTCGGTAAGGTATACCGAAAAAATTTCGTCATACCGTATACCGTACCGAACTAAAATTTCATATCGTTGACGTACCGAACCTTTCAGTATACCGATCTTCGGTATACCGAAAGTTTCGTTATGAAATATTTTCATACCGTTGCCATACCGATCTTCGGTAAGTTCGGTATATACCGCTATACCGAACATTCGGTATATACCGACATACCGGTATACCGAACATTTATTACATACCGATATACCGGTATTGCGGTATATACCAACATACCGAACTTTAGCTACATACCAGCACACCGGTACTACGGTATATAACGGTATCACGGTATATACCGACATACCGAACAATCGATATATACTGATATACCGATACTGCGGTATATACCGAAGTTCGGTACGGTAACGGTCTACCGCGGTATTAAAAAATTTATACCGTTACCGTACCGAAAATTACGGTATACCGAAATTTCGGTATTCTCGGTATTTTTTCGATACGGTATGTGCGGTATGCGGTATATTCGGTATCTTTCCCCAGCCCTAGGTGGCAGTTTAAATGTTTTTGAAAAATAAAACAGAAAAAAAAGAGACAGTACTCTGTCAATCTGTTGTAATTATAATCAAATGTGATGAAACTTATGCCAGTATCGTAATGGCAATTCAGTCGAAGGGAAGATCAAAAGCTCCTTATTGTGTGAAGAGGCTTTCGGAGCTAGATCTTGCTGAATCATCTCGTTAACCAATATGAATGATTGTAAGAATCCTCATAGGAATCCTCACGGGCCGGCCTGGCGTGGTAGCCCGAACCCAAATTTATTTGGACTGCAATTACTTAAAATTGATCAAAGCAATTTCTGGCCCAAGATCCCTCATGGCCCATCAGCAGATTAAATCCACAATGAGAACCGGCCCAAAACCTTACTCCTTGCATTCGGCCCACACCTCTTTCAGCCAAACTCCCTCCAGCCCACTTACATTTTTATTACACCGGCCCATATTCCTTTTGGCCCAACAAGGATGTGCAGCCCAAGTGATTAGGAGAGCCCACCAAGCTGCAGCCCATCTTCTCCCTTCCAATTCAGGCGTGGAAACGGAAAAAATGATATTTTAGTCATTTTTCTTTCCAAAATATTCAAATCCTAATTTTTTGCCTCATATAGTCCTCTACGTTTGTTAATTTTTTCCAATTCGGTCCTAATTATATAATTAGCATGAGGTTGCTGAATCACATTTTACATACATCGTGGCAAATTTGGAGTCCCACACATAACACACTATTTTAATAAATGTTTGAAGGCTGTCATAACACATCACTACTATAAAAAATGACTCTAGCGGGTCAATTGAACCATTTTTCACTGGGATGATGGACATAGTTTTTACGCATTGAGCCATTCCTTATTGAGGTTACCCAACCCATAAAAAAACACCAACAATTCATTTGCTCGCATTATATATCACAATTGGTTTCCATTTTCTTGAGAAACACCAAAAACCACCGAGACCGAAAAAAATGCACTGCGGTAGTTGCTTACCAAAACTCCTATGTTATTGTTGTGAATGGTTGTTGTTTCTTTATGGCTGGGTAACCCCGATGAGGGCTCAATGCGAATCATGTAGAAACTATGTCCATCATCCAAGTAAAGAAGGGTTCAATTTACCTATTAGAGCCTAGAGGTATTTATTAGAGTAGTGATATGTTATGACTGTCTTCAAATATTTATTTCAAACATTTATTAATTTTGTGTTATGTGTGGATACTACAGATTGGTCACCGTGGATGTAAAATGAGATTTACTTCGGCCACGTCAGCAACCTTAGGCTAATTACGTAATTAGGACCAAATTGGAAAAAATTAGCAAACGTATGGGACTATATGGGACAAAAAATTACTAACGGACCGATTTGGATATTTTAGAAAGAAAAAGGACTAAATAATCATTTTTTCCGCGTGGAAATCCACCATGTCCGGCGCCGCCGCTCCGTCCAACTTCATCACCGCCGAGCGCCGGAGCTAGTCCCGACCATTCCCTCCGTCCAAGACTCGGCCATCTTCCTTGGCTCCGCAACTCCAACAGCCGTTGCCGTCCGTCCAAGTCCCCATCTTTTTCGGCCATCTTCCTCGTCGCACCAGCCACCTGCCGGGAGCCCACTCACGACCACGACCAGCATCGCCCTCATCATGAAGGTCTCCATCTTCCGCATCATGCAGCAGCAGCCGTCGTCGTCTCCAACATCGTCATCAGCTCCATGTTTTCCCGACACCATTTCCGGCGGCCCCGAGCTCCAATGGAGAAAACCCTACTGCCATTGCTCCGTCACCATCCCCGGGGGTGTCCTCGTCGTCCTACATATCCGGCGACAACTCAACACGATACAGCAGCCGGAAGCAAGGCATCATTCATCATCTTTATCACCCCGAAAGCCGCAACTACGCGAAGAACAAAACTCCGTCGTGCCGCAATGCTTCTCACTTCCGACCATGTGTTGAGTATAAGAATGTTGGAGATGCAATGGTGACACAGCAGCAGCTTGGAGTTGGATAGTTTGTTAGTTTTGTATCTTACTTTGGAGGGTAGTTTTGTATTTTACTCTTAAAGTGTTAGTTAGTCTTATAATCGTGTTTTACTTCTTCCTCCTATATATTGCCCTAGTCCTGTATTGTACAAACATTAGATTCATTCTCTTCGAATATTCAATAAATGGCAGTTATTTACGTATGTGTTCTTCATACTCTCAAGTTGGTATTAGAGCCTTGACGATCCTGTTGAGCTTGATTTTTCTGCAATTCCTTCGAATTTGATTACTGTGTTCCTCCTATTTGCTGCTCATTTTCTCTGTTATGGCGAATGGTGATTCTCCTCCTACCAAATCCGCTGCGTCTGTTACTACCGAGACAAATTGCGAAGACTACTCGATCTCTCCAACCGATCATGCTCATCTTCAATTGTCTCCAATTCAGCTGGATGGAACAAATTGGACTGCTTGGCGTATAGCTGTGCGCACTGCTCTGCGTGTGAAGAAAAAGGAGAAGTTTATTGACGGTACTCTTTTACCTCCTAAGGTTTCTGATCCTCAATATGATGCGTGGTTATGTGTTGATAACCTAATCCTTACTTGGTTAAGAAATTTCATAACTCCTGAGATCTATAGACAATTTATTCATAGTGAAACTGCAAGAGAGCTTTGGGTGGATCTAGAGGATAGTTTTTGTCAAACAAGTGCTCCTTCTATTTTACATTTTAAACGGAAATTGGTGAATATGAATCAAGGAAATCGCACTGTGACAAGTTATTATGGTGATTTTAAGATGCGTTGGACAGATTTAAAAGCTCTAGATCCATATCCTGCATGTAGCTCTGACACTTTAAAGGCCTTACTGGAACGTGATCAGCGAGATATGTTGCAACACTTTTTGATGGGTTTAAATGAAGAGTTCTCTCGTGTTTGTAACTAGATATTACTTATGGTTCCTTTACCGTCTACTAGTAAGGCATATGGAATTATATGTGGTGCTGAAGCACAAAAGGGGATCTTAGGCGTATCAAGTGAAGGAAATTCTGGATTTGCACTTGCTGTGCCTGAGAAAGGACCATTGGACAAAGGCCTGAATGATAAAAGAATTACATGCAGCTACTGTAAGAAACCAGGTCATACCAAAGAGAAGTGTTTTCAGTTGGCAAACAAATCAGCCTTTTGTGAATATTGTGAGAAGAAAGGACATGTGAAAGCCAATTGTTTTCTTTTGTCTGGGGTGATTCCTGACTGGTATAAGACTCTTGGAGAAAAAGGAAGAGGAAAGTCAGTTGCTGGAGCTGCCATTTCTCATCCTGAGTCTGAATCTACTGCCAACAACAAACCAATCACTTCGAATGGAAGTCCTATGTCTGATTCTGCCAAGACAAATAAACTTTTAGAAGAACTGATCAAGGAGTTGTCCAAAGCTAATGGTGGAGTCAGCTTCAACAACCCTGTTGATTATGTTGGAGGGGCATTCAACTTGGCAGGTAGCACTTCTTCTTTCAACTCTTATGTCTCTAATGGTTGGATTCTTGACTCAGGAGCTACCTGTCATTTGTGTTCTAACCTATCCTTCCTCATTGACCCTCAGTCATTCTTATCTTTTCATCCTATTGTTCTGCCAGATGGCACAACTAAATCCCCCTCACATATTGGTTCCATAAAATTGAATGATGATCTTATAGTTCCAAATGTTCATTATGTTCCAGGGGTGATTTTAAATCTCTTGTCCATAAGTCAGCTTGCCTCTGATTTACATTGTGTGGCATCCCTCATTGGGATAAAGCTGTTAATGATGAGTTAGAAGCTCTTCTAAAGAATGAAACTTGGGATCTTGTTCCTCTACCTACTGGTAAGCGACCCATTGGTTGCAAATGGGTTTTTAGGATCAAGTATAACACTGCTGGTAGCATTAGTAAGTATAAAGCTCGATTGGTAGCAAAAGGATTTCATCAAAAATATGGAGAGGATTATAATGATTCTTTTGCTCCTGTTGCTAAAACTGTTAGTGTGAGGATTCTCTTTGCATTAGCTGCATCATTTCACTGGTCCATTTCTCAATTAGACGTTAACAATGCTTTTCTTCATGGTAACTTGGAAGAGGAGATCTTTATGCATTGTCCACCAGGTCTCACTGCTCCAAAGGGTCATATTTGCAAGCTAAAGAAGTCCCTTTATGGTTTGAAACAGACACCTCGCCAATGGTATGGTGCTCTATCTACTTTCTTCAAGGAATGTGGCTATGTCCCTACTTATAGTGATCAGTGCATTTTTCTGAAATTCACTCACGTTGGGATAGTTATTTTGGTAGTGTATGTGGATGACATACTTATTACAGGAGCTGATCCTTGTGAAATTACAGCCATCAAACAACAATTACATCACAAGTTTGCCATCAAAGATCTTGGCAAAGCATCTTATTTTCTGGGATTGGAGATTCTTGCTTCTGATGCAGGGTATTCAATCAACCAATCCAAGTATGCTGCTGACTTACTGGAAGAAGTAGATTTTCCCTCGAATCCCAAAGTCCATGTTCCTGCTACTCCTCATAAAACTCTTGGCATCAATGCTCCCTTGTTTGCTGATCCCCACTTGTACAGACGAGTAGTTGGCAAACTACTTTATCTTGGGTTTTCCAGACCCGATATCTGTTACAGCGTTCAACAATTGTCCCAGTATATGCAAGAGCCCTCCACAGAACATTGGGAAGCAGTGGTTCTTATTTTACAGTATCTTGAAAATAATCCTCATGTTGGTCTCTTCTATCCCTTTGGTTTGTCCTTGGATTTGACAGGTTTTTGTGATGCCGACTTGGGCAATTGTCCAGTCACTCGTAAGTCTCTTACTGGTTACTGCATATTCTTGGGTGGTCATCTTGTTGCTTGGAAAACTAAGAAGCAAAATTTTGTTTCAAAAAGCTCCACTGAAGCTGAATTTAGAAGTCTTGGTGCAGCTGCTTCCGAGCTTCTTTGGATTGGTTCTGTTTTTCAAGAGCTTCAACTTCCTTTGACTGCTCCATATCCTCTTTTTTGTGATAATCTCTCTGCCATATAGCTTGTTAAAAATCCTCTTCATGACGAACGGACAAAGCACATTGATGTTGGGTGTTTGTTTGTTCGAGATTATTTCCAGCAGGGCTATATCACTCCTTCTTTTGTTCCCTCCACTCAGCAGTTGGCAGATGTCTTCACCAAAGGTCTGCCTCCCAAAGTCTTTCTTCCTCTTTGCTCCAAGTTGCACCTCTGGCGCGGTTCAACTTGCGCGGGGGGGGGGGGGGGGGGGGGGGGGGGATGTTGAGTATAAGAATGTTGGAGATGCAATGGTGACACAGCAACAGCTTGGAGTTGGATAGTTTGTTAGTTTTGTATCTTACTTTGGAGAGTAGTTTTGTATTTTACTCTTAAAGTGTTAGTTAGTCTTGTAATTGTGTTTTACTTCTTCCTCCTATATATTGCCCTAGTCCTGTATTGTACAAACATTAGATTCATTCTCTTCGAATATTCAATACATGGCAGTTATTTACATATGTGTTCTTCATACTCTCAAGTCCATGCTCCATGTCCGGCGGTCGACACTTCGACCAGAAGCTCATTTCGTGCCTCCTCAATTACGGCAGAATGTGTTTCCATCTCCGGCGTCATTTCCGTCTCCATCCGCCAGCTTGCTCCGGTGAGGATTCCACCTTCGGTCACCCCTCATCTTCAACAGCCGAGCCTTGGACGAAGAGAGAGAGACTACGACGCCAACCTCCTTTCCAGCGACGACGCCAACCTCCTCAAGTTCTCTCGCGTCGTAGCGTCGTCCCCCGGAGCCTCTCATGTCGTAGCCTTGCCAAGGAGCTCCACGTCGTCCTCCCAGCGCTTCACGTCGTGGCTTGCCGAGGATCACGTCGTCGCACTTCAAGAGCTTAACATCGTAGCGTCGTCCCCCGAAGGTCCCATTCACGTCATCGTCCATTGCTGCTTTGGTTCACGTCGTAGTGCTGCTGCCTTGCTTTTATTTCATTACTGTAATAGCTAGGTTAGTACTATATTAGTCTAATTAATTCTCTAGTTTAGTTAATCACTAGATTAGGGTTTGCCTATATATAGGCCTTTCCCTTCATTTGTTCTTCACTTTTGTACATTATGAAATATTGAATGCTTTATGCTTCATTTTCTCTCAAAGGCCATTAAGAGTTTGTGAGAACCGAAAACCCTCAATCGAGCGCATAGCTCAAAAAAATTTGTGTCTAGACTTGTGCTAGGTGCATCATGTCGGAATCCCGAAGCAATTCCAGAGTGAATCAACCATTGATGAAGAACATGGAGGGGATGGGTCTCTAGAGGTTCATTCCAAAATCGTCTTCCTCATTGGTAGCTTCCATATCCATTTATTATGTTATTGATCCGATTGATGTTGGGAAGTTAGATCCGTGGCAGAATCCCCTGCTACAACTTCCAACATTTTCTTTAGTTCCATATCCAACACAACTTGTGGAACAGAGTCTTTTGGCAAGAGATTGTTTTCGCTGTAGAAATTCATGGATGAGAGACTAACACCTAAAACGAAATGGTGATATGTGGAGTTGCTCCCAACCATATAAGATAGTAAAGGGGACACATCACAACCACCGATGTGGGATACCAAAACCCACCCACCCCTCGAGACGATATCAATTTTGAAATTAAATCCCGGATCGAATATACCCAACCCGGACACAATGGCTCTGATACACATGTAGAATATAATAGAGAATTTTGAGAGGGAACGAAATAGATTCATTGGCAGTTGATTGATAAAATTGGGAGTTGTGTGGAACACAGATACAATCAACACCTAAATACCAGAAACCAAAACACGACTACTGCTAGCCTAACTAATGGGCTGAAGACCAAAACACAGAAAAATAGAAATGGCCCAAACAGATAGGCCCAATAACAAGAGAACAGGTCCAAGAGCTAGCCAACGCCGCCTTCTTCTTCTTGTTCAGTGGTGTGTTCTCCAATTTCAGTGATCTTGAGGCATATGCTCCAACACACTTCACCACATGAGTCATCACATAACAACCAAGGAACGAATTCATCAAGGGTCTCAGTTATTTCCTCCAGGCAATAACTGAAACGAAAGAACACGAGAGAAATCACAATCCATGTATGTGTAAGCCTTACAATATACTATGAAGTTCAAATTTGTACAAGTTAAATTATAAATGGACGGAAGAGACCACAATAGGCAATAAAAAGTCAATAACTTTACAAGGTTAATAATGATTTCCAGAACTCACAATAATTTACTACTACTAAACTTTACTAAACTTTATATATATGCAGCTTACCGACGCACAAAAAATTTCAGACATGTCACACAGTATATCAAGGCATTATCATATCCTGCATCACCACACTGCAAACATATTGTCTCCTGGAGATGGTTTCATGCCGTAGCCGGCCCAGACAACCCGACTGGTGGATGGCACGATCCGGGTATTTGGAACAGACAGGAAAAATAATTTGAGTTATCCGGAACAAAGTTCAAGTGGGCATCAAATATTTAATTTGATGAAGACAAGCAATTGTGCTCAAATTAGGAAAAAGGGCCCAAGTCCTTTACAAGCCCAACAAAGAAATGAAGAGACCAACCCACTAAGCCCAACAATTAATTCTTTAGGCCCATATCCCACTCCCAAAAGGAAGACCAACTTGAATATCATTCTCGGCCCATGTCCAGAAGGCCCAATTTCACGTGAGTCCAATTACCAACAATCCAACATCCTCCCATACGAGCCCGTCACTATGTCCAAACATTTGATCCAAATTCATGCGGCGGGCCCCACAACAATTGGAGTTGTCTTCTCCAAGTGATCACCGAGCAGCGCTTCGTCACACGCCGATCGTCACCCTCCTCATTCCGGCAGCCTCCAAGCAAGTGCAACGGTCCACTCATCCCGCTGCTCGCTTTCCGAAGTCCCATGCCGCCGCCGCTATGGCCATCTTCATCATCAACACTTCCGGCCACCCTCACCACCTCCGGGAGCTCCCATGAACAAGAAACCCTAAAATTATTCCCTCTCCATATCTCCGACCAAGAAGCAATCTCCATCACCACCATTAGAGCTCCGGCAGTACCTCCGTCCGTCCACAACTCATTTCCGGCGAGCCCCGAAATCCGTAACACGATCGAAGAACAAAACTCCGTCTCGTGCCGCCGCAAACTCCATCTCCGGCCACTCCGCATTCCGATTGCCAAATGCCGCCGTTACCAGGGATTCCGGCAACCAGGCCATGCTTCGCGTCGTCTGCCGAAATGGATAGCGTCGTCCGTTGGTTCCGCATCGTCCATCTCGGTTAACGTCGTTCCCTTTGGCTCGCATGTACGAATTCCCCAAATTTCAAATTCACATTCTGGAGCAAGCGGTGGAAGGTCCTAGGTGTTGAGATCCTGATGAGTGTCAATTTTAAATCCCTAGCCTTGGGACCTCGAGGTCCCGTCCCTTCACGCAGAAAACCTCGAAAGTATTTGAATCAATTGTTACGACGTGAACCACTTTTGTTTCATGGTACCGAGACGTCAATTAGTTTCACGTCGTCCTCAACAACTTATAGCCTTGTTTAATTTTATCTTAGCTCTTGTTTAATTTAATGTAATGGGTTGATTAAAGCTCTTCGTTAATTATCTAGCTTAGTTAATTATTGTAATTAAGGTTTGCCTATATATAGGGCATCCCCCAACACTTGTTCTTCACCTTATTGAATCAATGAATATTTTAGCTTGAAAGCATCTCATTTTTCATATGGTCACTTAAGAGTTTGTGGGAACTGAAAACCCTCGTGAGTGCATAACTCAAACAATTTGTGTTTAGCCTTGAGCTAGGTGCACTACTTTGGATTCTTGAAGCAAATCCAAAGTTGAATTCCTTTGTTGCATAAACATTGGAAAGCTTCCCTGTCCACTCTTGTTCTTCATCCCCTTTCTATTTTTTCTTTTGATTTTCCTATTGATTTCTTTATTTTCGATCTTGGCCTTTGGAAAATCTACACCATTTCATAAAGTAGTAATTAGAATTTATAACAATCACGTTAAAATACATAGTAATTAGTAAGGAACTGCAGGTGCATGTTCCTTAGGGGTACGAAAAAAGAAGGGCACTAAAAAAATACTAGATCCAACCAAGTGGTAATAAAATCTTTCTTATGGAAGCAAATACTCCGCACAATAAATAAAGCTTGCATCGGAGTTAATGTTAGCACAATAAGGCAAAGTAAGTAAGCCATTAAAACCTTTTCTCCTCGGTAGACACCTTGAGATTTCAGATAGTCCAAACATATAATGCTTCAAAATTTTAGTTTTCTTCTTCCTTGCACATTCCATCACATAATCGATTATTACTAATGCCATCTCCAACCGAAAACACTAAATTCAAACAAAAAATACAGTAAATGTCATATCAAACAGTATTTCCTCTCCAACCAAAAACACTAGACTCAAATCCAAAAGAATATTCTCTTTTTACTACTTTTCATTTATTACCAATATATTTATCAAATTTACAATTTCACCTCAATGTTAAATTTAATTAAACAAAAGTAATTAATAAAAGATACTAATTAAATAGCAATATAAAAATATTAATTCTAAAAAATAGCGTAAATTATCAATGTATCTAAAGTGTATTTTATATATTTATTAAATAGAAAATAATAATAAAAGCATGAAAAATTGAACAAGTTGATAATAAAATTAATTTTTAAAATAGATGAAACAACAACAACTTAATAGAAAATAAAATTACATAACATCATTTCAAATAAACTAAAATACTAGATTCCATAAACTCTAAAACACACAAGTTAACTTATTGTTACAAATTAATTTTAAATAAAATTAATTAAAACTCTAAATAACTAAACTAACTAAAAACATACAAATCTGATTCGACGTCATTATATGAAAATCTGCTATTTTTCTACTTGAAATTTTTGAAATTTGATCAAATATTTAGATTCCTCGCATCGATTACATAAATTTTCATATAAAGAATGTCCAAATCCGAGTTCATTTGCGAAAGTTAGAGCCATTTGAAGTTTATTGCGTAGGCTTTGTTGTATAGGCTACGTCGCTGAATTCTTTATGTGATGCCGCTGAATTATATAGTCCCGGTCGCTGATTTCTATAGGCCCCGTCGCTAAATTCAATAAGCTCCGTCGCTGAAAATCGCAATAAATTTTAAATATCTCTAACTTTCTCATATGAGCTCGGATTTTGACGTTCTCTATATGAAAATTTATCTACTCGATGCAATGAATCTAAATATTTCATTAGATTTGAGAAATTAATAATAAAAAATAGCATATTCTTATAACAACGAGTATAGCATAACATCATTTCAAATAAACTAAAATACTAGATTCCATAATCTCTAAAACACACAAGTTAACTTATTGTTACACATTAATTTTAAATAAAATTAATTAAAACTCTAAATAACTAAACTAACTAAAAACGTACAAATCTGATCGACGTCATTATATAAAAATATGCTATTTTTCTACTTGAAATTTTTGAAATTTGATCAAATATTTAGATTCCTCGCATTGATTACATAAATTTTCATATAAAAAATGTCCAAATCCGAGTTCATTTGCGAAAGTTAGAGCCATTTGAAGTTTATTGCGTAGGCTTTGTTGTATAGGTTACGTCGCTGAATTCTTTATGTGATGTCGCTGAATTATATAGTCCAAGTCGCTGATTTCTATAGGCCCCGTTGCTGAATTCAATAAGCTCCGTTGCTGAAAATCGCAATAAATTTCAAATGACTCTAACGTTCTCATATGAACTCGAATTTGGACGTTCTTTATATGAAAATTTATCTACTCGATGTGAAGAATCTAAATATTTCATTAGATTTGAGAAATTAATAATAAAAATAGCATATTCTTATAACAACGAGTATCAGCTTTGCAAAAACAAAAAAAACAACGAGTATCAGATACATTTAAGGCATCAATGACACGGATAGAACATTTCAGCGCATACCATACATACCTCAGCGATAAAAACCATGAAATCCAGCGACATAGCATACATAATTCAATGACAAAGCATACATACCTCAGCGACAAAGGCCACGGCATTTTCAGCGACTAATTGCATTCATTTCAGCGACATAGTTCTATTCATTTCAGCGATGTTATTATATGAACTATTTATTTGTTTAGAATTTATAAAATTTGATAATATATTTAGATTCCTCGCATCGAGTAGATAGATTTTCAGATAAAGAACGTCCAAATCCGAGTTTATTTGCGAAAGTTAGAGTTATTTGAAGTTTATTGCATAGGCTTTGTTGTATAGGTTATGTCGCTGAATTCTTTAGGTGATGTCGCTGAATTAGTGTAATAACTTTCGAAATTATTAAAGTTGATATGTGATTTTTTTTTTATTTTTTATAAAGAGTAATAACTTTCCAAATTTCTTCTATTCGGATTTGTTAAAAGATTTGAAAATTTAATGTATATTCGAAGATTCAGAATTCAAATATTTAAATAGAATATTTACCTACTTAAAATCTCTACTATTTTATTCAAAGAGTTTTTTTGCTTTATATTTTATATTTAAGAGTTGTATCATCAAATACACATTACTACATTTCAGCGATAGGCTTAATGCATTTCAGGTACATAATGTAGTAGATTTTCAGCGATATAATTGTCTACCATACAAATATAATTTGTTGGTGTTAGAGTTTGTGGAATTGTCATGTTCCCCGGTCCCTCAAATATCTCTCAATCTACAAAGGGAAAATACCACAGACTCTAGTGCTTTTTCGCTTCAATTCCAATCCACCAACAGACGAATAGGTCTTTAACGAAGAAAGTGAGCGTCGTCCTTGAAATCGTCCAGGATAAATTACTACATTTGACTCTCCAGGATAAATTATTTGCTTGCTTTCTTTCTTTTTTCACTTGAAATCGTCCACCTCAAATTAATTAAAGGATCAATCATGCATGGATCGCAGCGGAAATTACTTGAAATCATCCACCTCAAACTCCAATTACTGCTCATCGTTTAAAAAAAAAACAAAAACAAAAAACAAAAAACTCGCTGATACTAGAGCATTATGTCGCTGATTCAAGTTTTATATGTCGCTCTCCTTTTTAAGGGTGCATTTACCAAACAAGAATGAACATGATGATTCTATTAGAAGCCACATGAGTAAACACAGGGGAGTCAGCAAGGTTCTATATATATATACACAGTGCGAAAAAAACGTGACAGTGATAACAGGGTTTATTATAGCTTCAGTACACATCCACATGTTTTATGCAAACACATCAAACACGGCAGAAAAGCACACGAACCCCGCCTACTACGAATAAGAAGACAATGAGCCGCTGCTGCTGCGACAGACTCCATCCGATGCCATATATATATACTACATATTTATATAGTACTAGTTATGCGTATGAACCGGCCGGAAGATGATGATAACATAGATATATAGATATATCCATTAGTTTCTCTCTAACCGATTGATACAGAAACTGTATAATTAACATGTTCGTCCTCCTCCCAACTAAAAAAGGGATTTGACATACCAAATGAACAAGGGTAATTCATCTGCCTATTTGGAGAGGACGATGAGCCTGAGTAAGTGGAGAGAAGCGAACTAGGAACCGACTGGAGCAGTGATGAGAATGCCGGCAGAGAGAGAGTTGGGTGAGGATGGTAATTAAGGTCGGCCGATGATGGCGGGAGAGGGTGCCGGCGGCGACACCAGGGGAATATTTGGGAAATGGAGACGCGGGAGGATATGAGCAGGTAAGGCGGCTAGCAAAAGTGTATTAGGTGAAGTTGGAAGGGGATATATATATTTGGGAAATGGAGGAGGGGGTGGGTGTGGGAGAGATTGAGATTGAGGAGAGGAGGTGTATTAGTCGCTGAAATAAGAAAATATTGTCGCTGAAATCACAATACCATCTCGCTGAGTTGTCTATCAAGTATACTAAAATTTTGTTATCCTTGTATATTATTTATTATTGGTTTTGGTTCCTGAGCATCCAACTTTTTAATTTCCAGTCTCTCATAATCAACAATTAAAATGAAGATATAGAGTATATAATTCATATACACAAGCTAAGCATGTATTAGTAGCATTATTTAATTTAAAAAGTACTAGTAAATTAATATTCTTCCTTGCGATGATACTTTTTGTAGGATTGTCTATCCTTCCCCAACTCGTCCACGTGGACAATCAAGAAGGTGACTATTGGCTGGATCGGACATCATCCATTTTACGCTTCTAACTGTAGTTTATAGTCTTCATTGTTCTATTTCCTTTTTAACTATTAAATTTACTATTTTACCCTTTAAATTAATCTTAACAGTTGAAATCACAATTTTATTAATGGTTAAGATGTACCACAGTATATCAAGAGGGATGAGTGACATTACCATAACAGCTCCGATGAATAAAATCGATTTTTATCTATAAAAAAAAAGGAGAAAGGAAATGCCAATCAGTGACGAAACCATTGATCGATAAATATGATCCCGCCCTTTCAGATTTTAGATTAAGGGGCTGTTTGGATTGACTTTTAAAAAAAAAGTAGAAGCAAAAAGTATAAGCGGAAGTGAAAGTCAAAAGCAAAAGCAGGTAACTTTTGTGTTTGGATGTAATGTTTGAAAAACATTTTTTTTTCAAAAATGTGTTTGGATGTGTAAAAGTGAAAAGTGCTTTTGAAATGTATAAATTACCAAAAAAGACATGCTACTTAATACTATAATAATAAGATATATATTTGTAGTGTAATTTATATTAATTAATGAGGGTAGTTAAGTCTTTGCACATTTTATGGAGTGCTTTTGGCTTCTGCTTTTCGGAGAAGCAACCCCTCAGAAGCACTTTTGCAGTTTTTTCGAGATACTTCTATTTTTTTGAAAAGTCAAACCAAACGCTTATTTTCCACTAAATGTACTTTTGGCATAAGCAAAAGCCAAAAACACATTGTTAAAAGTCATTTGAAACACCCTCTATTATACAAAAAAAGTACTCTTATGTAAAAATGTTAGCTGAAAAGAGCGAAAAGTTGTCGCTAAAAAGAACAGAATAAATTGCTGGAATGCTTACATTTATTTTAACTAGTGTTACGCCCATTCAGACAGGGATGTGATAACGGAAGATAAAACATACTGCTACTTTCGTAAAATATACTGAGATATTGAAATATAATAATAGTTTCGATGATGAATTAGAAATATCAGTACCAAGTCTACTTGAACATCGTATAGATGTTTTTTTGAAAACAAATACACTATGATATTTATAAACGTTGAAGAACTTCTTTATAAACAATATTGGTGGTACATTTAGAGTTTATATGACCATCTTAGCAAATCAAAACTTTCAATCCAAGTGGATTTGTAACTCTAGAAAAAGAAGCATACAATTGACCATGAATAAAAACAACATTTCTGAGAAAACAAATCGATTTTAGATAACGACTAACTTTTACTTTTATTTATTTATTATCCTCACATAAGAGACAATAATAAGGAATTATCTTCTCTGATACTTCAAGGGCAATAATTCATTTGAATAATAAAAAATAATAAAGTTCATTTGGAAATTTGGAAAGCCTTTTGAATAAGTTCATATTCTTGTTAGTTAGAGGATTAAAAAATAATATATAAATACAATATTCCAACTTGTTTAAGAGCACTAACAATAGCTTCAAAAGCTTTTTTTGGCTAAACTATTTCTTAAAAAGTTTAAAACAGACTTCTTTATTGTTATTACTACCTCCGTTACTATGTAAGTGCACGTTTGGGATTTTGACACTGTTCATTGAGTAACTTTGATGCGAATTTTTGATATGCTTATAGTATAAGCTGTAAAATATAGTTAAGTATGATCTTGTTGGATTCGTCTAATCGCATAAATTTTAGAATATCAAATTTTCATAATTTTTACTTGTATGTAATTTGAGTTATAAAAGATTTACAATGTGTATTGGATTGCGTGAAATGTGGATCCGTAGCATTTAAAAAAACGGAGGAAGTATTATTTTTTCTTTATTTTCATGATGCCAAACATGCATAAAATAAATAATAAAAAAAAATCGAAATATGTATATCAAAGACATAGACAGCAAAATTAACCACCTTAGGGAAGAAAGTGAAATTAGAACAGGGGCTCATTTCAATTATATTATATGCTCAACACTTTGTGAACCATAAATTACGGATTAAAAGATCTTGATTATGTTGCATGCTTCAGAGACACAATATGCGCACTTAATTAATCAACTAAAACCTATTACCAATCACTAACAATATTCTCTCTTCGTAAGAAAGTATTAATGGCCCTGTCGAATTATTTAATTTGTGACATAATGTTTGATGAAATATTTTTTTAAAAAGATAATTTAAGTTAAAATAGTGTTTAATTAGCTTTTTTGAAACTGTTATAAATAGCAGTTGTGTTAGATTATAATTTATTATAGGTAAAAAGTTGATATAAAATTACTACAAAATAACTAATTTTAATTAATTTATTACTCACGTATCAATCAATCACTAACAATTAATTTACAAATAGACGCAATATATTTTCAAGAATAAGATACTGTTCCTATATCTTGCGTACTACATTTCCTCAATGCCTTAAATATTTTAGGGGTACAATTCGATTTTTGTGGCACAATTCGATTGGGGCATGTGATGCTTTTTACAGGTTGGCACTAGAGGTGTCAATTTCATGTTTCGGGTCGTGTTCGCGTCGGGTTTATCAGGTTATATAATATTTCAGGTCGGATTTTCAGATCGATCTGATTTGGGAAAAAAACCCAAAATGACTAAACCCAAACCTGAAATTTTTCGTGTCGTTCGGGTTCGTTTTTTCGGGTTATAGGCAAAATTGACAAAATTTAAGGTTTCGGGTCGTGTTCGTGTCAGGTTGAGCAGGTGGAATAAAATTTCTGGTCGGGTTTCGGATCGACCTGATGTGGAAAAAATCCAAAATGACTAAACCCAAACCTGAAATTTTTCGTGCCGGTCGGGTTCATGTCCAAATTGACACCCCTATATGGCACAACTGAAATACCAAATGCTTTTAGCCCATCCTCAATGGTTAGGGAATTTAATGACATGGAAAAATCTATAATATACTAAAGTGGAGTATTCTCCACAAATTTTCTTCCCAAAACTCTTCTTTCATCCACGTTAATTGCTCTTTATAGTTTGTATTATATCCATTTCTTATATAAATATAAAAAGTATAAAGAAAAAAATAGAAGGAATTTCATTATATTGAAACTATTTAATTTAAATTAATTTCTAAAATTATTTTTTTAATTATTGTTTCAATAATAAATGGTAATACTAATACCGTACCATTGTCATGATTTGTGATAAAATAAATTTAATTATTATCACAAACTAATATTGAATTCTAAATAAATTATAAAATAATAATTTTATATTATAACTTATAAACATTTGAATCTAAAATTTTAAATTGATCTGATTTAAATTTATTAAATAGAGAATGCATGTGATTATTACTATCTCATTAATAATTTTCCCCCAAAATTCATCTCTCCTCCATATTAATTGTTCAAGAAAGTATATCTTTTATTTTCCATCTATTTTCTATATAAATATAAAAAAGCGTAAAGGAACAAAAATAGAATTAATAGAACAACTAATTATTATACACTCATAAAAACCTTTGAATTGAAAACTGTTAATATATATATATATATATTTTCAACATGGGATGTTTATTCAAAATATTTTAAATAGGCAGTGTATACAAAATTAGTGAGTTTAGGCCCATATCACTAGTAGGCAATGTATACAAAATTATCACTAAAGTACTATCAAGGAGAATTCAGCAGGTTCTAGGCATCATAGTTGGTGAATCCCAAATGGCTTTTGTACGCAGTAGACAGATCTTGGACGGAGTCCTTATCTCGGCCGAAGTCATACAGGCTACCAAATCCAGTGGGTGCAGGGGTTTTGCTATCAAACTTGATTTTGCCAAAGCATATGACAATGTGTCATGGGACGCTCTAACTCGAATCCTTGAGGGTATGGGTTTTGGAGACAAATGGGTTAGGTGGATCAAAGCGTGTGTAAATTCGGCTACGGCAGCGGTCTTGGTAAACGGTTCCCCTACGAATTTTTTTGAGTTGCAAAAAGGGTTGAGACAGGGCGATCCGCTCTCACCATACCTGTTTGTGATAGTCGCTGAAATTTTAAACACCATGATGAGGAATGCTGCGACTATGGGGCTGATCAGGGGCTTGAAATCGGGGGCGAGGGGCCGGTTATTACACACTTACAATATGCAGACGACACAATTATCTTTTGTGAAGGGGATTTATACCAGATTTTGATGATTAAGAGGATCCTACACTGCTTGACATTAGCTACTGGCTTGAGAATAAATTTCCAAAAAGCAGCGTACATGGCACTAACGTGCCACCCACTTTGGAACAAGAAGCTGCCGCATTGCTCGGATGTGGGATTGGGTGTTGGCCAATGAAGTATCTTGGCATCCCGATAGGCGGAAGAATTAATGGAGCCTCTCTGTGGAAGCCCGTCTTGGATAAAGTGGAGAAGAGGATGGCCGGGTGGAAAGGCAGACTATTGACACAAGCGGGTCGGTTTGATCAAATCTATTTTGAATAGCCTTCGTGTTTACTTTCTCTCCATCTTCAAGATTCCCAAAGGGGTGGCTGACAGAATAGAAAGAATCAAAAGAAGTTTTTTTTGAATGAATCAGAGGGTAATAGAAAATTACATATGTTATGCTGGGAAAAAATATGCCAAAATAAAGAGGTTGGTGGGCTGAGTGTGTGGGATGTGCAGAGGCTTAATGAAGCCCTCCTCCTTAAGTGGAGATGGAGATTTGGGAAGGAACACTCCTTGTGGAAAACGGTGATAGATAGAAAATACTACGGGGGCCAATCTCCTTTGGTTCCGGGCATGATAGAGTGTAGATCCATTTGGGGCAACATATGCAAAACTTGGGACAATTCTCTGGTAACAATGGTAGAGGAAGTTTCATAATTTGTGTGGGGAACGGGAAGGCTACTAGGTTTTGGGAAGATGTCTGGACACTGGGAGGATATACACTCAGAGAACAATTCCCAAGATTATTCTCATTGGCTTCCAATAAGCGTGGGGTGGTGGCGGAGTATGGCCACTGGAGTGGTTTTGAATGGGACTGGAGCATTCAATTGAGGAGATCACTCTTCGGATGGGAGGGGGAGGTATGGAACGAGTTTATGGTTGTGATTAATAGGGTGAAAATGAATCGGTTCTTGGAGGATCGGGTTGTGTGGAGACATGAGGGTCATGGCAGATTTTCAACCAAGTCATGTGTGAGTTTGTTGACAGGTGGTGGGGATGACGAGTTGAATCAGATGTGGTGGACCTTATGGAAAATAAAAGTGCCGATGAAAGCCAGGCTATTGACTTGGAAGCTATTCCATTATGCACTTCGGGAAGAATTGTTGAAGAGAAATTGTATCCACCAATCGAGTGTTCAGTGTGTATGTTGTGGAAAGGAATTGGAATCAATTGACCATCTTTTTTGCAGGTGTGATTTCGCATGCTCCTTATGGTATCACGCGGTGAATTGGTTCGGTTTTTTTTGGGCGTGCCCAGGAAGTGTTGGTATGTTGCTGAAGTGGTGGCTAACCTGCCCTCTAAAACAATGGCAACGGAATGCATGGCTGGTTACTGCGGTAGTGATTGTATGGACAATATGGAAGGCCAGAAATGAAGCTCTGTTCAAAGGGATACAAATTGGGGTGAGAGAGGCAATTGAAGAAATCAAGTGGCGGGTCCATTTTTGGTGGAATGCAAATTACACAGCAACAGGTATGAATTATTGTGGAATTGGGGGGAACTTTACTGATGGCATGTATCAGTCCCGGACGATAAGGGTTAAAGCTACTCGTGGTGGTTTGACTTGGGTTCGACCTAAAAAAGGATGGTGGAAAATTAATACGGAGGGTCCGCATTAGGAAATCCGGGGCCGGCAAGAATAGGAGGGGTCATTCGAGATGATTGTGGTACTGTGATTTTTATTCTATCTAATTACATTGGGGTGACTGATTCAATTGAGGCAGAAATCACAGCCATTAGCAGGGTATGCCAAGCTGTTTTACGTGACCATGGATTCCCCCTACAGAATATTGTTTTCGAGTGCGATTCTTCCAACGTTGTGAAATGGATTGAAGACACGGGGTGCGCACCTTGGAGATTTCGGGAACTCTTCAGTCTGATTCTAGAAATTTTGAAATGTGCAGGTGAAGTGCGCTTTCAACATATTTTGAGAGAGCGAAACTCCTTAGCCGATCACTGGGCCAAGCTTGGAGCCTCTGGTAATGGTAAGGTGGAAGTATGGTATTAATTTTTGGCAAAGTATGTTTGAACTGGATCCTGTGTGCTTTATTAGGTGGATAATTTTACTTTTCCGGGAATGGTGCTTGTGAATAAAGGTTTGGGGAATTAGTGTCTTTTGCAGCTTCCTGTTTGCAAAGGCTGATGTCTTTTGTGTGTATCTGCTAAGGGCTGTTGCCTAATTGCAGTTAATTGGTGTTTGGGGAATTAGTGTCTTTCGTTTGTTTTCTGCTAAGGTTTTGTAGCTTCCTGTTTGCAAAGGCTGGTGACTATTGTGTTGATTCTGCTAAGGGCTGTTGCCTATTTTGTTGGTCTTGAGGAGGAGTCTGTACTTGTACTTATCGGACATTGTCCTGGTCTTTTGTGTTATTGAATAAAAGATCCTTTTACCCGCAACAAAAAAAATATTTTAAATAGAAAGTGTAGTTATCTCATATACTATTCTTTTCTATATAAATAATAATAAGGGTGTATCTCATTATTACACACTCATAAAAAACCCTTGAATTAAAAGTTTAAGAAAAGATAATTATTTCAAGATAGAAATTTCATTCAAAATATTTTAATTTGTATTATTTTCATAAACAATTTTCATTATTATTTAATAATTAATGGTAATACTAATGTCTTAAGAGATATAATGATTAATGATAAAATGAATATAATTTTTATTATAAATTTATGTTGAATTCTAAATAAATAATAAAATATTAATTTTGTACTATAACTTATAAAACATTTGAATATACAATTTTAAATTAATCTAATTTTATTTTGTTAAATTATTCAATTAAATAGATAGTGCATGTCATTGATTATTATCTCATTAACGCGATTGAGTATGTCATTATTATACACTCATTAAAATCATTGAATTGAAAAGTATACAAAAAAATATTGTTTCAAGATGGGAATTTCATTGAAAATATTTTAATTTACATTAATTACAAAAAATATATTCTTTATTATTATTATTTCAATAATTAACGACAATAGTAATACAATTGTCTCGAGAGATGTAATAATTAATGATAAAATGTATTTATTTTTTATTATAATTTTTTTTGAATTCTAAATAAATTATAAAATACTCCCTCCGTCCCATTCCAAATGTCCTACTTACTATTTTTGGATGTCCCATTACAAATGTCTTCTTTCTATAAATAGAAATAATTTTCCCCTCCAACAACTATATGGACCCCACCATATACTCACAAACCAACTCTACATTAATTCTCGTGCCCAACAGTAACAAGACACTTGGAGTGGGACGGAGGGAGTACTAATTATTAACTATAACTTATACTCCCTCTGTCCCATTTAAGATGTCTTGTTTCATTTCTGCACACAATCCAATGCACTTTTTCAATTGTTAATATCTCAAAATATATACAATGAAAAATTATGTGAATTATATATTCTAAAACAAATGATCATACGATTCTAACAAGACCCAACTCGACTATTTTTTTCAAATATATACCTCGAATAATATTGAGTCAAAGTTAAACAATGAACAGTGCCAAAAAGTCAAACCAGACATCTTGTATGGGACGGAGGGAGTAATACATTTCAATAAAAAATTTTAAACTGATCTAATTTAAATTCATTAAAATATCCAATTTAATAGATAGGGCATGTAAGTATTACTATCTCATTACTTAGATATGAGTATTATGATCAATGGTTCATTGGTTCGCTCTAAAAAGTTTTATATAAGATCGGTGTAACATCCCACATCGGTTGGAGAGGGAAACGAAGCATGCCTTATAAGGGTGTGGACACCTCTCCCTTGTAGACGCATTTTAAAGCCGTGAGGGCGGGTTGGGCCAAAGCGGACAATATCTACAAGTGGGTGTGACTGGGACGTTACAGATGGTATCAGAGCCAGTACCCATACTGGTGTGCCAGCGGGGACGGGGCCCCTAGGGGGGTGGATTGTAACATCCCACATCGGTTGGAGAGGGAAACGAAGCATACCTTATAAGGGTGTGGACACCTCTCCCTTGTAGACGCGTTTTAAAGCAGTGAGGGCGGGTTGGGCAAAAGCGGACAATATCTACAAGTGGGTGTGACTGGGACGTTACACTCTCCCACTCTCCTAATTCCCTAAATTTCTAGGTAGTAAATTTACTACTCCACATATATACCTTTCCACAAATTTTTCTCCCCATTGAACAAATACTCAATTGTAAGGTATTTACTAGTAATACCCGCCCGTGCGTGCACAGGACAAGTATTTTTATCAATAGAATAAAGAAAATATTTAAAGAGAATTAATAAAAAAAATTAGTGTACAAAAATATACTATAGTATAAGAACATTACATTACCAACTTTTCAACATCAGGAATCAACTGTCTTATACAAACTATGTCGAATACAATAATCAATTGTTGATAATAATATGCATGCATTTAAATGTCCTTAAGAAGAAGAAGAGTAAACTAAGAATCATGAGAATTATTATATTTTTTTGCTGCTTTTTGCAAGACACGCAATCAAATTACGAATGAATAACCTAGAAGAAAACTATTGAAACAAAGATTTTCGAGAGCGAGAACCCCAATTAATTGCAATTTACATATAGGTATATTAATTAAAGAAAAACTGGTTGATGGTACCGCATATCTTCCTTGCATATCCACTGAATTAACTTCGAAGTGTTTCGATGCAGAAAACTAAATTTCATAATGAAAATATTGATAAATTCAATACGTCATTAGTAAAAAAAAAATATATCAATTTGCAACTCAAATATCAAATTAACCGGATGAAAAGATAAAAGTAAAACCAAATAAATAAAAACAACTTATTACTATGCAAATTGATGACTACTCCAATATTAATTCATAAACCATCTAAGGATATCTGCATTCAAAGCTAAGACAAGTGAATATGTAAAAAACTACATGATCAAAAATAGGAACACTAAATATATATCATCAAATTAAATGAAGTAATATATATTCCCATAAGAATGATATCACCGATCTTATATAAAACTCTTTAGAGCAAACCAATGAACCATTGATCATAATATTCATATCTAAGTAATGAGATAGTAATAATCACATGCATTCTCTATTTAATTAAATATTTAATAAATTTAAATTAGATCCATTTAAAATTTTAGATTCAGATGTTTTATAAGTTATAATTATTATTTTATAATTTATTTAGAATTCAATATTAGTTTATGATAATAATTAAATTTATTTTATCACAAATCATGACAATGTATTAGTATTACCATTTAATTAAGGTAATAGGTTTTAGCATGCAACATAATCAAGATCTTTTAATACGTAATTTATGGTTCACAAAGTGTTGAGCATATAATATACTAATTGAAATGAGCCCCTGATCTAATTTCACTTTCTTCCCTAAGGTGGTTAATTTTGCTGTCTATGTCTTTGATATACATATTTTGATTTTTTTTTTTTTTTTTTTTGCATGTTTGGCATCATGAAAATAAAGACAAAAATAATACTTCCTCGGTTTCTTTTTAAATGCTACGGTCACATTTCAGGCAATCCAATATATATTATAAATCTTTTATAAACATACAAGTAAAAAGTATGAAAATTTGATATTCTAAATCTGTGCGATTAGACGAATCCAACAAGATCCACTTGATTATATATTTTACCTTGTAGCATAAGTGTATCAAAAAGTCGAATCAAAATTACTCAATGAACCGTGTCAAAATCCCAAACATGCACTTATATAGGAACGGAGGTAGTAAATAACAACAGATCGAGTTGTTATGGTGCGGATAACACAAAATCTTCACATACGGAATTTGTTGTGAACCGTTGATGAAATATTGAAATCAATGGTGGAGATTAGCAGAAAGGGTAATATTGTAATTCTAGAAATTTACTATTTTGCTTAACGGAACAGTGTCATCTCCTTCACTTGATTTTCTAGTTTGGATCTGTACAGCTCCTGGGAAGATAAAAATTGAGCTTAAAAAGATAAGTCAATATCGCTTAATTAGTTTGATTCAGTCGCTGAATGTCTATAAAGACGTCGATGTGATTTACTTGTTGAGTTGTCGCTGAAATGGTAATGATATACATCGCTGACATTCTTTAGCTAGAGTCGCTGGAATAGTGACAAGTGTTCTGTGCCATTGCCAAGTCATTACACCGAGTCCAGTGAAATATTGAATTTGGTTATGATAATGCCTGCTCTTGGGAATCTTAAACTCCCTCCGTTTTTTTATATCTTCTCCATTTTTTCTCTGCACGCAATCCAATATACATTTTCAATCATTAATAACTCAAATAATATACAAGTAAAAATTATAAAAATTTGATATTATAAAACTGCGAGATTAGATGAATCCAACAATATCTCAATTGACTATGTTTTATCTTACACAACTATGCTAAAAAGTTGAATAAAAATTACTTAATGAATAGTATCAACTATGCAAATGGTAAGGTTATAAAAAAACGGAGGGAGTATTTAATAAAAACAAAACAAAGACAAAGACAAGTGGTAACTATATAAAGGCTTAAAGATATAATTAGTACTAATGTAAGTGTTTAGCCCATTTTTTTAAAAAAAAAGCATATGCACAATTTTCAATGAAAACATAGACAAGCATAGACAAATCCAAATAGAATTTAGACGAATCGCTGAATTCCCACAAATTTGTCGCTGAATTCCCTACCCTGTGTCGCTGAGATGCCACAAATTGGTTGCTGAAATGATCTTCTACCATCGCTGAACTGTATGTAATATATCTTATTGTAATAATTTTATATTTTACTTATTAAAAAAGGAAATCGTTAATTTAATCAAGTAAATTAGTTCTGATTCGACATACCATATATACTTTAGCGACAAAACCTATACAATCAGTGACATAGTCTATGCAATTCAGCGACGTGGTCCATCTTCAGCGACAAACGGTATTCATTTTAGTGACATGATTCTATGCATTTCAACGTCATTATATGAAAATCTGCTATCTTTTTATTTGGAATTTATTTAAATTTGATAGAATATTTAGATTCCTCACATCGAGTACATGGATTTTTATATAAAGAACGTCCAAATCCAAGTTTATTTGAGAAAGTTACAGCCATTCGAAGTTTATTGCGTAGGCTTTGTTGTATAGACGATGTCGTTGAATTACATAGGCTCTGTCGCTGAATTCTGAAGGCTCTGTCGCTGAATTGTGAAGGCCTCGTCGCTGAGATGTACATGCTCTATTGCTGAAGATCGCAAAACTTGAAATAGCCATAATTTTCTCAAATGAATTCGGATTTGGATGTCCTTTATATGAAAATCTATCTACTCGATGCAATGAATCTAAATATCCTATCAAATTTAAGAAATTGAAAACATATAAACATGGCCTCCGAATATGGTATGTAGATTTATTAACTAATTCATCAATATTAATATTTCTTTTGACAATTATACCCTTAATCAATAATAGCCATTGGATGTAAATAAAAAGGACATGATTGTTGTATGCACCGTACTGCCATATAAATGGATGTATAGCAACCGTCCCCGTACTAACAATAAAGAAGTCTGTTTTTAACTTTTGAAGCTATTGTTAGTGCTCTTAAACGTGTTGGAATATTGTATTTATATATTATTCTTTAATCCTCTAACTAACGAGAATTTGAACTTATTCAAAAAGCTTTTCAAATTTCCTAATGAACTTTATTATTTTTTATTATTCAAGTGCATTATTGCCCTTCAAATTTCAGAGAAGATAATTTCTTATTATTATCTCTTATGTGATAATAATAAATAAATAAAAGTAAAGGTTAGTCGTTATCTAAAATCGGTTTGTTTTATCAGAAATGTTGTTTTTAGTCATGGTCAATTGTATACTTCTTTTTCTAGAGTCACAAATCCATTTGGTTTGAAAGTTTTGATTTGCCAAGATAGTCATATAAACTCTAAATATACCACCAATATTGTTTATAAAGAAGTTTTTCAACGTTTATAAATATCATACTGTATTTGTTTTAAAAAAAAGCATCTATACGATGTTCAAGTAGACTTGGTACTGGTATTTCTAATTCATCAACGGAATAATATCTATATATATATAAAAGTAATATAGTCTAATTTTCCCCCCACTTCCCCACCCCCCGTTTTCAACATCTCATCCGACTTTTTTCTTCAATTTCAACAATCATATATATTCACTAAATTTAATATATATATATATATATATATATGATCTAATTCAACTACATCAATCATATATACTTCCTAAATCTATAATATATATAAAATCTAATATTTAATTTCAACAAACTCAATCATATCATATATACTCCCTAAATCTATAATCTATAATACTCTTAAAATTTTAAATTATTTTCAACAACCACATTCACATAATTAAAATAAAAAATCTAGAAAAAAATCTAATATATATTTGAATAACGTATAATATCACTAATTAACATATACAATTACTGATTTTCCCTTATTTCCCATTGAGATCACATATAATCTATATAAGTATTATAGTCTAATTTCCCCCCACTTCCCCACCCCATTTCTTCAACAACTCATCCACCTATCCTCACCATTTTTCAACAACCTAAATCACATATGAAAATAATTAAAATAAAAATTCTAAATCTAAAATCTTATATTTAACTTATTAGTCTAAATAGAAGAAAAAAATATATTATCCTGATATATATATTTTGGGATTTGGATTTAAATCCAATATTCAATTTCTTAGTCTAAAAGAAAAATCTAATACTATTTACTTTCTTATATATTTTATATCTATATTATCCTAATAAAAATATGATAATATATTTAACCATAATATTACATATTTTTAGAAGATTACTTCCATTCTTCTAAGATTTGAAACCATAAAATTCATTCTCATTGAGATCAAATAAATATATATGTATATAATATTTATATCTATAATATCCTAATAAAATCTTAATAAAATATTATAATATCTTTAATTTATACTATTATATATTTTAGATGATCACATCAAATCCAATTCCACCTCTCCTATTGTTCTATAAATACTCCATTCATTTATCTAATCTCACGGTGATCTTGAAGTTCTCACCCTCTCATATTTTATTTCTTTATTCTTATTCTCCATTATTTTCTTATGTCTTCTTAACTTTGATTTTATATTTAAACATTTTTTTTTATTTCTCACATCAATGTTTTCCTAATATTTATTTTGTTCCAGGTTAATTTTTCTCTCTTTTATTGAAAAATATTCTTTATCTTTATATTCATGTAAGAATATTTTTTTTCCTTTCTGTTACTCTGCGTGTGAATAATATTAATAAATTTTTTTAAACGTAATGTTAAATATATATTTTTAATGCTTTTCCATTGTCTTTTGTACGATTACATGTTGTTGTAATGCAGGATTGCAATGAAGTCATATTCTACAAATTATTTTTGTCATTTTAATTTGGAGACTACTCAAAATTATTTTTATAGCATAAAGTTTGTTTTATATTGATTTTGTTTTTGTTTGTTTGTTGTCTTTATTCATGATTTGAAAGTAGTGAAAAAAATTGAAGAGTGTAAATTTGGAGATGTTCCCCTTTATTTGATGTATTTTTTTCTTTTGTTAATATATTATTCACATTTTGATATTTTGTCTTTTGGATACAATTTTTATATATTTTTTTATATTGATTTAGGTTCACTATAAAATATAAAACAACATTTTAATTGAATTGGAAAATTTGGGAAGATAATCCAATAAATTAAATACTTACCCTGCATAAATTTAAATTAGGTAATAATATAATTATAATATTTTTTTAAAAAACTTGGCAAATTGATATCTGCTTTAATTAAAATTAAAATTTAATCTATAGAATTTATGTGGAATTCATTATTAAGATTTGTATGTAGAACATAATTTATTTTATTCAATTAATTAAAATTGAAAATATTAATAAATACCTTATTAGCCATTAGAACTTAAATGTCCTGCTAAAGTTGAAATCTTAATTTGGCATTAATTAACTTTCTTTTCACTTTTAATTAGTGATGTAATATAAATTTATTTTTATATTTAATTTTATGAATATATATGGTATTTTTATTACCTTTTAAGATATTATTCATATCATATATGGAGTATCTTTTATGTTAATAATATATACTATCTCTGTTTTTTAATAACTGCATCATTCCTATATTTCACACAATCCAAGACATATTTTTAACCATTAATAACTCTAACTATATATAAGTAAAAATTATAAAAAAAATTATATTCTGAACTACGTGATTAGATGAATTTAACAATATCTCACTTGACTATATTTTTCTTATATAAATATGTTAAAAAAATTAATCAAAGTTACTCAATAAATAGTAATTACTATGTAAATGGTTCAGTTATTTGAGAACGGAGGAAGTATCTTTAAAATATTTGTGATTATTCTAAAATATTTTAATTTGTTATTATTTTAAAATATTTTAATCCAATTTTAAAATAGTTGGGGGTTTTAGGCAGCTGGCCAGCGGAGGGGCGGCCTTCGGCC
Organism: Hygrophila difformis; assembly: GCA_030278955.1. Taxonomy (NCBI): domain Eukaryota; kingdom Viridiplantae; phylum Streptophyta; class Magnoliopsida; order Lamiales; family Acanthaceae; genus Hygrophila; species Hygrophila difformis. Next base: position 1,607,899 of record JAOANR010000011.1, read on the forward strand.
CAGCCCAACCCACAGGCGGATTGCGGGTCAGGTGGTTTTTTTAATTAATTAAAAAAAAAATATTATAAAATATTTTTATTTATTTAAATTTAATATATTATCTAATTTAAAATTAAAAGTATTTTTGAAAAAAATAAAATGTTTTTTATATTATTTTTTAAGAAATTAGCTTTAAACTAATATAGAAAGTAATGTTTTTTTTGTGGAACTATAAAAAGTAATATAAATAACCCAATAGATATGTACCGACCAAAAAATTGTTTTAGTTTAATTTAGTTAGCATCAAGTCAATTTCATAATTCTTTAGTAGTATTTTACAAAAATAATGTATAAAATTAAATTATATATTATCAAATTAACGTTATATGATTTAAAATAACATATAACCAACAAACATTAATATAATCATCATGTTATTTAACTTTCATAGCAAACTTAAAAAATTTAAAATAAAAAATAAAAAATAGCTTGGCCCGCAAGCTGACCCGCACCCGCCGCGTGCTTGCCCTAGCGACGACATGTTTAGACCGGCTTCGAAACGAGCATCTATTTGTTCAACCCAACACGACATTTAGGGAAGGTGGGGTGGGCTGGCCAACGGGCCCAACCAATTTTGACATTTTTATGTAAAGTGGGTATCATATATTTATATGTGAGTTATTACTTAATATTAAAGGTATAATAACACTCCAAAAATAAGAGAAAAAACTAATTTGATATTCAACTATTTTTAACTTCGTTTAATTGAATAAATATAATATGAGAATTATGAATTAATTATTAAATGTATATTAGTCACTGCACGTTTATGTTCACAATGTTATAAGATTATATTTTTTTTCTTTTTTTCTTTTCTTTTTTTCCATCTCTATTACCATTATTCATGATTATAATTTTGCTATGTTTCTTTAAATTACTTTAAGTTCACATAAAGTTGAAGAACAATATTGATTTGGAAAAAATTGGGAAAATAAATCTAATAAACCGAAAGACGAATGTACTACATGATGACATTTATAAATTAAATTAAGTAATGATTACAAATATATCTAGCAAAATGATATATTAAAAAATGCAAAATCAAATATATTACAAAAAAATTTATTGTAAATTTATAAATTAAGTAATGTAAAATTTTTATGCATGGGCTAAATCAATCAAATAAGAAGATTATGAAAATAGCTTGACTGTCAAAGTTACTAAACCACTTTGTCATATTTTTACTTACAAACCACTTTGTCATATTTTTCTCAATAATGTGATTAGAAAGTTGGCATAACCCAAAATTACGTAATAAAATATTTAAAAACTGAAAATATTATGTTATTTCTTTTTTCAATGTAAATTTTACTTCCCGCGCATTGCACGGGCGGGTATGCTAGTTATATTTCAATATCTCAGTATATTTTACGAAAGTAGGAGTATGTTTTATCTTCCGTTATGACATCCCCGTCCGACTGGGCAGGGGTAACACTAGTTAAAATAAATGTAAGCATTCCAGCAATTTATTCTGTTCTTTCTAGCAACAACTTTTCGCTCTTTTCTTTCAGCTAACATTTTTACATAGGAGTATTTTTTTTTGTATATTAGAGGGTGTTTGGAATGACTTTTAACAATGTGTTTTTGGCTTTTGCTTCTGCCAAAAGCACTTTTAGTGGAAAATAAGCATTTCGTTTGGCTTTTCAGAAAAAGCAGAAGCATCTTGAAAAAACTGCAAAAGTGCTTCTGAGGGGCTGCTTCTCCAAAAAGCAGAAACCAAAAGCACTTCATAAAATGCGCAAAGACTTAAATACCTCATTAATTAATATAAATTGCACTACAAATATATATATCTTATTATTATAGTATTAAGTAGCATGTCCTTTTTGGTAATTTATACATTTCAAAAGCACTTTTCACTTTTACACATCCAAACACATTTTTGAAAAAAAAACTGCTTTTCAAATATTTCATCCAAACACAAAAGTTACCTGCTTTTGTTTTTGGGTTTTTTTTTCTTCTAAAAGTCAATCTAAACGGCCCCTTAGTCTAAAATCTGAAAGGGCGGGATCATATTTATCGATCAAGGGTTTCGTCACTGATTGACATTTCCTTTCTCTTTTTCTTTTTTGAGATAAAAATCGATTTTATTCATGGGAGCTTTTATGGTACTGTGACTCATCCTCTTGATGTACTGCGGTATATCTTAACAATTAATAAAATTGTGATTTCAATGATTAAGATTAACTTAAAGAATAAAATAGTAAATTCAATATTTAAAAAGAAAATAGAACAATGAAGACTATAAACTTCAACCTCTGTTGCGTGATGGATTCCAGTTTCGGTTGGGTAATGGCAGTTCATCCCTTTGGTTTTCTTGCTGGTGGAAACGCCGCCAATTGGGGACGCAAGTTCCTTATGTTGCCACGCAGGATCTTAATCTTATAGTGAGGGATGTTATCGAAGGAGGAGCATGGAATTGGAGTAAGCTGTACACTCCTATGCCGCAGACATTGCTCTCTGAATTAAATGCATCCATCCCCCCCCCCCCCCCCCCCCCCCTGCATACGTCAAGTACTGACTTATGGGTTTGGAAGGGTAATTCGAAAGGAGTCTACACAGTGAAATCGGCATACAAGTTTCTGTCGACTACCTCGGTGACAAGCAGCGGCTGGAGATGGATTTGGCAGGTACACATTCCTGAAAAATTCTCGTTTCTATTTTGGTTGCTTAGCCATGGTGCTATTCCAGTTAATTCTCTTAGATTTGCACTCCACTTGGCATCTTCTCCCCTTTGCTCAGTCTGTGGCTGTGAGGAGGAAGCTTGGTCTCATTGTTTTTTCTACTGCTCTTGGGCTCATTATCTGTGGAAGGCACTACGGTTAGATATTCCTGCTGACTGTGATAGGATTCCAAAAGAGTCTGTCCGATCCTTCTTGGAAGGGATGCTGACTACGTATGGCTCTATCTTTCTGGCTACTATGTGGACCATTTGGATGGAGAGAAATAGTCGGGTGTTTCGTGGCAGTAATAAATCTGTCTGGCAGCTGAAGAGAGATGTTCATTTTCTTACAAGGGAATTGGAGAAGGCGAGGTCTTCCCCTCGAGTTCATGTTACTCGGCTTGTTAAGTGGCATGAACGGAGTGGGTATGATACTATTTTACACGTGGACGGTAGCTCTATGGGAAATCCGGGTCGGTCAGGATTCGGTATGGTAGTTCGTACAGAAGCCGGGCAATGGATTGGAGGGGGGTGTGGCTTTTTGGTGAAGCTACTAATACCCTTGCTGAACTTGCTGCTTTGGTGAAGGGGCTGTCCTTTGTGAAAGAGATGGGTGTCTCAAGGGTGTGTGTTTATTCAGACTCGCAGACAGCCATTCATCTGCTGGACACAGATAACACATTTCATCCTTTGGCGTCTCTCATCATGCAAATCAAGGAGCTTAAATCGTCCTTTGAGGAGTGCGGGATCTTTCATGTGCTGAGGGAAGGAAATAAGGTTGCTGATCATCTTGCTAAACAGGAGCTGCTAATGATGAATTCTTCACTACGTGGGCCTTCCCTCCGGACTTTGTGAGGGGGGATATGGCAGCGGATGCATCCGGTGCATGGTTCCCAGGGACTAGTTCTGCTTTGCTTTCGTTTATTTAGTTGTAGTTCTTTGGTTTTCTTTCTTTTTTGTTCTTCTTTACTGGCTTCGGCTTTGCGAAAAAAAAAAAAAAATGGATGATGTCCAGCCAATAGTCACCTTCTTGATTGTCCACGTTGACGAGTTGGGAAAGGATAGACAATCCAACAAAAAGTATCATCGCAAGGAAGAATATTAATTAAATAATAATAATACATGCTTAGCTTGTGTATGAATTATATACTCACTCTGTTCATTTTTAGTTGTTTTTTTAGAAATAAAAAAGCATTCCAAAATAATTGTCACTTTACATATTTATTTCATACTTTTCCAATATTACCCCTATTTTATCATAAAAGATATTTCTTGAATACTGTGCATTTTCTCTCACTCCAATTTTATTTTTTATTTTCAAAGAAAACACATAGAAAAGAAAAAAGGACCGATTTGGACATACTTCCTGGCTCACAACTGACTTTTTGCCCTAACAAGGGAAAATTGAACCAAAAACTACTAAAAAGCATACTCTCAAATCAGCTCCAACAATTCTTTGTGATTTTCCTATAATGATTAACCAAGAAAGGTATCATCTTTCTTTGTAAAAATATGTGTGTAAATGATATTTAGCTCTATTCTCCCCTAAATACTCCCCATAGGTAATGCTTTCCCTGAATTCCTGTAGAACCCAAAAAAGAAAAAAAAGAAAAAAAAAAACAGTACTCAGTTGCTGAGGTTTGATGGTGGCATTTGAATGTTAAAAAAAAAACAGTACTCAGTCAATCTATTGTAACTATAATCAAATGTGATGAAACTTACGCCAGTATAGTAATGGCAATTCAGTCGAAGGGAAGATCAAAAGCTCCTTATTGTGCGAAGAGGCTTTCAGAGCTAGATCTTCCTGAATCATCTCGTTAACCAAGGTGTCAAAATCGCGTTCGCTTCCTCTAAATGTTAAAAAACAAGTGAGCAAAAAATGGTGGATTTTAGTTGTAGTTGAATGAAGGGGAGGAATATGTCGATTACCTTATGTTGGTTGGGAAAAAATAGAGTGCCATGTCATTGGTGGGCGCTGTTTTCTTAAAACGTTTTGGCCACACATCAGATTTCAGGAGCTTTTCCAGGTGAAGCACCGGCTCTAACTGGGATGTGGACTCAGATACTTTCGCCTCGCATCCTTTCCCGGACCAGTGTGCCACAATCCCTTCAAGAAAGTTGCGTTTTTTGTTGCGAATATCAAAACTGCCCCTGTTGATGATTAACAAATTGTTCATGAGCATGTTGATATTAGTTTAGTAATGGATAAACAGGGAGAGTGAATGGGTTTTTCTCACCTCCAAACTGGCAAGCCGACTGGCTCAGGAGATGAACTGGTTGATTCTGTTGGATAATCCACCCAGGAATTGCTTCGATTGTAAGGTGCAGATGTCTTCTTTTCTATACTTTCTGAATGTTTCTTGTTGCTTTTGGTAGCATCCTGCTTTTGAACCTTGAGCCCTTGGAGAGATTGGGGGGAGCTGAATCTACACATCTGCTCCTTTGCAATAGCTCCAGCCGATGTAACAATTCGCTTTTTCTTTTTAGAACGTTCCAAAGATCCATTGCTGCGCGATACAGAAGGAAACTTTGACTTGCCAGCATCCACATCTGAATCACACGGCTCCTGGGGGACACACCTATTAACTGTTGGTTTATTACCCTTTTCTGAGTTCTAGTATTAAATTTTTGGTTTTGAATCACTTACCATATCAGCACGCTTGTTGGCATCTAATTTCGCGCATTCTTGACTGGACTGTTTGGACAACTTTTTCCTAAGCAAACGCTTCTTTCTCTTTTTGTGCATATTTTCCTTCTGGAGAAGATCTTCCATCTTAGCACGCTTTCGTTTCTTCATCTTGAACATATCCTTCAGTGAAATCTTGTCGGATGAGTTACTGTCTTGCGACACAATGTCCTCCTCCGCCTTTTCCTCGCCAGGCTGCTGTGAAGAGTTCTCCCTGCATCTTTCGTTTTCATCCACTGCAGAAACAATTATCAGGCTGATCACATTCATCAAAACACAACCATTCACCAAATTCAATCAATATGATTCTTACATTCATTGTAGGAATCCTCACCGGCAGACCTCCCTGCTACAACTTCCACATTTTCCTTAGTTCCATATCCAACACAACCTGTGGAATTGAGTCTCTCGGCAAGAAATTGTTTCCGCTCCATTTCACCACAGTCATCACATAACCAAGGAACGAATTCATCAAAGGTCTCAGGTATTTCATCCAGGCAATAACTGAAACAAAAAAACACGAGAGAATCTAATCCATGTGTAAGCCTTAATATATATGAAGATCAAATTATAAATGCACAGAAGAGACCACAATAGGCAATGAAAGTCAATAACTTAACAAGGTTAATGATTTCCAGAACTCAAAATAATTTACTACTACACTTTATTTACTAGTATATATGCAGCTTACCGATGCACAACATATTTCAGACATCTCACACAGTATACCAAGGCATTATCATATCCTGCATCACCACACTGCAAACATATTGTCTCCTGGAGATGGTTTCATATAGTAGTAATTAGAATTTATAACAATCATGTTAAATGCATAGAAGGAACTGGTGCATGTTCCTTAGGGGTACGGAAAAAGAAGGGCACTGAAAATACTAGATCCATATATCCAACCAATTGGTAATAAAATCTTTCTTATGGAAGCAAAATACTCGCACAATAAAGAAAGCTTGCATCGGAGTTGATGTTAGCACAAGAAGGCAACATAAGTAAGCCATTAACAGCTAAAAAGATACATACAACCAAATCCAAGAATCACAATATTAATTGCACCGGTAACTTAAGCTTACTACGGAACATATATGATGATTTCAATTTAAGACCATAAGAGCAACCTTGCTGACTAACCATTATCTTTCAAATAGTTGGTTTAACGTCTTCGAACCCAACAACTAATGTCTATATTTTTTCTCCTCGGTAGACACCTTGAGATTTCAGATAGTCCAAACATATAATGCTTCAAAATTTTAGTTTTCTTCTTTCTTGCACATTCCATGACATAATCGATTATTAACTAAGATGGTATACATAACACAAAAAAATTAATTGGACTAAACATAGATACTAACTATCCCTACAGCATTCAGAAAATAAAATCTGCACTGGAAAACACTCACAAAATTCAGCTCTCAAAGTCCATGACAAAACAAAGCCATTAAAGTTTTGTGGGCTATAACCTCCAAGGACAAATAACAAGTCATTTACGTTGAACTCAGTAAAGCACAAGAAACAAATTGCCATGCCAAGCACAAAATAGCTAAAAATTACACCAAAAAAAGGATAGGGTACAATCAGAAATAAAGCGAATGAAGCAGCAAAATTAAGAAAAACACCATCGATCCTTCCCTTAATTAACAAAACAGAATCTTGAAATAAAACGCAAATTAGAAAATCTCTACAAAACAAAAGCCACCACAGAGAGAGCGCACGATGAAACGAAACGTAACGTACCATTATTGAAGAACATTCGAAAAATCGGAAAAAGGGGAATGCTCAAAACAACCGAGTCCCGAAATTGGAGATGGGGTCACTCCCTATATTCTATTTCCAAAAGTGACTCAAAATCAACAAAGAACATCAAAGCCTCAAACAATTTTGTGGGCAACGGAACGGGAAACCTGACACGGATGATTTCAATACGGTACGTCGGGACCCAAAGTGCCGATTCTTTCCCCGAAACCTAAGGAGCAATTGAGACAACGCAGAGATACGGTGAAATAATGGAACTTGGCACTAAATACCTGAAAATATGGCAAAACTAAGCGCAAACCCACGGGCACAGAACATTTAGAGAAACAACCAAGAGCTTCGGGTTTCTGGTATAAATATCTTTGGATATTTACTGTACTTGTTAATTTTACTGCGTTTTTTCGGAAAGCTAGTTAAATCACTTACCAAAAATTTATTGCGACGTTTTATCCAATGGAAAATTACGGAACGCTTACTGTGTTAGGGTAAGTTCTGATCGCAAATCGACCATCTGGCAAGATGATAAAAATGGTAATTATAATGAAGAGTATTACGTGTCTACTTATTGTGGTATTACAAAATATTTGCACTATAAAAGTGATTTTTTAAAAAAATTGATTTGGCATCATGAACACCAACAACTATTGGTATCATAACATGCCGTGTTGAACTTTTTGGGGGCCCGAGCAAATATTTTAGTTAGGCCCCATATAGTAATAAAAATAAATTATATAATATTCCATGGTCATAGCTATATTGTTTTATTTGACTTTTTAACATTATCCATCTTTAACTTTAACTCAATTTTATTGTAAATATATAATTGGGGAAAAATAGACGAATTTAATCTTGTTAGATTTATATATTCCTATAGATTTGTAAGATATAACTATATATATATATATATTTACATAAATTTTACGTATTATACTCATTTTAAGATAGTAAATAATTTTAAAAATTTATTGAATTATGTGCAGAAGTCAAATGAAACACTTATATTGGGGCGAATGGAGTATTAAAAAATCCAAATAGATATAAATCATATCAAATGAAATATTTTGAATACAATTAAAAAAAATTAAAACTAAAAGTATTTTAATAATTTGTCTTTAGAAAAAAAATAGGATTGAAAATTTTTATTATTTTGAGATTTTGAAAGAAGATGAAGAGTGACAAATGGAAGAAACTAAAAGAAAAATTGTACCAATTTGATAAAATATTAATTAAATTTAAACAAAATTAAATAATTAAGACAAAAAGAAAAAGAAAAATAAAAATGGGGCTCAAAATTTTGGGGGCACGGAGCAAGTGCTCCACTTACTTATGAGCCGGTTGTGAATTAACATGATTAAAACTCTTTAGAAAAACCTAGCAACTTTAAAAAGTGGGAATGTTTTCATTTAGGATGCTACAATCTCATGTAAAAATAAATGGAAAAATTCTTTAAAACTCTTGGTGCTAAATTTTAACGGACACTTTAAAAATAAAAATTTAAAAAATAGTACTAATACACAGTGTCCCGCCTAGCTATTCATCAGACACCTTAAAAAAAATTAAAAATAATAATAATTTTACACATTTATCCGCCGGGCCACCCTTAACAAATGAAAAGAGAAATAATAATAATTTTGCACATTAGTGAAACTTTTGACAAATTTTCCACACGAGTATTTTTAAGAAAATAAGATAATCCTGGTTTAGGTTTTTATTAAAGAAACCGATTTATGATGATGGAATTGGGATTAGGGATATATTTATAGGTTGTCACGTTTTTATTTACTCGTGTTAAGAAACTGTGCCCCCGAAAGCGCACGGAGTCAAAAATTGCAGTATTTATAGTAAGTACCGGATCGTTCACTGGAGGATGTGCGATAGAAGCAGGGCCCACGTCATTTTATAAGATTTTCCACTCGGTTACTCGATTCAAGTTTGTGTTTGATTATCAACTACTTGACAGAATTTAAACTAAGCTATGAAAGCAATTAAAATTATTCTATAAAGCATATAAAATTATTCTAGAAAGCGGATAAATTTATTCTAAGAAAGCAATTAACATTTATTCTACGAAAGCGGTAAAAATTATACTAAGCTATCTACCATTAATCTAGAAAAGCAGATTTAAATTGAGACAGAAGGGACAGGAAGAAAATAATAAAGATTGGACAAGATTCAGATGAAACACAATTTTAAACTTCCATTTTAATACACAGATTTAGTTTGGGATAATCCTTTCAGTTAACTAACTCTTATGCTTCCTATACCATGTTCCCTTTAACAGACAGGTACTTACAGTAAGGATTTACATGCCTTAAGACAACAAAATCTAAGATAACACAGATATACAACTGCCCCTGCGCAGAGGTATGTCATTTATCTGTTGTGGACAAGCAACACCTTACAAATCATTAGTTGAAGTGCCAAGTACTGCTATCATTCCCCCATGTCACGCCCAAAGTCTAAAAATAAGTCTGAACCATCCCTTAACTCTCAGTCCTAGTAACAGTTAGAAGATCTAACGACGCATCCGAGTGACCTCTATAAAAGCGTTTTAAAAGAAAGTAGTAAAGAAAGCATTTTAAAAACCTATCACTCGAAAGTTTCAAAAGCTTCGTACTGGCAGTAACAGAAAGCCCCCAGTCGGGATGACCGGATATGGATCAAGAATTCCCGGATCTCAGTGAACCGCTCGCAGTGTTCACGTCCTTTCGGGTGATTATGAGATACAAACTAATGAAACGAACTAACAGATTAGTTCGTTCCGGATGTACTCACTCAGGACTCAAGAATAGGCTTTGGCAGAAGAGGATAGCAGTTGAAAGGAACTCAACCCTATCTTAGAAAATAACCAAGGCCTACGTATTGTTCATCTAGAATTATCTATCACACTGTATTTGAATCCAAGTGGATCCCATCTCGGTGTGATAGTTAAGACTAAATTCCCAACACATAGCAATTTCGGAAAATAATAAATTTGAAAACCATTCCGTAAACAGGTACTAGACTCTCAATAAGAATACAGACCTTTTCAGTCTAGATGAGACCTAATCGCTGACTCTGCTTCTAATTTCCCAAAATTTAACCCTTGACAGAATATGAACTAGACATAACTGAGGAGTTTATCCCTTACTTAGATCCGGATCTTATGAATGAAGTTTTGTTGAAAATTTATTATGAGACATCTGATTAAAATCAAGACTTCTATGTCCAAGGGAAGGATCCCAAAATAATTCGACCACAATATTTACATAATAATATCATGCATAATTTTATAAGGAAGTGTAAAATAAAATTAACCCAAAATATAAGGTGGGTTTAGACAGAATGTGAAACACATAGATGAAATAGCCGGAGATGAGAGGAAGTTCAAAAGAACATTTTATTTGGCTAAAAAGATGACAAAAATAAACAGGATAATCCGGACTACAAACATCTGCTATCCAGGTCCTGACTATTCCAGGTGGGATGATTTTTAGACAGTGGAATGCCTTAAATGACAGTTGCCGCCGTCATCTTAGACTCCACTATCTGTGAACTGGATAAAAACCCACATATTCTATCATTGCAATAATTATTAGATAACATTGGCATATATCATCTAACATTACTACAACTCCAGATTCAGGTTTGAAATTAAAATAAGGAAAAATAAAACTGTATTTGGACAGATACTGACTGAGTGGCTACTTCATTTCCTGGTGAGAGGACCGTTCGCCTGACCTCGTCAGTCACTATCCAAACCATGCAAAATAACAAATAGTAATTAATACACAGACTACGGGCTACTTCATTTCCCGGTAAAGGGACCGTTCGCCAACATTATTCTATGATATTTTTCACTATTCATTTCACACAATACGGACAGACCAAAATAAAGTAAGAAAATATTTTTGGGATTAAAAGAAAAATAATCTTGTATGAGAGACATTGGTTTCTCATCCAAGGTTATGGAATTAAATCCATAATTACTCTTTATGTCTCAAACAATCTTTCATTCCATAATTAATTATAGTCCGGATTATATTTAAAACACAAGAGTTTAGTTTTTGTAAAAAAATCTTTTAATGGAATTGAACAAAATTCTTTATATCAAATTAATCATGGGTTGAGATCATTGGATTTCAACCTCAAAATATTAATATAAAGGTTCAATTAATTGATGGGTGGGATGGAGAATAAAAATTTGGCAAAAAGGGTGCCAAGCATGTCGTGAAACAGAAATTGCGTCGTGAACCACGATGGGAGGATCACGACATGAGGGGTGGGGTATAAGAGAAATTGGATTTTTAGAAATTTAGGGTTTCCGTGTCGCTAGACTAAAATTGTGTCGCGAGACGTGGTCTCGCGACACGGGTCTAGCGACACGGGGGTTGGAAGTCAGATTTTTTGGAATTTAAAAGAGATGAGGACCCAGTCGTGAGACCATAAATTGTGTCGCGAACCTAGGCTCGCGACATGGGTCTCGCGACAGGTGGAGTTTTAGAATTTTGGGCTTCGTGTCGCTAAACAAAAATTGTGTCGCGAGACGAGGTCTCGCGACAGGGGTCTGGCGACACGAGGCTTTTCTGAAAATTTTATAAAAATTTTGGCAGCATAACGACTTATATTTCATTGCATAAAAGTGCGTTGTGATCCGTTAGATCACAACGGGAATATTACGTTGCAATCCGTGGGGTTACAACGTGATGCAATACAATATAGGAAATGAATTTTTAAATAAAATATACAGAAACACTTTAATACCATCCCTATTTAGATCTAATGCACTAAAAATAGAAACTAAAGAAAATAAAAAATAAAAAAAATAATACTACCTAAAAAACTAAAGAAGAACATGACAGAATAATAAAAATAAATAATAAAAAATAAAATAAATAAAAAAAAAAGAACTAGAAGCAAAAACAAACATAAACTATCCTAACAAACTAACATTAAAATAAAACCTACACTAAATCTATATAGGGATATATATGAAGTGTTTTTGCACTTACTAAATCTAATAAAGCATTTAAACTAACTAAAATAACAAAATTGGTCAAGTGACCCAAAAGAAATAAAAACAGACACCAAAATAATAGGGAAGAAGCTCATGACATATTTTTGTGGGACCTTTTCTTGATTAGAACAACAAAATATGGTTTAAAATACACCCATTGATTAAGTGTTTTCAACCCAAAATACAAAAATGCAAAATGAAAAAAATTATGAACACTAGCTACACTAATTTATTACAAAGCAGGAATTAAAACTAAGCTAAAGTCTATCACTACATTACATAAATTAAACTATCTATTCTAAACTATTTTTGGAGAGCACAGTGGTGCCTCCAAGAACAACTAAAAAACTAAAGTGTAGCTAGGTTACTGTTCAAGGGTGTGAGAGGAGATATTTATAGAGAGTAATAAAAAGCCCTAGGCCCATTAGAGGCCCACCGTGTCGCTAAGCAAAATGTTGTGTCGTGGAACAAATTCTGGCTAGCGACACACTCAAATTGGAGAATAAATCTTTGGGGTTTGTGATGCAAAGGGCCGGGAGCTGGAGGTCCGGAAGAAAAGACGAAAATATTTGTTCTGTGGAAGTTGAGGTCCCGGGAGCTTCCAACTTATTTGACATGTGTAAAATTTGAAATGGAGATCACGTGACTTGCTCGTGGAGCTGTTTTTTTTCCTTTTCTCTCTCCTTGGCGTGGCGTGAGACTGCTCCAGTCGCGAGCCAATTTTTGTGGCGCGGAGCTCATTTTGTGGCGTGAGACTCTCCCAGTCGAGAGGCCTTGAGTCTAGTGACTGGGTCTCTGTCTTTAGCCTCTCTCACAGTCGCGAAACCATTTCTGCAGTCGCGAGGCATGGTCTCGCGACATGTATTTTTGTGTCTAGCGCCACCGGGGTCCCGAGGTCCGGATAAAATTTATCTCTCTTTCCTCTTTCATTTCTTTTCTCTTTCTCTTTCCTTATTTCCTCTTTCATTTATTTTTCTTCTTTCCTCCATTTTTTTCTCTTTCTTGGCAGCTTCCTCTTCTTCCATTTTTCTTCCTGGTTTCGTTCCTTTTTGCTCTCCCCATCAATGTCGCCGGCGACGACTGGTCGGAGCAGCAGCACACGGCGTGGTCATGGAAGCGGCGACGGCAGGCTCGACGGCGGCAGCGGGCGTCGGAGGCTGCAGGAGCTTTTGATGGTTGGAGGAGACAGATCTGGGAGGTGGCCGGAACAGCGGCGGCGGCCAGGGAAGTGGCCGATGAGAGCGGCTCGCCGGGGATGGTGGCCGGATGTGGAAGCTCGAGGATGGAGCTTGCCTGCTGTGGTGGTCGACGGTAGGTGGGAGTGATGGCGGCGAGGCTATCGCGGTTGTGGTGGTGAGATGAATGGAGGTTGGAGGTTGTAGAAATGGTGGTGGTCGGCGGATCTGGTGGAGATAGGGATGAGGATGGCGGCAGTTCGGGATGGCGGCGAACTGCTGCTTTGTTGTTGTTGGCGGTGGCGACGGAAGAGGGAGGAGATGGTGGAGATGAGAACGGTGGTGGCCGCGGTGGGAGGTGATCGGAGAATGGATGGCGGTGATGGGAGGTGTTTGAGGCAGGGGCTGTTGTGGTGGTGACAGTGGTGGCGCGGTGGGGGAGTTGTGGTGGCTGGTCTGGGGCGATGAGACGGAGGCGCCGGAATCTCGCCGGAGAAGACAACCGGAGGAGGTGGCCGGCGGCGGCGGCGGCGGCGGTGCCAACGGCAGTAGAAGGATTAGGGTTAGGGTTAGGTTTTGGTGGTTGGGCTTTGGCTTGGGCTTGGGGATGGTATTGGGCTAATGGAGATTTGTGTAATGGGCTTGAGGAATTGGATCAATTTGGGTGTTGGGCTGGAACAGATTGGATTGAACTAAAAACTCTCTGGACCAAATTAAATTAAATCACCTGCAATTAATTGAAATTAAAAGTGATTAGTGGACCAATTAATTTAATTGTAGAAGGAGATAGAATTAATAATAATAAAAGAAAATTAAACATAAAAATATAGATAAAAATATATACATCAAAATATAAAATAAAATAAATACGGATATTTGCTCCATTTGATTATTTTGTTTGTGTTCCGTTTAATGGACTCGTGTTCCACCGAACAGATACTACCAAACCATAATTATCAAACGTGGGAGTTTTAATTTTTTTATCATGTTTTTGTATTTTTTAGCATAAAATTAATAAAAATAACAATATTTTTGTATTTTTCAATACCAGCTTATTATTTAAACTTGCACATATCTGTCAAATTCAAATACTTTCTTATTTAAATAAGACCGGAATGCGATCAAATGTCCATATTTAGACACGGAAATAGATTGAAAATAATGGTGAATTTTGGCCATTATCAATTAGCTTGTCGGCTTACCCAACAGACACCTTAAAAGTGTGGCATGGGCTCCCACCTAGGGATGGCAAAAAAGCCCATACCCAATGGGGAAAACCGAAAATCGAATTTTCGGTACGGGTTTGGGGAAGGATTATCGGGGATGGGCCGGGGATTGGGGATTTTTTCGGGGATTCTTTTGGGGACGGGGATGGGGATGGGGGAAGTAGTCCCCGCCCCGGCCCATCCCCGATACATTTAAGATATTTTTATTATATATTTTATATATTATAGTTAATATTTTATACATTATATTTTATAAATTTACTATCCAATCCAAAATAATTACAAAATGGATAAGAACTTGACATATATCCTCTGTAATTTGTATAGCATGGACTCTCACCACAAATTTATTTGGCCTTTTGGCTTCGCAAAATAAAAAAGAATTACTAAAACTCATTTATTTAATGGGTTGATTAAATATTAGAAACAAATATGAAATTTTGATGTGGATTATAGTTTATTGTTAAACAATACATTTGTGTGTTTTAATATTATAACTTATGAAATTGAAAATTGGCTTCACTAATATTGATTTGGTCCTCCCAACTACCGAAAAAATTAAAAATTGGATTGTAAGTAAATCCCCGATAAGATCCCCGATGGGGATCGGGGAAATTATGATACCCGTTGGGGATCCCCGATATGATCCCCGACGGGGAACGGGCCGGTTTTGGGGACTAAATATGCTAACGGTTTTGGGGATGGGGACGCTACTCCCCGCCCCAAAACCGGCCCATTGCCATTCCTACTCCCACCACCTATTTCCAGGCATTCAATTGCTCATCCAAAAAAAAAACAGACACCTTAAAAAATAAAAAAATAAAAAATAATAATTTTACATAGTGGTCAACCTGGTCACCCAGCGGCAGCGGACACCTAATTGAATACTTGGGTGTATCGGATACTATAGTTTCATGGCTTTTCCATCATTTCTGGCAGAATATTATAACTTTTTATTGGTGTGTCAACTAAGTTATTTTTTTACTTCTGACATGGCAACAGACACAATTATTTTTATTCATGAATGGAGTCCGACAATACATTTTAACTCTCAATTATTTCTTTCACTGCATAACAATATTACCCCAACCCGAATGGACAGGATGTGATAACGATGTACTTCCTTCGTTTTTATATATTTGGACCATTGTCAATTTTACCACTGTTCATTGGAATGTTTTAATTTTGATTTTTATTATAGTTATACAGGTTAAAATATAGTCAAGTGGGATTTTGTTAGATTCGTCTCGTCTGGTAATTTTTAAATATTGAACTTTTAGAATTTTTACTTGTACCAAACTTGAGTTATTAACGGTTTAAAATGTGCATTGGATGGCGCGCAGCGTGGGTCCGTAGCAATTAAACAAAACAGAGTAAGTATAAAATATAATTTGAATAATAAAATATTGAAATGTATTATTGGTTTGTTGGTTCACCAACAATTAAACATGAAATACTTCAGTTATTCAAATCTAGATTATTAATACGGCTGTTTTAAATAGTAGTGCAGTATTTAAACATATATAACATTTTTTTGTGTCACAACTTATAGAGGGAAATCGACATGTTGGGGAGCTCATGTCGTACAAATTATATAGAGACAAAGAGAATTGATAGGAGGTCGGGTGGGGAATTGAACCGCCATATAAAGTTGGGAGTCATAGAACTTGACTACTTGACAAAGTCCTCATCCCCAAAAGTATATGTTTGTCCGAAATAGTGTATTTAAATTATAAATTTACAACATTTCATAAATTTAATTATCACATACTATATCATGTACTTCCTCCGTTTTTTTTATTAGCTACGTTTGACAAATGGTTACTGTTCACTAATATACTTTGACTTAAAGTTTTCTCATGGTTATACAAGTTAAAATATAGTCAAGTGTGATCTTGTTAGATTCGTCTCGTCTTGCAGATTTTAAATATCAACTTTTATAATTTTTACATGTACCGAATTTGAGTTATTAATGGTTTAAAATGTGCATTGGACTGCGTGCTGAGTGTGTCCGTAGCTATCTTTAAAAAATGGAGGAAGTACTATAATTTTATAAGATGTAGATAATTGGATTAAATATAAACACTATTTGGGAATGGGCACTTGACCATTAGGCGAACCTATAGGTTGGGGGTTCGATTCTCCACCTGGCCCCCTATCTATCTCCTTTATCCATTCAAATTTTCAGAAAAAAAGTATCTTTAGGCAAAAAAAAAAAAAATCCGTATCAAACAAAAAAAATCAATAAAGAATATCACAATTAATTTTTTCTTTATATATAGATCATTGTTTCTAATACTAGTATTACCCTCAACCAATGGGTGGAAATATGGGAACAATAATCAATATAATCTAACTCATTCGGCGGGAAATATAGCAACGATAAGCAATATAATCTTACTCTGCTAAAGAGTACAAAATAACCAAATATCATAAAGATTGACAAAAAATTGAAATGAAATTACGCTCCATCAAAGTGAAATTGTTGAAGTACGAGTTAGAGGCCTTGCTTTCTTTAGCCTGAAAAGCACCGCGGCTGCTGACACAGAGTTAGCCGATGCTTATTCCCCAGATACCGTCATTGCTTCTTCTCCGGGAAAAGAAGTTCACGACCCGTGGGCCAAGTCAATTTGTACTCTTTAACATCCGCTTTAAATCCAACACTTGCTTTAGTCTCTGTTTGTAGTGACATAAATCCCTGAGTTCCTGGAGATGATGATGCATCTTGGGTTGACGTATAGTGCGACTTATCAAATATACTGGGTCATATGGGATTTCCCCGTTCTCTTCCCCGATCGAGATATCCAGCCGACTAATTTGAACCAGTACCTCTTAATTACTTACTTCGAATTCATGAACAATTCTGGGATTGTACATGTTCCTCGACGCTGAGGACATCCCCGAAGAGCGGGGGATTTTGTGACATTTCGAAGGTCCCATAGTAACAATAAAGAATGCGCTAAACTATTAGCAGGAGTAGAAACTGCGGCTGTTAAGAAATTACAACCTTCCAAATAGGAACTGGCCAATCCATGGGTATATCATGAAGTTACAAAAGTTGTACCTGTGAACCAACCTCCTAAAGCGAAATAGGCACAAGATATTACTGGATCCATTTGTTCACATCAATGTCTTAAAATGAACATAGAAATCAGAATACAATTCAGTTATTAATTTGAGAAAATGGATGAATTTTATTTAACATAAAAATCAAAGCAAGGAATTAGGCTGTTAATTTTTTAATTTTTTTTTTGTAAAAAAAAACATCAAGCAGTGCACCTCATATATTTGTGTTATTACATTCAAACAATTTTGTGGGTACAGCCGTACAGGAAGCAATTGCACAAATAGAGTATAAGAAACAACTTTATGTCTAACAAGCAAAATGAATGTTTTAAAATATGTAAATATATAATTTTCTGAAATTCATGTCATTAAATAGCATTGTATAATTGAATTAAAAAAAAAAAATCATATTGAAATATATAGATATACTTCATTATATATTGAACTGAATGTGAAAGTTTTAAAATCAACACAAATCTTGAATTGAACTTGAGCATGTTTTATGAACATAGATGATGGCACACATTGCAAGCACAAGTTTCGTCTCATAAACAAAGGCCTCACATACAAAGGTTTCTATCATGTCCAATCTTTCATCTCTGAGGTATTCAACATCTGCAAGCCCAAATGATATTCCAAGGCAAATCCTTGAGGAAGAAGAAGGTATTCAAAATTATTCCAAGGCCTGCAAAGTACACTGATAATGCAACAACAATCTTGCCATATTATAACTCAATCAACCCAGGATGAACTCCTAAAGTCCTGTCTATCATGGGAACAGATTTCTGCAGTTGAATAGTAGTATTTCCAACATCATATCCCCAGAGCAAATAACCCACCATTGCTTTACACTCTGCCTCACTTCTTCCCAATACAGACTTCAATAATCCCAAAATGGGGTCTAAGAACAATGCATGAGCCACAGTTTCTAGGAATCATACCAGCATTTCAGGACAAATTGAAGTCATTTCAATGTAGTCAGTCGTCTCCTCGTCGATGAAGTTGTAGGAAACTCTTTCCCCTCATTGCTCTCTACAAACCAATAAATTACTAACTATTTTCAGGACTCTGAAATTCCATATTTCCCCAACACAGAGAGACACCAATTAAGGCAAAGGGGAAGGCTCAGACAGCTCTCTCGCTACCTGGTGTATCAACTCAGAAATTCCATATTCTGTCTCTTCCTTCCTTTCATAATGCCCAGTGAATCTTTAATTTAGTCATTCCCACCGTATCACTCACTGCTTAACTTCTCATACTATTTGCCAAAGCCTCACACAATTTTGGTTGAAAATTGTAACCAGACTATATAATAATTTAGTCAGTCTATTGAGGCAATCTAATTTACAAGGGATCCCATCCCAGACATGGTTCGACAACACTTTCAAGTTTCAAGTTTCTATCCAAAGCAAGAACAATCTTTGAAATCCTACACTTGTGTCCACACCGTCCAATTCCTCATCCCCCGCCTCTCGCTTCAACTTCAACCAACAGAAAATGGTGTCCAATTTCAAGGGCAACTAAATGGAAAGCAATCCAAAACAACTAAATAAACATCATCAAATAGTAACAAATGAAATGAAAAACCCAACCCCTCCAAACTTCATGTTGAACAGTGGTCATCCCACTTTTGCAACAGTAGTCGTCCCACCATTTGTTCAATTTCAAGCTTGTCAGGCCATATTAATGAGTTAGGTAGGTGTGGGGATGAAATTGTTGACAAGCTACTGTCAACAATTGCCTAACTTTCATTTCTTCACATTTCGTTGTTGGAAGTTCGCCTATAAATACCAGGCTCCATCATTTGCAGAACATCCCAGCAGAGAGAAAAACAAGGCAGTGCAATTATTGTGCTGCAAATTCCTTGCGAGAGAGTGTAGTGTTTGAGGCCTTTGTAAGTCTCCCTTGTCGAGTGGGTTTTGTGTGTCAGGAAATTATTTCCAAAACCCTTTGTATTATTTCTCCCTCATAGTGAAATAATAATTCGGTGGGGCCCGGAGGACGTAGGCAAATTTGTGCCGAACCTCGTTAAATCTTGGTGTTCTCTTTATTGTTTAATTAATAGCTCTATTATTCGGGTATAATTTTAGTGGAAACCAACCCGATTTCCACAACAATACCCGATTTCCACAACAATTGGTATCAGAGCCTTGGTTGCATAGTATGCTCTGTGGTCGCAGCTAAGCTGATCTTCCACATCAGAAACGCATCTCGGTTGAGCTACCGTTTGTGAGCTATTAATTAAACTTTGAAGCAGAAATGGCGGATAGGTCCAGTGAAACGTCAACTTCAGATTCGAAGCCGTTGGTGACATCGTCATCACGGACGATGGTTTCAAATGCCAAATTTGATGTCGAAAAATTCGACGGTACCAATAATTTTGGTATGTGGCAGTGCGAGGTGTTGGACATCTTATACCAGCAGGAGCTGGATGGGGCACTTGAAGAAACCAAACCAGATGGTGTTGATGATAAAGACTGGACGAGGATCAACCGCCTTGCGTGTGGTACAATTCGGCTATGTCTCTCAAAGGAGCAGAAATATCCGCTTATGAGAGAGACGATGGCGCACAGACTGTGGAAAGAACTGGAGGATAAATTCATGAAAAAGAGCACGGAGAACAAGCTCTACATGAAGACGAAGCTGTATCGATTCCAGTATTTGCCCGGTACCACGATGAATGAACACATAACAAGATTCGATTCTTTGGTCACCGATTTATTGAATCTCGACGAGAAGATAGATGACGTTGACAAGGCGCTGATACTGGAAAGGAAACAATTTCCTTTAAAGAAGTTACCACTGCCTTATATTCTAACGATTTCAGAAAAAAGGATAAGTTAGAACACAAGAGTTCGACTGGTGAAGCCCATACCGTTCGGGGTCGTAGCCACAAGTACAAGCCGGACAGAAGAGGCAGATCCCAGTCAAGAGGCAGAGTGTCAAAAGACGAATGTATCTTTTGTCACGAGAAAGGACATTGGAAGAGAGATTGTCCGAAGCTGCAAAAGAAAAGGGGGAAAGCGGTAGCAGAGGCTTGTGTTGCTGATAGTGATGAGACAGAGTATTCTTTAGCTTGTGTCTCATCGGTAACGTGCACTGACGACTGGTTGCTAGACTCAGGATGCTCATTCCACATGTGTTCCAGGAAGGAGTGGTTTGTCAACTTTGAAAGTGTTGACGGTGGAGTTGTCTACCTACCCAACAACGGATATTGCCAGATAGCTGGAGTTGGCTCAGTATATCTAAAGAACCACGATGGAACAACCAAGGTGCTGACGAAAGTTCGGTACATACCAAAATTTGCTAAGAACCTCATATCAGTGGGAGCCCTGGAAGCTAAAGGCCACTCTATCAACATTCAGAATGGGATTATGAAAGTGATTTCGGGAGCACTTGTATTCATGAAAGGTATAAGGAAAAATAACTTATACCACTTCCAGGGAAATACAGGTATCGGAAGCAGACAAGGAAGAGGAGATGACCAAGCTATGATGAGGCTTGGGCATGCTGGGGAAAAATCCTTGCAGACTCTGGCAAAGCAAGGATTATTAAAGGGTGCAAAGACTTGCAAACTTGAATTTTGCGAGCAATGTGTTCTGGGAATGCAAACGCGGGTGAAGTTCGGAACAACAATCCATAACACTAAAGGTATTATGGATTACATTCACTCAGATGTGTGGGGATCGACAAAGACAGTTTCCCTGGGAGGAAACCACTATTTTGTAACGTTTGTTGATGACTTTTCCCGGCGAGTATGGGTATATCCCATGCGAACAAAAAATGAAGCATTTGGGAAATTCCTCGCTTGGAAGAAAATGATGGAGAACCAGACCGGGAGGAAGATTAAAGTGCTTCGATCTGATAACGGCACAGAATATCGAAATGACCATTTTTTCGATTTGTGCAAGAAGGAAGGTATTTCCCGACATTTCACTGTGCGGGACACGCCACAACAGAATGGGGTGGCTGAACGGATGAACCGAACCTTGTTGGAGAAAGTTCGGTGTATGTTGTCCAATCCTAATTTGGGCAAGCAGTTCTGGGCTGAAGCGGTGACATATGCGAGCCATCTAATCAATCGACTACCATCAACTGCACTTAAAGGCAAGACACCTTTGGAGGCATGGTTTGACAAACCTTCAAATGATTATGATTCTTTACGTGTGTTCGGTTCCGCTGCTTATTATCACGTGAAAGAATCAAAGCTGGATCCGAGGGCGAGAAAAGCTGTTTTCGTAGGGATATCTTCTGGAGTAAAAGGATATCGTCTATGGTGCCCGGAGATGAAAAAGGTGATCTTTAGCAGAGATGTTACCTTCAACGAATCGATAATGTTGAAGAAGGTAACCAAGCAGCAGCCGGATAGTACTCCCCAGCAGGTGGAGTATTATCCTCAACAGGTGGAGTTTCAGACATCTACAACCAGAGAAGTAGATGGTCAACCAATAGAAGACGATGGTCAAAGTACCGAAGAAGAGCCCAGAGAAAGTGAGGTTTTAACCCAAGTACCTCAGGAGCAACAAGATATACCAATTGCAATGAGGAGGCCAAGAAGAGAAACTCGGAGACCTGCTCGATTTGAAAACATGTTGGCCTATGCACTTCCTGTTATTGAAGAAGGTATGCCACAAACTTTTCTTGATGCAAGAATTAGTCCGGAAAAAGAAAAGTGGAAGAAAGCCATGGACGAGGAAATGCATTCCCTTGAAACAAATCACACGTGGAAGCTAGCTAAACTCCCAGAGGGAAAGAAGGCAATTGGTTGCAAGTGGGTCTATGCTCAGAAAGAGGGATTTCCAGAAAAAAATGACGTTCGCTACAAGGCAAGATTGGTCGCTAAAGGCTATGCTCAAAAGGAGGGAATTGACTACAATGAGGTATTTTCCCCTGTTGTAAAACATTCATCCATTAGCATTTTATTGGCCTTAGTAGCGCAGTTTGACGTGGAACTAGTTCAAATGGATGTAAAGACGGCATTATTACATGGTGATTTGGAGGAAGAAATCTATATGACCCAACCAGAAGGATTTGAAGTTGCTGGAAAAGAAGATTGGGTTTGCAGGTTGAACAAATCGCTTTATGGATTGAAACAATCTCCAAGGCAATGGTATAAGCGATTTGATCAATTCATGATTGGCCAGAAGTACACCAGAAGCAATTTTGATCATTGTGTATATTTTCGTAAGCTACATGATGGATCTTTCATTTATCTTCTTCTATATGTAGATGACATGTTAATTGCTTCGAAACATAGAGGAGAGATAAACAGGTTGAAGTCCCAACTCAGCAAGGAGTTTGAAATGAAAAATCTCGGTGAAGCAAAGAAAATTTTTGGTATGGAAATAACGAGAGACAGGAAGAGGGGCACTCTGAGTTTGACTCAAAAGCAATATCTGAAGAAAGTTTGCAGCGGTTTGGCATGACGAACAAAACCAAACCTGTAAGTTCACCGTTTGCTCCTCATTTCAAACTTAGTGCTTCACAATGCCCGAAGACGAAAGAGGAACGAGAATACATGTCAAAGGTTCCTTATTCAAATGCGGTGGGTAGCTTGATGTATGCAATGATGTGTACAAGGCCAGACATTTCACATGCAGTTGGAGTTGTGAGCAGGTATATGCATGATCCCGACAAAGATCATTGGCAAGCTGTGAAATGGATTCTAAGGTATATCTTGAAAACCTTAGATATTGGGTTGATATTTGAGAAGACTAATGCTACTGGTCAACATATAGTTGGGTACTGTGATTCAGATTATGCAGGAGATCTGGATAAACGTCGATCAACTACTGGATACGTATTTACTCTTGCAAACGCACCAGTTAGTTGGAAGTCTACCTTACAGTCAACCGTTGCTTTGTCAACAACGGAGGCAGAATACATGGCCATTACAGAAGCTGTTAAGGAAGCCATTTGGTTACAGGGATTGCTGGATGACTTAGGAGTTGGTCAGAAACATGTAACAGTGTTCTATGACAGTCAAAGTGCCATTCATCTAGCAAAGAACCAAGTGTATCATGCTAGAACAAAGCATATCGACGTGCGGTACCATTTTGTGCGGGAAATAATTGAAGAAGGTGGAGTCAAGGTACAAAAGATCAAGACCACCGAGAATCCTGCAGACATGTTGACGAAGGCTGTAACAGGTATCAAGTTCGGACATTGTTTGAACTTGATAAATGTCTCAAGAATTTGAAGTTCGCGCTGAAAAGCGCATTTGGTGGTCCTGACGAATTTCGTAGTGAGAGAACCCTGAAGGAGATATTGTGATTGAAAATTAGGGATGCACCAAGGTGGAGATTTGAACAGTGGTCATCCCACTTTTGCAACAGTAGTCGTCCTACCATTTGTTCAATTTCAAGCTTGTCAGGCCATATTAATGAGTTAGGTAGGTGTGGGGATGAAATTGTTGACAAGCTACTGTCAACAATTGCCTAACTTTCATTTCTTCACATTTCGTTGCTGGAAGTTCGCCTATAAATACCAGGCTCCATCATTTGCATAACATCCCAGCAGAGAGAAAAACAAGGCAGTGCAATTATTGTGCTGCAAATTCTTTGTGAGAGAGTGTAGTGTTTGAGGCTTTTGTAAGTCTCTCTTGTCGAGTGGGTTTTGTGTGTCAGGAAATTATTTCCAAAACCCTTTTGTAATATTTCTCCCTCATAGTGAAATAATAATTCGGTGGGGCCCGGAGGACGTAGGCAAATTTGTGCCGAACCTCGTTAAATCTCGGTGTTCTCTTTATTGTTTAATTAATAGCTCTATTATTCGGGTATAATTTTAGTGAAAACCAACCCGATTTCCACAACAATACCCGATTTCCACAACACATGTTTACCGATTCAACCATTTGAAACAGTTGCAACGGCACTTCGATCCGATCGAAAGCAATTAAACAGGAGTAATGCGGAAATCGACGAGAGAGGAAATTGAATAAACAGCCGGTGGAGCAATATCTCCGACGAGCAGAGATCAAAAAATATAAGACGCCATTACCATACTATTGTACAATCCATTCAACGAAATTGCTAATTGCATACCTGATCCTGATGGAACAAGCGATGGATTCCGATCCGCGGGTGGGTTTAGGGCAAAGACGATGGAAAAAGAGAAAGAAATAATAGGGGAAACTTCAAATTATCCACGTTTAAACAGCTTTGGAAGCAACACTTGTCCCACATCGATTATTTAGCAGTCATGTGAGGCATTGATGTCATCAATATAAAATAGAGGCGGTGTAAGCCCTCCTATACATGACAACTTTCAGGCAAGTTTTGCGGCATTCGCTCTCTACTAGAGAGATTGGGAGCCCCGATGATAATAATTGGGGCACCCACATTCTTTAAAATTTTGTATTCATCATTAAGGTATGTTTGTCTGTCTTTTTCAATTCTGCATATTTTCTATAACTATAACCGTTCAACTTAGCAGATAATTGTAGCCATCGTTCGCCATCGCGGGAACCGGTCGCGTCGCGGTCGCCGTAGTTCCACATCGGTCGTGTATCGTCGCGGCGTATCGGACAAATATCGGCTCATTGCATTTTATGGCAAAAAATATTTAAATGAAATATCGGCGAAATCTCGACGATATTGGCGAAATCTCGGCGATATCTCGGTGATATCTCGAATGACTCGGCGTACCGGGCGATTTCTTGGCGATATCTCGGCCATATCGCGAAGGTAAGTTAAAAATTGAACCGGGTATCGTTCTCGGAACGGCACCTGCCGTTCCAGTTACGACTCGGCGAGATCTCGGCGTCTCGGCCGAGACGGCGAACCATGATTGTAGCCATTTTGTTCCTGTCATAAGCCTAACCAGAATAAATGATAGATACTCTCCATTTTACTGCGTAATTAGTAAGTAAACATTTTAAAATATATATGTATTTTCTAGAATTATTATAACTAAGAAAATTTAAAATGGCAAAGTGTTCGGCTGAAACAAAATCTAGAATCTCAAGTGAATTTGATGATACTTTAATAAAGTATGTATTTTAAAGGGAAATTATTAAGTAAAATTCTCAATATGGAAAAGTTCATATAATTTCACTCATAGCTAGAAACAAATATTGATAAAAATATACAAGTACTATATTTTAATTATTAATAGAGATAATTTTGATTAGAGGGGAAATGTTATTGGTTAGATTATGTGATAAAAGAAAAGATTGAATTGGTTTATCAAAAAAGAAAAGATTAATTAATGTATAAAAGAAGAAATATCAATTTTACTCATTCATTATGAAGCTAAGATATAATGACATGATGATGATATAACTAAATACTGTAAATCGTTGAATGAAAAATATATTATTAAATTTAATAGCAATTAATTTAAACCCTAAATGCGTTCAACATTAAAAAATGTTCCGCAAAAAAAAGATTAAAAAAAATGATATTTAACATATTTAATAGCAATAAAAACAATATATCTTTATAAGAAATGTTGTAAATAGTTAAATTTTTTATTACACAAATTATAATATATTTACTATGCGTAAATTAAATTATTAAAAGGTATATACCGACATATTAAATACCTGAGAATAGAAGTCTACAAACATTTTTTTTTTCGATAAGCGAAGTCTACAAACATTTTAAAGTATACTAGTATTTTTCCGCGGGCATATAATAATTATATGCTCCCTCGGTAGAGGTATTGAAACGGGCCAGCGGGGCGAAACGGGCCGGCCCGCGCGGGCCCCGTGTTTTTGCGGGCTTGAACGGGGCGGGCCTAAATGGGACGGGCTCAAAAATATCTAGGCCCGACCCG
Organism: Hygrophila difformis; assembly: GCA_030278955.1. NCBI lineage: Eukaryota > Viridiplantae > Streptophyta > Magnoliopsida > Lamiales > Acanthaceae > Hygrophila > Hygrophila difformis. Next base: position 1,634,291 of record JAOANR010000011.1, read on the forward strand.
CCCCACACGCGGGCCGCGGGTTATGCGGTCCGGGCGGGCTTTTTATTTAAATAATAGTATTATTTTTTTATTTGTAAAAAAAATAAAATTTGGATATATTTTTTAATGTATATATTAAAAATGTAATAAAGAGATTTATAATTGGTATTTATGATTATAAATAAGTAAGTGTATATTTATTGACACAATTATTTACTTTAATGAGGGTTTATTGAATAATTATTTAAAAGAATTTATGATTATTTCATTTTTAATACTAAAGGACTATATTATATTTTGCAAAATATAATATGTATAACAAAAGTTTATAATTAATGATTGAACTGATTAAAATTTTAGGGTCCAGTTAGGGTGCGATCAACAAATCCCGCAGCACATCAAGGCAGCGATCTGAATCGTCCGTTTAAAATCCAAGGGTTGTAAATGAAAAGGGGTATAATTGTCATAACACAATAATAGTTCATTTTAAAAACAATGCATTTCAGCGATACGACAAACATTTTAGACATGTTATCATATCTAATATTTGGTAACTCTATATTTAGTATGTTATCATATTTATTATTTGGTAAATCATATCAAATATTTGGTAATCCATATCTAATATTTCAAATAATATCTTTTTATGATCAAAGATACGTATCAAATTTATTAATAGATCATTTCAGCGATCTTACCAAAAACAATTAAGTGATGCTATAAAATATATTTCATGGACCACAAGTAGAGGAATTCAGCGACCGTATCTAGCATAATTCAGCGACGGTACCAAGAATAATTCAGCGACGCAACCTAGAATGATTCAGCGATGCTACCAAAAACAATTATGTGATGCTACCAAAAATAATGAAGGGATGCTATCAAATATATTTCAGCGACCGTATCTAGCATAATTCAGCGATGGTACCAAGAATAATTTAGCGACGCAACCTAGAATGATTCAGCGATGCTACCAAAAACAATTATGTGATGCTACCAAAAATAATGAGGGGATGCTATCAAATATATTTCAGCGACCGTATCTAGCATAATTCAGCGATGGTACCAAGAATAATTCAGCGACGCAACATAGAATGATTCAGCGATGCTACCAAAAACAATTCTGTGATGCTATCAAAAATAATGAAGGGATGCTATCAAATATATTTCAGCGAGAACAAGTAGAGGAATTCAGCGATAGTACCAAGCAGAATTCAGCGACGCTACCAAGAATGATTCAACGATGCTACGAAAAACAATTCTGTTATCATATCTAATATTTGGTACATAATATCATATCTAATATTTGGTAAACCTATATTTAGTATGTTATCATATCTAATATTTGGTAAATAATATCATATCTAATCTAATATTTTCAAATAATCATCAACGAATGGTAACAAATATATTAATAGATAATTTCAATCATGCTACAAAAAAACAATTTAGTGATGCTATAAAAAATATTTAAGCGACACTATCCTAGAAGAGTTCAGCATTCAACCACATTACACAGAAGAATTCAGCGACGCTACAAAGAAGAATTCAGCGAGGCCGTCAAGAAGAATTCAGCGATGCTATGAAGAATAATTCAGCGATGCTATGAAGAATAATTCAGCGACTCAACTAGAATATTTCGGGTACGTTTTCATGAACAATTTAATTACTTTATTTAAAAATATTTCAGCGACGTATATCTATGTATAGCAGCATAATTAAGCAAATTGGAGGGTAATATGAGATCAATCCTTGAAATGCAAAGAAGAAGAGAAGAAGAACGGAAGAATAAGAAGAATGGAAGAATCAGCAATTGTCTGTTCACAAACTAAATGTAGCAAATTTACTATTTTAACCTTTAAGTTAATCTCAACCATCAATTTATAAATTAAATCAATGGCTGCGATGTACCGCAGTACATCAAGTCAAAATGCTTAGTCGCACCCTAACGGAATTGAAAATTTTAGGTCTCACAGATGAAGTTTTTGCTAGAGGTGTATTAGGTAAGATTGTCTGAACATAATTCATTAATTATATATTTTATTAGGTAAAACTGTCTGAACATAATTAATTAAATTTTATATTTTATTAGGTAAGATTGTATGTGCATAATTCATTAATTTATATTTAAAAAAATAAATATTTATTTGCACTTATAATTTTTAATAAATAGAATAATAATGAGTTTTAAACTTAAAAACTTGATACGCATAAAAAAAAATAAATATTTATTTGCAAAAGCCCGCCCCATCGCGGGTTGGGCTCGTTGAGGCCCGCATCTAAACGGGCCTTTAAAAGTTGAGCCCGCCCCGCATTTTTTACATTACGGGCCGGGCCGGCCCAACGGACTAGGCCCATTTTGACAGGTCTATCCCTCGGTTCCACCATTTATGTCTTAAAATTTTCAGGCATACTATCTAATTCATTTGTTTAACGGTTAAGAACTTAAAATATGTATAAGTAAAAATTACATAAAATATACATTTTTTTAGTGGTGTCAATTTCAGGTTTCGGGTCGTGTTCGTGTCGGGTTGATCAGGTTGTATAATATTTCAGGTCGGGTTTCGGGTCGACCTGATTTGGGAAAAAACCCAAAATGACTAAACCTAAACCTGAAATTTTTCGTGTCGTTCGGGTTCGTTTTTCGGGTTATAGGCAAATTTGACAAAATTTAAGATTTCGGGTCGTGTTCGTGTCAGGTTGAGCAGGTGGAATAATATTTCAGGTCGGGTTTCGGGTCGACCTGGTTTGGAAAAAACCCAAAATGACTAAACCCAAACCTGAAATTTTTCGTGTCGGTCGGGTTCGTTTTTTCGGGTTCGTGTCCAAATTGACACCCCTACATTTTTCCGTTCCTTTTCAAATGCTATGGATCCACGTTTTACGCAGTACAATACATATTTTTAATCCTTAGTAACTCAAATTTCATACAAGTAAAAATTATAAAGATTTAACATTCTAAATCTATGCGATTAGACGAATCCAACAAGTTCTAATTTGACTGTATTTTATCTTATACTTCATCCGTTTTCAATTGTTGTAACGTTTGTAAATTTGACACTATTCACACACTCACTTTAACTTAAACACAAGTTAAAATATAGACAAGTGTGATCTTGTAAGATTCGTCTCGTTAAGTAGTTTTTAAATATTGAACATTTAGAATGTATACTTGTACCGAAATTGAGTTATTAATGCTTTAAAATGTGCATTGGACTGCATGCACTGTGGGTCCGTTTCAATTTTTTGAAAACGGAGGGAGTATAATTTTATTAAAAAGTTGAATCAAACTTACTCAATGAGTAGGGTCAAAATTCCAAATGTGCTTTTATATAGAAACGGAGGTAGCTAGTATATTCTAAAACTACAAGATTAAACAAATCTAACAAGACCGAAATTGACTACAATTTTTTCTTTTATAATTGCGATAATATTAGATCAAAGTTGATAAATAAACAGTGTCAAAAATCAAAATGAGACGCAATTGTGGAGTACATAATTGGGGATTATATCATTTTTATAATCATATAAGATTGATCAAAAGAAATAAATATTTTAAATGAACTAAAATACAACGTGTCACTCTTACACAATTTTTAATGAATATTGTATTTTTTCATGAGCTATTTTAAAGTTATTATTATTATATGGCCCAATAGTATTTATAAAAGAAAATTCTAGTAGTAGTTTTCATAAGATCAAGAGGTTTTATATATTTATAGATTAAGAGAAACAATTGTGTATATATTCAATATAAATAATTTAATTTAATTAATATGAAATAAAAAAATATTTAATGTGAAAATATCTTAAGTAAACAAAGTAATATAAATATATTAAACGATGTAAATATTTTTTCTCGAACAATTTTACATTATTATTAATTAAATTATAATGTTAAAAATACAACCAACAACAGTTCACTTGAGTGGATGGAGACTCTAGTCACTTAAGCAAGGACTCGGGTTCGAGTCCTTGCTTACCCGATTTCACAAAAAAAAATACGATACCCCATATAGTTTTACTAACTTAAACCGGAAAAATAAATATACATTATTATATTTTCAACAGTGAATATGTATCTTTTTCTATAATATTTTTCGGGTATCTTTTCTATAGTATTTTATTAAAATTTATTTTTTAAATTAAATGTACCAAATTATGAATAAACAAATAATACAATATAAGTTATTTTTTTCAAAGTCCAATTGAGTTCCTGCCCAGGTAGATATGCCATAACAAAGCCCATTGTGTAGAGTCCGCTGTTCCCCGATCTTTTTTTCTTGGAGGGACCTTTAGCAATTCCAATTGGGACCCCACTATGGAGGTGTGGTTTGCGATTGCAATGGCATGTGTATATATATAAATTTTGTGGTGGGGGGTGTTCTCTGGCTATGTGGGATTCTTATCCAATCTCATCGCAGACTTTACGGTATCTTGAATGGCCTAAAACGGCTCACCGAGATGGGTTTCAAGTCCGTTTGTTCCTCCTCCGACTCCATGGAAGCTTTGAACCTTATTCGGCGTGGGGGTGGATCCTAGTCATTGCATCTTTCCCTTGCCGAAAGACATCCAGACCTTCTCACCCCCAAACCGTGCTTACGTTGGTTTCACATCTTGCACGAAGGGAATTTTGTGGCTGATTTATTGGCGAAAATAGGGGCTAGATCGAAGGAGTTCTACACTACTTGGGCATTTCCTCTGGATGTTGTCCGCCCTCTCCTTGCGGTGGATATGGTGGGGACTTGGTTCCAACGTTACTAGTTGTTTTTTACTGGCTTTATTCACCCCCTCCACATCATTTCTGTAGTTGTTGCTAGTCTTTTTTCTTGGTATGGTTAGGGTACTTCCAATTATTTGGAAGTACATCAAGACAATGAATCTAGACCATTAAAAATGATCCAATGGTTGTAATATGAAAATGGTATAATTGTCAAAATAGAAATATAATCATATATTTAGTAAGATGTTTATTAAATCTCTTCTTAAACTTTTAATGATTTATATCCTTAAATAGATATTAACAAATAGGCAATATAGTCTGTATAGGCTGTAACACAAAAAAATAAAATAAAGAGGCAATATCCATCCAATTTACAACAAGAAAAATAGCTTTAATTTAATGAATAGATAATTTCAATATGTCATATGAAACATAATGATACGTAGGTCACTGAAACGAATATTATCAAGTCGGTAAAATAAATATTATCAAGTCACTAAAAATACTATAGTATGTCGCTTAAATATACTATATTGCGTTGCCGAAATACACACATGTCATCGCTAAAATATACTATGCCCATTGCTGAAATGCACTATGCATATCGCTGAAATATACTTATGCACATCGCTGAAATATATTATACACGTTGCTCCACGGTGAAATGCACACTGATCGTCGAAAAACATTACTAAATGTCGCTGAAAATGGTACTGTCGTGTCGCTGAAAATATAAATGTCAGGTCGTTGAATTCCTTTCAACTCTCTTGGCCAGTGTATGATACTGGAGTATTTCTTCAATTTCCTATTACAAAGTGTAGCACTACTGGCGGACTTAGGCCTAGGCCAGGTGGGGCTCGGGCCCCACCTCATTTTTAAAAAATAATATATATATATATATTGTTCATTTTAATTTTATTGATTGGAATCAAATTAGAACACCTTTATTCTATTGCTCCAATCCAAAATTAATATTTTTATTATTTTAATTTGACATATGAATTGTGCTTCTATATTAACGTACTTTTGAATTCACTTAAATATTATTTTCACAGGCTTTCGATTTATTGAAGTGAGAGATGAGTAGCCGACTCAATGAGACAACTTCGAATTGCTACTTTGTTATCTTGATCATATATATAGCTCAATTCTCCATGTTTGATAGAGATGATTACTTCGTCTTTATGAACTTTATTTAGCTTATTTTTCATCTATTAATAGGAGTTATGATGTGCAGTTGTATGATGTGATTTTACTAATTATTTATAAATTGATTGAATTAACATTGATGTTACAAATTATTCCCGACAATGAATCTTATGAAAATAAAATTGAGTAATAAATTGGGAGATAAGCTGATGAGTAATACTATACTATAGTGTCGTATATTGAAAAATATGTTTTCACCTCTATAAATAATGAATCCATATTGCAGCGGATTAAAAAATGTACAGCACACAATATCAATTAAGTAGATTTCTTGTAAACAAATATTTCAAATTAATTTATAAATTTTATTATTCTTCTTGTGGTTAAACCTTTATCATATTTTTGGAGGAGCCATTAAAGGCCTGAGAAATGATTGATGAGTGCTCATACCACACAATTACAACCTTGTTCATATTTTGTACTCTTTTATGAACAAAAGTATATATAATTATTTTGTCTACTTAAACTCCGGCCCTATCAGTTGAAAAATCCTGGGTCCGCCACAGGCACTAACAGTAGTGTTTCTTCATGAAAGTGTAGAATTAGCTTTTCAATTCACACATCAAAAGTCACAGTTCCAACAATGGTGTCAGCTAAAAGACAAATTAAAGGCAAGGAAGCAGGGTATAAGTTTTTATTATTCATGGTAGTAAAATTGTGAATAAAATTACCAACTTACCCAATAAATAAATCTACACCACTATATCAAAATTAGATCAAAGGTTACAATTTAATGGCAGTACATCAAGACGGGGTATCCTCCTCACCCTAACCTAATTGCTTTTTTCTTACCCGACGCTCTGCGTCCTTTGATCCAAAAATAACGGTCCAATTGAGTTTTAAACCAAATAATTAAACTCCAATTATTTTTTTAAGCCTATTAATAACCTATTAATATTCCTAAAATGAAAAGTTATTTATTTATTTATTTTTTTAATATTATAGAATATAGATTATTGATAACCACATGAAAAATTACACATTGGAATAAACTTTATTCCCACAAAATAATCAAAGGTTAATTGATTCATTACTCGTCTTGGACTGATCTTGGTCTTGGATGGGCAATGTTGATGATGCAGCTTTTATGGAAGGATCCGGATCAATTCGGTGCTCCATATTCTTGCCCCACAAGAAACAGTACAACCCACCCACGATCACCACTCCCCCTATTATACTGCAAAAAAGAATTTGCAAACACACATTTCAAAACTGCTAAAAATACAAAACTTTACACTTATACATTCGTGTCTAGCTTTTCTCCTCGTCAGAGAAAAAGATAATGTTAATTTGTCCGACCCTATAAAGTTCTATAATCACTCATGTTAATTTTTTGTAAACCACCCATGTTCAAAGGATAGGTTGAATTAAAAATTAATAAAATACTGAACTGATTGTACAATCTCAATATATACATTATTAATGAGACAATAGGGTTCGGTATGTAAAGAAAATAATAATTTTAATTGCTATCCCTCTTTTATTACAAAAAAGAAACACTTAGTAATGGACAGACATACCTTCCCCAGTGGAGGGTTTCTTGTAGGAAAACAGCTGAAAAGATGGCCGACACAACGAGTGCCAATGGAGTGAAAATTGCACTAAAAACAGCACCTTTGTTCTCAATAACCCAAGCTTGAATCCAATAGCTTATTCCCGTCACTACGACGCCCTGTTGCATTGCCATTTGCAGTTAATTAAGCTTTTCTCATCATCCACTGTACCTTTTATTACAAGGCAAAACAAGTAAGTATCTGAATGTAATAAAAGAATAGTAGTAGTAGGGCATACACAATAAGCCACAGTTAAAAGTCCAATATCCCAGCCAAGTTTCCATGAAGAAATATTCCTCTCCACAGCTGCCCCATAAATAATTGCTACTATGCAGCTGAACCCACACTGCAGTGCTGTAAGCCTTAGCTTCCCTGGATATTGCTTCAGAAGTTTACCCTACATTTCAATCAATAAATATGTATTGTTATGTTTGTTTCTTTTTCTTTCTTTTTTTTTTTGTTGTTTTTTTTTTTTTCCTGAATGATGGGCATGTATGTATATATATGTGTGAAATGTAATGATGAATATTAACTTGTGAAATTAGCCAGAGTGACCAAATGCACTGGGCGGCAACTGAGAGGAAAGAGCCCTTGATCCAGTCCCCTTGTGTGTGAGCCTTATTTGTTGAGAGCTTATTAGTGGCAGAAGAAGAAGATGATGAATATTGTGAGGATGATGATGATGAATACAAAGGAGGGCCCTTGTAGAAAGTGAAGGCCATGGCTCCCGACAGACTGATTACGCTGCCGGCAGCTTTTGCCACGCCGTGCCTCTGTGTTATGGCCAAGCCTTCCATCCTAATAATACCCATTATTGTCACGCACAAAACATGCATTCAAAAAAATTACATTAAAGCTTCCAATAATCATATACTACTATTATTGTACGGAGTATCATGTCATGGTGATTACCTTAAAGAAACAGCGACGATGAAGACCAAGACAGGAGCGACGTTTGCTATGGCAGAACTAAGTGTTGCCGAGGTGCACTTCAAACCCGCAAAGCTGAGATTGAAACATAACACAAGCCTGCACCACCACCAAACTTCATTCATTCTCATTCATACAAAAATGTTTTCTAACACAAATCACACATGGGAATAATAATTATAAATAGGATGATATGATACTTACCCGGAAGATAGGAGGAAAAGCGTGGCATGTGCACGCCACGGAAGAGGTGGACCCTTACTGGGGAAGAAGAAGAAGGCGAAGGGAGCCAAGGCGAGGGTGGCGAAAGCCTGACGGTAAGCAACGAAGATTGGAGGCTTCATACCGGAGGAGAAAGACATCTTGGACAGCAAGAACATCCCAGCAAATGTGGTTTGCATCACCACAGATGCTACATAAGCCAACTTGTCTTTCTGCGACCGCGACGACGACGACCACTGCAACTTCTTCATAATTATTCAATTCAATTTGGTACGTACGTAGCTAGGTTGATGATTTGATTCATAGATTTCCTCCCTCTTTAGTCTTTGGTGTATTATTATTATTATTACATGCATGTATATGTAATTGATAGTTGCTTCAAAATATTCACTAAGATATATATATATACGCACCTAAGTAATGGCTGGGAATCAGAATAGAATTCCCTCTCCTAAAATAAAGTCGGACACGTCACTTAAGAAATTCTATAAGCAATTAAATAAACACATCTAAGTAGGAGTATATAGGCCCTGTTTGGCGAAACAACTAAAGGAAATTAGTTTATTATAGGCAATTTGAAATAAATTTTCTTATTTAGAAAGATAAAATAACTTAAAATAATGTACAATCATTTTTTTTGAAACTGCTCATATAGCAGCATTTTGGAATTAGCTTATTATAGGCAAAAAGGTGGCTCAAAATTGTCAAACAACTAATTTTAACTAATTTATTACTCAAATAATCAGTTAACAGCTAACAAGCTAATTCGCGCACAGGCCATAAACTAATAAAATGCAAAAGTCATTAAAACAAAATTGATTAATTTGCACTATCATCAAAATTACTACTCCTATGGAGTATCATAATACATCGAACAGATAGATGGAGACCGAACCTGGAGAAAATTTATAAAAAAACAAAAAAATACTAGCCAGCACTTACTACAGTGCGCCAACTCATTCCTCCAATTTTGTCCAACAATGGATGATCGATCTTCTTCTTCTCCTCCTCATTATTATTATTATTATTATTAATAAGTAACTCAAACAGTCATGAATAGAGGACATGGCAGAACTGCAGAAGTGGAAAGATATAATTAAGTAAAATTGAATTTTATGACTAAAATGAATTTAAATTTAAGTAATAAATGGAATTAAATGTAATCATGTCAAATCCGGTCGCAAGGGACTGTGTATGCTCCGGAGCTATACTGCTGTGGGATCGGATCCTATCTTTGTTTTATTAATCTTGACCTAATTCATAAAGTAATTAATACAGTACCTTTTTAACATTATAGACATACACTTATAATAACACAACTTATTTTTATTTCCTACTTTTTTTTTTTTCCTTTTTCCATTCATATCAACGCATTATTGATGAGAATGATTCGAATGCGTTCTAATTATTATTGTGACAACGTACTTAAGTGGCCATTGAATCCACGTCGACATTAATCTAATTTCCATTCATATCAACGCATTATTGATGAGAATGATTCGAATGCGTTCTAATTATTATTGTGCCAACGTACTTAAGTGGCCATTGAATACACGTCGACATTAATCTAATTTCCCTATTTGGTCTACATTGGCCCTATTTGGAAATTATCTGTTAGCTGTTAATTGATTTTGTGAGTAATAATTAGTTAAAATTAGTTGTTTGACAATTTCGAGACTAACTTTTTGCATAGAATAAGCTAGAATCCAAAATGCTGTTATTTGCAGCGGTTTCAAAACGAGCTGATTGAACACTGTTTTAAGTTATTTTGTCTTTTTAAATAAGCTATTTTATCTCATATTGTGAGACAAATTAACTGATTGGATTTAGCTATTTTACCAAACAGGAACGTCTCATTCATACAACAAATCAAAAAAGAGGGAAAGAAGAAGAAGTACTAGAATCTAATGGAGTTCTGACATTAAAACAGGGAGATGACAAAGATTTGACCTGAAAATAAAACTCCTTTGTCCTAATTAATTAGGGCAGAAAAGCTGTGCACTGTGCTTCAGGAAAAGAATTTTCTCACGCCTTCCACCCATTTCTTTTCCTTTCCTTTCACTTCATTTTTTCTATATGCGTGTAGGGATAATTGCGGGTATGTTTGGAAATTAGCTGTGGGCTGTTAAATGATTATGTAAGTAATGCGAGTAATAAATTACTTAAAATTAGTTGTTTGACAATTTTGAGGCAAACTTTTTGCCTATAATAAGCTAATTCCAAAATGTTATTATTTGCAGCGGTTTCAAAAATAGCTTATTGAACACTATTTTAAGTTATTTTATCTGTGTAAATAAGCTAATTTATTTCAAATTGTCTAGAATAAACTAATTCTGTTTAGCTGTCTCGCCAAACAGGGCATGCCTCTTTTCCCTTATCTTCATCATCACGTTTATCTTTTCTACGCAATTTGCTATGTTCTTTCTCTTTCACGCTGAATAGCAAAGTTTTGGTAAAATTAATGGAAAGTATGTAAGGCAAAATAGAATGGTAATGTTTTTAAAAAAAAAAAAATTGTAAAACATAGTGTTTCTAAAGTTGAAACATAATGGGGATGTTTAGAGGTCAGCGGATCCGCTAGCAGGTAGCATATTCGACGAGAGAATTGTGAGAGAATGTGCTGATTGAATCCGTATGCTCCTAAATATGCCAGCTTCCAAACAAGCCCATTATAATGATATCTAAGGCAAAAGAGAATCGTAAGTAATTCTTAACAGAATTATATACAAGCCAAAACAGAATGTTATTGGTATTTACAAAACAAAATATTATTTGAACAAAATAGTAAGGAAAAACAGAATATTATCTAGGGCAAAACAGAATGTTATATAGGGCAAAACAGAATGTCATCTAGGGCGCAAAACAGAACCGTAATTAATTCTAAACAGAATGTTAATGAATATAAGGCAAAACAAATTGTTAATCAAAACAGAATGTGGTATCTAAGGCCAAATAGAATGGAATCTAAGAAAAATATATTATTATCTGAACAGAATGGTAAGGAAAAATAGAATATTATCAAAGGCAAAACATAATGTTATCTACGGCCAAACATAATGTTACCTAAACAGAATGGTAAATCAAAACAGAATGGTAACTCGAAACAGAATGATATCAAGGCAAAGCATAATGCTAAATAATTCTGAACAGAATTATATACAAGCCAAAACAGAATGTTAAGTCAAAATATGCCGTGTGCAAGTCAATATGGTTCCTGTAAGGTAAGATATATGGCGGACGAGATTTAGTAAAAATATTCTCTCGTCGTCTCCTGCTCCAATGGCCTTTGGTCTCACGTGATGATTAATCGTGCCATCATTATCTGAGAAAGTTGAGAACCTCGATATGTTTTAGTAAAAATATGTCTTCATCAATTTACTTATACTACTATTTTGCAACAAATGAGCTCGCTGGACAGGTCAAAAGTAAAGACGACTTGTATATGCACTAGGTTTGATATATGGGTGGATGCAACAACAAAAGCAATCTCGATCACATGAACAATAAACAATTTGCATTATTGCGTGCATAGTGGTAAGAAAACGACATTGTTTGGTCTACTAGTGATATCCTATGGATGATACATGGATTTGTCATCACACAACATCAAATATAAATTGATTCAAAGAGGGATCGATCGGATCAGTTTCAATTCCATTCGAGCTAAGAGTGGTTGGGTGGGTCTTGTTTTGACATTGTGTGAAATACTACTACATTATTGTATCTGTGATGAGAGTACAATATTGGCCCACAGTGTCTGCGTGAGTGGAACTGTGCACCTTGAGTTATATCTAGAAATTCCACTCCATGGGTTGCCACGATTAGGGGTGAGGAAAACTTGACTCGATACTCGATAAAAACTCGATTAAATTATTAAATTTTAAAAATATAAAAATAAAAAAAAATTATTAGACACAATTTAAGATTTATCAAGCCTAACAAACTTATACTTATGTAGCATAATAAGTCAAACTACCAATTTAAATTAAAATTATATACTATCTTGTCTAGTTAAATTCGGGCTAGAACTTCAAACTTTTTTACTGTACAAACTCGAATTACACTGTTCAGGCTCGATACTCGACTCGATATATCACCCCTAGCCACGATATATGATAAAACAATTCTAGGGTTTGGTATGAATGTTGTGTGATTAAGAAATGTCCAATATATAATAAGACAATTATGATTTCATAGGAGTGCTTTTGTCATTGTTTTGTCCCTCTTTTACTTGCATATACTACATTATTGTCATATGCTATCTCTTAACTTAAATCAAATATATACTGTTCTTATTCTCCATTATTCTAACTATGACATTAGCTAGTGTAATATTATGGGCATCTTCCAAAAAGACCACATTTAATCTATTTAGATGTGCTCTTATATTTAAGGTCATTCTTTCCTATTTTTCCGATCCTGGGACTTGTGTTTGCTATCCAACACTTACAAACATAAATGTGATCAGTGGCGGACGTAAGTGGGGGCTCGGGGTGGCGCCCGCCCCCCCCAAGCTCAAAATTATCTATAATATTTTATATAGTTGTATGAATTTTAACTATAGCAAAAGAAGTTTTTATGTAATTTTGTTTCCAAACTCGAAGTTTGTCATTAAATTTATATATAGTTGTATGGATTTTAGCTATGGTAGAGACATGTTTATCTAATTTACACTAATGGGAAGAAGAAAGAGGAAAGAAGAGGGTATTAAATTTCTTTGCTGGTGGGCTTTTTTTTTAACATAAACTCATATATTATTTCATTCTTAATAAAATAAAATAATAAATTTGGGCATAGCATCTAAAATTGTAATAAAGGCACATCCTTGCTCTAATTAATTGCCATTAATATATTTTTTTTATTCCTCTAGCTACTAGTATCTAGTGTTATATTAATACTTTGATACTGTCAATTATAATTTAATATTTTACCATATTTAAAAAAATAAAAAAAATAATATGCTCATGCAAGCTCTACAAATTTGGATTCTAGTGATGTTAACAATATTAGGGAAAAAAAACCCAGATAGAGTTATTGAAGAGAGATACATTATTGGTGATTCGGAATGTGATTTTTCTATTGAAACTAGAAATAAATTAAGATGAAGATATTTGGTAAAGGAGTTTCGCCCCCAACTCAAGTACTCTGCGTCCGCCACTGAATGTGATCGTTTGCCCTAGCTAGACGCCCCCACATCTATTTTATTCTAGGTTTTTGGTGATTTTCGTATTTAGTTATTTTAATTTACTTCACATTAATTAATTTATTAACATAACGTTTGATTGAATGGATCTTGCATCTCCATTGTGGCAATGAAATTTGAGTACATAACAGATTGCTGATAATATATACTCCCTCCGTCCCACTTAATTTGTCTTGTTTCACTCTTGCACACAATCCAAAACACTTTTTCAACCGTTAATATCTCAAAATGTATATAACAAAAAATTATGTAAAATATATATTCTAAAACTACATGATAATACGATTCTAACAAGACTCAACTCAACTATTTTTTCCAAATATATACATGCAATAAAATCGAGTTAAAGTAGAATAATGAACAGTGTCAAAAAGTCAAACACGACACATTAGCTAGGACGGAGGGAGTATCATCTTAAAAGGTGTAAAAGCAATATAATATAAAGTACTATATGAAAGATTGCTCATAATTTCATAGCTAAATTTTGTGTAATCAGCCCTCCCAAAACCTCCAATAATCAATTCTTATATTCCCAAACATACTATCCTTCCAAGTTTCAATAAGTGTGGAAATATTAAACTTTCTACCCAAAATTCCAATAAAAATTTCAAATTTAATATTATAACTCGATAATTTTAAAATGAGATTTTATATAGTGTATAGATTAGTAGACAGATGATGACAAGTTTGGTAGTGCAGCCTCATGCTTGTGTACGACCACATTATATTAACAGCACTTGACTTGAGTGGATAGAGGCTCTGGTCGCTTAAGGGGCCGTTTGGAATGGCTTATTTTGAAGTGCTTTTGGCTTTTGCTTCTGCCAAAAGCACTTTTGAAGGAAAATGAGTGTTTGTTTTGGCTTTTGGGAAAAAGCAAAAGCACCTCGAAAAGCTGCAAAAGTGCTTCTGGGAGAAGCAGCTCCGGGGGTGCTTCTCTGAAAAGCAGAAGCCAAAAGCACTCCGTAAATTGTGCAAAGACTTAAATACCCTCATTACTTAATACAAATTACACTATAAATACATCTTATTATCATATTAAGTAGCATGTCCTTTTTAGTAATTTATACATTTAAAAAGCACTTTTCAGTTTCACACATCCAAACACACTTTTGGAAAAAAGCTGCTTTTCAAACATTCCATCCAAACACAAAAGTTACCTGCTTCTGCTTTTGGCTTTTACTTCTGCTTCTGCTTTTTTCAAAAGCCAATCCAAACGAGCCCTAAGTAAGGTATTGGGTTTGAGCCTTGTGTATGCAAAAAACTGCTTTGTGAGATACGCCCTTGCATATCTTCGAGGGATTAGTTTTGGTTCCAATGTGCCTTGATGATATCCGGTTTCAAAAAATAATAATAATAATAATAATAATAATAATAATAATAAATGTACGACCACATTATAGCTAGAAGTATATAGTAGTACTCCATTAATTAATTAGTCAAAAGAAGGGATTATTTCCCGAGAAAGTAAGTTGTCCGCCACATTCCAGAATTAATAATAATAATAATAATCACACGTCGACATCATTATTTGTCTTATTGGGTGGCTCTTGCTGCCGTCGGAAGCTGCTTAATGGTGGAGGTCCTGTAGCAGATTCTCCAATTGGAGCTAATTCCAAATTCGATTGGGTTTGGGGCTCCCTATTCACTCCCCATAGGAAACAGTACAGCCCACCAACTATCAACACTCCCCCCACCACGCTGCACAATCACATCAAATAAATTCAATAAAATCAAAATTAATATATACTCCTACATACTCCCTCCGTCCCATTAAAAGTGGCCACTATTCCTTTTTGGGGTGTCCCATTAAAAGTGGCCACTTTCCCCTTTAAGTAAATTAGATTAACATAAACATGATTAAAAACCCCACAATAATGACAATTGTACTTTCTGCACAAAGTCCCTATATATGTTTAACCATTAATATCTCAAAATGGGTATAAATAAAAATTATATAAAATATATATTCTAAAACTATACGATTAGACGATTCCAACAAGATCACACTTGACTATTTTTGTCTTTCTACATCATTACGATAACATTAAGTCAAAGTTAAATAATAAATATGGTTAAAAGTCAAATGTAACCATTATAAATTAGATGGATGAATTAGTCAAATTTAATGACACCACTTTAACTACTAAATCTCACTACCTAAATTCTCGTGCCCAAAAGAAAGGGGCCACTTATATTGGGACGGAGGGAGTACCACATATAGGAGTATAAAACATTGACACGTGTGTACATATAAGTAGTACTCCATCCGTACCATAAAAGTGGCCACTATTCTTTTTTTGGGGTGTCCCAATAAGATTGGTCACTTTTCCTTTTAAGCAAATTAGATTAACATAAGGATGATTAAAAACCCCACAATAATAACAATTGTATTTTCTGCACAAAGTCCCTATATATGTTTAACCATTAATATCTCAAAATGGGTATAAATAAAAATTATATAAAATATATATTCTAAAACTATACGATTAGACGATTCCAACAAGACCACACTTGATTATTTTTTTCTTTCTACATTATTACGATAACATTAAGTCAAAGTTAAATAATAAATATGGTTAAAAGTCAAATGTAACCATTATAAATTAGATGGATGGATTAGTCAAATTTACTCAAACTACTTTAACTACTAAATACCACAACCTAAATTCCCGTACCAAAAGAAAGTGGTCATTTTTAATGGGACGGTGGGAGAATAAAAGATTCGTTTTGGCAGTGCACAAATTAAGTACTCTTGTCTGTCTCAAGTCTGAGTGTCTGACCTTCCCCAATGGAGAGTTTCTTGTAAGAAAACAGCTGACAATAGGGCCGACAGGACAAGTGCCAATGGACTGAAAATTGCACTGAAAACAGCCCCTTTGGTCTCTACAACCCAAGCTTGAACCCAATAGCTTATTCCTGTCACTAAAATACCCTGCATTGCATTGCATTTCTCACCCATTATATTATATTCACTACTAAATTATGCATTGTTAATTCAAATAGTAATGTATACTAATATTCTTTTTTCATTTGTTAGAATTATTCTTACAGAATAGACTACAGACAAAAGACCTATATTCCAACCAAGTTTCCATGAGGCAACATCCCTCTCCACAGCTGCACCATAAAAAGTTGCTGCTATGCAACTGAAGCCACACTGCAGAGTTGTGAGCCTCACTTTCCCTGGGTATTGTTTCAGAAGTGGACCCTGCAGATTGGATAAATAAATAAACCAATCATATACTATACATTATTCAGCAGTAGTGTGGCCATTATATATATGTAACATAGTAATTGATTAATTATAACAGAATCATGATGGATTAATTAATTACCTGTAAAGTTAGCCATAAGGACCACATGAGATGGGCAGCAACTGAAAAGAGAGAACCCTTAATCCATTCCCCTTTACTATGAGCCTTTGTTGCAAGACTCGTGGTAGTCGAACGCGACGAAGAATACATAGGCGGGCCCTTGTAGAAAGTGAAGGCCATTGCGCCAGAAAGCCCGATTATGCTGCCAGCAACCTTGGCCATACCGTGCCAGCGTGTTATGTCCAAGTTTTCGATCCTACCATGTTCAATATAATAACACAATACAGTACAACCTTTTTTTTTTTTTTTCTATCATTTTTGACATGGGATTTATGCGTGTGACATTCATTATATGGATGGTGATCGGTTACCTTAACGAGACGGTCATAATGAAGACCATGACAGGAACAATGCTTAGTATGGCAGAACTAAGTGTTGCAGAAGTGTACTTCAATCCAGAAAAGTGTAGATTGAAACTTAAGGCAAGCCTGCAGCTCCGACAATTCAATCATTTAGACATTGATTGATTCATTCACATATATAATTATCCGTGCAAATGAAGAGACTGCTGCCAGTTTACCAGCAGGAGATCAAGAAAAGCTTGCAGAGGGCATGCCACGACAGAGGAGGAGAAGTACTCTTGCTAGTAAGTCATTGGGACATTGAATTAGTGCTACATAGTACTAAAATAAGATATAGGAGTATATGAATGTTGCAAATTAAACAGTGAAATTAAGTAGCTAGGGTATTATAGTACTTGTGGAAGAAGAAAGCACAGGGAGCCAAGGCAAGAGTAGCCAGGGCCTGTCGATAGGCGACGAAAACAGACGAGCTCATACCAGAAGAGAATGCTGCCTTGGACAGCAAGAACATCCCTGCTAAGCTGCTTTGTATAATCACTACAGCAATGTAAGAAGCTATCTTCACTTTCTTCATGCTCAATTTCTGCCTGCCCTCTTTTATTTACTATTTATATATGTAAATGTGTAGTAGTAGTGTTGTGGTTTTTTAAAGGGTATAAATTGTTCCTACTACTTCAAATGTAAACATAATTAGCTCCATATATAGACTTACTGGACTATAAATTCCCTGTCTACTGTCCAATAGTATAAAATATAATACTATTAGGGATTATGGAATATATTTTCTTTCAATAGGTATATATAAATAGTGATGTATATGTGCAATGGGGCACTCTCATCTCCCCATTACCCAAATATGCCAAGCATTGTTTCATTTTCATTTAATCTTCTTAATAAGCCTTTCAAAAAGAAAAAGATAAAATTATTGATTAGGGTTCATGACTTCCTCTTATGGGAATTGATTGGACTGTTATTGGGGGTTTGCTATTATTAAAAAAGTTTAAAATTCTTAAACATATGGTACGTACATACTACTTATATGTAGGGAGGGTACATTGTCAAATCACAAAAATAAAAGTGATATGATTCCATTAGGGTTTCCACATTAATAATATTCTTCATATCATCTATGGGGTTGTATAGTATTATTGTACGCATTTTAAGCTTAGTGATGAATGATGCATATGGCACACAATTACTTGTTGGCCAAAATTAAAGCAGCTTTTTCAATGTTCAACTAGATTGAAGTTCTTCTTGATGTTACATTTATGGGTTCAACTAATTAAACCTAATTTTATAACTTATGGATTGGAAGAAACATAATTGCACATCAAAATGTAACGATAATGTCATGTGATGCTAGATATGAGGAAAAAAAAAAAAAAGATTATTCCAATAATAATCAACATATTTTTATTTAATAAAAAAGAGTAAAATGAAAAAAAGATCGTCAAGTAGATATTGTTAGAGTTGTCTAATCAT
The DNA here is from genome assembly GCA_030278955.1 of Hygrophila difformis. Classification (NCBI taxonomy): domain Eukaryota; kingdom Viridiplantae; phylum Streptophyta; class Magnoliopsida; order Lamiales; family Acanthaceae; genus Hygrophila; species Hygrophila difformis. The sequence continues at coordinate 1,653,268 of JAOANR010000011.1, forward strand.
ATAGTAGAATATATATATATATATATATTGTAACATCCCGATTTAATTAATGCATAATTAATTTAATTAATTGTGGTTGATTGAGTAAGATAATTTGGTATGGATTATTTTTGTAGTTTTGAATGAAGTGGAAGAATAAGTGGGGTCAAACCCACAAGTTAATAAGAGCTCAAGTGCTCAAGTGAGTGCATTAGGTGGAGATAACTCAAGTTAAGTGGACCAATCCGACCCGGATCCATTTTGAGCATAAAAATCAGATTTGAGGACTTGAAGACCCATTTCCACCTCTCTCATTTCTTTCATTCCCGTCACCAAGCTTGGGGTGAGCTAGGGTTCTTGATTTTGAGGGGAAATTGGTGTCTTCTTGCAAAAATCTGTTGGGGAATCCATTCTACTACCTTGGGTAAGTATTTTTCTTCATTAGTTACTTGATTTCTTGAGTTTGGAAGTGGTTTATGATGGGGGACAAGTTAGTGACGGGAATGGGTGTTGTGGGTTGAATCTTTTGTAGATTGGCTTGGGTGGGAGCTTGAATCCTTATTTGAGGGTTGCAAATTTGTTGGGGAAGTTAAGGTAAGCTCTTAACTTGCTTTTGGTTGAAGGAATTTCAGTTTTGAAGTCTCATAGGGATGCATGTTCGAATGACTCTTGTTCTTGGTGGAATCTTGTTGAATTTGGCATTGATTCTTGATTGTAGCTTGCATTTGATGTTGGGGGAAGCTTGGAAAGCTGTTAATTGAAGTATTGGGACACCAAAAATCCAAGGCAAGAGTAGGATTTAGCTCAAAGTGGGGGAAAAATGGAAGAAGAATCGAAGGGGAACGCAGAACAACGTTTGCTGTTCTGTTTGCGCTCAGACGGGGCGCCACCAAGCCTTGGCGGCGCCCAGAAATGATCCGGCGCGCCAATTCGGCGCCCCTGTTCACTGGGTTCCAGACCCAGGCGCCACCATGCCTGGGTGGCGCCTAAATGTGGTCTGAGGCGCCACCCTGGCGCCTCCTGTGCACCCCAAAAACTCACAAACTTGAATCGGCTCTAACTTACTCGTTTCTAATCCGATTTTCGCAAACCATATATGAATCTGACCCTACTCGGAACAAAGATTTCAAATATGCAATCAGAATTAAGATATAATGACTCCTTCAAAAATTTAATATAGGAATTTATAACCCGAGGGTGTCCCCTGCGTGTCGATTCACTGTTTTCTTCCATTTTTCGTTCCCTTTCGTATTTTTTCATTTCTCGCTCGTTTATAGGCTACGAAAATTGTTCTAAAATGGTCTAAGCCTTGTTGGTATTAGAGTTATGACAATTGGTATTGGCTTGAGAATCTATCATACCTTAGAAACTATGGAGACGTGAATGAGCTAGAACTTAACTCTTGTAACAGAGTTGCGAGCCGATATGTCGGATTGGCTAACCCATAATCTAAATCTTAGTCATGGGACTTGGAAATCATCTTGTTATGCTTCCGAATCTTGAGATTGGGCATGTGAATTATGGTTGTGCGAATTATTTGACTTATGCTTTCGAGGATACAAATATCATGTATATGCTTTCGAGTGTTAACTGGGCAAGCTTGGTTATTTGATTATCTTGGGCATATTATTATGATGATTATGTGTTTATGCTTTCGAGAACTTAGTTCTGGGCATGTAAGCTTTCGAGAGCGAGATGTTCTGGGCTCTACCCGCTGTCTGTGGTTCGATCCTTGGGGATGCCACTCCGTAAGTCCACTTACCCCTTTATGCATGTAGTGTCCGCGGCGGGGGCACTGTAGGCATCTCTTTCGACCATTAAGGAGAGGTGGATCCTTAATGGGAAAGAATGCTGACCATGGTATTAGGATGCGCGCTAGACATCTTATGTGCTGCATTTAGGATAGATAGGCACTTAGGTCATTGCATTTCATTCATTATTCATCTCATCATCTATTTTGCAGTGTATGACGTGGTTGAAGCACCGGTATGAGACGGTGTGATGTTTTAATTATGTATTTAATTATGCAACTATATAATCTGTTATTACTGTGCTAACCTCGTTCCCCGTTTGCCCAGCTAGTTCTACTCTTGCTCAGTACTTATGTACTGACACCTTGCGTTTTGTTTTTCTTATAGATACTCCCGGGGAGGACGCAGAGCCTGAGCATGATATCGGGTTTGGGGATGAGTGATCTACCTAGAGATGCATCATTCATGTTATTGACTTATATGCTTGTCTGAAGTCTATGCTCTGTAGCATGAACTATCTGTTTTTCTTATTTATGTTATTGGCATTGGTCTGTGAACCATGTTCTGTATTACTGTTATGTACTTGGTTTTGTTGACAGGTTGTGGTAAGACTTTGATGTCGTACTGTTGTGGCTTGTAAGTCAGATATCTGTTATGATATGGGATTTCTTCTTGTTGGACTTACTCTGATGTTATGATTTATTAGTGTATCTGTTTACAAGGCTTCGTGTTATTAATCTTAAATTGATTAGCCACCAGTTTAAGAGAGGTAACACGGCAGTAATGTCGCAAAAATTTGGTTTAAAATTTTTTGGGGCGTTACATATATATTATTTAAATTTTAGTTATACATATTTTTGAAATATTAACCGAAAAAAAAAATCAATATATAACTGCCTGTGGAATGGAAAAGGGGAATATTAAACTTCTAGAATATAATGGCATACACCTACACATACAGACACTTTATATATGTGATGTGAGAGATGTTCCGTATGATGGTAGAATGTCATGTGCGTGTGTAATGAGAGATGTTTTGTGTTATTGAAGTATACATGATTGAAGTATGTAATGTCTGCACATGGTCGGAGTTGTACAGTAACCGAATTGTATGTATATATACTACCTTCTTTCTCAAATAAGTGATCCATTTGCATAGTAGTAACTATTTATTGAGTAACTTTGATTAATTTTTTTAACATAGTTATATAAGAAAAAACATAGTCAAGTGAGATCTTGTTAGATTCGTCTAATCACGTAGTTCTATAATATCAAATTTTTATAATTTTTATTTATGTACAATTTGAGTTATTAACCTTTAAAAATGTGTCTTGGACGACGTAAAACGCATGAATGATGCATTTAAAAGAGAACAGAGGAAGTATATATATATGGACATAAGTACATTGCCGTGCGTGTTCTGTCCAAATAAAAGTAGTCAAAAGAAAATAGACAATTGTTGGACCAATTCTCTATAAAATTATTTTAGTACATGACTTCATGTCTACAACTAGAAAGGAAAAAAACAAAAAGAAAACGGGGGCCAAGATTCCATTTCCCCAAATTTTTCATGCTCTCCTACTCACACTCACATCATATCGTGTACTATAGTAATAAAAAGAATTCATTATTTTTACCTGTCATATGAGTAAACCTTCGTCGGGGGCACATGAATTTAGTGGTAAATTTCTTTCAAATTTTTTTTTTTTGGATGCAATTACAACTCTTGTACCCAAAATTTTATTTAAGTGATTAGAGCTCCATACTATTCAAATCAGCTGATGTTGTTTACAGTTTTCCAATTAAAATAGTACTCCATACTACCTCCATCTCAATAAATTTGTTACGTTTGATTTTTGGTTAATATTTACTGTCTAACTTTGACTCGAATTTTTATCATAGTTATGCAAGATAAAACATAATCAAGTGGGATCTTTTTAGATTCGTCTAATCATGTAGGGTCTGTTCTGCACGCAGAGCTGTAGCTGTGAGCTGTAGGGAGCTGAAGCTGTAGGGAGCTGTAGCTGTCAGTTTTATTTAAGTGTTCTGTACAACTAGCTGTAGCTGTCAAAAAATGTATAAAATGACATAAAATGACAAAACATTTATGTAGACTATTGGGTAGTGAGTTGGTTATTGGGATAAAATTGTAATTGTTCAACAATAAGCTAGGAGCTTATTTTTTAAAGCTACTACAAGTAGCTTCTAAAAACAAGCTTTTAAAAGCTCCCATAGGCTCCTAAAAGCTAGCGTGCAGAACGGGCTTTTGTTTTAAAATAAAAGCAAAAGCTACCAAAAGCTCCCAAAAGCTCTCAAAAGCTGCGTGCAGAACAGACCCGTAGTTTGAGAATATCAACTCTTTATATTTTTTGTTTATACATAATTATAGTGAAACAGATGAAGTATATATTAAAATGCATCTAAAATATGCTCCTATAAAAATAGGTAAAAATTAGTGAACAAGCCAAACCCGAAGATTATACTATTATATAATTATGGAATTGCGATTGAAATTTAATTATAAACTGGGATACTATATTTGTGACCCTTTTAATTGAAATTATAAAATTGTGACCATTTTAAAATAGTAGTACTATATATATTGGACCATTTCATAGCTATCGTGTTTTTGCCCCTATTGCAAACCCGTTATTTACTTACATTTTGCATGTTCTTTTTTTGGCTTTTGCTATGTATGTTTGGCACATTATTCATTGACGTTGAGGTGACAATTGAACGAAGTTTATTTCACAAGAGAAAGTTGAGAGTTCACTGAAGTTCAATAATTGAGACTTCATAGTTGCTGTTTAATGGAGTAGCACATTTGCCCACTATTTATTTTATAATCGCCACATTCATTTTATTTTAATTTTGTTGACTATCGTCACTTTGGTCATTTAAAGAAGAAAAAGATAAGAGGGGAACAAAGAATTTTCCATTCAAAGAAAATACAATGATTCCATCTGAGGGAACTTTCCTCTCATTTTTCATCATCTTCCCCCTTTCTTTTTTATTTAATCTGTCCATTTACACAAACTCTATATTTTCCGAGACTCATTCGAACACCCTTCTTCAGTATAAACCTCTAATAATTGGACCTGTTTTACTGAACCATTTGTTTCTTCTATTGGGCCTCGATTTTGGGCCTCTTTATTTCTGCCCCACAGAAAACTGTATAGCCCAATAACGAGCAGCCCACAGCCCAATATACTGCACCAGAATAAGAAGCAAAACTAATTAATTACAATGAGTAGGAAAGATGTTTAATTTAGAACAGACAATAAGCTAAAGAATAATGTAAGAAGAGAACAAAGTAATGACCAATATAGTACCTTCCCCAGTGGAGAGTTTCACTAAGGAAAAGTGCAGAGAAAATAGCAGCTATAATTAGTGAAAGTGGTCCAAAAATTGCACTAAAGACTGGGCCTTTCTTTTCTATAACCCAAGCTTGTAGCCAATAACTTATCCCAGTCACAATAATGCCCTGCAATTTAATACTAATAATTAATCATCTATCTTCCACCCTTTTACAGCATAATATCTTCCAAATAAAAAAAAAAAAAAAAAAATGTGAGTGCAAACCTACACAATATGCCACTGACAAAAGTTGAATGTTCCAAGCAAGCTTCCATGAGGACAAATTCCTCTCTACTGCTGCACCATAAATTGCTGCTGTGATTGCACTAAACCCACATTGCAGAAAAGTGAGCCTCCATTTCCCCGGAAATTGTTTCAGAAGTGGAGCCTGCGGCAATCCCAATAAGACATGAATAAATCCAAATCATTTAATATTAACTATATAAAGATTCGATTTTTATTTTTGAATTGTAGTATTGATTACTTGCATAGTTAGCCACATGGCATAGAAGAGCTGCGCAACAATGGCGAGGGCTGAGCCCTTTATCCATTCTTCTTTTGTGTGTGTTTTTTGTTGATCAGATTTATGGTGATTTGAGGTGTGGAATAAAGGAGGGCCCTTGTAGAAAGTGAAGGCCATTGCTCCTGAGAGCCCCAGTAGGGTTCCAAGAACTTTGGCCATTCCATGCCATTTGGTTATTTCCAGTTTTTCAATTCTGCAATAATTTTTTGTTTTGGACAGATTAGTTTCGTGTCTGAACCCTTTGATTTATATATAGCCATGTATGTTCTTCTGAGAATGATACCTGAAACAAACAGCCATGATAAAGACAAGGCCAGGAACAATGCTCAGCACGGCTGTCCCAAATGTTGCAGATATATACTCCAGTCCAGCTAACAGTAGATTAAAACTCAGTGCAAGCCTGAAAACCAATTTTGTTCCACGGTAGTCAGTCTATAATAATACTACTATGTAATAAATAAAATAAAATAATATATAAAAAATAACAAAAACCCGGTTGAAGCAGCGAAGAAAATCTTGAAGAGGCCGGTCCAAGTAAGAGGGGAAGATTCCTTGCTGCATTTGAATTAATGAAAATCCATCATAAGTGAATTACTATACTGTTTGATTACAAAAGCAAAAAAGAGAAAAAATGGCAAAAAGAAGAAAACCTTCTAAAGAAGAATAATCCAAAAGGAAGCAAGGCGAGGGTGGCGAAGGCCTGCCGGTAAGTGACGAAAATGGAGGGTTTCATTCCGGCGGACATGGCGGCCTTAGACAGCAGAATCATGCCGGCGTAGCTGCACTGCATAAGCACCACCGCAACATAAGGCTTCGCCGCCGCGGCTGCCAACTTCCCCATGATGTATAAATTAGCTATAGGTAATAATAAGTCCAAAACTAGCGAGAGTGGAAATTAAAGTTTCATGAGTGGACATGGAATGTGTGTGTGTGTGTGTGTGTGTATAAATTGAAGTGAGATGAGATATGCATTTTTTGTTTTGTAGGGCCACAATAGCATTAACATTCCCATCATTACATTGATGCAGCCACTCACTCAATGCTGCAATAATCGCCCACCGCTTCTTACCATATATAGTATAGTAGTATTTGTTAATGTACTGAACCGAATCGAAGATATTATATTCGTATGATGATTCAAGTGGTCACATTAATCAAACATATCACTACTGATTTATTGACCTTTTTAATATTCGATATGTTTAGGTCATATATTAATAGGTGTGTGGAGCAATGAAATACTCTCTATCTGCGTTCTTTTTTTAAGGTTACGTATTGACTTTTTCAATGTTTATTGCAGTACTTTAACTTTTATTTTTGTTATAGTTATATGAGACAAAATATAATCAAGTGAGATCTTGTTGGATTCGTCACATCTTGTAGTTTTTAAATATCAAATTTTTAGAATTTTTACTTGTACCCAATTTGAGTTATTAATCATTGAAAATGTGTATTGGCATACGTGCAAATGAGAAGTGTAATCTTTAAAATAAAATAAAAGGGAGGAAGTAATATATATTGGCGTACAAGCAAAGGGAATAATAATGTATGACATTTTACTGATGCGTTTATGATCAGGATAGGGGTGTAAACGAGTCGAGCTCGGCTCGGTTATGTATAAGTTCGGCTCGGCTCGAGCTCGAAGCTCGACGAGCTTTAAAAATTGAGCTCGGCTCGAGCTCGACCAAATATATTGAAGCTCGAGCTCGGCTCGAAGGGCCAAAAAAGCTCGACATAAATTTCAGTTTTTTTTTTTTTGTTTTACCGGGTATCCCTAGACCACATTGGACTCAAGACAAAAAAATTTTAAATTATTCAATAATGAGCTTAAAAACTTGAAAGACGGAGTTCTGTAGAAATATATTAAACTATTTATAATTCCTTATAATAGTCTCAATTTGGAAGGAGATTGGGATTTAGTTTTTTAGATTTAGTGTTAACCATAATAAAATATAATGTACTATATTATTATTAAATAAAAGGAGGAGTGAATTTACTGTTGGACTTCATCTTCCTCACATTTGTTAAGAAAGAAAATATACTATATTTTTAAGAAACAAATAATATATATATACATATATATAATATATTCGAGCCTATTATCGAGCTTTCGAGTCGAGTATTAGTTAGCTCGGCTTGAGCTCATTAATATTCGAGCCGATCTCGAATTTGAGCCGAGCCTTTTCGAGTCGAGCTTTGGCCGAGCTTTGATCGAGTCGAGCCCGAATATTTTTCGAGTCTATCAGTCTCATTTACACCTAGATCAGGAGATCGATTATATAATTATACATAAAATTTATTTTTGTAAAAATGTAGACGATGAGAAAATTTGGCAAGAATCATGTGCATTACACATCAGTATTCGGGCTTGAGAAGTGAAGTGATAACATAAATTGAATTGAAAACTAGAAGGGTAGGGTAGGTGTGGGTTCTTGGGGGTGGATCATGACATCATGCCTTGCTGCTTCAATTCATTTAGTATTTATTTTTATTATCTTTAAAATGTTATATACTTAAATTAGCTACTAAATAAAAAACTGATCAATTAATAAATAATATTAAAATTCAATAATTATATTAAACATAAATTAGAAGGGGATGAGGACTTAGCCCAAGTGGTTAAGTCCATTGACTTCCAACGGAAGGTTGGAGGTTCAATTCCCACCGGCCCCTTATCCCTCCCTTTTATTCCCCTTTGTAATTGTGTGGCATGGGCTCCCACCGCCCATTTCCAGGCCTTCAATGGCTCCTCCAAAAAAAACATAAATTGGAATTACTTAAATCACTAATTAAATTTAAAAAAATGAAATAGAAATAATTAAATAAAATAATAAAACTATGCAAAAAAATATAATAAAATAAAATTATCAAATAAATTATTAAAGAAAATTCATTAATTACACCATTGACAAAATAAAAAATAAAAATATTAAATAAATTGATAAGAAAACTAAAATTAAATAGAAATGAAATAAAATTAGTTTAGCAACCGCATTTGCGGTCGCTGACGCGGTCGCTAACTGCGACCGCAAAACATGCGGTCACAATTGCGGTCGCTGTATTCGCAACAAATTATGTGGTCGCAAAATGCGGTCGCTAACGTCTGCAACCTCCACTGAGGTCGCTATTGCGGTCGCTATTTCCGATCGCAACTGTGCGGTCGCTAACTGCGGTCGCAATACAACATTTTTCTTTGTAGTGGAAAAAGGGGAAAATGAAATTGTTGGACAAGTCAGGTTTTGACTTTGCTATTTACTAACTAAAGTGGAATATTATTACATTAATAGGAGGGACTGGTCCAACATTCCACTAATTTAATTTATAATGCAATAATAACACATGAGTGTTTTTAGAGTTCAAGATTGAATTCATGCCCTGAAAAGAATAATGCATGCCTCAAAATATACATGTAATGAATAAAATACTGTTTAGTACTGATATATGTAGTTGGATTCTCCTCTCTAATAGCTTGAACTTTTAGGAGAGTTGGTTCATTAATAGGGTATCAGAGGCAAGGGTCTCGTGTTCGAGTCCTACTGCCCCCATTTGTATTCGTGGGCTTTGTCTTTGGTATTTGCTTTGGCCAGCTCTGTCTGGATTGGCCGGCTTTGTCCGGATTGTTCACGGACAAGGTTAGCCCACATTACGCGTGAGGGGGTGTGTTGAGGACTTATATATGTAATTAGATTCTTCTCCCTAACAGCTTGAGCTTTTAGGAGAGTTTGTTCATTAACAAATACAAATGCCCCAAACATCTGAAACATGTACTTATTGCCATAAAAAAAAAAATATTAGATTTTTTTTCTTCTTGTTTCTTTTTTTCCTTCATAAGCAACCCCTATAAACTTTCAGAAAAAAGTTTAAATGCCCCCATTTACTGTTCAAAAAAGCCTAAACAAACAATCTAAATAATTGAAAAGGAATTCTAAATGTATTAAAATACTTGTCATCATCTCTTGCAAATAAGTTAACTCTTTTATATACTTTCTTCATTTTGTTAACTCTTTTTTTTTTATCATAGCTATAAGAAAAAAAAAAATTAACTAAATGAGATCTGTTGAATTTGTATTGCTTGTAAATTTAAAATATCAGACTTTAAAATTTTTAATTGTACTACAAACTTAAATTATTAATAATTAAAAATATTAAGTTGAATTGCGAGAAATCTTCTAATAGTGCGATAAAAAACAATAATAATAAAATAGAGAAAGTGTATTTCATGGTTCAGAATGAAGCCACTTGGGCTTCGGACTATACAAGCTTATCCATAAGTGTAATTTTTTCTATCTAATTGCCACCACTACTCACTCATCTTTAGCTAATTTATCAACAAAAATGAAACCTACTACTTTTTACACTCATCATAAAGTGATCCTACTGCTAAAGCAAAAATAAAACTAAAAAAGGTGTTACAGAAAGTCACAAAATTCAAATTATGTGCTAATAACGATAGATGAAGTGATCGATCATACTAGCCTAAGTTATCAAGATCGAGATTTTAACTGTGATCGTTTTTGTCTTTACAAGATCAAGATCGCACGATCGAAGTTAGATCTTAAGATCTTACCAAATTGTAACAATAGATAAAAAATAATTATACATTTTAATAAATGAAAGCATAACATAGAATATTATTAGGTAAGTGAAGCAATAAAGCACTATAAACAGTTGAAAATAAAATTTAATACCGATTCTATAAAAAAACATGAGATTATGGGAGCATATTTCAAATTTTAGTAGGATCGGACTGTATAGGATTGTAAAGATTCTACCATTAAGATCGGGATCAAGATCGAGATCCTACAAAAATCTAGATCATTTTTAAGAAGTGGGATCATAAAATCGTAAGATCTTAAGATCGAGATCGACATCTTAATAACTATGCTACTAGCCATTATTTCTTACTTCCTCCGTATTCAAATGTTTCTTACATACCCACTTTTCACGCAGTCCAATGCACATTTTAAACCATTAATAACTCAAGTTCGGTACAAGTGAAAATTCTAAAAGTTCGATATTTAAAAACTACTCGACGAGACGAATCTAACAAGATCCCACTTGACTATATTTTAATTTGTATAACTATGATAAAACTTTAAGTAAAAGTTTATGGGTAAATAGTAACACATTACTCTTTGTCAAAAACATACGAAAACGGAGGTAGTATATCCAAATATTGTTTACACTATCATATCATGCCTCAATTGAGATACTATCTTCCACGGAGCAACCCAATTCCTCTTTTGGGCCTGTTTTATGGGCCTCTTTATTTCTTCCCCATAAAAAGCTGTAAAGCCCAATAACGAGCAGCCCACCGCCCAAAACACTGCGTCAATCAAACAGTATACATACAAAATTGATTAATCGATCGGTACGTTCCAAGAAAGAAATGGAAGAATGATGAAAGAAGAAGACACAACACAAACCTCCCCCAATGAAGAGCTTCGTCCAGAAAAAGTGCCGACAAAATGGCCGCCACAATAAGTGAAAGTGGACCAAAAATTGCACTAAAGACTGGACCTTTCTTCTCTATAACCCAAGATTGTACCCAATAAATGATCCCCATCACGACAACACCCTGCAAATTTAATTACTAATTTGTATCTCATCCATCCTTCCTTCACTCTTTCTTTCAAGGAAAAGAACAAAAAACATGGTGGAAACGTACACAGTACGCCACAGACAAGAGCTGAATGTTCCAACCGAGCTTCCATGAGGACAGTTTCCTCTCCACTGCTGCACCGTAAATTGCTGCAGTAATTGAACTGAATCCACTCTGCAGAAAACTGAGCCTCAATTTCCCTGGATACTGTTCCAACAATGGAGCCTATATACACCAAACAATATGGCGGCATTCAATGAAAATGAATCCCCAATCTGCTGGAGAAATTATCAATTATTACTATGAACTACCTGCAGAGTAAGCCACGTGGCATAGAAGAACTGCGACAGAATGGCGAGGATGGAGCCCTTTATCCATTGGTTTTTGGTGTGTGTGTTTTGTTGATCAGAGTAGTTATGGTGATGATTTGAGGAGGTGCCGAATAATAATAATAAAGGAGGGCCGCCTTTGAAGAAAGTGAAGGCCAGTGCTCCCGACAGCCCAAGTAGGGTTCCGACAACTTTTGCCATTCCGTGCCATTTGTTTATTTCCAGGTTTTCAATCCTTGTACAATAATTTGTTGGATTAATTAGTTTCGAGTTTCGGCCCTTTATTATGATGTTTTGTTCTTTTGTCTTTTCGAATTATTTTAGTGTACCTGAAACAAACGGCCATGACAAAGACAAGGCCAGGAACAATGCTAAATACGGCTGTCCCAAATGTGGCCGACGTATTCTCTAATCCAGCTAATAACAGATTCAAAGCCATGGTAAGCCTGAAATCCAATTTTGTTGCTTCTTGTTAGCTAGTACTGTTTATTACAGTAATAACACGCAAGAAAATTATTACCTCTACATACATGTGTATATTATATATATATATCTGTTAGATATTATATACCCGAGTGAAGCAATGACGAAAATCTTAAAGAAGCCAGTCCAAGTAAGAGGAGTCGTCTCCTTGCTGCATATATACAGAGTATGTGGCGGGCAACGTATATTAGTAGTACTTCGTATTTAACTATTTCAATTATTATCACATTGAAATAAAATAAATAAAATAATAAGGAGAGAATAAAAGAAAACCTTTTGCAGAAGAAGAACAGAAAGGGAAGCAACAAGACAGCGGTGGCGAATGCCTGACGGTATGTGACAAAAATGGAAGGTTTCATTCCGGCGGAGATGGCGGCTTTCGACAGCAGAACCATGCCGGCAAAGCTGCACTGCATAACCACTACGGCGACATAAGGCATCATCGCCGCCGCCGCCGCTGCTGCCTTCCCCATATCTAAATATAAATGGCGCATCATATGCATAATATGGATTGCTGATATATAAATGCAATATATATATAAGTGGCGTTGGCGTATACGTACATATTGTTAGAATGTCCCATCTAACGTATGCATCGCTTATTATACCTTGGAATATCCCCTATTTTTATGAACACGAGTCATTTTACACAGTGGCGAAACCAGAAATCGTAATAAGGAGGGGCCGATTTCACTAAAACAAAATTTATTAAAAAAATAAGCCAAAATCAAATGCAAACTATTTTAAAATATCATTCAAATAACATTATATAAAATAATAATGCAAACTTAACTTCAAACTGATGGAGAAGAACGTCCACAATCAACAGTTACAAAAACTAACCCAAAACCAAATAAAAATCCATTTTATTTGCATATTTTTTCTTTTTAAAAAAACTTACCGGGATGGAGATAGATACGAGTTAGAAATTCCTCATATTCTTTCTTTTCTTTGTTATTATTGCATTATTCCTACTTCAAACTCATAGTTTAATTAGAAAATAATTAGACTTAAGAATTCGATTTGTAATGATAGTGCATTGGTGATGGAATGGAAAAAAAAAAAAAAACCTAGTGGAGAGGAAAGCGACACAAACCCTAGTATAGCACAAACTTTAATTCAATATAAGCGGCCAAGAACTATTGAATTATAAATAATTGTGGGCTTCTTAAAATTTAAAAGAACAAATAATTAACTAATGGGTGAACCATACTTTAGTATATCTAGCATATACTGTAAATATAAATATATATATATATATATATATATATATATATAATATAGTACTTATTATATAGTATAGGCTTTGTGGCAAATTTAAGGAGGGGCTCAAGCCATTCCAATGGGCAATTTAGATCTTCTTTCTAATATGGTATTAGTCATATGTACCAATTTGTGTATCTCGAGATGAATAACATCTCGTTGAGGAGTGTTAGAATGTTGCACATCGCCTATATTTTGGGATATCCCCTGTTTACATAGGCATGTGTCGATCTACTTATCACCAATGGATTTTCCATCTTTCTAACAAAATGGCCAGTGAGTTGATATATTTTCAAATAGGGAGAGGCTGATTACCACTCAAACTCACTGACCTCCTTATAACTATTTTAATAATAATGTTACAATTGAAATTTTAAAATTTCAAGCTATACAATTGAAATTTTGACCAAATATTTAATAAATGCATGGCTGTTGTCTTATGTCATAAAATACTGGAATTTAATTCGATGGTTGTCTTCGCCGTCATTCTTTTATAGGCATGCCAAATCTATATATTAGGACACGAAGATGGATTTTTAACCATACTTATATGATATTTTGGAATTGGGTTAAGTTATCTAGGGTGGAATTTTAGTAATATATTTTTTTATGAGTCATTAAAGGTCTGGGAAACGGTAATTTTAGTATATTTAATACTTTTATTATAAAAATATATGTGTATAAATACTACCTTCGTCTCACCATACATGTCCTGTATGACTTTTTGATATTATTCATTGTTCAACTTTGACTAAATTATATTGCATGTTATTGTTCATTTTTTTATATTGTTTATACTCCATGCATGATTATTTAATTTCTTTTTGTCTTTTATAGTGTAAATGTATTTTTTGTTAACCAACAACCAAATCATTTATATCACAATATTCTAAAGCCAAATGACTAGCCAATTAATTAGTCCAATCTAATTAAGATTCAATGGAAAAAGTAAATGTTCGTATAGTTTACTTTAGGAAATTTTTCAGGGACAAAATTACAAGACCGGCCATGTTAGGGACAAAATTAAGCAAAGTGAATAATAATGTCCGGATCACTAATATATATATATATATATATATATATATCAAATTTTTTGTTGATGCGTTTATCAGGATATCGATTATATTATTAAGATTTGATTTGGGAGCTGAATCCACAAATATTGAATTAATAATTTATATGTGTTGAATAAGTACTTTATATGTGCTGAGTGTTTTTAGACAACTCAAACACCATTAAATACTCAGCATACATCTCTTTAACACCTAACACACACACTTCATCGGGTCAGCACGCCAGTACCTGATATAATACTCAGTACTCAGGCTTGAGAAGTGAAGTGATAACATAGTTTGAATTAAAAACTAGAAGGATGTAGACAGGGGTGTCAATTTGGACAGGAACCCGACCTACACGAAAAATTTTAGGTTTGGGTTTAGTCATTTTGGATTTTTTTCAAATCAGGTCGACCCGATACCCGACCTGAAATATTATACCACCTGCTCAACCTGACACGAACACGACCCGAAACATGAAATTATGTCAATTTTGGCCTATAACCCGAAAAAACGAACACGAACGACACGAAAAATTTCAGGTTTGGGTTTGGTCATTTTTTGTTTTTTCCGAAATCAGGTCGACCTGATCAACTCGACACGAACACAACTCGAAACCTGAAATTGACACCCTAGGTGTAGTGTAGTGTAGGTGTGGGTTCTTGGGGGTGGATCATGACATCATCCATGCTTCTTCAATTCATTTATTATTTTTTTTTTCATTTTTAAAAAAGTTATATGGAAAATAGGAAAGGGGAAAATGAAATTGTTGGACGAGTCGAGTTTTAACTTTGCTAACTTTACTAACTAAAGGGGAGTATTATTGCATTAATAGGGACTACTCCCAACATTCCACTAATTTATAATCTATGATGCAATAATAACACGAGTGATTTTAGAGTTCAAGATTCAATTCATGCCCTGAAAAAGAATAATGCATGCCTCAAAATATATATGTATTGAACGACCAAATCCTTTATATCACAATATTCTAAAGCCAAATGACTAGCCAATTAATTAGTCCAATCTAATTAAAATTCAATGGAAAAAGTAAATATAATGTTCGTATAGTTTTACTTTAGAAATTGGGACAAAATTACAAGACCGGCCATGTTAGGGATTTTGTCCTGATTTCGAGTATACATTGAATACTAATTAAATTAATTAATAAACTGCAAGATATATAGATGCTCTAACACAGAAAAAGCACCCAAAGCAAAATCATGCCAAATCTTATTCCATCCAATGCTTTTTCTTCAAAAGCATAGTCATAGAAAATTCATTAAAATGTAACGGAATAAGCGCATTGATGAATATATTTAACTTTGTGAATAATATTTTTTTATATTTATTTCCTTATTTACTCCTGGCCCTCAACTATATAAATACATTGGGATGATGATTTGTCCAATTGGCAAAATTCCTTCCTTCAAACTGTATGTTTGGGGTTGCGATTCCCCACCAGACCCCATATTCCTCCCCTTTTGTTCCTTTTTAGTTTGTGTGGTATGAGTTTCCACCACATTTCTCTGGTTTCAGCTTCGCAAAAAAGAAACAAAAAAAAAAGAAAAAGAAAACTCTATAAAGTAGTATAGCATATAATTTGTCTTAAATTAAAACCAAAATGTAATAAATACTTTTTTTCATTTTTTTAAAGTTTTGCATATCTCATTTTCATGCATGTAATCCAGTACGTATTTAAACCAATAATAATTCAAGCCAGGTACAAATAAAATTTATAGCTAGATGTTTGATTAAGTATTTAAAACTACAAGACGAAACGAAATCCAACAAGATGTCATTTGACTATATTTTTTTTCTTGTATTCTATCATAAAAATCAAAGTTAAAGTGCCTCAATTTGAAAAGGGTTTGGGAACTTATCCTAGTGGTCAAGTCCCCCGGCTCCCAACTTATAGGTTAGGGGTTTGAATCCCCACCCGACTCCCTATCCCTCCCTTTGTTCCATTTGTAATTTGTGTGTCATGGGCTCCCACCACTCTTTTCCAGATCTTTAATGGTTCCTCAAAAAAAAAACAGTTAAAAAAAAGTCAAACTAATATTTTTTTTTTTAAAAAAAAAAAGGAGTACTACGTTACAATTATTATTCCAGTCTTTTTACACTACGTTACAATTATTATTCGGATCCTCCGCGGAGCAGTTCAATTCCTCATTTGGGCCTTCTTTTTGGGCCTCTTTATTTTTGCCCCATAAAAAACTGTACAGCCCAATCACCAGAAGCCCACCACCCAAAATACTGCGTCAATCAAAGACAATAGAAAATCGATTAATCTTTAAGGTGAAGGAGAAGAAATAAAGGAAGAAGGAAAGAAAAACAGTACTACTAATGCAAGAAGACACTAACCTCCCCCAATACAGAGATTCGTCGAGAAAAATTGCTGACAAAATGGCTGCCAATATAAGTGAAAGTGGACCAAATATTGCACTAAAGACTGGACCTTTCTTCTCAATAATCCATGCTTGTGCCCAATAGCTTATCCCCATCATAATAACACCCTGCAAAAAAATTTAATTATTTACTTCATCCATCTTGAAAACAACACAATTACACCAAAAAAAAAACAAAAAAAACAAAAAAAAAAAAACAAAACAAAAGCTAGAGTAGATGGAAGCCTACACAGTATGTCACTGACAAGAGTTGAATGTTCTGTTAAAAGTTGGAGTAATTTGCATCTTGGAAGTATGAGAGTCAAGTTCTTAGCTTTGGAAAAATAAAGTCATCCTAAATAAATAAGCATTGAATTGTATTTGACTGTCATTACATTTCCATCTAGAATTTTCCTTTACATTGTATAAATTCTAGATGAGAGTTTGTATCCAGTGAGCAATTGAGTGTGCTGTAGCAACTCACAAATATATCTCAGTCAAATAAAATCATCTTGATCTTGCCTATCATTGCTTTCAAATCCAACAAATTTGGTATCAGAGCCTTGACTTGATAAGTTCTTACCCTATTCAAACACTCAATTTCATTTTCCTGCTATAAGTTTCCAATCTTGGCTTATGGCTTCCGTCACAGCATCATTGTTTCAATATTCTCCAAGTCAGGTACCTATTTTTGAAGGAGAGCACTACGACTACTGGTGTAGCCAAATGCAAACCTTCTTCATCTCACTGGACCTCTGGGACGTGATTGAAAATGAAGAACCATCTAACACTGAGGTTGAATCTGCCCAAGCACAAAAGGAGCGAATAAAAAAGGATGCGATGGCGCTACGGTACATTCAACAAGGTGTTGGCAAATCTATTTTTCCTCGAATCTTTGGTGTCACAACAGCCAAGGATGCGTGGGAAATTCTGCAGCAAGAGTTCGAAGGGACCGAAAAAACGATTGCCTTGAGACTCCAGTCCCTATGGCGAGATTTCGATAATCTCAAAATGGATGATCGAGAGACAGTCCGAGAATTCTCATCTCGAGTTTCGGAGATTGTGAACCAAATCAAAAGTTGTGGCGATACAATTCAAGACAAAAGAGTTGTGGAGAAAATTTTGCGGTGTCTTCCACCGAAGTTCGATCATGCAGCAGCAGCCATTGAGGAGTCAAAGGATTTATCAGCAATGACCATGTATGAGTTAACAGGTTCACTTCTCGTACATGAGCAAAGGATTAATCGTTCGGCTAATCCATCGACTGAGCAGGCCTTTCAATCAAAGCAAGAATTTGTTAACAAAGGGCAGGCAAGTCAAAAGAAAGGAAACTTCAAGTGGCGTAATAATCAGAAGAATAAAAATTGGAAAGGAAAGGCAACTCAAACTGTCAATGATAGTTCTTCTGGTTGTATCATTTGCAAAAAGACAAATCATGAGTCTAAAGATTGTTTCTTTAGATGCAAGAGATGCAAGATCCCAAATCACTCTCAAAGAGATTGTTGGTTCCAGAATAAAGGAAAGTCTAAAGAAACAGAAGATGCGAAGTTCACGGAGCAGCCGAGTGATGAAATCCTCTTCTACACAGGTACTGAAGGTGAATCCGAAATCATATGGTATCTTGACAGCGGCTGCAGCAACCACATGTCAGGCAATCGTGACCTTTTTGTCTATCTAAATCCGAATATAACATCTCAAATCATTCTTGGAGATGGATCACGGAGAGGTGCCGAAGGGAAAGGAACCATTTCTATTCAAACTAAGAATGGTGACAGGAAACTCATCACTGAAGTCCTTTATGTACCAAATCTTTCTCACAACCTGCTAAGTGTTGGTCAGTTGATGCAAAAGGGGTTCTCGGTTCTTTTTGATGAAGAAAAATGTGAGATTCTGGATAAAGGGAAAAATGTGGTTATCGCATATGCTGAAATGAAGAATAAGGTATTCCCTCTCATGATGCCAGTACATTTAAATAATGCTTTTAAAGTGGATACTTCAGATTTATCACATCTATGGCACTTGAGATATGGCCATTTAAATAATGGTGGATTACACTTGTTGAAGACAAAGAATATGGTGGTTGGACTTCCTGATATCCAGAAATCTAACAAAATTTGTGAAGGTTGCATATTTGGAAAAATGCACAGGCTCCCATTTCCTGAAACATCTTGGCGAGCAAAGGCACCATTGGAGTTGGTTCATTCAGATATCTGTGGACCTACACAAACTCCAACTCCTGGAAACAAGAGGTATTTTATTCTCTTTGTCGATGATTATACAAGGATGATGTGGGTCTATTTTCTCAACCAAAAGTCAGAAGCTTTTTCCACCTTCTTGCAATTCAAATCTCTTGTGGAGAAGGAAAGTGGTCATTCTATCAAGACCTTGAGAACCGATCGTGGAGGAGAGTTTCTCTACACACCATTTATGGAGTATTGCAAGACTAATGGAATAAGGAGGCAGCTGACAGTGAGCAGAACACCGCAGCAAAATGGAGTTTCCGAAAGGAAAAATCGCACGATTGTGGAGATGGCAAGGAGTATGTTGAAAGGAAAAGGAGTTCCAAATCAATATTGGGCAGAAGCTGTTCACACGGCTGTGTATATTCTCAATAGATCCCCAACAAAAGCTGTTCGGAATAAAACTCCATACGAGGCGTGGCATGACCGAAAGCCAAGAATCAATCATCTAAAAGTTTTTGGCAGTATTGTTTATGCTCTTACTTCATCTCAGAATCGTGAGAAGTTTGATGAAAAGGGACAAAAACTTGTCTTTGTCGGGTACAGCGACGAATCCAAAGGTTACCGTCTGCTTGATCCTGTTGTGAATAAAATAATTGTGTCTCGAGATGTCATATTTGATGAAGAAGCAGCATGGGATTGGAATCAAAAGCAAGCTTTGGAGCCCGTGTTTTTGGAGGATCCAGTGGCATCTCAAACTCAAATTGGTGTCTCTCAAAATGAAGAAGCTGATGAAGAAAGTCCACCAAGGAAGACTCGCGCTCTCACTGAAATATATGAATCATGTGAGTTTGGATTATTTTCTGCTGAGCCTCAATCATTTGAAGAGGCATCAAATGAGCAATGCTGGACAAAGGCCATGAACGAAGAGATGTCCACCATTGAGAAAAATAAAACTTGGGAGCTCGTTGATTTGCCTGAAGGGAAAAAGGTTATCGGGCTAAAATGGGTTTATAAAATAAAGTACAACGAACATGGTGAAATACAAAAGTACAAAGCTCGGCTCGTCGCGAAGGGCTATTCTCAACAATCTGGAGTTGACTTCACCGAAACTTATGCTCCAGTGGCCCGAATTGAGACCATCCGCACTGTTCTTGCATTGGCCGCTCAATTGGAAGTGCCTGTCTACCAACTTGACGTAAAATCAGCGTTTCTAAATGGTGAAATCCAGGAGGAAGTTTTTGTTGAGCAGCCTGAGGGTTATAAAATCCAAGGGCAAGAAGCTAAAGTTTATAAATTGAAGAAGGCGTTGTACGGGCTAAAACAAGCTCCACGAGCTTGGAATAGCAAAATTAATGGATATTTCATTGAAGATGGTTTCAAACGCAGCCCAAGTGAAGCATCACTTTATGTTAAACATTGTGATGACAACTTCCTGGTTGTGTGCCTCTATGTTGATGACTTAATATTTTTTGGTACTGACAAGTCCATGACAGAGGCATTCAAGAAGAATATGATGGCCAAGTTTGAGATGACCGACTTGGGGTTGATGCAATATTTTCTTGGGATCCAAGTGAAGCAACAACCTGGAAGAATTTTCCTATCTCAGGAGAAATACATTGATGATCTCTTGAAGAAATTTCATATGAGCCAGTGCAAGCCTGTTACCACTCCAATGGCATTGAATGAAAAATTGCAAGTTCATGACAATGCTGAAAAAGTTGATGCATCACTCTATCGACAATTGGTTGGTTCGCTGCTATATCTCAACACAAGGCCGGACATCACTTATTCGGTGAGTATTCTATCCAGATTTATGAGTGAACCAAGCAAAATTCACTTTACAGCAGCAAAAAGAGTTCTAAGGTACTTAAAGGGTACAAAGGATCAAGGCATTGAATTCAAGAAAGTAAATGATCCAAAGCTTATTGGCTACACAGACAGCGATTGGGCTGGATCGCTTGATGATCGAAAGAGCACATCTGGATATATTTTTTGTCTTGGATCTAATGTGATTTCATGGTGCTCCAGAAAGCAAAAATCTGTTGCTCTATCCTCTGCCGAGGCGGAATATATTGCAGCGACCGATGCGGCGTGTGAAGCGGTGTGGCTAAGACGCATCCTGGAAGACTTGAAGTTTGTGCAGAATGAGCCGACAACAATACACTGTGATAATATGTCCGCAATAGCAATGACCAAAAATCCTGTGTTTCATGCGAGGTCCAAGCACATTGAACTCCGTCATCATTTCATTCGGGAGTTGGTGAATCGGGAAGAAATTTGTGTTAGTTTTATTCCCACTGATGATCAGCCAGCAGACATGATGACCAAGGCTGTGACGTTGGAGAAGTTCCAGAAATTCAAGAAGCAACTCAAGATGGCAAATTAAGAGGGGGTGTTAAAAGTTGGAGTAATTTGCATCTTGGAAGTATGAGAGTCAAGTTCTTAGCTTTGGAAAAATAAAGTCATCCTAAATAAATAAGCATTGAATTGTATTTGACTGTCATTACATTTCCATCTAGAATTTTCCTTTACATTGTATAAATTCTAGATGAGAGTTTGTATCCAGTGAGCAATTGAGTGTGCTGTAGCAACTCACAAATATATCTCAGTCAAATAAAATCATCTTGATCTTGCCTATCATTGCTTTCAAATCCAACATGTTCCAACCGAGCTTCCATGAGGACAAATTCCTCTCCACTGCTGCGCCATAAATTGCTGCTGTAATTGAACTGAATACACTCTGAAGAAATGCTAGCCTCAATTTCCCTGGAAATTGTTTCAACAATGGAGCCTGCACCACAACACGTACAATATGGGAATGAAAGAAACCGAATCCATTACATAAGAACCCAAAAAAATTTTCAATAATCCATTACAGAAGATGATTAATTACCTGCATAGTGAGCCACAAGGCATAGAAGAGGTTTGATACAATGACGAGGAATGAGCCCTTTATCCATTCTTCTTTCGTGTGTGTCTTTCCATGTACAGAATTATTATGGTTAGGGTTTTGGTGATTTGAGTTGTTGAATAAAAGAGGGCCCTTGATGAATGTGAAGGCCAGTGCTCCCGATAGCCCTATTAGGGTTCCAAGAACCTTGGCCATTCCATGCCTTTTGGTTATTTCCAGGCTTTCAATTCTATAATAGTAATAGTTTCGGTTAGATTAGTTCCCAGCTGTTTCAAGCCTTTAGTATATCTTCTTCTTCTTCTTTTTTATGAAATAAAATTTTAGGGTATACCTGAAACAAACAGCCATGACAAAGACATAGCAAGGAACAATGCAAAATGCAGCTGTCCCAAATGTGGCAGATGTATACTCGAGTCCAGCTAATAATAGATTCAAACCCAAGGTAAGCCTGAAAACCATTTTTGTTCCTTGTGAGATAGGAGTTCATTTTTGTATCCATCAATAGGTATGTGTAATAATGGAATAGATACTCATATAGTAGT
The DNA here is from genome assembly GCA_030278955.1 of Hygrophila difformis. Lineage (NCBI taxonomy): Eukaryota > Viridiplantae > Streptophyta > Magnoliopsida > Lamiales > Acanthaceae > Hygrophila > Hygrophila difformis. The sequence continues at coordinate 1,675,633 of JAOANR010000011.1, forward strand.
GTAAGCTTCACTGTTATCCAATTTGATCCATAAAGTATTTAATTATCTCAAATGGTCTTCTAACATTCATATTTCAGCCGAAATAGTCCCAAATGCATTTAATATTTAATTTTAGACCCTTAAATTTTTAAATTATTCACTTTTACCCCAAAAAGTTTTATTTTTTGCATTGTCTTTATTGCATATTTATATTTTAAAAATTAAGGAGTAAATTGCAAAATTTAAAAACTGATTTTGGTGTAAAAGTGGACGATATAAAACTTTAAGGACCTAAAATTGAAAATTAAATACATTTAGGACTATTTCGGCTAAAATATTAAAACTACAGGACCATTTGAGATAATCAAATACTTTATGCATCAAATTGGATAATAGATAAACTTACAGGACTATTTGGATATTTATTCTGTGTGTAATAGTAATTCTATATACCCGGATGAAGCAACCAAGAAAATCTTGAAGAGGCCAAGCCATGTGAGAGGAAGAGACTCGTTATTGCTGCATATATATATATATATATATATATATATATATATATATATATTCATATTATGTTTCAACAGCTTATTTGTGGCTAAAAACATACAGAATTAAACAAGAGTACAATATGCATATGTGAATGTGTAACAATTCATGAATTCATCAATTAACAGGTTCAAGTTCAACAACAGAAAGAATAGAGCAAAACCTTTTGAAGAAGAAGAAGAAGAAGAGTCCAAAAGGAAGCAAGACAGCAGTGGCGAATGTCTGTCGGTATGTGACGAAAATTGAGGGTTTCATTCCTGCTGACATGGCAGCCTTAGACATAAGAATCATGCCGGCAATGGTGCACTGCACTACTACCACCGCAACATAAGGTTTCACTGCCTCTGCTGATGTCTTCCCCATATAGAAACTATGTATAGTATGCCTCAAATGATCAGAATGGCTGTGGAAACTAATAAGGGCTTATGCTGTCTATAAATAGAAATGTTGAGGAGGCTGTAATAGATATGTGCATGTCAGCAGGGGGATCTACATGGAAGTCAGGACCCATTTAAATTGATGTTTATATTTGGCTTAGTTTGGTGTACAATTATCTTCAATTTTAACCCAATTTCCGTTAATATTATTAGTATTTGTTTTATACCTGTTGCAACTAGGGGTGTCAATTACAGGTTTCGGGTCGTGTTCGTGTCGGGTTGATCAGGTTGTATAATATTTCAGGTCGGGTTTCGGTCGACCTGATTTGGGGAAAAATCCAAAATGACTAAACCTAAACCTGAATTTTTTCATGTCGTTCGGGTTCGTTTTTTCGGGTTATGGCCAAAATTGACACAATTTCAGGTTTCGGATCGTGTTTGTGTCAGGTTGAGCATGTGGTATAATATTTCAGATCGGGTTTCGAGTCGACCTGATTTAGGATAAAACCAAAATGACTAAACCCAAACTTGAAATTTTTCGTGTCGGTCCGATTCGTGTTTTCGGGTCGTGCACAAAATTAACACCCCTAATTGCAACAATAGTATATTCAATTTTAACCTAATTAACCAAACATTGTTGACCTGAGCGGCATGAGGTTCTGACATCGGTTCTGACATCTTAAACAAACGTTTTGAATTAACATAGCTACAACTTAAATATATTATTGCATGTTAGCACGTGGCTATTTAATTTGGGTAGGATAGGAACACAGTGCTAATTTGCTATTGATGCCATGCCACGCCATAGAAATAGCCTGCCTACCTGATTAAATTAATAAAGCATTAAAAGGGCTAATTTAAACATTATCTACATAAATTGATAAAGGAATTGTAAGTATATATTAAATTTGGTGTCCTATTTAGTTTGAAAATTTAAGCTACGATCATTTTTATTTGTACTCCTAGCAATGTATACATCTCTCCATCATCAAATTTATATCTTTGCCTGAGGTTGATAAATGTTTCGTTTAAATTGTTTATAATCTCCCCATTCCCTAGCTACAGAACCTGCAACTACAATTTTTCAAGATACGGTATTTTGACTCAAACAATTAAACCAAATATTTAAATAATACTATTATACATGGTTGTCGTCTTTTTTCTATAGTATATGATAAAATATTGGCATTTTAATTAATGGAGCCCCAAAGGTACGGACGATTAGGGTAGGCAAACCTGGTAGATAAATATTTAATGAATTTGATTAAATATTCAGCTCTGCCCATTTAATTAATCAACACGGTGATCTCTAGTTGACATGCATTCGGAGCCGTGTTCATTTTGATGTAGAACCCTGAATAGACGACCCTTAATTAATTACAATTATCTAATAATAAAGATACTTTTAAACATTGTCTACATAAAAGATATTATTGTGAGATTGAATTTGGTCTATAAGAATAACTTAAGTGTTCAATTCAATTCTGATGTCCAATTTTGGCTCTGTTTGGGAATTAACTGTTAGCTGTTAACTGATTCTGTGAGTAATAATTAGTTAAAATTAGTTGTTTGATCATTTCGAGACTAACATTTGGCCTAGAATAAGTTAAAATCAAAATGTTACTATTTGCAGCGGTTTCAAAAAGAACTTATTGAACACTGTTTTAAGTTATTTTTGTCTTTTAAAGTAAGCTATTTTATCTCATATTGTGCAGTCATTTTATCTTCTTGCAACTAAAATTATGTATACAATCTCGTGGTATGACTTATGACATGTATCTTACTCCCTCCGTCCCGCGAAAGTTGACGCGTATTCCTTTTTGAGCTGTCCCACGAAATTTGACACGTTTCATTTTTAGATAAATTAAATTAATATAAATATAATTAGAATCTTAATGGTTTCTAAAAACCCATTAAAAGTAATTACTTTAACTATTCTGCACAACTCCCAATACATTTTTATTTTTCTATACAAATCCCTTACATTTCTTTAATTCTCCATATCTCAAAATAGGTATAAATAAAAATTATATAAAATATATATTCTAAAACTAGACACCTAGACGATTCTAACAAGACCACCCTTGAATATTTTTTTCTAATTAAATCATTACCATAATATTAAGTCAAAGTTAAACAATAAGTAAAGTGAAAATTCATTAAAATTTTAAACACAAATACCCACAACACTTTAACCATTAAACCCCACTACATAAATTACCGTGCCCAAAAGAAACGCGTCAACTTTCGCGGGACGGAGGGAGTATAATTTATAAAATTGAAATAACTAAATACATTGACTCATCCCCTACATAATTGAACTGTATAAATATTTAATTCAATCCATGTGTACCACCATGCATCTGTCTCCGATATATATCTACCAAATTCTTCAAAGGCCGTAAGTGTAATTTTTCAGCCCACACACATGAGCAATCATAATACGTACTCCCTCCGTCCCATATTTATCTTCTTACTTTCCGTTTTTGGACGTCCCACATTTATCTTCCTACCCCAAAAAGGGAATTTTTTTTACTAAAATGTCCCTACATGTCCATATATTTACAGACAAACCAATCCTTAATTTTACTAACAATTGCACTACAAGACAAAAAGAGACAAATTTACCCCTCAAAAAGTACACATGAAAATAATAAAATACAACTTTCTTAAACTCCGTATCTACAGTGTCGAAGAAGATAAATATGGGACGGAGGGAGTATAAATAAATAGCAGTGTCAAATTTCACTTAAAAATTCAATGGGTAGGGAGTGTATGATGTATAATTAAGGATTATATCTTTAGCGTTGTTGTTAGACAAAATCTGTTACTGTTATTGGATTCAATAAAATCAATAGTCGAATGCTTAATTAATACTTATATTTCCTGAAAGAAATATGTGCCAGAGTACGTATAAGAATCAACCAATTTTTTTTTATTTATTACCACAGCTTCCGTGATACACATTGGGCCGTTATTTTTTTTTTTTGGTACACAGGCCCAATATAAGAAACTGGCGACAGTAATTTTTCACTTATAAGAAATTAATGGAAGCCCGTTAAGGATTCCTCTATTTCTTTTCTTCTTTTCCTTTTTGAAATGGTTCGACATTATTTTTTGTTAGTATTAGAGTAAACCAATAAATTAATTTGGACCTTTTAGAATTTCAAAAGTAACCTTCAGGTACAGGAGTGACGCTAAATAACTCTTCAAAAGCCTAATTTAGTCACCGGTCATCACAAAGAACGACTCCAAATTGTTTTTAAATTAATTAATATCATCAAATTGCAGATACTTTATTACACTTTCAAATCCTCATACAATACTTGATGAAGCTTATGAAAAGTCTTTAATTTACTTACTTACAGAAAACGTAGCCAGCGCGCACAGCACAATAAACAAAGTTTCAATTACATGCCCTTACTGCAGTTTCACTTTCATGTCCTTTCCTTACTGTCCTTACTGCATTTCATCATTATTAACCAAATAATAATTGTCAAACCATACATGGTGAGAACCCCCCCCCCCCCCCCCTTCTCTATATATATATATAGTATTTTTTTTGCTCACTATATATAGTATATAGTGAGCAAACAAGGATAACTTTTAAGCTAGGGAGGAATCTTGAATAAAGATTGGTCAAGGGGATTAAATTTACATTATCCCTTTTTTTTATTTTTTTGTAAAAAAAAGGGCCCCAAACGAAATACTAATTTCCATATATACATAGTATAATTCAACTTGGAACTATGTGTCTATGTCATATACAGTATTTCAATTTTTTGTTTTCCCTCTAAAACCAAAAACTTGTAGTAAAAGGCAAACTATACATGTAATGATGCTGAATTGCTGATGAATAATTTTCACCATGTACAAAATCTTTATCATGATGGCAAACTATAGTATTTTCTAGTCGTGTAATTAAGGAGCAAATAGTTTGTCTTGGAGAGAATATTAGCTTAAATTAATAATTTAATGTTGATCGATTTCTAATTTTTTTTTAAAAAAAAATTAGGTCCAAAATAGCTTAAATTAATATTTTAAGAAAAAAAAAACGTAAATGCAAACATATGAAAAGAATATGTTGAAAATGTAAATCCGCTGTGTAGTTAGATTCTGCTTTCCTTGCTCTTTTTTTTTTTTTTTTTTTTTTTCGCTTTCTTCTTTTCCCCTTTGTTTCCCGGCTTCGGCTCATCAAAAAAAAAAAATGCAAACATATGAAAAGAATATGTTGAAAATGTCGTTAAGTTATGATGACTCAGCAAACACGAAATCCATCCAGCTTACAATAAGGCTAATTAAGGATATTGTTACAATCCATTGATTGTTAGAAATACGCATGGCATTGTTTAATTACTTGCACACACAATATATAATTAAGCACGTGACTTTTTCTTCTTTTTTTTCCCCTTTTGCTGCAAATGACGTCCAGCGTTGGTAAATAGAAGAAAAAACATGCAGATCCATATGGATCAGTATAAATAATAGTACTCCTTAATTAATCCCACACTATCTGCAATCCGCACTACAAGAAATTCGCGACAATGCGATGAATTTGGCGACGAAATTTTATTGAAGTCTTCGCCTAAAACTTCGTCGCCTAGCGGATTTCGTCGCCTTGTTCGTCTTCTAGCGCTCTAGGCGACGAACAAGGCGACGAAATCCATTCGTCACCTATCCGCGAAATTTTTATAGTGCCGATTAGTGGCGGATTCAGAAAACTTTTTAAGTGGTGTCGCAAAAAGTAGTAGTAGCTATATTTAAATTAGGGATGGTAATTACAACACAAAACTATAGAGGAAAACTTGGTTGAAAGGAAATATTGTGGTGTCACCATCAAAATTAAGTAGTGTCACCAAGCCTAATCTATTTAAATGTACCTTAAAATAACAATTTCATCTATTTAAGTGGTGTCCTATGCCACCCCTAAAATACATATACATCCGCCCCTGAATCCGATTAGAGTATGGAATAATGGAACATTCTGCATATCCGAAAGTATAATTATGTGATGAGTCGAAAATGCTATCATGCTCGGCCATTACCGTCATAAAACATCACAAATTCCATATGGGACATCACCGTCGTGGTATTGGCCATTGGGTCATCACAAAAACTTGATCCGGTAACGCAATCTACATATACAGATTTTACATGCTATCCATATCCGGTTTAGTGCTTAAATTAGTTTAATCACAGTGAATTAAAGTGAATTAATAAGGTTTTACACTTTTATCCAATTCATGTGGATATTAATTAATAAGGTTTAATCACGGTAATAGAAGGATGTTAATTAATACTTCTTCTGTTTTTTTTTTTTTTGCTACGGACCCAACCACCATGCAGTTCAATGCACATTTTAAACCATTAATAATTCAAATTCGGTACAAGTAAAAATTCTAAAAGTTTGATCTTTAAAGACTACAAGACGAGACGAATCTAACAAGATCTCACTTAGCTATATTTTAACTTGTATAATCATGATAAAACTTTAAGTTAAAGTTTTTGTGCGAATAGTATCATTTTTACAATATGTAGCTATCTTTACCAATGGGTAAAATCACTTTACCCATTCCTCCAACAAATTGGAAAACAAGATAATGAGGCATTTAATTACACCAATCACAATTAAGTCAATCGATGTGGACACTATGTTTGACACAAGAATCAAAATACAAGTAATAAGGAAATATCCGTAAATATTAAATGTGACATCTTATTTTTCACATTAAAATGAATGATGCATACATTATAATATTATATAAGTATATAACTAGATAAAAAGAAATTCAAAGAATTTCATTGATTGAATTAATTGCATAATTGGACAATATGATATTTGTAGTTGGACATTTGGGTCATTTGAGGAACAGCAGGCAGCAGGCACCACTGGTTTCAAATTATTTAATTTATTTAGTGGAGTAGTAGTACCTTCGTTTTTTTTTAAGTGTAACATTTTCCTTTTTTGAGTATTTTATAATAAATGTTACATTACCATATATGGAATACTTTTAAAGGTAAAAAGATTCTACTAAAGTATTTTTGTTCCTTGTATTAAATCCCGTGTCATTTCCTTATGTTACACTTATTTAGAAACGGATGGAGTATATAATAATAATAATAATTTTATAATTGTATATATGTAGAGAGTACATTCGACTTCAGAGAATCACATGGGTTTAATTTTGTACTGGTTGCAACATAGTTAGTTAGTTATATTTACTGCAATTCATCATCTATCTAAAGATGCCACGTTGTCATGTGCAATTTTTTTTTTTTTTTTTATATTCCCATCAGCATACATAAAATTAGAGAAATTTTAGATTTAGAGTTTTTAAGTGTATATGATTTAATTGATCAATGTAGTGCATTTAATCGAGCTATTATATAGATTAAAGTTTAGAAGGCCAATAAAAGTAATTATTATTATTATTTTACTTTAACTCCAAAAATATCATGTATTGGGGATGGGATTAGCCCAAGCGGCTAAGTCCATGAGTTTCAACCTTAGGTTGAGGGTTCGATTCTCCATCCGGCTCGTATCCCTCTCCTTTATCCCTTTGTAAGTTATGTGATATGGGCTCTCACCACCCTTTCTCTGGCTTCGACTCCTGCAACAAAAAATAAATAAATAAATAAATAAATATCATATATAGATTGTTCGGCAAAAACACATCGTTATATGTCAAGACTTTTTGTAGTATTTGCCAACACTCAAGTGTCAAAAAAATGTGTATACACACCCTCGGTTTATTGTGTTAATTATTTGAACCATTAACATAGTTGACACTGTTATTAAATTACTTTGGCTAAACAATTTAGCACAATAATATATGAGATAATTAAAAGAACATGATCAAATGGATATTATTGGATTCTTCTAATGTGCATTTGTTTAAAATATCAAATTTTCATAATTTTTACTTGTAACGTTAGTAATTATTAAAAGTATGTTTTAGATTGCATAAAAATAAAAAAAAAATGCAAATGTGAAAAAACCGAAATAGTATTGCACTAAAAACAAATGAAATAAAATAAGGGGGTATAAATTTGCATACTTAATAATTTTGTACTCTCCGTTTTTTTTAAGTGTACCATTTTGACTTTTTTTACTGTTTATTATGGTACTTTTTTTTGGTTATAATTATACAAGAAAAAAATATAGCCAAGTAAAATCTTATTGGATTTGTCTTATTTTGTAGTTTTTAAATATCAAATTTTTATAATTTTTAATTATACCGAATATGAGTTAGTGATAATTTAATGTGCATTGTCATATGTGTAAATGAGAAACGTTACACATAAAAAAAATGGAGTAAGTATATATATTAATTATCAATTCGATGGTTGCCTATTAATATATATATATATACTTCCTCTGTCTCATTTTAATTGTCACGTTTGACTTTTTGGCATTATTCAATGTTTAACTTTGACTCAAATTTTTATCATAGTTATACAAGAAAAAATATAATCAAGTAAAATCTTGTTAGATTCGTCTAATCAGTTTTAGAATATCAAATTTTTATAATTTTTTATCATACACAATTTAAGTTATTAACCCTTAAAAATATGTATCGGCATGTGTGTCCAGTGCGTCCCTAGCAAAAACAGTGAGACGGAGGAAGTATAAATATAATATAATGTCGTTAACTTGACATTCAAACTCACAATGAAGGGACGAGAGTTTAGCACAAGTAGTTAGTCTCTTGACCTCCAATATTCCCCACCGCCCCCCTATCCCTCCCCTTTTATTCACTTTCTGATTTGTATGGCATAGGCTCCCACCAACCATTTCCTAACTTGTATAGGCTGTTCAGGGAAAAAAAATCCCAATTAATGCTAAAATTGCAAATTTGTAATCTAACTCATAAGTGTCAATTTTCAACTTAAACCTTTTAACAATAATTTATATAATTACTTGTATGTATTAGCTAACATGTTTTTATTACCAAATTAATTACTAAATACATTCGTATGCATATTAAGAAAAAACTCTACTTTTTCAGTTTTAGTTTCCATAATTATACAAATATGTGCATGCAGATGGTGATGTTACCATTATTTATTGGATCATGCATTCCCAATTTATAAAAAATTTCCCCAAAAAACACGAAAACCAAGTAGACATAACAATCGTCATAGCTAACTAGCCATGTGATTATTTAAAATTGTTTTAATACTACAGAAAAAGAAAATGAAAATTAAACCTTTTATTCTTGAATTCCGTCAATATAAAAATGTTTTACAGACAGTCACCACATGCTCCCCAAACTTTTACCGATCGAATGAATATGGGAACTTGATGATCAGCATTTATGAATGTCCATTGGATAACTACTGTTGTTTAGGATTAGGGTTTCCATTCTGTCGTCTCAATAGTTTTTTTCTTATTCCTCAACATGACATAAAGTCAATGCCCATATTTGCCACAAAAATATGTACTTCATACTCTATACACAAATAAACCAAAAATTCAGCACATTCATACAACAGATCATATACTTATATAGGTAAATAACATTCAAAATAATAGTGGTAATAATAATCCAGTCTTTAACATTTACACTCCATGCATGCAATCAACCAAAAAAATTGAAAAGGAAAAAAAAAAAAAAAAGAAAGAAAGATAAAGAAAAACAGAAGTACAATTAAGTAATTACTATATGCCCCTCCTTATTACTGTTTTTTTTTTTTCGGATTTTAGTAATAAAGTTCTCTATTTCACACCTTACCCTTCACTATTTATTTTATTTTGCCCAAATAATAAATAATAACCTTCGGAGAAAAAAAAAAAAAAAAAAAAAGGGAACAAAAAACTAACCACTAGCTTCTGTAAAATTTTTCACTCTTTTTTGAATATTTTTTACCGCCGCCGCCGCCGCGTCTGCCGGACCCATCTCCGTTTTCTCCGCCCACTTGGTTCCTGCATAAAAATCTCACGATTCTTCCGCCACGTTCGCTACCGATGACGGCTGCTGCTTGTTCGCGATGATTTCGAACCCCAATCCGTCGTCGTCCTCGTCCTCGTCCTCCTCATCCTCGTCGTTGATGTTCCGATCGTCGCTTTCGTTGTCGCGATTATCCCGGTGCTGCATTGCGGCGTCGTTGGGAAGCTGCAGCCCCCGCTGCATATTCGGAAACGGCCACTGCTGCTCCGGCTGCGCCATTATCGGCGCCATCGAGCTGTTGCTCGCCGCCGCCGCCGGCTTCGATGGAAACGAGCCGAACGATTCCACGCCCCTCTCTTTGTATATCGCCTCCAGCTGGTGGAAGTAAGGGCACGTCTTGGCGTCCTCCGGCCGCTTCTTGTTGCTTTCCTTCACCTTCTTGAAGTACTTGTTGATATTCTCCCATTTCTCCTTGCACCGCTTCGAGCTTCGGTTGTATCCGATCTTCGCCATGGCGGACGAGATTTCCTCCCAGAGCGGGCCTTTCGGCCCGTTCTCTTGGTATTTTACATCCATGTTAGTTCGGAGATTTATCAGCGCCTGAACTTCGGCTTTCGGCCACCGCGACGAACTCGCCGGCGAGGATCCGGCGACTTCCCCGCCGTTGTTGTCCGGTTTCGAATTGGTGAACACTTTCGCCGGCGGCGGCACCGTGATTGGAGGCGGCGGCGGTTGTGTTGGTGCTGGTGGAGGTGGAGGTGGAGGTTCTGGTTGCTGCGGAGGCGGCGGCGGCGGATCGGCCACTGGAATTGGGAGATTGTGTTGATCGGTTACTTTTTGCAGAAATGCGATAACCGCCGCGTCTTTAGCGGCGGCGATGGATCTCTCCTGGACTAATAGGTCGTGTTCCCGATTCATTCTGGCGATTTCCTGGACACGCCAGGCTTCTTCCCTGGCCATTCGTTCGCGCTCGCGTTTCTCCAGTGTGTCGAGGAATTTCTTCTGCAGTTCCTCCTGTTTCTGAATGACGTCGCGCACCAGCCTGTGGAAGCAGTCCTTCCATTTCCGTTTCTTTCCGCGGCGTCTCTGGATGTCCTCGTCCGACGAGGTCGACGAGGAAGTGGAATCCGACATCAGCCCCCCCGGCCGGGATGCCGGAAAGCTGTTGTGACCTTGCGGGGGAACCGAGCTGTTCCTTATGTGCTGGATTAGCGGCGGCGGAGGCGGCGGCGGATGGGCGAGTAATGGGGAAGAATCGATCGGGATTGAGGCGGCCTGGGGAGGCACCACGCTCAACGGCGTCGGACTGATTGATGGAACAGTCACGTGAGCCTGCATTGCCGGAAGAGAAGCGGCGGCGGCGGGGCGCGGCGGGGTGAACGGATTAGGCGGCGGAGCGTTCTCTAGGGCTTCCAATTGATCGAAAAATCGGTAGGTTTTGCCGTCGGATTTTGCGGCGCGGCCGTCTTTTGTTCTCTTGTGGTATTTGTACACGTTCTCGAATTTCTCCCGGCATTTCTTGGCGCTTCGGTGGAATCCCAGGTCGGCCATTTTCCTGTAATGGTTAAAATAAAAAAAAAAATAAAAAAAAAAAATTGAATTGAGACAAACACAGAAAATAAGGAGAAGGAATTAACTGCACTGATTTGGAGAACAAACGGTAAGCGATTTTTTTAAAAAAAAAAAAAAGAAATGAAGAAAAGGGAAAAAGGTCGGGAGCAAAAATCGACTTAATTGTTGAGGGAAAGAAATGGAAAAAAAACTGGTCCCCCAGAAACGCGATTTAATCAAATTCTACTGTCGAGGCTTTTCTGTATTTGTGGAAACATGATTTCTGTAGTTCTGGAAATAAAACCGAACTGAAAGCGATGAAATTTATGAAAGCCTGTTGCGCAAGGAAAGACGAAAAAGGAAGGGATATGAATGAATGAATGAATGAATGAATTCAATAAATAAATTAAATGAACAATACTACAACAACACTTGAGTTCATCAAAATTCTGTCCCAAATTGGATGACAAAACAACCAAAACTCCTCCTGAATTCTTGCGGAAACGAAACCCTCAAAAACCAAAAACCCATAATTCAATGAAATCATACATATACCCAAACAAACAAACAAACAAACACTGCAAAAACACCACTTTCTACACAAAATTCAGGAAACCCCAAATATTCAATCAATCTGGACCAGTACCAGTACCACCACTGTATCCAATTCAATTCAATTAATGTAAACAAAGAAATACCAATAAATAATATAAAAAAAAAATTCATTTAATTCTGAATTTTACCTGGAAACTTCTTCCCATAATGGACCTTTAAGACTCGAGTCTCTAAACGCCACATCCATATCAGATCGAATTTTCAGCAAAGCCAATGTTTCTTGCCTCGGCCACCGGTTTCCTCCTCCGCCGCCGCCGCCGCCGCCACTTTCTTCCACCGGCCCCCCGCCCTCGCTGATGCCACCGTTTTCCCGTACAGCTTCCACCACCACCGCCGCCGCTGCTGCTGCTGCGGCTCCGCCGTCTTCGGAGCTCCTCATCATTCCCGACACACCAAGCATCACGCAAAAAAGGATCAGTCTTTCTTGATTCCGGCGATTGAAATTGAAAAAAAAAATATAAATTTCAAAAAAATTGATATAAAAATAAAATTAAAAACAAAAAAAAAATGAAATTTTTAGAAATGGCAAAAAGGGATGGGTGAATTCTGTGGGTTTTTATGAAGAGGGAAGGGTGTGGTGAATTGAAATAAATTAATTTGGGTGGGATCTCGCCTGTCAATCTCAAAAATATAAAATTAATTCAAGGAGAGGAGTAGTAGTAGTAGTGAGAGTTATTTTTATCTTTTTCCTTTTCAGCTGAGGAATCTTTAGCATTATTTTGATTGCCCTCTCTCTCTTTGGTAAAGAAAGGAAAAAAGCTTTCTTTATTTTATTTTCTCTTTTTCTTTTTATATTTTTATTTATTCCTTGCTGTATGTATAGCTGCTGCTAGCCTCCACTATTCCTCCTCACTTGTAAGATAAAAACATCTCTCTACATTCATAAATACTGTAATTGAAAATAAATAAATTAAAAAAAACAACTTGTACAGTATATTTGTATGTATGTACACGTATAAGTATTTTCTAACAGTTTGTGAGCCGCCTTCGTATGTAATTACAGGTATTTCTTCCATTTATTTTGTACATATGTCAATATCTCATGTAATTGAATTTTTTTAAATAAAATGAATTAATGTTAATATTAATTATTATGTAAATTATACTGCTTATTTTTAAAAAATTAAATAAATAAAAAAAGATCTGATCCCGTATATTTTTGGACAAGGGGCAGAAGGCGACGATGGTGATAATAAGATGGTTTTTGTCTGTCCAGCTAAATATAGTTAAAAGCCGGCCCATGTAGGTCATCTTTGCTGCCTTTTGGTATCTGGAATGACGAATTTGCCCCTCATATGTAACAAACACTCCATTTTTGATTGAGCTTAATCATGGATGCCATTTTATCTTATCATTCATTCTGCTTTTTTTTTTACTAAAATGCCCTTCCTGGATAAGAAGGTTATGATTTGGTGTTTTCTTAAAGGTGGATAAGAAGGTTATGCCATTTTCTGTAATGTTTTTTAGAGTTTGATAATGTATTACTATTCACACACATACTTTTATTTAAAATTTTATCATATTTATACAAATTAAAATATAACCAAGTGGGATCTTGTTAGATTCGTCTCATCGTGTAGTTTTTAAATATCAAACTTTTAGAATTTTTACTTGTACCGAACTTGAGTTATTAATAGTTTAAAATATGCATTGGACTGCATGAAAATTTGTGCCATATATAACATATGAAAACAGAGGAAGTACTTACTACTGCTTTTTTTTTCATTTCAAAAAAATTTAAAATGAAAATTGAGTTTTATGTATGTGTTGATGAAAGAAAAAATAAATTATTGGCTACTGTGTTGAAATATTATTAATAAAAATAATTGTTGGAGTAAACATTAGAAGCATTGTTTTTAACATGGATATATATATTTAATATGAATATTATTTAAGTAGAAGTGGAATATGATGAGAGTAAAAGTACTCAATAGTTAATTAGACATCATTTGATTAAAAAGTATATTCAATATATTTTAAATAAATAAGTAAAAAAAAAAAAAAAAAAAAGTATCATTTGTGTTTATAGTCTATACTATTTTCTTTTTAGAGCCATTCAAGGCCTGATAAGGGATGATGGGTGTCCATCCCAGACCAATTACAAATGTAACTATAGTCTATACCATTTGAATTCTATATTGATCAATTTTTTAAATTAAAACTACATACTACACATTAAACTATTTTACACAATATAGTGATAAATATACATGGCATATCCAAAATGATTTAACTTTATTTTTATTAACACACATTGAATATATGTAAAATTAAGTAATCGTGTGTAATATCTTAGGATGTATTGATGAGGGAATAGAGAAAAGTATGGTATTTGTGAGGCCACGTAGAGAGTGGAGGGTCACTGTTGCTATTTGACACCCATTGTTATCAATAGGTTTATCCAAAAATAAGTAAAATTGGCTGTATTTATGAATTTGATAAATTCTAAGTTTGGATATAATTTTATTACAATATTATGTATTTATGCTTTTTAAAATAACAAAAAGGCTATTCTTGAGCTCTTGACCCTATGATATTAAAATAATTTATGCAGGAAAATACATGACCCAAACATATCCCAAAGTATGTCTTTCAAAATATATATTTTTAAATTGTTATGAAACATATTGGAGTATAGTTTGTGTGTGTATATGAATAATACTTCCTCCGTTCCTAAATAAATGCAACATATCCACATTTCACGCAATCCAATGCACATTTTTAATCCATAATAACTCAAATTTCACATAAGTAAAAATTATGCAAATTTGATATTCTAAATCTATGCGATTAGACGAATCCAACAAGATCTCACTTGACTATATTTTATCTTATATAATTGTATTAAAAAGTCGAGTCAAAGCTACTCAATGAACAGTGATAAAAGTCAAAAGGTGCAAATAAAAAAGAACGGAGGTAGTATGATATACTCTATAATATTCCAATTTCAATTGTCAAATTAAATAAAAGACGAAAAGGAAAAAAGGGTCATTTTTAAAATGTGGGATCCATTTGTAGGTTGAATTTTCATTGTAGGCCATATATTATTATTAGGCAGTCATTTATGAATACAAGTAAATAGTGCCCATTTTCTGTTAGGCTCCAACCTACCCTAATAAATGGCATGAGATTTTAATTTAATTTATCTCCTTATACTATATATATTTAAATAAATAAACCCTTTTACTAATTTCTCACCATCATTTATTTAATATTGCCCTTTGTTGAGTTATTTACTTGCGTATTTAATTTGTAATGATTTATTTCAGATGCCAGTTGGGCTGCAGTCCTGGTATGCTGACAGGAATGTGAAATTAATTACCATACCAATTTTAATATTTAATCTTTATGTTATATATAATATATAATTGATTAATTATATACAGGATTATGTATCTAGATTATTCTTTGCTATCTGATCAGTGATGGTGGCCACCATGTTTAATTAATTGTGGCCATGTTAGTATTTATCATTAGACTGTAATTGAAAGGATAATTAATGCTTCTATAACCCTTAATTAATTTAAAATAGTGTAAATGCGATTAAGTTACTGTCCAGAAAAACTAATTTATGCATATCCGGAATTGCTATAGAATGTGGAAAGTGTGTTGTACTGTTTTAATTTAGTTTAATTATCTATTAATGACAATCAATCAGACAGTTAATATATTCCTGTAATTATGGCAGAATTAATTTGTTTCCATTCATATATGCATTATTATTTATGTGCTATAAACTTGCAGGCGTGTGAAGAAAATCCCAACACCCAAAAGCGATCCTGACGTTTCCGGTCATCCCTGCGAACAGTTATGTTGGATCTTAATGCCACGCCCTGTGAGGATTACAATAGTGAGGCATCACCAGGGGTGGTTTGTGTTGACGGATCCGTCGGATATAATGTGGTGGTTGGAAATAGCACGCCACTGACTCAAATTTCCGGCGAGGAGACATACATATGCGGTGATGCGGCTAATATAAACCGTAAATGATATGTGAAATGATATGGGTTTATTGTTATGTGAAACACTTTAGCACATCATTTTCATTGTAATTATTTTTCAGATTAGC
Source organism: Hygrophila difformis (assembly GCA_030278955.1). Classification (NCBI taxonomy): domain Eukaryota; kingdom Viridiplantae; phylum Streptophyta; class Magnoliopsida; order Lamiales; family Acanthaceae; genus Hygrophila; species Hygrophila difformis. The sequence goes on from JAOANR010000011.1 coordinate 1,691,661, forward strand.
AAAGAACTTTTCATTTTATTTTTAGCATAGCATTATATGGAAATTACAATAGCACAGAACTTTTCATCTAATTTTTAACATAGCATTATATAAAAAATACAATAGCACAGAACGTTTTATTTTATTTTTAGCATAGCATTATATAAAAATAACAATATCACATAACTTTTTTTTATATTTTTAGCATAGCATTATATGAAAATCACAATAGTACAGGACGTTTTATTTTATTTTTAACATAGCATTATAAAAAAAAAATCCCAATAGCACATAACTTTTTATTATATTTTTAGCATACCAAAATTTTTAGCATAACTTTCAATCTTCACACAAAAAAGGAATTTATACATACCAAAATTAATTCTCCCATAATTACAGCAATATATTAACTGCCTGATTGATTGCCATTAATAGAACTATTAAACCAAATGAAAACAGTACAGCACACTTCCTGCATTCTATAGCAATTCCGGATATGAAGAATTCCGGATACAAACTCAATCCGTGTATAAATGTCTAAAATATAGAAATCTTTGTGAAATGTTGTCTGCCTTGTGTATAAATATGACTTTATGTATAGATTATCTGGATTATTTTTAGTTTCCCTCTTGGTTTAAAAACACTACCATACAATGCAAAATGGACCAAGCCACAAATAATGCAGAATAATTGGGGTCCCATCAATGAATGATAAGCTCTTAAATGCATAAATTAAAATCGAACTTCTTCACTCATTACATATGAATGAATGTAAGAAAGAAACTTCCGAACATATTCGATGTATGTAAATAAAATTGACAATATATAGGTGGTCTACATATATACATATTGATATATAGATATACATAAAATAACATATGCACAAAATATCAAAAATGATTGATGTTGGATTTAGCAGGGAGAATTAAAATTTGATCGTTGTTATAATGACTGGCCTGGGTAGTGATGAAACTACTTTAATGCCAAAACTTATTCCGAAACTAACTAGATCTGGCAAGTCGAGATCGATTATCATGTTGAATGTAATATATTGTATATACATATGTGTTGAATTGTCACTCTTGTTATATAAAAATGTTGAATGTATATTTTTATATTAATTAGTTAATATTGAAATAATTTATTTATTCAACATTTTAAAGTAATAATTCAATACTTATCAATAAAAATTCAGTACGTCTGCATATGCTAAATTATATAACCACCCAAATTCATTTGCTATTTTAGGCTTTAGCTAGGGTTTTTCTACCCATATTTATATTTTAATTAGTTTATTTAATTTTTTAATTCTATACTTTACTCACTTTTTATGTATTTACATAATTATTTTACTTTCATATATACATATATATTGTTTGATCTTTTCCCCATTATTTATTGTATAGTTTCCCATATATAGATATACTAGTAGGTAAAGCTTCCTTCTTATAACTAGAATATTTATTTTTATTTACAATTTACTTAATGATGGATTGTTGTTGGGGCCATATGGAATAAGGGGCCGCGAAAGAGCTATTGGGCCATAAGACATGGGCCAGAAGAAAGAGGAAGTCCCAAAAGAAGATGGGCTCAAGGTTTGTAAGGTCGAGAGTACATAGTAGACCGAAGGGAGGGAATCGAGGCTGATGAAGATTTCGGCCGAAATAGGAAGAAACAGCCGAAACCAAAACAACCGAATTGAAGAGAGAAAGAATTCGGCTCAGAGGAGTTAGCCGGAGAGCGGTTATTCCAGCTCCGGCTATAAATAGGGGTCGACACACACAAAATCAGGGAGATCAATCCAACCCCCAGATTACTTTTATCAAGTTTAATTCCTTGTTATCTTTACTGCTTTCTTTACAGCTTTCCTTTACAGCTTTCCTTAGAATCTAGCCTAGTTTGTAGCGGTTACCATTTCCAAATCCACCGTTGCTCCTTAGCAGCTGGTAGTTTGGTTCCCTGTTTTTGATGAATTCCGCCGTTGTTTCTTAACAACAGGCAGATTCTCCGTTGTATCTTGTTATTTTTGATCAATTCAAAGAAGATTCAGTCAATTGTGGGCGCATTATTGTTAATCCGAACCCGTAATCGGTTTGATCCTTTTCCGGTAGCCTCCCTTGAGGAGAAAAAGGTCCTTGGCTACACCCGAGCCAAACAGTGGCACGCCCAGTGGGACGCAAAATGGCGTTCGAACAAGCAACTCCAGCAGCAAACACGGCGGCGAGGACTGATTTGCCGCCGATTCAGGAAGAGCGCGCACCAGAAGCCGGAGAATTCCCCCCAGGGTTCCCCGGACCATCACATTTCCATAATCAGGAGTTTTCAAACGATGATTTAACCCCGCGATTCCGAGATCAGGTTCAATTTATGGTGGAAGCGGCGGTTACTAATTCGGTTCGCCAAATCGAAGGAAATATTCTGGCAGCGATGCCAGCCATGTTTAGAGCCGAAATCGCGAGGAATATGTATCCGATGGGAGCGCAGCAAGCTCCAGTGGCGCAAAATCCACCACCTGCGATGCAAAATCCTCACAATTTTCAGCAGCAGGCCTTTAGGCCGCCAGGAGGGCACGGAGCTCGGCCTTTTGTTCCTCCGCAGCAGAGGTACGATCAGCAACAGAATCAACCGCCTCAACCAGCTGTTCAACCGCCTGCTCCAGTGGTTCAACAACAATACGCACCACTTCAGCAGAATCCACCACAACTGGTTGACAGAGAGCTTATTGCTGAGATTATTTGCACACAGTTTGGGAATCTCATCGGCCAGGAGAATAGGCCGATGTATCGGAAACCTTATCCAGATTACATTCAGGAGCAGTATTCACTGCCTAGAGGGGTGAAGGTTCCAGATTTTAACACTTTTTCCGGAGAAGTCGGCCGCTCTACCATCGAGCATATTGGCCGATTTACAGCTCAATGTACCAGAATCGCGCAAAATGATTTTCACAAGCTGATATTGTTCAGTTTGTCATTAACTGGCCCAGCATTCGAATGGTACATTAACTTGCCAGCGGGATCGGTCAATACTTGGGCCGAAATGGAGCGGTTATTCCATGACCGATTCTATAATACTAGTCCGGAAGTCTCGGTAGTTGATCTGACGTCAACCAAGCAGAAGGCGTCTGAATCGGTTACTGAATTCATTGAAAGATTTTATGCAGTGAAGACTCAGATGAAGACAATGCTGCCTGAGCATGAATATATTCAAATCTTAAAGCAGAATTTGAAGTTTGCCATTAAGGACAGATTGATGGTAACAAGACCGAGGACAGTAGCCGAATTAACGGCTGAAGCTATAAGGATGGAGACATATTTGGCGGAACAGGCGGCTTTCAAATCAAGCCGAAGTCAGAGCGGAAGGTCACAACCTATCCAGTCAGCTGCCTCATTTGCTGAATCTCTGGATCGATGTGAAATTCAGGAAGAGTACAATACGGATGACGTTCCTGCATTAGCCGAAGTCGCAAGGGCAGAGTTAATCATAAAAAAGCCTATGACTTGTCCAGCACTTCGGCCAGCCAGAGGCAAGGAGAAAGAAGGAGGAGATGAATCTCAAAGGTTTTACTCTTTCGACTTGTCACAAATGGACGAAATATTTGATTATTGCCAGAAGAACGGATTGCTAGAGTTTAAAGGAAACCATCCACAGCCTACCAAGGATCAGTTGGAGGCTGGATGGTACAGATTCCATGGATCAGCTACTCATTCCACGGCGATTTGTGGGCATTTTAGGAAACTGATTCAGAAGCATGTCGATGATGGGAAGCTGAAGTTCCCAGAGAGGCTTATGGCAATTGATAAGAATCCGTTCCCAGTTGCCAACATGGTGATGGTGCAACCCAATCAGAATAAATCGGTGCATGACCGATTGGGGGATCAAACATCATCTAGCAAGAGTTCTGTGCACGATCGGCTTGGGGATCGGCCATCGGCTCAGAAGTCAGGAGTATGGAAAAGGCTAGGATCTCCAAAGGGAAAAGAGAAAGTTACAGATGTTTTTGACCGATTGGGGAATTATGAGGTGAAAGAGTGGATCAAGCAATCGGAGAGACATCAGGAGATCGAGGTCGGAGATAAGAGTGAGAGACCAACGTTGAAAATCATAACCAACGGATGGGACTCAGAGATGAAGTTAACAGCCGATAAACAGAATGGAAAGACTGTGATACAGATCACAGTCCCTGAAGAAGCTGTTAGTCCCGAAATGAAAAAGCTTAGAAGGCCACCAGCAAATACTCAGGTAGGCCGATGGGTCCAAAACTCTCCAGAAAGAAGGCATTTCGATCAACGCCGGTATGACCATTCAGCTTGGAGGGCAGAGGAGAGAAAAGTCCCAAAAGGAAAGGGATCATATCGTACTTTCAAACGAAGAATGCAACGGCTTAAAGCAGCTGCTGTTTCTGAGCAGGAGGAGTATGATATGATGCATATGGAAGAGGACTTCCCGGATGACTGTTCGTTCTCGGGAGGACGAATACTCAATAGGGTATTTTCGGCTCGTTTGAGGTCCGAATCAAAAGAAGAGAGGAAGCCGAAAGAAGGACAGGATCGGCTAAAAAACAAAACTGAATTTCGGCCAAAAGTAATACAGCCGAAAACTGAAAGTGAGCAGCCGAAATCGAAAGAAGAATGGAAGCCTAGACCAGTCCGAACCAGGGAGTGGAAACCAAAGACAACTATCATTCCGAATAGTGACACACCTCCTGTTGGGCAGTTTAAGTTCGACTTCGGATCTAGCGCGAATATGGTGACGGTAACCACCGAAGAGAAAGAGGAGTACTGGTCGGATTCCGAACCAGCTGTGGTTTTCTGTCAAAAGGATGGAGAATACTATGGTGATGAAGAACCCATAGTGGATTTTTGTTTCGATAAACTTGAGGTATTTCGGCCGGAAGCCGAAATAGAGAAATCGTTTGAGGAAGGATATAAAGCATTTGTTCCAGAAGCTCAACCAGGTACGATTTTGCCTCCAACTGCGAAGATGTCCCAGCATGTGAGGCCTTTATACGTTAAAGGTTGGGTCAATGGGAGACCACTTAGAAGAATGTTTATCGACGGTGGAGCCACAGTTAATATCATGCCGCTATCCACGCTAACGAAGATAGGCCGTTCGAAGGAAGATTTACTCCCTACGAGAATGAAGGTAATGAGTTTTGTGGGGGCTCAAACTGCGGCTGAAGGGTGTATATTGGTGGATGTAACGGTCGGAACAATATCAATTCCGACCATGTTCTTCGTGGTGGATGCAGAAGTCCCGTATGCGGCCCTATTAGGCCGATGCTGGATTCATACATCCCGATGTTTGCCATCAACCCTTCACCAGAAAGTATGGTTCTGGAAAAAGGATGGCACAGTAGAAGAAGTAGATGGGGATCAACCTCCATTTCCAGTCAGCTCAGCCGGACGAATTGATGCGGTGTTATATGAAGAACCGATACAACCATTCCTAGCAGTGGTAGGGGATCGGTACCTGCAGGTGATCGAGTGTGATTGGACAGATTTGGGGTTTGAAATCAGATATCAGGCCGATGAACGGCCAGTCGAAGAAGAAAGTAAATGATGAAGGCACAACCGAATCAAGCGACCGAGTTCGAATCGGCCGAACTCGGAGTTTCAGACGACAAAGCAGGATGGAGCGATTTAATAGACGCAATTCCAAAGCGAACGCCGGATTTAAAAGCTCAAGACCCCTTGAAAATGGTCAATGTTGGTACAGACGAACACCCGAGGGAGATCCCGTTGAGTGCGAATCTTGATCAGCAGATAACAAGCCGATTCAAGGAGGTTCTAGTCGAATTCAAGGATTGTTTCGCATGGGACTATACAGAGATGCCAGGATTGGAGCGGTCGATTGTAGAGCACAGACTGCCTATTAAAGAAGGGTTCAGGCCGCATAAACAGCCGGCCAGGAGGGCAGCGCCCGAATTAGTCCCAAAAATAAAAGAAGAAATAGAGAAATTGTTAGCGGCCGGGTTTGTTAGGCCAGCTAAATATGTAGAATGGCTATCAAATATTGTTCCTGTAATAAAGAAGAATGGAAAATTGAGAGTTTGTATCGATTTCAGGAATCTTAATATAGCCACTCCAAAAGATGAGTATATGATGCCTATTGTTGACTTGTTGATTGATTCGGCCGCAAAACAGGGAATGTTATCTTTCATGGATGGATATTCAGGATACAACCAAATTTTTATGGCCGAAGAAGACATTCACAAGACTGCATTTCAAGGCCCTGGTGCCATAGGGATATATGAATGGGTGGTGATGCCGTTCGGACTGAAGAATGCAGGAGCTACATACCAGAGAGCCATGAACTATGTTTTCCATGACCTCATAGGGGATTGTGTTGAAGTCTATATCGATGACGTCATGGTCAGATCCAAAGATATCGAAAGCCACTTGAACGATTTGCGGAAGGTGTTCATGAGGATGAGGTTGCATGGAGTCAAGATGAATCCAGCCAAGTGTGCTTTCGGAGTACAGGCAGGAAATTTTCTCGGGTTCCTGGTACATAACAAAGGAATAGAAGTTGATGCGAACAAAACCAGGGCTATCCAAGAAGCCAAACCTCCACATGATAAGAAGAGTCTACAGAAGTTTCTTGGAAAGATCGGTTTTCTGAGACGATTCTTAGCAAATGCGGCTGGAAAGTCGAAACCACTAACCGATTTATTGAGGTTGAAGAAGGAAGAGGAGTTCAAATGGGGAGTCGACCAACAAAAAGCCTTCGAACAATTGAAGCAGAATTTGATGAATCCACCTGTGTTGGTTCCTCCAATTTTAGGACGGCCATTGAAGTTGTATATAGCAGCGGCCGAAGAATCTATTGGAGCATTACTGGCGCAAGAAGACAATGAAGGAAGGGATCGGGCGATTTACTATCTTAGCCGAATCCTAAGGGACGCCGAAGTAAGGTACTCGCCGATTCATAAACTATGTTTAAGTCTTTATCATGCATGCCAGAAATTAGAATATTATATTCAGCCAAGGCAAATGATAGTGGTAGCTTCGGTTGACATGGTTAAGATTATGATGAATGATCCAATCAGTAGCCGAAGAATGGCCAAATGGGCCATGAAGTTAAATGCATACGATTTGAGATACCAACCTTTGAGGGCTATGAAAGGACAGATTGTAGCCGATTTTCTAGCTGATCATGTGATACACCCGATAACCGATGACATCGATCATCAGGATCGGCCGAAAGAAATTGGTGAGATAGGAATTGTATACTTGCAACCATGGGTAATGACATTTGATGGTTCTAAAGCCGCTTCAGGAGTTGGAGCAGGGTTTACCCTACAAACACCGGAGGGCAAGATATACAAATATTTCGTGCAACTGCCAGAGTCATATACGAATAACCAAGCTGAATATAAAGCATTAATTTCGGGATTACAACGGTTGATAGAAGAAGGGGTCAGAGCAATCATTGTCAAAGGAGACTCGCAAGTAGTTGTTCAGCAATTGCTAGGCGATTTTTCGGTTAAGAATTCGCAGTTGATTAGATTGTATGAAGAAGCGGTTACTTTGTTAGAAGAATTTGATGAGGTGTACATTGAATATATCCCGAGAGAAAAGAACGAAGTAGCCAATGAATTGGCTCAACATGCAGCTAAATATCGGTTGATGCCGATAGCAGGAAATGTAGAAGTACGTTTGGCCGAAACAGAGAAGGCCGAATGGATAAAAAAGATAGCACAGACATTAGAAGATCCTTCGGAGGCTAATCCAGCCGAAAAACGGAAAGCGATGGACTACGTCATAATAGGAGGATTATTATTCAAGCGTGCTATTGATGGAATATTGCTCAGATGCGTCGGAGAAGAGGACGCTAGAAGGGTAATGGGAGAGGTTCATGAAGGAATATGTGGTGCGCATCGGGCAGGAAAATCGATGAAGTGGAGTATTATTCGGCTGGGATATTATTGGCCGAATATGGGTCCTGATTGTGAAAAATATGCAAGAGGATGCACCGAATGTCAAAAACATGGGCCTATTCAGAAGTTACCGGCCGAAGAATTACATATAATGATCAAACCATGGCCATTCAGAGGATGGGCCATGGACATCATAGGAAAAGTTCATCCCTCTTCGTCGAAAAGACATGAGTTCGTGCTAGTGGCAACAGATTACTTCACAAAATGGGCCGAAGCTCAGGCGTATGTCAGCATTTCACAAGAGGAGGTGATTGAGTTTATTAAGAGACAGTTGATTTATAGATTCGGGATCCCACAGACGATTCTAACAGATAGAGGAACTGTATTTGTGGGAGAAAAAGTCAAGGCCTTTGCAGACGAATACGGGATAAAAATTGTGCATTCGTCACCATATTACCCGCAAGGAAATGGACAAGCAGAGGCCACAAACAAACAGCTAATAGGAATTATAAAGAAAATGATTGAAGATCAGCCAAGAAAATGGCACGAGAAGTTATCTGAAGCATTGTGGGCTTATCGAAATGCTAAAACTTCAGCTACCGGGTTCACACCATTTCGGCTGACTTATGGAATGGATGCAGTATTGCCAGCCGAAATAACAGTGCCGACTTTGAGAACAAGCCAGGCGGATTCAATGTCGGCCGAACAGTATGATTGTGCGATGAAAGATGAGTTATTGGAGATAAATTCCAATCGGGTGTAGGCCTTTGAGAATTTGCAGAAAAATAAAGATATTGTGGCCGATTGGTACAATAAGCGAATTCGTCTTAAGCGGTTTGAAGTTGGAGACTTAGTTTGGAAAGTTATATGGCCGCCTAAGCAGAAGGATGGCCGATTAGGTAAGTGGAGTCCCAATTGGGAGGGACCATTTATTGTTCACACGAGATTACCGAATGGAGCATACGTTTTGGTGGACGAAAATGGTGAGCAGATGTCAAATCCAGTTAATGCAAGATACATGAAGAAATATTATCCATCAGTATGGGATTAAACATTAAGTGATGCGAAAAAGTAAAGATTTTATTGCATGAACGAATAAGTACAAAAAGGGTGCTACTTCGGCCGAAAGCGGCGTCGATAGCCCAAAGTTACAATATACAAGGGAAACGTCCTATACTAAGCAGGCATATACAAGGGAAAGGTCCTAACGAAAGGAAGTGGGAGGATTCCCAGCCTTGTACAAGTGCCGCCTAGAGATATCGGCGAAGGCGAGACCACTGATTTCAGAACAGCAGCGCCGCCGATTGACCCAACCACCAAGCCTCAGGTACAGCCTCCGCACCATCTCAGACGAGAAGATGAGAAGTGCAGCAAGGAAGTCACCAATGGTGGTAGAAGGGAAAAGGGAATGGGGAAACCACAAAAAGAAGTGGGCCCCCCATTAGAAAAGGTCCGACAGGATATGCAACCGCAAAGTCGAAAAGGGACACACCAGCATAGCCGTCGAGACCTTCATTTGGAATAACATATAAAGATCCTCGCCCATACGAACATGGTGAAAAGGGCATTAGTTGAACTCGTGTTGCATAAGCAAAAAATTTTTCGTACCACGTCTGGAAATCCTTGCACAAGAATACTTGCCAAAGGCCATGGAGGAACTGGAGACAGGAAGTTGAACAAGGGAGAAGGGAGATCCATATTAGAAAAAAAAAAGAGAAAAGGAAGTGATAGATAGGTGTCAACAATGCCGGGTATTTATAGGAAGAGATAAGTGCTCGGCGGAAGAAACGGTCAATAGTAAATGTTATTTATGGGAAAACGTTACAGCTGATTCCCGGAAAAAGCTGCTAATATTCAGAAATCAGCAATAAAGGAGACCGAAAACAATGGAATTAACGGGATACGAATCGCATTACAAAAGATACAAAAGATACGAATCCAAGTACAATGTATCGGCCAACATAGTCTAAAAAAGGCCGATTACAGCTGTCAAGAGAAAAAGAGTGACCGAAATTTACACTTGACAAAAGACAAGTCAAAACACAGAATTGATATATAAAAACAAATTAGTGGTCTTCCTGGGTATCAAAAGGAATAGCATCATCCAAGCCTCGCGAAGTAGCGGTAGTAGGATTAACCGAAGACGTCATCAGATTTGGACTTGCTGAAGAAGAAGGACCAGCAGTTTCACCAGGAGGGAGGTGAACGGTCGATGAACCAGCACCACAGGAAGCACCAGTTTTCCCTAGGAGAGAAAAAAGAAAAGGGGGAATAATAAGTAAGAGAGCATAAAAGAAGAAAATCACAACAGGAAATGGAAGGAAACAGGGTACCTGAAGGAATGATTGGCAAAGGTGGGTTATCGCCCGAAGGGGAGGACTCTATTTCGGAAGGGTCCAAAGGAAATAAGACATGTGGAGAAAGGACGTGAACAACACTTTGCCCACCAAGGCTCTTGATGGCTGAATCCAGTTGACCAACTAAAGACTGGGTTTCGGCCCATTTTTCTTGGAAGGTACCAAGAATGAAATCGTTGAAACTGATCCGCATGGCCAAATAAGAAGCATCCTCCTGAGAATCCAAGATTTTGGCCCTAGGAGCTTCGGCCGATTGACGAAGGGTTTTGATCGATTGTTTCAGATCGGCCGATTTTCGCTTAGTGTGAGCCAAAGTTAATTCCAAATCCTTCTCTTGTCGCTGGAGCTTGGCTATCTCAGCCCGAATCAAAGAAAGATCCTCGGACTGTTTGAGTTCCTGAGATTCCACTTCGGACAGCTTACTCATTTGAGCCCGATACTCTGCAGAATAATTGTCAAAGATGGCTCGTGAAGAGGCTGCAGCCTCACGTTCGGCGGCAAGCTTATGTTGCATTTTTAAGTGAGCCATGAGTTCCTGATCCATTGAGAGGACAGACTTCGTAATCATCTGAAGAGTACCATTCAGATTCAGAGATACCATCTCGTCATGAAATTGTTGCTCAAGATGAGACAAGAGAATAAGGATCGGTTTAGGGTTGACGAATTCCACGTCAGATTGCCGGCCGATTAGATTACATAGCCTGGCCAAACAATCGCCAAGGTGAGTAGAAAGATCCGACGGACGAGAAACCAGAGACGCGGGAGAAAAGAAATCGTCCAAGACATGCCGATCAGGAAATGGCGATAAAGGGACCTGATCGGCAGGGGTTTCATCAGCAGTCACACCACTAGGTGGGAGGCCAGATGGTTTCGGAACAACTAAAGACGAGGGTGTAGCAGAATCCGTAATAGGCTGAGGACGATCGACCGAAAGAGGGACGGAAGGGTCGGCCGAAGTAGAGCTTGCAATCAAACCCCGAGGGTTAACAGCAGAAGAACTAGCGTGAACGGCCAAATTACTGGTACTGGCCGATGTGCGAAATTCGGCTACCGGAGAGGCCGATACCACAGTTGGAAGTGGATGAACATCGGGTTGTGGCAAAATAGGTGGGACCTGACAAGAATAAGAAAAAGAAATTAGTCGAAGGAAAGGAGCCTGGAAAAGGAAAAGAGTAGTGTAACAAACCGCAAAAAGGGAGGCAGGGATTCTGCCAAGCGGTGAATGAGACGAACGCCTTTTGGTCTGAGTAGGAGGGAGAAAGTCGATAAGAGAGGCCGAAGGCGAAGCATGCCTTTTTCGACCAGGTTCTGAAGTAGAGGAGCAAGGAACATCTGAAGAAATCGGATAAGTGAGACACAAAGGAAAAGGAGCAAGCAACGATCAAAGAGGAAAGGGAAAGAAAAGAAACATACCTGGGCGAGAAGCGGAAGACGAACCAAGAATGCGCTGAGGAGTGGAGCCCGGAGATGATGAAGGGACAGAAGAGAATGCCAGAATAGGAGAGAAACCACCCCTCCGCAGAACCGAATCAAGGTTGGCACTAAAAAAGACGCCAGCAACACCGTTCCACCAAGACTGAAAGCGGGAGGTAACGGACCCCGGACGAACGGCAAACTTCCAAACCTTGAAAGAAATCAAACGTTTATGATAGAGAGAGCATTGCTGACGGCTGGCAGAAGCAGAAAGGCGTCTACCGGCTCTGAGGGCCTCCACTAAGTCTTGACCAAAGCCGAATTGACGGCTAACCAGATGGGGATTGTAAACTTCGAAAGGAATAGCAGACTTGGCAGATACAAATGTGGAACCATTGAAGATCGGACGGGGTAATATACACCTATTCCAGATTTGAGCAAAAGCTAAAGGAAGAGGAGTCCCGAAGGGGGAAGTAGCAATCTCCCTGACCCAAGCAAAGTCAGTTTTCCGGTAGTGATAATGGGAAAAAGCTTGTTCGACAGTACGACCCAGGAAATAGTTGATCCAATGAGGGATCGACAAAGGAGGAAGGGATGCTCTAAGAAGATCAGGGGCGACAAAATGATTAGGACGAATATCATGGGGAGGAAACTGGGAAATGTCACGAAAGTGCCAAACCAACCACAAGTGAAGGAACCATAACGGGCCACGAGCTTTATCAGACGAACCTTTCTCCCAACCCGACACAGTAGCCGATATACCCGCATACAGATGAGCGAGGAAGAAATCGGCTGAGGGCAGGGTCACATGATTAAGATGTGCCGAAGCAAAAGAGTGTGTTTCGAGGAGAACACCCTTAGAAGGGACACACCAGAAGAATTTCGTAAGGAAATACATCATGAAAGCAAGAGGCTCTGAAGGGTGTGGAGCAGGCGAAATAGGATCACTCTGATGGGAAATGATCCAATTAGCAAAGGAATCGCCAGAGGAAAAGCCAGTATTTTTCTCCTTGGGCAACGACATAATGGCAAGGTTATCCCCACGAACCGAGAGGCCAAGGAGAAGTTTCACATCCTGAATGGTGGGAGTCATCATCCCCCAAGGGAAACAAAAACAGTTCACAGAAGGATTCCAAAAGCAAAGAAGGGCTTGAATAGGACGAAGATCTGTGGGAAGTGGCAAGGTACTAAGGGAAATTATACGATAAACACATGACTTATTCCAAGAGTCACGACAGTGGGGTTCGAGATGATGATACCACGCCACATAATCGGGAGAGGGCGAAGACCAATTAGCGAAAGATGAAGGGAAAAGCTTGGAGGAGAAACAAGGCTCATATAAAAGAACGGAACGATTATCAAAGATCCGAGCAGTACATTCATCGATGTCCTCAGGAATGCCCAACGGACCTAAGGAATAGAAGCCCTCAGGCAAGAGACGAACTGCAGAATGAGAAGCAAAAGAGTTCTCAACTCTGAGAAGATCAGCAGAAAGAGCAGTAACAGGAGCAGGGGGATTTTCCATCGGAGAAGGTGGAAAGAGAGAGAGAGAGAGGAGAAGTTGAAAAGGCAGTTCACTCCAAATACGTGGTAGGCTACGTAAATAGGGGAGTGATGGAGTGATGGAGAGTATCCTCGAGAAGAAGAAAATAACCGCCAAAAGGAAGAGGAAAGGGAGGTTACTTGGGCTCTTTCGCATGAAAGCAATTCGCCCAAGTAAGGAGGGCATCTGTTGGGGCCATATGGAATAAGGGGCCGCGAAAGAGCTATTGGGCCATAAGACATGGGCCAGAAGAAAGAGGAAGTCCCAAAAGAAGATGGGCTCAAGGTTTGTAAGGCCGAGAGTACATAGTAGACCGAAGGGAGGGAATCGAGGCTGATGAAGATTTCGGCCGAAATAGGAAGAAACAGCCGAAACCAAAACAACCGAATTGAAGAGAGAAAGAATTCGGCTCAGAGGAGTTAGCCGGAGAGCGGTTATTCCAGCTCCGGCTATAAATAGGGGTCGACACACACAAAATCAGGGAGATCAATCCAACCCCCAGATTACTTTTATCAAGTTTAATTCCTTGTTATCTTTACTGCTTTCTTTACAGCTTTCCTTTACAGCTTTCCTTAGAATCTAGCCTAGTTTGTAGCGGTTACCATTTCCAAATCCACCGTTGCTCCTTAGCAGCTGGTAGTTTGGTTCCCTGTTTTTGATGAATTCCGCCGTTGTTTCTTAACAACAGGCAGATTCTCCGTTGTATCTTGTTATTTTTGATCAATTCAAAGAAGATTCAGTCAATTGTGGGCGCATTATTGTTAATCCGAACCCGTAATCGGTTTGATCCTTTTCCGGTAGCCTCCCTTGAGGAGAAAAAGGTCCTTGGCTACACCCGAGCCAAACAATTGTAAAATTGATTAGTACTACAAAATTAAAATCAATTAATAAGAATTTAAATTAATGAAGTGTATATATATGTTACAAAACTAAAATATATAGTATATATTATTAACAGAATTAAAATCATGTGCATGTATATATGCGAGAGAGTACGTAACTTTTAAATTGTTATAAGAATAATTATTGAAATTGTAAATAATTATATAAAAAAAATTGAAAAAAAGACTATAATAATGAACGATTGTCAAGCCAACTGAATCACCGAAAAATATCATTCTGAAAGATTCGAAGAAAATACGTAAATTAATAAGTGCAAAAAGATTTATGATTTGTGGATAACGATTAAACTAGCAAAAACTATATATTGACGAATTTAATTTGTCTGTAAAAAGTTGGCAAGTGGAGAAAAGAATTTGTGGTGAAAGTCTACTAAAGAACCAATTACGAACGATGATTTCTTTTTTATTTTATTATTTTAAAATTTTACTCTTATTAACAAAAAGAGACTGGAGTAATTTGTACGGTTTGAACTCCCACACATCTTTACCGATATTGAGTGTCATGTCTAAAAAAAAAAAAGACAGAAAGAGATAGAAGGCTTGAGCTACTATATTCAGATATTGAACATTGTTGTTTAAACAATTATTATACTTAAATTAAACAAGCTTCATAATGACAGAAAATAATTTAAAAAATGTTTACACCTTCTAACTTTATGATTAGGATTTGATTTTTCACTCGATCTTTATCCATCTTTTTTTTTTATTTTAATTTATGCATGAATTTTCACCACTCGACTTTGAAAAAAAAAAGATAAAGTAAGCTTTTTTTGGGGAAAAAAAAAAGTAAAAATGCAATCATTACGTGTGCAATTTAGATAAGAAAATTTTGCCGGAAAAGAAAACTTAAAAAGGAAAACATGGGATTACGTCATGAAAAGGGTATAGTGGTAAAATTAGAGGGGGAATTGAGGGGCGCGGAAGGTAGGTAGGTAAAGATCGAAGGCACACAATGGGCGCTTTAAGGTGAATGGCACGTAACTTATACTACTACGTAGTAGTAATTCTTTTTATTTTTTATTTTTTTTTACGTGTACCGGATATTTGCAGGTCACATTGAATCCAAGATTAATCTGATGGGCATTGAAGGATTGCCCCTCTCAAAGCAGAATTTTGTATACACAAATGCTCGAACCCCAAACCGTTGCTTAAGCTGCCAGAGCCCCATACCATTCAGGCTAACTACGTTTGGTGTATTTTTTTCTTTTCTTTTCCTCTTCATTTTCCTCTTTATTCAAATTAAATGATAATTCTATTCAAAAAAGTTTTTTTTGGATGAGTCATTAAAGGGCTGGAAAGGTTGGTGGGAGTTTATACCACACAAATTACAAAGAAAATAAATGGGAGGGATAGGGGGTCAGGTGCGTATTTGAACCCCAACCTATAATTGGGAGTTGAGGGACTTACCACTAAAGTAAATTCCTTACCCCAAATAAGATTTTTTTTTTGGGGGTGGGGGGGGGGGGAAATAAGATTTCGTAGAGGTTATTTAACGGGGTACTACTAATATATAGAAATTCAGGTGGCAATTGAATTGTTGGAATATTTTTGTAGAACTATATATTTAAATTTGACAAAAATTTTCTCCAAAAAATTTGACAAAATTTGCATTTACTAGAATTTTGAAATGTCATATTTGTGATACTTCAAAATACCTTAAACCATTGTTTTATTTGCCAAAACTAGAGAGATGTGGGAGGATTTGGATTAAAATCCTACAAATATACTACCTATGTCCCAGTATAGGGTTTAGGGTTTAGGGTTAAAATCCTACATATATACTACCTATATCCCAGTATAAATGTTTTGTTTGAATTTTTAATATTATTAATGATCAGTTTTGACTTAATATTATTATAATTATATATGTGGAAAAAAAGTCGAGTTCGATCTTGTTAGATTCACTAAATATATAGTTTTCGAATATATATTTTATATAATTTTTATTTAAATAGTATATTTTGAGATATGAATGATTAAAAAAATGCATTAAATATTTGCAAAATTCAAATAAAACATTTTAAGTGGTATGGGGCGTGGTATTTTAAAATCTCTGGTATTTCAAAATTGTTCATACACGGGATTTCAAAGTCCATTGAATGAAAAAACATAAAACAACAATAACAACAACAGTAATATAAAATAACATTATGAAAATAATAAAATAAAATAAAATGTTATTATATAATATAATATATAAAATAGAAGAAAAAATAAGATAATTAAATTTAATAATTTTATATATACACATTCTGAATTTTTTGACAAATTAACAAATCATGATTTTATATATTTCTGAATCCTAATTTGAATCATGCAAATCAAACTCATAAAACAATTCAAATCTTTTCAAATTTTTTCATAGATTTCAAATTCTACAAAAATATTCGGACAAATCAAAGGGAGCCTAAAATTTTCAAATTCTTTATTTATTTAATTATTTTTATCAAACATGATTTGAGAAAGAAAAATCCAAATCCTATCAAATTCTTTCAAATATGACAAACCAAACAAGCCCGTAAAAATATACTAGTAATCTGGATTCTTTTTTTTTTTTTTAGTAATCTGGATTTGTGTGTGTAAACACGTGAAAATTCACTCGCCACTAAAAATGCGACACGTGTAATTTTAATATTAATTTAATTATTTTAGGCATTTGAAATAAATTAATGCTTAAAGTAATTATTATAATATTTATCGGGCTAGTTGGATCCATCAAGTTAAATAGATTTATATTGGGCCAATGTGGACAAGTCCAAATGAAAGACCCACAAGCCCCATGACGAATGGACGCTCGAAGCATATCGACCAATGTGAACAAGCCCAAATGAAAGGGCCACATACTTGGATGGGCTCATGTGAACAAGCCCAGATGAAAGGCCCACATACTTGGATCGGCCCATGTGAGCAAGCCCAAATGAAATACCCAAGTACTTGGATCGGTCAATGTTAACAAGCCCAGATGAAAGACCCATATACTTGGATCAGCCCACAAATCCTATGCTTTCCTCTATAAATAGAGGCATTCTCTTCACAAATGAGGATGGAAGACACGAGACATCTTCACATACCTCTGGATACCCTACTCATTCTCAAGACTCAAGCACTTGAGATCTACAGTAACAAAACGCTGCAGAAATTCAAAGGAGCCATAGAGGAAGTATCAAATACACTTCAAAGTCTTCAAATGTTGGAGGAATCAAAGGAGTTTTAGAAGTCGAACCACCAAATCGTTTGATGTTCTTATATTCTTTTATAATTCTGTAAATTGTATGGACCGTGATTGTGAATTAATAAAATCGTTTGCAGTTGCTTGTCTATCAAATTTTCTGTTTTACAGATTTTGGCACGCCCAGTGGGACGCCTCCATCTATCAGAATCCGATTGACTCTTTTATTAATTTCAAGTCTTCAAAACACTTTTATTAATTTCACAATAATGTCTACAATTACAGATAAATTTAAATATCAAAGAACATATAGAAAATCAAACTATATGGGTTCGACTTCTGGTACTCCTCTGATTCCTCCAACTTTGAAGACGTCGAGATGCTTTTATGCTTCTTCTCCGGCTTCTCGGAATTTCTACAGTGTTTTGTTGCTGTAGAATCTCAAGTGTATGAGTCTTGAGAATGAGTAGACGTGTATGAGTCGTCTCTCTATGTGTCTGAGTGTATGAGTCTCAGAGTATGAATGTTTAGAGGTTGTAGAAGTGTATTTGATTCTTCTCTGCCTCTTTAATATTTCTGCAGCGTTTTGTTGCTGTAGAATCTCAAGTATATGAGTCTTGAGAGTGAGTAGTGTCTGGAGACGTCTGGGAGTCAAGAAGTAACCCCAATATGTGACAGGGTGCCTCTATTTATAGAGGGAAAAACCCTAGGGTTTGTGGATGATGGACCAATCGATGGGCTGGTCCAATCCACATTTCTATTGGGTCAGTGAGCATATGGACATTTCATCTGGGCTTGTTCACATTGACTGATTTCCATGGACTGGCCTGCTTCAAGTGTCCATTGGATCATAGGCTTGTGGGTCTTTCATTTGGACTTGTCCACATCGATTAATTTTCATGGGCTGGCCTGCTTTAAGTGTCCATTGTCATGGGGCTTGTGAGTATTTCATTTGGACTTATCCACATTGGGCCAATATAATTAAATCCATTTGGCTTGATGGATCCAAATGGCCCAATAAATATTAATAATTATTTCAAACATTTAATTTATTTAAAATACCTAGAATTAATTAAATTAATATTTAAAATCACACGTGTCGCATTTTTAGTGGCGAATAAATTTCACGTGTTTACAGTGTGTTGCAAGCTCCTCGCATCATATAAATTTTTTAATTAAAAAATTCATTAGCCACTAACTTGTCCGAAGATTACCATAAATGGGCATATTAATTTTTAACAATTACTCATCATTCTCCCACCACTATTTATCTGTCTTCGGCTCCTCCAATAAATAAATAAATAAATAAAGTTGTTTAATTAAAAACCTTCTCAAATTAAATATGCCATGATATTTAATCTTTTATAATCACTACAATAATTTTTCCGGAAGGTGACGAAAAATAAGATGAATGTCGTCGCCTAAAGATTTTTCGCCTGCATAATTTTGTTGCCTAGTTCGTCGCCTCGTGCTCAGGAGACAAAATCCTTTGGCTGCCTTCGTACGGGAATTCTTATAGTGAATGATTATCCTTTTCCTTTGTATACTAGCTTTCTTATAGTGGATTACATGTGGTGACCGGAATACTCGATATTTTCATTCTAAGACCATGATCAGGCGGCAACGCAGTCATGTCGTTGGACTGAATATCAATGACCGACAGGATACGGATGAATCCACACCGAGGAATCATGCTTTAAACCATTTTCAGGGTTTGTTCGGCCTTGAGGTTTCCCATGTGCGATCGCCTACTATATTAGCTCATCTAGATCCCTTGGAAGGAGTTATGCCGCTGGATAATGAAGTGACGGAGGATGAGGTGAAATCAGTGGTATCGGAGCTTAAGGGTTTGGCGGCCCCCGGACCGGATGGATTTCCTGCTGTATTCTATAAACTCTATTGGCATTCGGTTGGTGCCTCGGTGGTGGAATTTGTCAAGCAGGCAGTGCATAGCGGCGGTTTTGATCCAGGTATGGCAGCTACTCTGATTTGCCTAATACCCAAGCTTGAAATCCTGACTGAGATTCGACATTTTAGACCGATCAGTCTATGCCATGTGAGTTATAAAATTCTCACTAAAGTTCTAGTGAACAGGTTGAGGCAACACTTGAAGAATTATATTGGGCCTTACCAGTCGGCCTTCCTGCCAGGCCGAGGGACAGCTGGTAGTGCCATTATTTTGCAGGAGGTGGTCCACTCCTTTCGGATCCGACATCGTACGACCCCAGAGTTCCTCCTGAAGATTGATTTAGAGAAGGCCTATGATAATGAAAATTGGGATTTTCCGGAAGAATGTCTCACATATATGGCCTTGCCTAATTCTATGATTTGTATTATTATGTTTTGCTTCCGCTCCCCGGTTTATTCACTCCTCTGGAATGGTGAAGCTCTTCTGCCTTTTGCTCCAGTGAAGGGGCTTCGGCAAGGGGATCCTCTCTCCCCTTATATGTTCATTATTGTGATGGAACGGTTATCTCGTACCATCCTTGCCAACGTCCATGAGGGTGCTTGGTCGCCAGTCACACTTGTAAGGGGTGCCGAGCCACTATCTCATTTTATGTTTGCAGACGACCTCCTGCTCTTCTCCAGGGCTTCGACTGACAGTGCCCAATGCATGGATGCAGTCCCTTCCAGCTTTGCGGGACATGCAGGTCTCAAAATCAATACTAGGAAATCCATTGCTTATGCTTCGAAAGCAGTCTCTCCTGAGCGTTGCCTTGAGCTCTCTTCAATCATAAATGTTGAATTTGCCCCATCCTTAGAGAAATACCTGGGATTTCCTATATTCCCTGGGGCGGCATCAAGAGCGCATTATGTTTTTCTAGTGGATAAAATTTGTCAGGCCCTTGGCACTTGGAAGCGTGGTTTGCTGAACAAGGTAGCTCGCGCAACTCTAGCAAGGGCGGTGCTATCTACTGTCTCTATGTACTTCATGCAATGTGCATGGCTTCCTGCTTCTATTTGTGTTGAGGTGGATCGTCATGTAAGGAATTTTATTTGGAAGAACACTAGTGGGCATGACCTCCCTTTGGTCCGATAGGAAACAATCGTGGCCCCTCGGAAAATGGGCGGGCTTGGCATCCGGGCATGTGGCGACATGAATATCGCAATGCTTGGAAAGCCCTTATGGACGTTCGAACTCGTGCGGGTAAGCCGTGGGTGCAGCTCATGGTCGCCAAATATCGTTAGGGGGGGGGGGGGGGGGGCTTCCTAGTCGTGTGGCTATCTCAGCCTTCTATAAGGCACTTCTGAAGGTGACGCCATTTCTAGCTGGTGGAGTGCGGATCCGACTTGGGAGGGGAAGTTGCAATTTTTGGTTTGATCCATGGCTCACTCATACACATCTTGGATCGAAGGTCCCATATGTGCATGTGGTGGATATGGATTTGACTGTCAAAGATGTTTATAATAATGTTGAATGGCGTTGGCAGTCTCTTTATACCATTGTTCCCGAACCTGTGAAGGATGCAGTCATGCGTTCTGGCCCTCTAGTTCTGCACCTGTCGGTGGATGATTCTTGGCGTTGGGAAGGAACTACAGATGGGGATTATTCGGTTAGCTCGGGTTACCTTTGGATCCTTGCCCAGAGAGGCGTGGCTGCGAATAGATACAAAGCCTGGCCCTGGAAGATCAAGGCTCCGGAGAAAATTCAGTTTCTTGTGTGGTTGATGACACACGATTCTTTGCCAACTAATGCTTTGCGGCACTCCCGACGAGTTGCTCCATCGCCCCTGTGTGCCATCTGTTCAACTGAGCCGGAGAGTGTTCGTCACTTGTTCTTTGCGTGCCCATGGACGGTGGCCTGTTGGAGTTATCTTGGGCTTGCAGCGGCATCTCTATGGTCGGACACCGGTGAGGCGGCTGATTGTGCACTCATGCGTATATGCCGGAATTGGACGAGTCTTCATTGGGCCATGCTTTGGAGTATTTGGAACAACGAAACGCCAAGTGCTTCAAGGGTGAAGAGGTCAGTGTTGGCCGCGCTGTTAAGTCCGCTCGACAGCTAAGGAAGCTGTTCGGCCGTGCGTTTGCCGACAAGATCAAGGTTTTCACTCCTAAGTTGGTCCGCTGGAACCCCCTTCGTTGCCCAGGTACTTACTTGCATGTCGACGGGAGCTCCCTTGGCAATCCAGGCGCGGCAGGATTTGGGGGTGTTATTCGCACTGATGATGGAAGCTGGGTTGAGGGTTTCTCTGGTTAGGTGGGAGTGGCCACGAATATTGTTGCGGAATTGCATGGGATTTACAATGGTATTAAACGTTTGATGGCGTTAGGTGTCGACAAGGCTTTCTGCTTTTCTGATTCTCTTGAGGCTATTCGGTTAATTCAGAAGGGTACTTCGGAAGGTCATTGGCTCCAGCCTCTGGTATTGTCTATTTCGGACCTCATTCTCCAACGTCCTGATTTCCGGTGGTGCCACATCTTGCAGGAAGGCAATGCAGTGGCAGACTCTTTGGCCAAGCGTGGGGCACGCTCGGTGAACTTCTTTACGACTTGGGCTTATCCCCCAGATGAGGTGATGCCCTTCCTTTCTGCGGATTTGATGGGCATCTGGTTTTTTTCGTGATTAAGTTCTTTGTATTTCCTTTCCCTCCCCCGTCTGTTTTTTATTTTCCCTTTGCCGACGTTATTGCAAGGACAGTCCTGTTATCAAAAAATAAGTGAGCTCTTCTATCGTTGACCATAATATTTTATTTTGATATTTTTTTCATTGACCGTACCATATTACCTCGTAGCATGTATAGCCAGCCGTTGGATGAAAATGGATGTATGAATTATTTGGATGATATATACTGCCATAACGTACAATGGTAGTAGTAATCTTTTGGATTTGAAAGTATACATACACAATACACACACATTTTGGTCATGGTAGTGAGGTCATCAAGTTGACCACAGCTTAGGTTCGGGGTTGAATTCTGATGAACGATTTCAAAATGGATTTTCCAAATTCAAATTGAGACTTATCTTTGAACATGAAAAAGCATATATCATTATATATTTCTAAAGAAGTACTGCATATATATAACACATGGCTTTGAAATTTTAAGAAAGGGTAAAGACGAGAGAAGCATAAAAGAGATCGATCAGCCTAGGCCCGGGAAAATACCGAAAATCTCATATACCATGTTATCGTATTGAAAAAGTACCAAAAAAAAAAAAAAATTGTATGTATATTGTAATTTTGGGTATAGTATGATATCTTATTGTAAGATTTCGGTACGGTAATGTTATGATATTTTTGATACCATATACTGTCACTGCACCCGAAAGATTTAATCATAGCGTAAATTTTATTACAATACGTGTGGCGCGAAAATTTACAGTATACCGTACTAACCCACCCGTGTATATCAGCCCAAGCTAGAGGTGAGCTCGAGCCAAGTGGAGTTTAAGTAGTGCATGAACGAGTTGAACGAATGAAATGATTTTTTATTCTTTATATATATATATATATATATATATATATATTTTTACCGAAGTTCAAAATTTATTTATCTTTAAATGTAAATACATTCTCAAATTAAAAATATGTACTCCCTCCGTCCCATTAAAAGTGGCCACTTTCTTTTGGGCACGGGAATTTAGGTTGTGGTGTTTAGTAGTTAAAGTAGTGTGAGTAAATTTGACTAATCCATCCATCTAATTTATAATTGTTACATTTGACTTTTAACCATATTTATTATTTAACTTTGACTTAATGTTATCGTAATGATGTGGAAAAAAAATAGTCAAGTGTGATCTTGTTGGAATCGTCTAATCGTATAGTTTTAGAATATATATTTTATTTAATTTTATTTATACCCATTTTGAGATATTAATGGTTAAACATATATAAGGAGTTTGTGCAGAAAGTACAATTGTCATTATTGTGGGGTTTTTAATCATGCTTATGTTAATCTAATTTGCTAAAAAGGGAAAGTGGCCACTTTTAATCGTACACCCCAAAAAGGAATAGTGACCATTTTTAATGGGACGGAGGGAGTACATAGTACACTGCTGGTTAAAGATCCCAATCTTATTAAAGGTACAGTCACCTATTGCAATTTTTTCCTTGTTTATTAAATAGTCATTCTCACCAGATAGATTCATATACATAATAATAATAATTAATCAAATAAATAAATATTAAAGCTGCTTTAATGAAGTCTAGGTTAAGTATGTTTAATTGGATCCGTGATGAGAATAGAAGTATGATTTATTATTCTATGTACAAATTGTATACCACTTGGTGTAATTATTTGGACTGCACATACACAATAAATAAATAAATAAAATAAGTAAAATAATTGTACCCAAAGTGATGAACAGTGTTGGGGTTTTTCTTGCAAAACTTCACTGTTCACTAATCATTGTCATTTTAAAAAACTTCGATTAGTTACCAAGCTACGTAGTGGCTATATACTTTATTTCATTTTATATTTTATATTTTATACCCTTTTTAGGTGAATATTTAATTAGGCTATAATTACTGGCATGAGTTGGATTATACACATACATTAGATGATGCAATGTCAACATCTTAAAATTGATTATGACTATTAGTATTAGTATATCATTATTCTTCGATTCTACTGTTGTAGGGATCGGTTAGAAATTAATTAAAAATAGTAATTATCCTTTAGTGGTCGTAATTTTCATCTCGGAATATTAATTACTACTCCTATTTTCTATTTTTTTCTTTTTGAATAAATAATTTAATGCGGCGGTTACACACCAACCATAATAAATCATCTATGGGTTGTAAAAGTCATTTACATTAATGCGTAATTTATAGTTTGAAAATTCGTACTTAATACATTTTTTATTTCATCCCCAGCATGTGTAGGTTGTTAAGATGGGTTACTATATGGGATCGTTTTTCTTTTTGCAAGATCGAGATCGTATGATCGAATCGGGATCCTAAGATCTTATGAAATTGCAACAATTGATAAACTCAGTTATGCATTGTAACAAGTATTTTGTGTGTTTATGAATCCTGCAAGTTAAATAATACAATACAATACAAAAATATCACAATCAAACATAAAATATTTCCACATACATACATATTATGTTTTTTTTATACATCATACATAAGGAATACAAGCTCTTAAGTTTAAAATTAAAAGAAACAAGTTATTTTGATCCCAAATCATAAAATACTACAAAAATTTTATGCGTCTAAGAGAGTAAGATCGTAGAAGCGTTTGAGGGAATATGACCATAAGATCGTAACATTCTACTATCAGGATCGGGATCTTACGAATTTTAAGATCCTACAAGGATCGGGATCGTTTTAGAGAGGTGTGATCGTAAAATCGTAAGATCCTAAGATCAGAATCGGGATCTTAACAACTATTTGAAGTACTAAGTAGTGTTTTGTATATATTGAATGAGTGATTTGTATGTGTTGAGTGTTTTTATACAGTCCAAACACCATTAATATCCTGCACCACACACCTCATTAACACTCAACATACACACCTCATTGGGTCAGCATGCTAGTACCTGCTGAATGTCACCAATTCAACACCATCTATATCTGATTTATTGAGTTGATTATCTAAACTCAAGGTGCGTTCTGACATTAGGTGCTTCCATCCCACCCCCTCCTAATCGTAGATGATCGAATCATAACACTCCATCCGTTTTTGAGATATTGAAACGTTTGGAAATTTGTTACGGTTCACACATGCACTTAAACTTAAAGTTTTATTATAGTTATAAAGTTAAAATATAGTCAAGTGAGATCTTGTTAGATTCGTCTCGTCGAGTAATTTTTAAATATGAAACTTTCAAAGTTTTTACTTATACCGAACTTGAGTTATTAATGATTTAAAATGTGCATTGAACTGCGTGCACTGTGAGTCCGTTTCAATTTTTAGAAAATGGAGTGAGTACTTCTTACCCAGTCCGATACCAATCACTACTAAATCAACCAATGATGAGCCTTTTATATATCTAATTATTGAATTATTTTATCCTATCATTGAAAAAAAAAAATTTTAAAAAAAAACTTTACCGTAATAAAAAGTCGAGTTTTGGAGACAACTACTGATGACCAAAACGCGACCTCAACATGAACATGTACTGTAATTACTTGTTTGCATCGCTGTACAGAAACAGTGGGAAGCTAAGGGTACTTTATGAAAAAAAATCTTGTCTTTTTTATTACAGATGAAAAACATAAAAAAATAGCTTCACCCCATTACCAAAAAAGGGGTCTGATCCTCTCTTTTTCAAGTCCCATTTTCTACTGCTATATTCCCATTAAAAGTAGCCACATTTACATACACATAACAGGCCACATGCAATCTTTCAGTAAAAAGAATATGGCATAATCACTTAACTGTTACATCCACCACAACAAAAACAGAAATAACCAAAAAAAAAAAAAAATCCCATGTAATGTAAAATACCTATACACATACTCCCTCCGTTTTTTGTTTTTGTTTTATTTTTTATTTTTTATATCTTCACTCATCCTGCATTTCACGCAATCCAATAAACATTTTCAATCATTAATAACTCAAATGGTATAAAAGTAGAAATTATAAAAACTTGATATTCTAAGACTACGTGATTAGACGAATCCAACAAGATCTCACTTGACTATATTTTATATTATATAACTATATGAAAATTTTGAATTAAAGTTACTCAATGAATAGTATTTACTATGCTAATGGTGAAGATAAAAAAAAAACGGAGGGAGTACTACTTCCATCTCAGTATAATTGCTATATTCTCATCCGACATGCATGCCAAGATATTAACAGGTAATAATTTAAATTGTATACAAGGAAAAATAATCAAAAATTGATATTCTAAAATTACAAGATTAAACGAATTTAATAAAATCTCACTTGACTAAGTTTTTCTTACATAATTATGATAAAAAAAAATTGAATCAAAGTTAAATACTCCCTCCGTTTTTTAAAGATAGCTACGGACCCACTCAGCACGCAGTCCAATGCACATTTTAAACCATTAATAATTCAAATTCGGTACATGTAAAAATTTTAAAAGTTCGATATTTAAAATCTACAAGACGAGACGAATCTAACAAGATCACACTTGGCTATATTTTAACTTTATAACTATGAGAAAACTTTAAGTCAAAGTATATAAGTGAACAGTACTCATTAGTCAACAGTAGCTAACAAAAAAAAACGGAGGGAGTATTAAATAATGCCAAAAAGTGAAGCATAACATTTAATCCATGACAGGTGGTAGTAAAAATTTGTATTACAATTTATGTAAATTTTTTTTACTATTGAATTAAACTATGCATTAGGCGATTGTGACACAGTCCAACATGAGTTGTCTGATTGAAAATAAATTGGTGGCCCATTGGAGAGAAAAGTTACATGTACACAAAGGGGAGGGGATTAAATGAACATGGTAGCCATGTGAATGTAGACATAAATCATGTGTAGTCCATGTGGATTTAACCCTTTTCAAATAAGAAAGAAAGAAAAAAAAATATAAATAAAAATAAAATTATCTGGCATTAGGTAATAAGCCAACAAAGTGGGATTCTTTTTGCATATTTTAATTGTATACAAGTATTGAGAGAGTATTTATTATTCTCTACAAGTTTTTTCTTCTTTTGTGTATAATTTTCCTAATTGCAAAGAATATACTTATAAGTATAGAAGAAAAAGTAGTGAAGGCAAATAGTTTCATCAAATTGTTTGATGGGCTCCATTTTTGGGGAGAATTTGTGATTCTTACAAATTGCAGTGGTGTGGCTGTAATAACACCCCCTCCCCCCCTATATGTACATTAATTGTCTGCCTGCAATGAATTCCAATTATCGAATGTGACTTGTCATTGCTGATAATTACAATTGTAAATATATTTATTTTATTTTATTTTATTTCATTTTTTTTAAATAAAATTTTGGAAATTTGCTTTTATTGTCTAACAGGATGTTAGGCATTCCACATGGATGTGTTGTTGGTATTCTGTGATTTTATTGTAACATAATATACAGATTTAATTACACGCTGTAAATTTTTAATATTTATACATAGCATTAATTAATTAAGCAAGATAAGTGTGATTAGTGACAAGGGACAGAAACATGTGCTTTGAGTTAATTGCGCACTTAAGCGTTGGCAATTTCTTAGGAACTTTTTACAAACAACATAAATACTTATCATGCAATTCAGTTATTGTACAGGCATGACATTGGCATGTACTCCCCGTTCATTTTTATTTGTCTTTTTAGAAAACTAAAAAACGTTCCAAAATAGTTGTCATCTTATATATTTATATCATACTTTTCCAATATTACCCTTATATTTTCATAAATATTACTCCTAAAATATTGTGCAATATCTCACCACTTCAATTTTACTTTTTTCTAGAGTATGGGTAAAAATGGAAAATTAACCAATAATAATATTCCTTAATATGTTTGATTTTTGCTAAAACGTCATCTCATAAGGAACGGATGGAGTATATACAGAATGATGAGAGGTACGATAATGATGTTGACATTAATTGTTCGGTTGCCATCACTTAATTGACCATTCCCATCATTTATTAATTTCGTGCCATCACTTATTAACTTATCATTTTTGTAGACACAAACATCATTTTGTTCCGTTACATCACTTATTGATCATTTGTCGATGTGTCATCATTATGCATATGCAGATGACAACACACCAGTTCCCATATCATGTATTTTTTGAAACTTTCTATTCCTAAATTTCATAAATTTCATTTACTTTAGCACAATGTATTTTACTTTAAAAGAAAGAAAAAAAAAAGTTGAATACTCCCTCCGTTCCTTTTTAGTTGTCTTTTTAGAGAGTAAAAAGTGTTCCAAAATAGTTGTTATTTTTAGGTAGTTATGCTGTATTTTTACTATATTGCCCTTCACTTTACATAAATGCTATTTATTGACATTTATAAGAATGGGTTTAGTTGAAGGATAAAAATATAAATTCATGAGTTAATTAATGCAAACATTGGTTATTGAAATTGAGCTGAAAGAGACAATTAAAAAGGAACGGAGGGAGTACTACTTATGTCACGTAAAGAGAATAAAGACAAGTGAGAATAAGATCATCGATCCCCTCCTAATGTAAAAATAAAATTATAAAATATTGGTTAAATGAATTATAAAAGGGTCATGTAACGTAACGTAACCCACATGGTTCGCTAACCGTTACAGCCTGTGATGACATAATTGAGCCATATGATAGCTTATAGCTTAGCTTAGCTAGCTTCCGAGGCAAAACTTGTTCATTCATTACATCCTTAAACCTGTCTGTAATTTATTAATTTACCTTTCATCCAACATTATAAATTACTAATTTGTTACAGTCAACAACTTGCCGGTGCCTGTTCTCTTAAGTCACGGGATTGATATTGTTTGGTGATTATACCAGGCGAATCTGCACCATTGATCATAAAATCAACGGCCTCGATTCGCTGGGGAGCTGGGCACCTGGGAGTGTGAATTTTTGTGTATTAAAAACGCTGTCATCTAGTCTGTGTCTGAAAACTGTACAGGTAAAGCCAAATTATCGCTTAATTAAATATTTAAATTGCTAACTGCAGAAGCATAATTATGATAAAAGAAAAAAAAATGAAAATTAATTAAATCGAATCAAATTATCTACTCCAATGGTCCAATTTATGGAGGGACATGTAGAAAATGTAAGGATGTGGCAAAAATAACAGAGAAAATTTCTGTCAGAATTAATAATACCTATTGTGCACATGTGGTGCTGTGCATTTTTTATTTATGAATAAAAATAAGAAAATGATGAGCATTCTATTTTTTTTTTTCTTTCAAACACGGCACTATTTATCCACTCTTTTGGAAATATCAAGAAACATAGGACCTGATCCATGTGGAATTATAGTATAAAATTCTGCAACAATTTAATTTATTAATAGTTGCTAAGGATTTATACCCCTTTTTTGTGTCATTAGCCGTCATATCAAATTTGGGAAAATTAGAATAAGAGTAGTTAAGAGAGTTGAGAATTATTTAAATCTAATATTTCTAGGCCACTAATACATAAAGAATTAAAATTAGTTTCAATTTAGAAAAATTCAATCTAGGAACATATTATAGTGCTTCCATTGCCACTAATTTAAAAAAAAAAAAAAAGAATCATAAGATCAAACAGAATCAATAAAATTGGACAAGTGCCCTAATCATTGCTTTCTTGATTCTTAAACATGGAGAAGAAAGAAGAAGAAAGGAAAGGAAAACTAATACCAATAAAATACTACTCCCTCCGTCCCACGAAGTTTGAACCCTATTCCTTTTTGGGTTGTCCCACGAATTTTGAACCCTTTCCGTTTTTAGAAAAATTAAATTAATATAAGTTTGATTAGAATCTTAATTATTGTCAAATCCCATTAAAAATACTTACTTTTACTATTCTGCACAAATTCCAAAGCATTATTACTTTCCTACACAAAGTCCCTTATATTTCTTTAACTCTTAATATTACAAAATTGATACAAATAAAAATTGTATAAAATATATATTCTAAAACTACACGATTAGACGATTCTAACAAGACCACACTTGAATATTTTTCTCAAATTACATCACTACGATAATATTAAGTCAAAGTTAAACAATAAACAATATCAAAATTCATTATAATCTTAAACACAAATACTCACACCACTTTAACTACTAAACTCCACTACCTAAATTACCGTGCCCAAAAGAAAGGCTTCAATCTTCGCGGGACGGAGGGAGTACTAATTATTAATTGAAGATAAAACCCAGAAAGTCATGTCACGTATCAATCAAGTCCACAAAAGTCTTGTCATGTTGCAATAACAATAATAATACCATACAATTTACCATAACTAAATCAACCCCAATTATCAGACAAACAGAGAATAATTATTCCAGTTGAAGGACCCATAAATAGTTCATTTCTAATTAAAAATGTATTAAAATTGAATTTTATCCTCTCAAATTGGTCACAAAGGAGAAGAATTGTGTTTATGTAAAGACCCCATTTTTCAAATGTTGGGAGAATAGAGAATTAGTGCAGTGTAAAAGTGTCACTATTAGAATAATAATATGGGGTCCCATTACCTTATGGACCAAATTATTATTACATAAAGTGAATTGGCACTTAGAAAGCCCAAAATGAACACCCCATGTGACTACAAATGACAGCCCACCAATATGCTTCCCCTTACACTTCCTTCAAATATTATGTCTTTTTCACTCCCCTATAATTTTACTCATGTCACATTCAATAATCCATTATGTGACTTTCTAATTGGATAAGCATGCCTATTAATATCTCATCCTCCTCCAATGACTTTCACCCCATATTATCCCTTAGGATAATTCATAATTATAACTAAATATGAGCTCACACTTTTCCATTACCTCAAATTTCAAAGGTTCTGAAAAATTTATCATATCTTTGGATACTCATCAGATTAACTCAAGTGATGAAATTATTATTTTATTAGTTCGAAATTCGATTCTCTGGTCTTAACTTATGGTATTCTTTTATTCAATTCTCTAATTTATATTATGAATATATTATTTATTGGTTTAAAATTTAGCCCGTTTCGATAATATTATATTTATCACTTCAATTTAATGGATTGATGATATTTATTTAAGTCTATTTACTACAAGTAATGCAATATTTTAATATTGCATCAAGTTAGGAAAAAGATTAATTTAAAATAAATTCAAAATATTATTTTTTTCATTTTTCATTATTGAGTTAAAATTAATTTTAAATATTTTAAAAATTAATAATAAAATTCAGATTTTATCTAAATCCCACAAAATTTATGTTAGGGAAAATTCACCTATTTATTTGCAATAATTGAAACAATGTTCACTTTTCAGAATAAAGTACTCCTACTACTTAAAAGAAATGTTAAATTCAAGTAATTGATTTACCTACACCGTTAAAATAAAATATATGATTGGATCGAAAGCCAGAATTTTATTTTATTTATTTATTTATTTCAAAAAGTATGCACGTGTAAAGTAATCAAAAGATGCATCTCAATGATTCGTGCACCAATCGATCTCGATCACACATCTTTATCATGGTGATCATCATGTCCATCTTTCATCGATCTCTTCATAATTATTATTTTTCCAACTTTAATTTATTCCCATCACATATATAAATACACCCACATATGCATGTTTGCAGTTTTGTTTTTAGGTGGGAGCATAGGTTGCTCAATCATCACCTAGTATGTGACCAAATATGGAAAGTTATACACATGCATTCACCCAGATTCAGACAAGGGACTTTAATGCCCCTAATGTAATAATTTTCCAGGCCCTGTTTTAATTTATTTTTTGTTGATTGTTAAAGGACTAATTTTTCCCTGCCTGACTGGTCCTAATTAACATAAATCTGTTGGAACCAATTCACACTGTGTTCAGTACTTATATGGAAACAGGTAATTAAAGCCCAGATGGGCTAATTAGTTAGGAATGGATTTATTGTTAATTGACTTAATTCTATTGCAATTTGAAGACTGTGATAAAGTCTCAGGAAAATGGATTAAAATTATTCGGAGAGGACAAATTAAAGTTCTCAACTTTCTCATCAGTAAACATCAGTTTCTTTCACACAAGAGTCCTGTGATTCAGACCAGTGTCACTCCAGTCGTTTTCCTTGTCAAAATTTAAATCTTGATTTGGATTCAAAATTTGAAATTTTGTTTCTTGAGAATATAAAATTTGACTCCCAGAAATTCTGTGTCTGTTTCTATTGTTTAATTCTTGAGATCCTCTTTTTTTTTTTTTTTTTTTTTTTTTCCTACATCGATCGCAGGTTGTAATGAAGAATTAAAAACACGCTGAAAGAAAAATTACGACAAAGATGAGGGACTGTAATGAATTAAGTAGATAGATCAATTGCGGCCACGTGTCAGTCGACCAGGCCCAGAAAGCCCAGAGTTCGATCCGCCGCTATCCGATCTTCATTCACGCATTTGGTCCTAGTCTTCCTTGAATTACGCTCGAATCTATCTACATTTTTAATTACATATACATACACTGACACGCAGATACGCAATGCGTATGGTTAGTGTAGGGCGGCGGCGGCGGCGGCGATTTGGCGATGGATCACGCGGCGGATGCAATGCGGACGGATTTGATGACCGTAACTCGGCATGTGTTGAATGAGCAAACAAAGTATCCGGAATCGCGCGGGGACTTCACCATCCTGCTCAGTCACATCGTTCTTGGCTGCAAATTCGTCTGTTCTGCCGTCAACAAGGTTGGGTTTTCTTCTTTGTCCCGGTTTTTTAATTCTGTATTAGGGTTTTAGGGTTTTGATCAGGCTTTGAGAATTCTGTGTTTTAATTCTAGGAAGGGGCGTAAAGTATATTTAATTCTCAGTTCTGATCTAGGACAGATGATCGTTTAGACTTGCCCAAAATCTGTAATGAGATAATCGTAGAAATTCACAGCATCATTATCCCTGTCTACATTGATTTCAATATCCCGAAATTTCCGAAATTTCGACCGGAATTTTGGATTTCGGGACACTCGAAGCGAAATTTCACATGCAATATTTTTTTGCAAAATTTCCATCGGAAATCCGAAATTTCCCAAAATTTTTTTAAAAAATATATATTTTTTTAAATTTTAAAAATATATTTTCTAAAAAAAATTAAAAATTAAAATTTATGTTTCGACCCATCCGATGTCATCCAATTAACTTGTTTGTCAATTTTAAGTCTCTTATCAATCAACATGGTGCATGATATATCAATAATATTACTAGCATATTATATCATTAAATGAGTGTTGTTAGCATATTACTCAATACTAGTAATTTATATAGCAACAAATATGAGGAATTTTTATCAATCAACATGGTGCATGATATCAATAATATTACTAGCATATTATATCATTAAATGAGTGTTGTTAGCATATTACTAATTTATATAGCAACAAATATGAGGAATTTTGAAATATCTTCATTTTCATCATCTCATAACTCAAATTAGTTTTCTCAAAAAATTACAAATATCTCCAAAATTTCCCCCGAAATTTCAAATATCTTCGAAATTTCCCTAAATTTATATGTCCGATATCGAAACCGATATTTAAAATCTTGCCCGTCTACATACAGTACTTTAATCGATTCAGGGTGGTGTCTGAACCATCTTTATGACTTGCAGGCTGGCTTGGCTAAGCTCATTGGACTCGCGGGAGAGACCAATGTGCAGGTAATATAATTAACCGTAAACACCGGGGGAATTTGTCATTTTAGTATTCTCTTTAGTCGTTGCAATTTTTGTTGCTAAGGCATAAGTAAGTTTGTTGTTTCTGTCTTTTGCCTAAAGGGTGAGGCACAGAAGAAACTAGATGTGCTTTCAAATGAAGTTTTTATCAAGGCATTGATCAGCAGCGGGCGAACTGTACGTCTGTTTTTCCGTATTAAACTAACTCCATTGAGATGTTACATAGTAGTAGTAATAGTTTGCAGCTATAGTAATTTATTAACATGTGAATACCGGCAGTGCATTCTCGTCTCTGAGGAGGATGAAGAACCTACCTTCGTGGAAAACTCTAAACGCGGAAAGTATGTGCTTAATTTTGTTCTCGGGCAAACAACTCTGTTATGAGCTTAAACATTTCTTAAGTATATTGGTATTCAATTATGGATGAACCTACTCTAAACACGCAGGTATTGTGTTGTGTTCGACCCGTTGGATGGATCATCCAATATTGACTGTGGTGTTTCCATCGGGACAGTATGTTGTATTCCTCAACACTTCTTCAAGTATGCATCTGTAATAAAGCGCTGTAACTTATTCAGGTCCTTGTTTTTGTTGTCTAGATCTTTGGAATTTATATGATAAAGAACTTTAATGAGCCGAAACTAGAAGATGTGTTGCAACCGGGGAAGAATATGCTAGCTGCAGGCTATTGCAAATACGGAAGCTCTTGCACGGTATGCGTTATCTTCTTTTGAGCAAACACCGTCTTCGTTGACAATTTACTTAAGCTTACATGCCTTAAATGTTGCAGTTTGTGTTGAGTACCGGGAATGGAGTTAATGGATTCACACTTGATCCTACACTGGGAGAATTCATATTGACCCATCCAAATATTACGGTCGAGCATTTTTACCGTACTCTGTTTCCTAATTTTGTGCGATGCAATTTCTATGCCGTGTGGTTCCTAAACGTTTCCTGATTGTAATTTTCTTGCTACAGATCCCCAAGAAGGGAAACATTTACTCTGTTAATGAAGGAAATACCAAGAACTGGGATGGACCGACAGCTAAGTATGTAGTATAATTGAGTATTGTAGTGTTCTAATAATCTACGACATCTTATTTGTTACGCGGATTCCAGGTACGTACAAAATTGCAAGTTTCCCAAAGAAGGATCTCCGGCAAAATCTATGAGATACATTGGAAGGTAAATGAGAATTTCAAGCGATGCAGTCGAATACTTTTGCTCCTCGTGTATTTTTTTGAAGTTCGAAATAGCTTTTGTTCTTTGATTTTCAGCATGGTAGCTGATGTTCATCGTACGCTTCTTTATGGAGGCATCTTTATGTATCCAGCTGATAAGAAAAGCCCAAATGGAAAACTACGGTGATTTTTATGCACAAATCAAAAAAAATTCAAATTGCTCATATTTAGATAATTGTATCAATGTATGTGACGTGTTGGATCAATTGAAAATAACAGGGTCCTGTACGAAGTCTTTCCCATGTCGTTCTTGATAGAACAAGCAGGAGGACAGGCATTCACCGGGAAGCAACGGGTAAGAGTTCTGGATTTCTAGAGAAGGTGAAAGGCTGTTGAATCTGAGGAGTTTTGTTTGGCTGAATCTTTCTTATTACAGGCACTGGATTTGGTTCCCAAGAGCATACACGAGCGGTCTCCAATATTCCTTGGTAGCTACGATGATGTTGAGGAGATCAAAGCATTATATGCATCTGAAGTGAAAAATAATGGAAATGGAGCTTAAATTTCAGCTTGCAGTATCTTTTGCTAATAATTCATATGATATTGATGATGCATAACACTCCTGAAACATTAGTTTCGATCAGAACATTCTTGTGTATTGCATAGAATGAACCAAGTTTATGAACTTATTCTTGTGTATTGCATAGATGCATCATACAGCCTAATATATGTTGCATTTGCAGATTCCCTCATAAAGGGCTAATATAAAGTGTAATTCAACAATCACTGATTGTACATGGCAATTGAAATGATCCCACTACTGAATATAGGTCTCTATGCAATAATTGCCGACTTAGCAATGTTGCAAGAACAATTGGCTTTCATTCTCTTCGAATTTATATGAATTTGTGGAAGTGTGTAGATAGTTTGATGGTTCTGGTCTTTCTTGAGATGCAAAGCCACTCTCAAGTCTTTCTTGAGAGTGCTTCAACAACCAAGTAACGCTGCCAGTTGGTTTGGCGTCAGATGCAACAACCATCAAAAGGATTTCGTATGTAAATCTCTTTTAATTTGTTTACGGCTTAAAAAGGCAAACTTCCCGATTTACAATTTTCTTCCTTGCCTCTATGACGACTGTCGTTCCATGTAGAAAGGGGCGATGCGGGACATTTTAACAATCCTCATCGAGATGATATTTATCGGAAACAGCTTGGCATCCTAACATATGGACGATGTGGGGCATTGTAACAGTTTTCCTCGATGTTGGGTAACTCCGGTACCCTGTTTTAATTAACTATTACAACCCAAAAGGCTACACTATGGGATTACAAAGCTTTAACCTCACAAATACATTGTTCACTCATAAATAAGAAAACAGAAATGAAACAGAAAGCTGAACAACATCCATGGAGCTGCAGTCTCGCCGGATCTGCTCTCGGCCTCGTCGGACAGATTTTGGCTTGGCCAAAATCTCACAACTTCAAGCTTTGCGTCCTCTGTTTCACTCCGTGTCAGTCCAGTGACCTTCTCTTTTAGTTCCCTTTTCTTACAGCTTTAAGATCTACAAAAGATGGTTAGCAAAACACATAAAACAAGTATCAAAAGGGAAGAAGAGATACCGAACAGATCTAACTAGATCTGTAAACTCTAGGCTCAGGTAGCCCAAAGAAAAACATCACTCAACCAAGAGCCATCACAGAAACGGCCCAAGGGTGTGAGAAGATGGCGCCCAAAGTACTGCCGGTCACCGAAGCCGCCACCAAGGACGCTGCCAACACCAAGCCGGCCACCACAGCTCCGCCGCGGACCACCACAGCACGACACACAGCCACTGCCACGCCTTCCGACACCCACTGCCGTCCTCCGTGTCACAAACCCTTTGCCGGAAACCTCTTTCCGGCGACCTACCACCGAGGCACTAAGAGGGAGACACACACAACCCTACCGAACCCCCAAGTTCGGCCACCCAACCCCCAAAATTATCCTCACACCTCTCGTCCCTATACACTCTCACACACTCACTTAATGGTAGAACAAATCTGAACTAAGTGGTGAAGAAGAAAAAGGCAAGAGAGAAATGAGGAAAGAGGGGTGCCGCTGCCTCTCAAAATGAGAGACAAAAATCTGATAAGGGTTAGGGTTGAAGAGCTCGGTTGGGAGTATAAATAATATGGATTCATAGGCTTGGGCCTTGGCATCATGGGCCGTGTGTGGGACTTGGGCCTGGTCAGATATGGGCCATTCATAACAATCTCCACCTTGGACCATTATCTGTGTTACTCAAGAGTGTGCTCTTTGGATAAATATCATCATCGCCTAATCATACCTTCACTTACCAGTCCCTTACCAACAGTATACACAAAGTATAAAAGCAGTAAATCATGCATCAGAAGTCAGAACAGAATATTTCAACCAAAGTCAAAGTGAAGGATTTTCATGCATGACATCATCTTCTCAGTAGGCAAACACTTAGTTCCCATATCAGCAGGATTAAATTCAGAAGCAATTTTATCCAGTTTCAGTTTTCACACTCAACATTGTCCCTAATGAAGTGGTACTTAACATCAATATGTTTCGACCTATCATGAAAAACATGATATTTGCTTAACTGAATCGCAGATTGGCTATCAGAAAAAATGGTGATCTCATTTTTCAATCCTAGTTCATGCATCAGACCACTAAACCATATTCCCTCTTTAAAAGCTTCAGTAATGGCAATGAATTCAGATTCTGTAGTGGACAAGGCAACAACAGGTTGCAATTGAGATTTCCAACTCACACAAGACCCACCTAGAGTGAACACATAGGATGTAGTAGACTTCCTACTGTCCTTATCATTAGCAAAGTTAGAGTCTACATAACCAGTCACAAATATATCATCATGCCATTTAGAAAAACACAGAGAATAATGCATAGACTTGATTAAGTATCTCAAAAGCCATTTTAAAGCTTCCCAATGTGGTCTAATAAATCTGCTCAAACAACTTATAGGATAAGCTAAATCAGGCCTAGTAGAAATCATCAAATACATAACAGACCCAATGGCATGCGCATAAGGAACAGATTCCATATCTTTCATTTCAGATTCATTTTTAGGGCATTGTTCTTTAGTCAACAGGAAATGAGAAGCAAGTGGACAACCAACAGATTTAGCATTTGACATCTTGAATCTAGAGCGAACCTTTTTCACATACTCAGCCTGGTTAAGGAGTAGGGTTGAATTAGCCCTATCCCTAACTATATGCATTCCAAGAATGTATTTGGCTTCTCCTAAATTCTTCATGTCAAAGCTTTTGTTCAAACAATTTTGAACCTTAACAATGCTTTTCATGCAAGGACTAACAAGCAACATATCATCAACATAAAGCAATAAGAACATAGGCACAGATTTCACATCTTTCATGTACAAGCAATGATCAAATTTAGATCTAGTGAAACCTATGTCCTTCATTCATTTATCGAATTTAATGTTCCACTGTCTAGGTGCTTGTTTTAGTCCATACAAAGCTTTTTTCAAAAGGCATACATGATTGGGTTTGGTTTTATCCACAAAACCTTCAGGTTGCTTCATACAAATTTTTCTATCAATGTCACCATGCAAGAAAGCAGTTTTAACATCCATTTGTATAAGCTCCCAATCAAAATGAGCAACTAAGGCAAGCATTACTCTAATAGTAGTGAACTTAGCAACAAGTGCAAATATTTCAGAATAATCTACACCCTCTTTCTGAGTAAAGCCTTAGCTATAAGCCTAGCCTTATACCTCTCACCATTACTTTCCTGCTTGATTTTAAAAATCCATTTACAGTCAATCACAGAAATATTTTCAGCCCTAGGAATCAACAACCATGTCTCATTTTTATGCAATGATTCAATTTCTTCATTCATAGCACTAAGCCACTTACTAGCCTGTTTAGACTTAACAGCTTCAGAATATGATTTAGGCTCATGATTATCAAGTTCTTCGCACACAGTCATAGCATAAGCAGTAAGAACAAAATCAGATAACCTAGCATGAGTTTTACCTACTCTTCTAGCTCTATCCCTAGCTAGCATATAATCACTAAGATCATTCAAATCATTTTCAGGGATAATTTCTTCATTCTGAGGTCCACCTTCATCAATATCATGGGTATCAATATCATGAGTATCAGTTATTGGTTCCTCATTCACATACAAATTGGGATCATCAATTTCAGTATTTTCAATCACATTAGGCACAGCAATGGGAGCAGGCAAATTCACAGAATGTTCCACAGAAGAAGACTCCACCTCAACAGAAGTACTATCATTCTCAAAAACTTTCATAGGAAATTCAGATTCATTAAAAATCACATCCCTACTAACAAATTTTAAAACCACCCCCTGATCTATCAAACAACCTGTAACCCTTAGTTCCCTCAGGATAACCTAAGAAAATACATTTCTTGGTTCTAGGGTCCAATTTATCATTACTAGTATGCAAAAAAGCTGAACATCCAAACACTCTAAGATGTTCATAATCAATAGGTTTACCAAAAAAGACAGAATCAGGAGATTTACCATTTAAAGGGGCATTGGGTGATTTATTAACTAAGTAAGCAGCTGTCATCAGTGCTTCACCCCAGAACTTCTTAGAAAGGCCAGTAGGTGCCATCAAGCACCTAACCTTTTCTAATAAAGTTCTGTTCATTCTTTCAATTACCCCATTCTGTTGAGGTGAGTAAGAAACAAATTTATGCCTTCTAATACCAGATTCAGCACACAAAGCATCCATTTGGTGATTACAAAATTCAAGCCCATTATCTATCCTAAGTGTACCAATCTTTAAACCAGTTTGATTCTCAATCAAAGCTTTCCAGTGTTTAAAATTCCCAAAAACATCAGATTTATTTTGCATGAAAAATACCCAAACTTTTCTAGAAAAATCATCCATGATAGATAAAAAATATCTTCTACCACCATGTGTGGGCGTCGAAGAAGGACCCCACACATCAGCATGAATGTACTCAAGTACACGGGTGGATTTTATCCCAACAAGATATGAAGAGTTAAAAGACACTCTATGTTGTTTACCAGCTAAGCATGATTCACAAAGATCAACTTCACATAAATCAGATTTTAAACAACCAGCATCTTTCAGAAATTTCATGCCTTTATCACTCATATGCCCTAGTCTAGCATGCCACAAAAGCGTATTCTGTTTAACCTTATCAGAACTAGAACTAGAACTAGCAGCAAAAGCATAATTAACCACATTAGAGACCACAAAAAGATTATTCTTGATAATGGCCTTGAACAACATCAAATTCCCTTTGAATATTTTAATCATGTCATTACAAAATCTCCCTTCTAAACCTTTCTTCGCCAAGGTAGCAAGTGAAATCAAATTGTAAGACAAATCAGGCACATGTTTCACACCATCAAGACAAAATCTTGTCCCATTCTCAAATTGTAAGACAATTTTTCCTATACCTAAGACAGGACATCTATTGTCATTACCCATGAACACAAAATCATTTTCAACAAGTTGATAGGAATCAAACAATTCAACATGAGGAGACATATGGGAGGTGCACCCTGAGTCTAGCAACCACACAGACTTAGAAACATCTTTAGCCATATTAACATCAGAAAAACAATTCATATCATGAACCATCAAAAGTTCATCATGCCTAACTGCTACATCAGTCACAGCATTAACATCATTGTTCTGATTATCAATTTGATTCCTCTCTTTCTTAGGGAGTCTACAATCTTTAATGAAGTGGCCCTTCTTACCGCAATTATAGCATTTCTTATCAGATTTACCTCTTGATTTAGATCTGTAAGATCTAGACTGACCCCTAACATTGTTTCTGCCCCTATCATTATGCTGTTGGTGATTACCCTTTTTCCAAGACCTTCCCCTAGTGTTAAACACCTTATCAGAATGCTTAGAGGAATTTTTCATTTCAAGTTCTTTGTTCTTTAGACTCTTAATCACATGATCTAAAGTCAAATCATCTCTAGCATATTGGATTGCAGATTTCACATCAGAATATAAATCATTGGATTGCAGATTTCACATCAGAATATGAATAAGGGATGGCATTCAACAACACTATAGGCACATAATCATCTATATGCTTATCTCCAGTTGCTTTTATGTCTTGAACAAGTTTAGTGAAATTATTTAAACCCTCATCTAAGTCTCTAGATATGTCCAATTTAAATTTAAAGAATTTACCAAGCAGGAATATTCTAGAAGACAGAGACGACTCAGCATACAGTTCAGACAGCCTCTCCCAAAGGTCCCGGGCTGTTTTGCAATCACTCACTTTCCTAAGGACAACATCAGATAAACTTAAGATTATGGCAGGTTTAGCAAGTTCATCTACTTCAGTCTTTTTAGCTTCAGTAACTTCGTCATCAAAGAGTTGATCAATTGCATTATAAACTCTTTGTTGGACAAGAACACAACGCATCTTAACTTGCCAGATGCTGAAGTCGTTTTTTCCATTAAAAGGAACTATGCTATTCGAGGTGGAAGTCATTATTGTGTTTGACCGTTTAACGGAATGAGCAAACAGGTGCTCAAACACTTGGCCAACTAATCACAACTAATTCCACACTATAGCATTTGTCATCCTTTTAAATTTTTAAGCAAACCCAAATTAATTTTGGGTGGCCCAAAAATATCAGAATTGACCCAAGCTGTTCAGGCAGGCCCAAATTAATTTTGCGAGGCCCCAAACAGTCACAACGGTCACTTTTCAAATTTGGATTTTTTTCCAGATTCCCAAAAAGGCTCACTTTTCAAAGCACTTTTCAGAATCTACTTTTCAGAGATCTGAAATTTAATTTTCAGTCCCCAAAAAATATACAAATCCAATTTTTTGCACACAAAGCACAACAGCACAGAAAATGCACAATTCACTAAGAACAGCACACAATACAATGTATGCACAACAAAATGCAGAAAACACAGAACACAGTTTAAGCATAATATTTCCATATTTTAAAGCACAAAGCTCCAAGCATGAAAATCACATATTTCAAGCAACATTCCAGAACAAGAATATTATCTTAAAACTGTAAAAGATGGGATAAGCTATTTTACCTTGCAGGGGTGCCTTGACCAACCCCCGTCCCACAGTGGCCTATGACTCTGATACCACTGTTGGTAACTCCGGTACCCTGTTTTAACTAACTATTACAACCCAAAAGGTTACACTATGGGATTACAAAGCTTTAACCTCACCAATACATTGTTCACTCATAAATAAGAAAACAGAAATGAAACAGAAAGCAGAACAACATCCATGGAGCTGCAGTCTCACTGGATCTGCTCTCGGCCTCGTCGGACAGATTTTGGCTTGGCCAAAATCTCACAACTTCAAGCTTTGCGTCCTCTGTTTCACTCCGTGTCAGTCCAGTGACCTTCTCTTTTAGTTCCCTTTTCTTACAGCTTTAAGATCTACAAAAGATGGTTAGCAAACACACATAAAACAAGTATCAAAAGGAAAGAAGAGATACCGAACAGATCTAACTAGATCTGTAAACTCTAGGCTCAGGTAGCCCAAAGAAAAACATCACTCAACCAAGAGCCATCACAGAAACAGCCCAAGGGTGTGAGAAGATGGCGCCCAAAGTATTGCCGGTCACCGAAGCCGCCACCAAGGACGCTGCCAACACCAAGCCGGCCACCACAGCTCCGCCGCGGACCACCACAGCACGACACACAGCCTCTGCCACGCCTTCCGACACCCGCTGCCGTCCTCCGTGTCACAAACCCTTCGCCGGAAACCTCTTTCCGGCGACCTACCTCCGAGGCACTAAGAGGGAGACACACACAACCCTACCAAACCCCCAAGGTTCGGCCACCCAACCCCCAAAATTATCCTCACACCTCTCGTCCCTATACACTCTCACACACTCACTTAATGGTAGAACAAATCTGAACTAAGTGGTGAAGAAGAAACAAAGGCAAGAGAGAAATGAGAAAAGAGGGGCGCCACTGCCTCTCAAAATGAGAGACAAAAATCTGATAAGGGTTAGGGTTGAAGAGCTCGGTTGGGAGTATAAATAATATGGATTCATGGGCTTGGGCCTAGCATCATGGGCCGTGTGTGGGACTTGGGCCTGGTCAGATATGGGCCATTCATAACACTCGAGATGATTCATCTCGGAAACAAGGTGGCGTCCCAATATATAAATGATGTGGAACATTGTAATACCCAGATACACATGGCTCCATACCATGTTAGAAAGATGATGGATATGAGGTTCGGACTCAAAACCAATTAGTAAAAAGTAGTGTGGCCCCGGTCCATGTAAACAGAGGCATCCCAATGTATAAGCGACGTGAGACATTTTAACACCCCTCATTAAGATGATATTCATCTCCGAGATACCCAGAGTATCCATAGTTAGGTGGAGTGGCTCATATCCATATAAACATGAGGTATTATATCGCTTCCCAACATATAAGCGATTTGTGGCATTATAACAATCTCTAACTGGGAGCCTCTTTGTGGAACCTTTTTCGCCTATCAGGGCTTGTTTTTCTTACTCCATAGATCAGTCATCTTTAACTCTGAGGAAATTGAACCTGATAAGTTGCAAGCGTACCAAAAGCTTATATAGATTCTTTCAAAAATATTGAATTTGTCACCCTAGCTTGATTTCGATTTTTTTTTTTTTTTTTGAAAAAAAAAAGAAAAGGATTACCACTTCCACTTAAAGGCACTAGAATAAAACACCAACCTTAATAGAACTTCCCAATTAAGTGCAATCCGAAGGTACTAATTATCTGATTGGAATTGGATAAATTATAGTCCTGTGGTTTTAATTAATAATTGTCTCTGAATATTATCGTCAAGTTAAAAGTTAGTGCTGCAAAAACATCTGCACAGCTGATGAGAGTGCATTGTGTTATCCAACTCCTCTTCCAATTTTCCACTTTTTTTCTTTTTTTTTTTTCTCCTCGGCCTTTAATTAATGTGCCAGTTTAATTAGTTATTCCTTTTTTAAATATTATGAAACCGCTAAATAAACACTTTTCACTTATTATATGCCCATATGTATAGTAAAGTTGAAACCGCTAAATAAAGCACTATATTGGCAGATATATAGTACAAATGAATTAAGTTGACAGTCAAACTATGGGAAATCAAAATATGAAACGGTGTTTTAGAATTAATTAATTTTGACCACATTTTATGTAGTACTCCCAAGATAGAGTACACTCCCTCCGTCTTTTAATATCTTTCTCCATTTCTGTACTGCACACAATTCAATGCATATTTTCAATCATTAATATCTCACATTACATATAAGTAAAACTTATAAAAATTTAATATTATAAAAAACTACGTTATTAATTAGATGAATTCAACATCTTATTTGACTATGTTTTATCTTATATAATTGTGCTAAAAAGTTGAAATAAAGTTACTTAATGAATAATATCCACTATGCAAAGGGTGATGTTAAAAAAAACGGAGGGAGTATATTAATTGGTGCATCCCAAGATAGAACATCTACATCTAATCTAACTAAGGGCCTGTTTGGGAGACAACCGATTGAAAATAACAGATAGCAGATTTGACCATCAGATAGTAATAGTAGATTTTATTAAAAGTGTTTGGTAAATTAGCATATAACAGATAGCCTATTTAGTGCATTTTACAATCTGCTTCCTAATCTGCTTCAAAATGGAGCAGATCAGAATTTAGCAGATTTGGCCTAATCTGCTTCCCCAAACTGTTGGTTGCCAAACACTACAAACTAGCATAAATGATGGTCAAATCTGCTTATTGTTAATATGCTGCCCACTCCGCTGCCAACCAAACACACCCTAAATCTATTAAAAATTTCTAGAGTTTTTCAAATGATGA
This sequence comes from Hygrophila difformis, assembly GCA_030278955.1. Classification (NCBI taxonomy): domain Eukaryota; kingdom Viridiplantae; phylum Streptophyta; class Magnoliopsida; order Lamiales; family Acanthaceae; genus Hygrophila; species Hygrophila difformis. Next base: position 1,736,171 of record JAOANR010000011.1, read on the forward strand.
ATGAGATTACTTTCCAAGATAAAATTAATTATATAATTGGTGTTTAATAATGCTGATTAATTAATTACTTATCACTTACCATTGATTTAATATTATACTGTATTATGATGTATTGTATTATTTAATACATGTGTATCGTATTATGGTATATTGTTTTAAGATGGTATTAAATTAATGTTATACAGTGTTTGGTAACACAACGTAGAATATACAGTGTTTGATGCATTCCATTGTAATGTACACTAGTTTTTGAAAAATTAAATAAAAATTAGTTTCTTCAAAAATGAAACAGTTAAAAATTATATATTAAAAAATTTAATAATATTTTACATAATATTTTAATAATATATTAAAAACCAATTTCCAAAATAATACTAGTGTATAAATAATATATTTCTTAGAAAAAACTTTCATTAATCAATTCACGTTTTTACATTTGAAATATCCATTCATCAACGTTTGAAATATCCATTCATCAACATTTGAAATATTCATTCACCAATCCCTTTTGTTTACAAAGGTCATCAATAAAACATAAATAATAAATCAAACTTGGGTTAATCCCCAGGGCAGCGAATTTCTTAAAGAAAAGAAATTTACGGCACAATGCGTTGGCAAAATCTACAACAAACAATAGAAATTGGAATAAGAAAACCAAGAAAAAAACTCATTACGAAAGCTTCTGTTGCGTCGAAAGACAGGGTTTAGGACAGCCATAACAAGCCTGTGCCGCCGCGCCGTCCATTGACTGCTCTGTCGCCGCCCGCCTCCGCCGGTCTGCCTGTGTCGCCGGACCTTGCCTGTAGCAATGGGATTTGGGAAAGGGATTGGTCGGATTTGGGTCACCAGTTCGAATGGGGAGGGGAAAGCATAGGTAGAAATAGAAATGGAAAGAAAAAAAAAATATATATATATATATATATACAGTCTAATCCCGCACTCTTACTAGGGATTAAATTAAATTATACTAAATGGTATTCGAATTCCTCACTATTTTAATACTGGTACACCTCCCAAAAACTGCCAAACATAGATATGTATTACTGGTATGTATTAGTATATTAATACTATGAGGCCCAATACCACCTAATACACCAATCCAAACATGCCCTAAGGTTTTCTTCATAATCCTATTACACTATCAAATACTCTCTCCGTCCCATGTAAGATGTTTGGTTTGACTTTTTTGACACTGTTTATTGTTCAATTTTGACTCAATATTATTGGAGGTATATATTTGACAAAAAATAGTCGAGTTCGGTCTTGTTGGATTCGTCTAATCGTATAGTTTTAGAATATATATTTTGCATAATTTTTACTTGTATATATTTTGAGATATTAACGATAAAAAAATGCATTGAATTGTGTGCAGAACTCAAACAAGACATCTTGTAGTGCTTATTTTAAAAGCAATAAATAAATAGTTCGTTGTCTTTTGATCTTTTGAAATGAAAAATATTTAATAATTAAACTGGCTAGGTCCAGTAATACATGCATAATAATTCCATGAATTATGAGTCCTCCACAATCTTAACGATTAAACAATTACTAGTAATCCATAAATTATACAGAAACCCACTTTTACATTCCATTTAATTACTCCCAACTTATTTTTCAGAAAATAAAATCATTCCCCCAACTCATAATTATATATATATAAAATTAAAATTTACAGGCCCTTGGAGCCAATCAGCTTCGTCAACCCATACGTGATCGCCATGGCCGTCCACCCTCCGATCAAAACCCTAGCACACGACCGCACCACCGGCGCCTTCCCGAGAACCGCCCCGATCCACCCGAACACCACCAGCGCCGCCCCCGCCGCCGCCGCCACCGCCCCCAGCCTCACCTTATACCCCCTGATAAACGACGCCGCCAGCAGCGGCACGATCGCCCCTAGGGCAAACGCCAGCGCCGACGCCACCGCCGCCTGCATCGGATTCGGCAAGCTCTCCTTTTCCTCTCCTCCTCCACCGCCGCCGCCGGCTCCGCCGGCGGCTCCCACCCTCTCCTTGTCCCTCGCCATCTGCGCCAGCTCGATGTCCAGCTGCGAGTAAACCGACACGAATTCGCCGATGGCCATGGAACACGCCCCGGCGACCAGGCCAGCGAACCCCGTCAGGATCATGACCTTGATGTCCTCCCGGACGGCGCCGACGCCCATCATCAGGGAAGCGGTGGAGACGAGGCCGTCGTTGGCGCCCAGGACGGCGGCGCGCAGCCACTGGGAGCGTTTGGAGTAGTCGAAATCGCGGTCGGGGGATTGTTCGAGGTCGGAGAGGGGGACATTGTCGCTGCCGGCGAATTTGGAATCAGGGTTTTGGGAGTGGTTGGAAGCCATTGAAATGTCGTATATAGAGTTTTATTAGAAGGTGATTTAATTTTATTTGTGGGAGATTAGTTGTGTGGATGCCACACGCCTTAAGCTTATGTATTTATAGAAAGAGGGAGCAATTTTTAGTGGAGAGCCATAATTTATTAGCTATCAGTTGGGGCCTCAACACTTAAAAACACCCAATGTTACACTCTTCACTCTGGGTGTGTTTGGGAGTTAGCAGATGACAGATAGCGAATTTGACTAGTAGATTTAAGTAGCAGATATAAATAGTAGATTTGACCAACAGATAAAAGAGTATTTTAAGAGTTTTTCAATCTGCCATTTGATCTGCCTCAAAATGTGGCATATGAAATTTGAGCAGATCAGCTCAATATGCTACCCTCAATCTGCTGTTTAGCAAGCAAAAAAAAAATTAGAATATCATTTGGTCAAACCTGCCAACTATCAATATGCTCATGTTTCTGCCTACAACCTAACATACCCGTATATGTTGGGACTAGGGGTGTTAATGAGCCAGGGTAGTTCGCGAACAGTTCGAGCTCGGTTCGGTCAAAATTCGATCAAAATTCGACTCGAATAGGCTCGACTCGAGTTCGAGTTTGACTCGAATAATTTACAAACCAAGCCGAACACCTTTGAGTTCGGCTCGAAAAGCTCGTGAACAGGCTCGTGTTCTATTAATTTATAATACAAGTCTCATACAATACATGTCTTTTGAAATGTATTGTACTAATACTGTATTTGCTTAGACTTTAAAATAAATAAAATAAATATAGAGTCTATGACTATTTTCCAACATGTCTACCTTATGCAATTAATGCATCTCCTTTTAAAGAAGTATGAAATGAATAAGTATTTATTTATTAGTAAATATATTAATTTTTATACATATATTTATTTATTAGTAAATATAGAGGTTATATAAAATATTAAAAGTTAAAATGTGTCTGGATCAAACATGACATAATTTATTGGGATAGATGGAATAATTTTTAAATTATAAATATATTTTTAAAATTATTTAAAAATATATAGATTAAATAAAATATGCATAATTTATATGCAATATATATTAAATATAATTTTTTTTATAAATTATGTGAAAATGAAAATGAGACTGTTCGAGCTCGGCTCGATTTCGTCAAAGCTCGGTCAACGCTCGGCTCGAAGTAGCTCGGTCAATGCTCGGCTCGGTCAAAGCTCGGCTCGAATTCTTGCGAGCTCAAGCCGAGCTCACCAGTATTCGGTCTCAGTTCGGCTCGTTAACACCCCTAGTTGGGACTCCTACTGCCACCCTAGCGTAATTTCGGATTAGTATAATATTGTTCGTTTTGGGCATCCGTCCTCACGGTTTTTTTTGGACACATTTCAAAATGTCTAATACTAATGGAGTTAGGAATACTCTTATATTTAGCGTTATACTTCCGTATTCTTCCGATGTGGACATGAATTTGCTATCGAACAGTAGGTCAATATATACATAATTATACTTTCTTTGTTTTCTTATTTGCTACGGACACACCCATCGTGCAGTCCAGTGCACATTTTAAATCATTAATAACTCAAGTTCGGTACAAGTAGAAATTCTACAAGTTCGATATTTAAAAAGTGCACGATGAGACGAATCTTATAAGATTCCACTTGGTTATATTTTAACTTGTATAACTATAATAAAACTTTAAGTTAAAGTGTGTATGAATAATACTCAAACCCTAATGGAAAAAACAAATAGAGGAAGTATATATATATAATTTTTTTTTAATCATTTCATTTCAAAGCCAAAAATTTGTGTGTACATAGTGGAGTATATATATATATCTGTTGAATTAATCCATATAGTTAGTTATTTCCCTTGTTGGACCTTTTCGAGCGTCTCTAAAGGCAATGGAAAACGACAAATATAAAAAATACATAGAATGCATTTAGAAAGAAACCAACGAAGATGCACGAAACAACAAAATATTGGCAAAATAAAGCAAATTCTTGCAAGCTTTTCTGTCCTTTAATTTGATGGAATTAGACAATGTTTTCGACGTAAGAACATAAATCATTCCGATGCATGATCCATTTCCACACTCCATTATTCAATCTTAGATCAAATTATATGGATGTATATATTCCCTCATGACCTGAGTCATCAGAACAACTGCACGCCCCGCCGTAGAAAAAAAAAAACAAGGGGGGTGAGTGTTTATTACTCCCTCCGTCCCATTTAACTTGTCTTGTTTCACTTTTACACACAATCCAATGCACTTTTTGAACTGTTAATATCTCAAAACATGTTCAATGAAAAGTTATGCAAAATATATATTATAAAACTACATGATCATACGATTCTAGCAAGACCCAACTTGACTATTTTTCTCTAAATATATACTTGAAATAAAATTGAGTCAAAGCTGAACAATGAACAGTATAAAAAAGTCAAACATGTCAAGTGTGGTGGGACGGAGGGAGTACATAATTAGGTAGCTAGGGTTTGTGTATTAGTTAATTTGAATTTGGCAGGAATAAAGTGATTTATGGTTTTTAATAATATATATATATATATAGTGAACTGAAGGTGATAAGCCTCCTGGTATATTGAGACCAATTAAGAGGTTCGAATTCCACTTTCTCAGCTCATATATAATCGGGATGTTATCAACTTTGTACTCCCTTCATCACACCAAACATGCATCATTTCTTTCTTTCACTTTTTATTATTGTTCACTCTTCAATTTTAATTCATTTTATAGCAAGTATTTTATAATAAAAAATACTCCCCTCCCATTAATTCCGTCTCATTTTCCTTTTTGGTTTGTCCCATTACAATTGTCACATTTTCCTTTTATGAAATAATTACATACTTTAATTACCAAACTCACTACCATCACATCACATTAATAAATAAATATATTAAAATTTTAAACATACAACTATCAAATCACACATAAATAAATCAATTGAAATTTCAAATACATTACAATCACATCACATAAATTCTTAATTTACCCCCACTTCAAATACTAATCTACCCCTACATTAAATACTAACTATCCCCACATAAAATACCGTGTCCAAAAGAAATTAAACACTATTAATGGGACGGGACGGAGGGAGTATAAGTCAACACAAGTATTGTTGGAATTCTCCAATCCGATAGTTATAACATATACTCCCTCCGTTTTTTTTTAACTTCTCCACTTCTTCTCTGCACGCAATCTAATGTTCGTTTTTAATCATTAATAACTCAAATTATATACAAGTAAAAATTATAAAAAATTGATATTATAAATCTACGCGATTAGACGAATCCAACAAGATCTCAATTGACTATATGTTTTATCATACACAACTATACTAAAAAGTTGAATCAAAGTTACTTAATGAATAGTATCAACTATTCAAAGGGTAAAGATATTAAAAAACGGAGGGAGTAGTATATTTTATATAGTTTTTATTAATATATACTCCCTCCGTTTGGAAATAATTGTTACATTTGCATAGTAGTTACTATTCACTGAGTAACTTTGATTCAAATTTTTAACACAATTATACAAGATAAAACATAGTCAAGTGAGATCTTGTTAGATTCGTCTAATCGCGTAGTTTTAAAATATTAAATTTTTATAATTTTTATCATTAAACAATTTGATATATTAAGCGTCAAAAATATGCATTGGATAACGTGAAACGCAGGAATGTTAAAATTTTTCAAAAACGGAGGGAGTATTTTGGTATATTAACTACTATTAAATTAAAATTATCAAGAGTGATGAGACAGATTGGAGTAATATATTTGTTTGGTACTATGTAAAGTTGATTGTAATTGAGTTTCTAATCTTGTATCAAGCTTAAGAATATAATTTAGGATTTTGAAAACGTACACGCAATGCACTTAAATTTTCATAAATATTCATAAATTTATATCTTATATGATTTTTTTTAGTTAGATAAATATGAAAAAATATTTTTGGGTTGAAGTTCAAATTTGGTGCCCGTAGAACCCCTCAAGAGTCAAGCCTCCTCTAATAAATTAAAACATGGTTGTAACTCAATTAGCGAGGCCTCTCTTTATTATAATACATTATAAATCACCCATCTAGCTTTAATTCCATATATAGTGGGATAATGTCAACTCGTTTCTTATAATAATCCCAATTCCAATCCATAATGGGTGCATACATATATACTTCAAATTATTTTTGTAATATAATTAGCTAGCTGGAGGAATGGAACAATATATGTTTGTCATTCATACATTCATATCCCTTTCAGGTGAAAATTAAATCCCTATCGATCAATTACATGAAAACATAATAAATAGACCAGCACCAGCTGCACTTGATTGGTGTCTTTAAATTGGCGGTATAGCTCTTTGCTAACACATTGGAAAATTAAAGTGGTATATTATAATTGAAGTAAAATTAATGATTATTTTTGCTTTGGGAAGCCCTGTCCCTATAAAAAAGATAAAGGATAAAATTAAAGCAAAAGACGATTAATAAAGGGGGAAAAAAAATCAAAAGTTATACATGAGTCATCTACAATATGTTGTAGTACATGTTTGTTGTCCTAGATCTCAAATGCAATTTCAATTTTCACTAAAGTGTTTTTTTTTTCATTCAATGAACTAATAGGTGTACCTATAACGTTTTACAATTAACTTTTTGTTTTTATTGTATATTTGAGATATTATTATTTCATGGTGGGGATTAAATACCAATGATGGAGGACCTAATTGAAATTGACTATTGTGAATTCAAACAATGGGAAATGGATTGGTGAAGAGGAAAGCACTAAAAAAAACTATATGATATTAAAAGAGGGGGAAAAAGGGGAGAGACATAAATAGTTGGGAGATTGGATAACATTTCTAAATAAAATGGAGTGTGCTTTCCACACGAATGTCACCACCACTTTATTTTATTTCATTTTTCAATACATATACGTGCCTTAAAATGTCAATGTATGTATGAATTGGACCATATTGTCTTTCTTGTACTCAACATTATTAATTCATTTCCTTTTTATTTACCAAAACAAAAGGAGGGGAAGAAAAAGGGAAAAAGTTATTGGGGGACATTTAAATATTTAATGCCCAATTAAAATTACCACTACTTATCCCACCCATATCTTATTTTATCGTGAGGTTGATGAAAATGATTGATTATTAATGGATGCCTTGCATGGCTCCACTCTAATTTTGTACTCTATATTGCATGCCATTGTGCCATCAAAGGATGCAAGAATGATGGGCTGTGGGCTGGAATATTTGGGCCTGGCCTCTAAATTGGGCCATAAAAATACTAAAAGGATCAAAATGATATGATTGGCCCAATGGGCTAGTTTAGTTACGGCCCATTTATGCAACCGAACAAAAGCTTATTTTAACTTTTAGTATTATTGATGGGCCCAATTTATTCCCGTCCAGAATGGAAAATCTTGCACGTGGGTCCCATAGGCCCCGCAATTTAGTCAAATTGCTGATTCCACCCCCAAAACTTTTCTTGCACGCTGCTTCAGTGCTTCCCCAAATTCAACCACTCCATCCCCCAATTCCGAAACCCTAGAAGCAGCTTATCCAATCTAACTGTATTTCCGGCAATTGCAGACGAATTCGTGAATTGATGGACCCGAAGTACGGTGGGAAGCCTTTACCGTCCGGCGCGCACGTTCCAGGCCGAATTGATTTGGACCAGATGCCTGATACCCCAACCCGCGGGCGCCACCACCGCCGGGCGCAGTCAGAGACATTTTTCCGCTTCCCTGACTTCGACGACATGCTTATCGACGATGTCATGGGTTGCCTCAGCTTCGACCCACCGCAAACCCCTCCTTCCCTGCTTCCTAGTGCACCGCCGCAGCAGGTCAACAAGGTTGAGGAGACGAAGCCCGCGGCTCACTTACGAAGCTTGTCGATGGACGCGGATTTCTTCGATGGTCTGGAATTGGATGGCACGGGCCCGCCGCCGGCTGCGGAGTCGAGTCGCCGGCCGAGGCACAGGCATAGCAACTCGATGGATGGGTATTCCAGCGCGACTTCGTCGGAGGTGGACGCTAATGCGAAGAAGGGTATGGCTGCTGACAGACTGGCTGAGCTTGCCTTGATTGACCCCAAGAGAGCAAAAAGGTTTTATGTTTTCCATTGTGTTGACTTTTGGTGAATGAATATCCCTGAATTGGGATTGCTGGATTGTTTGCCTTGTGTTTCTTGTAGCATGGTAGCAACATGAGTTTCAAGATTGTTTGTCTCGATATTCCATTGGCAGTGGGTAGTTTTTATTTTATCTTGTGTGTCCTTACGTGTGGTTTTGATTGTATATACGTTTTAACTGTGAAGGATATTAGCAAATAGACAATCGGCAGCAAGGTCCAAAGAGAGAAAAACACGCTACACAAGTGAGCTCGAAAAGAAAGTTCAGACCCTGCAGAATGAAGCAACCACGCTATCTGCTCAGATCACATTGCTGCAGGTTTGGCCGTTAGATCACTGCTCAATGCTAATGCTTAAATTAGTTAATGGGTAATGAATTGCATTGAATTTTAGTATCCTGCAACACGCTCTTAACGGTATCTCTGTAAATTTTATTGTAAAAGGTCAAAAGTGCTTTAAGATGGTTTATGGTTGCCATTTTATTGTGATCAAGGGGATGTCGCACATTAAATAAGACATGAGTTTTTTAATTTTACCCCTCTTAATGTATTCTGTCTTGCTTAGTAAGTGTGAAATGTCTAGAACTACATGTAACTTGAAATGGAGGAAGCAGTAGGAAAAATCGCGTGGAAACTGAAAAGTGTTGCTGTAACTGTGACAAGTGGCTGGTAAACATCGAGTCATTTGTCAGATTCTCTAAAGATCAAGGCTGGTAAAGTTGTTTGTCGGCTTTTATTGTGGTAGTTATTCGGTTATTTCTATCTGGAAGGGCCTTCATTTATTGCTGTTCCTTCGACTGACGTGTTGATAGGATTGCACGTGTCAAAAGCACAATTATTACGACAAAAAGAAAGTGAATCCGAATGTTTTTGCATATACATGAACTGTGAATACAAAGCATTGAAGTTGGAATTTACAGCTGCTGTGGGAATTATGCTTTAAAAATTCCATGTTCATGGTGAACCTCTTTAAGGAATTATTGCACCATTGTAAATAGCTGATCTGTTTTCTTTGTTGCACTTTTGTTTTCTCAATCAAGTATCTTAACCTTTTTATTTGTCTTATTAGTTGCTATTACAATTCTTTTATGAGGTGTTGAATTGATATTAGTTTGAGCATAACACGATTGCATATGAGCCAACGGTTTGTCTTATATGTGTTGCATCTCTTTAATGCTCAAGTTGTTTGTAGAGTTATACTCCAATTGATATTTTTTATTGGTGATATATCATTTCCGACTAACATATAAAAGAAAAACATAAAAAACAATTCATAGAAAGGAAAGTCAAATGTCTGTTCAAGCAAGACCACCTTCACAAAAATTGGAGAATCATCTTGAGAATCATGTTTTATTTTCGTATCTCATCTCATACAACATTACTTGAAATACGTGATCATGTGTATTATTTGATTCTGATACACTATAACCGTGAAGAGAACTGTGAGAACAATACAATTAAATCAAGCATAAAGCCATAAACTTATTCATGTGATGATGTCCGGCTGGTACAATGCAGAGGGACACTACAGGCATGACAGCTGAGAACAAGGAGCTTAAACTGAAGTTAGAGGCCATGGAACAACAAGCACGCCTTCGTGATGGTATTAATCTTTTTAATCCATCAACTTTCATAACTTTTGTCTCATCATTTCTCTTTTTGATTGTATTGGTGATGCTAATCTGTGGGTTGCTCCTTGTATGAAATGTAGCTTTAAATGAAGCATTGAAGGATGAACTACAGTGGCTCAAGATTGCAGCTGGCCATGTTCCTGGTGCCAATGGGAACGGCAGAGGATCAGCTCCCCAATTCTCCTCCCAGCCTGGTACACTCCGTTACTTCGGGAACCATCAGGGACAGCAGCAACAGCAGCAGATGCCACATTCTGGCCCAAACAACTCCAGCCTGAGTGGGCAGCAATCCCAGCTGGGCTTCCGGGATTTTAATCAACGGACCTGATGATATCATCTCGATGATACAGTTGCTGCAATGTCGGTATTTAGCTAGACTCCTGTATATGGAAAGAAAATGTGTACATGTAGTGAGTGCTGCATGATGTTGTGATGAATGTTCATTGGATTCGGCTCTTTATTGCATATTCTTGTTTGTAGAAATGATGCACTGCATATAAATATGCATCATAGTGTGCTGTATCTAGTCGTTAACAGATTACCTAAGTGAGACCTTTTTAATATATTTATGCCACAAGTTAGCAACTTGAAGTTGTTCTGTGGGTATTTGTGTCCCATTGTTGTTATTTTATCTCTAAAAGATGGAAAAGCCTGTCTCTGTTATCTACTCGCCAGACAAACTTTGTGGGTTTCATCACCAGGCATGGCATTAGCCCTCATGGGTTGTCTAGGATGTTTTCTACAAGATGATGTGAAAGAATCACAAGATTCCTATGCTTGGATATGACTGCAGAAAGCAACTGAATGTTAAAAATATAGGATGTGGTCTGCAAAACAAATTTTGAGATAGCTGTCACATGAAGTGAGATGGATAAGCATTGGTAGGAGGAATAAGGACAAGTAGTTCTCGACTTGCAAATGATTCCCTACAATGTACAATTTTGGCTTATATCAACAATGCAGATGCCTGCTGCCATTTGGTTTAGACTAATGGAAAACTCCAGGCGAAATCTTCAATGAGGATGCTCCTGTGAATGAATCGACATCAAGTGATTTGATAGAGTCGAGGAACTTGGAACTCTATATAAAGTTCTACGGCAAATCATTTAATACTGGAAAACTGATTAACCCCGATCCAGGGGAATCCGGAAAACCACATACCGAAAAATTTTCTTTAACATCATAGTGGAGATAGCTAGGCATGTTAACTCTGGTAGTCCTCTTCTTGGTTTTCATATTCTCAGCCTTCTTGCTGCAAAAATGGAGTGCTCCCAAGGCAATGGAGAGGATTCCAGGGAGCTTGGGTTGGCCTATTGTCGGAGAGAGTTTCCCTTTCCTGTCCGATTTCTCGAGCCCTGCTGGTATCTTCAGCTTCATGCACAAGAGACAGCAAAGGTAAAATAATGAATCAAAAGGACCAACTGAATTGTAAGTTCCTTCTGATGTGATACAATGCTTTTGTATAGGTATGGGAAAGTGTTCAAGAGCTATGTATTGGGTAGATTCACGGTGTTCATGACCGGGAGAGAGGCGGGGAAGATTCTGCTAACAGGTAAAGATGGTCTAGTGAGCCTCAACCTCTTCTACACAGGGAAGCAGGTCCTTGGACCGACGAGCTTGCTTCAACAGACTGGCGAAGCACACAAGAGACTCAGACGGCTGATCGCAGAGCCCCTTTCAGTCGATGGCCTGAAAAAGTATTTCCCATTTATTAATAGCTTGGCCATGGAGACTCTGGATCACTGGTGTGGGAGAAAAGTCATGGTTCTGGAGGAAGCTTCCACGGTTGATTTTCGACCTATATACACACATAAATTGAATCTTTTCAAGTTTTCCAAGTACTGAGATGATTACCTTTTTTGCAGTTCACATTAAAAGTGATAGGCCACATGATAATGAGCCTGGAACCAACCGGTGAGGAACAAGAGAAGTTTAGAGCCAATTTCAAAATCATTTCTTCCTGTTTTGCCTCATTGCCTTTCAAAATTCCTGGAACAGCTTTCTACCGCGGCATAAAGGTATCATCCTCAACCCAGAAAATGAATTTGTAATTGTGCAAGACGTTGAGTGTATACTGCCCATCTTGATAGGCTCGCGATAGGATGTATGCCATGTTCGACTCTATAATTGCTAAGCGGAGGAACGGAGAAGGTTTTCAGCAGGATTTTCTCGAATCCCTGTTGAAGAAACACAGTCGAGACAGCTCAGAGGAGAAAGATGACGATGATGATAAGCTTTCAGATAATCAACTGAAGGACAACATATTGACATTGTTGGTTGCAGGTCATGATACCACCACAGCTGCTTTGACATGGCTCATCAAATTCCTTGCAGAAAATCCCAGTGTGTTGGAGCATCTAAGAGTAATTATCATAGCGTATTAATATTTGTCTCCTCGTTTAATAAAAGGCACCAAGTAACACATCTGAAATGGATGATTTGCAGGAAGAACATCAGAATATAAGAAATAACAGAGAAGGGTCGAGTCTCACCTGGGCAGAAGTGAACAACATGCCTTACACAGCAAAAGTAAGTTGCACCGTTACTTTCTGGATTTATCACATTACTAAAGGTTAAACAATCAAAACTCAATTGTCATAATAACTTACAGGTCATCAGCGAAACTCTCAGAAGAGCTACAATTCTTCCCTGGTATTCAAGAAAAGCTGCACAGGACTTCGATATTGATGGTATAGTCATGCCGGGTTGATTGTTCTACGGAATAGATATGTTATGATCACACATTGATGACACAGCTATACGATACTAAATTGCTCCAATACTTTTAGGTTACAAAATTCAGAAGGGCTGGTCTGTCAACCTGGATGTTGTTTCTATCCACCACGATCCACAGTTCTTCCCTAATCCAGAGAAGTTTGATCCATCAAGATTCGATGTAATACATTAAATTTTAGCAGTCTAATCTTTCATTTTCCATACTGTTATTTACAACCTCTGGGATGTATATATCTCAGGAGCCTCTGAAGCCTTTCAGCTTTCTCGGGTTCGGAAGTGGACCCAGGATGTGCCCCGGAATCAACTTAGCCAAACTGGAAATTTCTGTCTTCATCCATCACTTGGTGTGCAGATACAGGTAGAAAATCAACAAGGATATAATGACAGAATCCATATAATGTAGATAAATACCACAATTTTTTCAAATTCTGCTATCTGTTACACTTCATTGCAGGTGGAAGGCCATGGAGAATGACAACGCTGTCCAGCCAACACTGGTTCGAATGCCCAAGAACAAGTACCCTATCATGGTCGAGTCTCTCTAGAAAGACATGCATACAAATAGACAAAAAGGCAAAAGACCTGTAGCATCACGCACCTGATGAAAGGACGCAGACTATCTGGTGCCGTTAATAAGAGTCTTACAAACTGAGATGATCATGAGCATGAACAACTTATGTTGCCATTTTGCCATTTCAATACTCATGCATTATACGGCAACAAATCATCGTATTCATGTACCACATTTCAATAGTGTGTAAAATCATCAATAATGAAAATGGCAAGAGGAATGAATATCAAGGAACACCAATATAGCATTCAAACATGGAAGAGCAGTTCTCCCCAACTTAGGTTTTTAACTCACAGAAATGTTACCATCTCAAGACATATTTGATCAAGCCTAAATTGTAGTTCTATTACTATGCCATCGAACTTATTTAAGGCTTCAGGCAATACTTAAACAACAAATGCTATAGAAGTGATTACAATGAGAGGCATAATCTGAGGATAAAAGTCAATGCAACCGTGAAGAGAGAAACTATCCTCATCAAATCCATCACCGGTGGAGAGCACAACAACAGTTCTCGCTCCCAATATCTGCAGCAAGACACGGGGGTTGGACTTTTCCATCTTTATACCAGACAGACCGGCCTTGAACTAATTCATTCAAGAAGAAATCAAGCTTCTCAACGGTGACATTAGGCATTACAACAACATGAGCCATATTTGCCTCACAAGCAAGTTGCCAGCGACGAACAAATTCTTCATCACGAGGACGTTCAAACACTACTGTACTGCTAAGTTCATTCAGCATGGCACTAATACCAGCTCCAAGGAGACGATCTTTCAAGTAGTGGGCGTTTCTCAAGCACTTTTGAACTTCCTTCTGGAATCCTTTGTACCCTTTTCTGTTCAAAGTGTACCATAGGAAAATTGGGGCATGGCCGTTACGACTTCCCATGATTGTTGCATCTCTTGAGGCAAGATACTCCACATTACTTGAAAGAGCATTTATGTGCTTTAGCCTTGTTAATTGTACACCACAGGGCATTGGGCATCCCACAAATTTGTGGCCTGAGACACTGACACTTCCAATGGGCTTTTTGAACGTAACTTTAGGTGCCTGAAATAGAACCCAGACTATTTAGTAAAATGGTAAATAGAGAGAGCGTATTTGTTGGGTGACAAAGAATCCACAGGGAAAATCAATAGAATCCAAGTGGCAGATATAAGGATGGAGATGAATGAATCATCCCTAGCATCAGTGCATCACCATGTATAAATCAACTACAAGATATACACATGTGAAATGACAAATGCCAAAAGCTCAAGGATAAATCCATTTTGCTTAACTTTTTGACAAATGGCATCATAAGCCCAAAGAGAGCTCCATCACAATGAATATAGAATCTATCATGTGAAAATCCGCATTCTTCAAGGGTCTTGATTACAAGATCAAGATCATCAACAGCACCTTTAACAGTGGTTCCTGCAGTTTTGGATTGTAAATTAGTAAGTTTAGAAAAATGGCCAAGAACCTCATAGTACTATTACAGGTCTTGCAGGCATAAAAACAATTTCACACAAACATGTACGTATGCAGTACATTTCTTGTGCACAGAAAAAGACTCACCAATGTTCACATTGATGATTGCTGGTTTATCCTTGTTAGAAAGTAGTTTTGTTCTAAAATCGGAGCAGTCAATCTCTCCGGTAACCAGAGTTGCAACTTTAACACATTCCATTCTATACATTCGCGCGGCTTTGAATACAGAGTAGTGCGACTCCATTGATGCATATAAAATTCCATCAGGAAATACTTCCCTCCTGTTGAATGAAACTAAGAAATAATATTAAAATATCCTCAAAACCATCAAAGAAACCTGTGAATCAAATTAAACTCATTGTGACAAATGAAAAAGATGCTCACCCAACAAGAATTCCATGAAGATTACCCTCAGTCCCACAGTTTGTGATGTAACCCCAGTAATCATTCTTCTCGATTTCCCAGAGGCGCGCAAACCAATCTAAAACACCTACTTCAAATTGTCTTGAGTGCACGCCATAGTTGCTTTCAATGAATGGATCTCCAAGGTTGTTGATAGAGAAATGTTGCAACTGATTGAGTGCACCATAATCGAAGTCCAGGTTATACGGATATCCTGCGTATATAAGAAACAAATTAGGAAAGCACTCATGAAAAATGAATTTATTACAAGTGGTGGAATCTTTAAGCTCCATTCTCCTTACAATAAAGAACAAAAAGCCGATCATACAAATAATTAACAGTTTCAGAAAAAAATCATAATTTAAAGATAATTGCAGACAATGGAACACGCAGATGCCTTAAAGTGCTATAAAGTCATTTAGATTTGAAGGTTAAACAGTCTGTTTGAGTCCCTTCACACACTTAAGTTGCAAAAACCGTTGAAATCATGAACCATAAAAAGGATAACACAACTATAGCATAATTTTACAAACAGATCTGAAGAATAAACCGTCATACCTAAATGGTGCTTGGTCCGTTCCATTAGGGTTTTGCGGTATCTGGCCAGTACGCCGGCCATGTACGCATCCTTATCGCCGGTGTCATCGTCGTCGACATCGGGCTCCGTCACTTCCAGGGATGAAGTGTGCACATTCCTCCCGAGAACTATCTCCCGCTTCTTCTCCTCACCCTCGGCCACAACAGGCGGCACAGGCTCCGCCACCACTGCCGTCGGATCAAATGATTCCCCACCCCCCAAATTTAAAAGCTCCGCAGATTTTCCATTCACCAAAGATCCGGCTGCACTCCCCACCATCGCTGCGGCTTCTTTAGGCCACCAAATTCACAAAATAAAACAACACCCATTCAATTTATCAATTACACTCTCGATAAACAAAAATCACACAAAACAAAAACCAATTCTATTGAATGTGTGTACCTGGGAAAGTGAAACGGTAAAACTGCAGCAATTAAAACCTCCGGATAAGCTGAAAAATCTGCGATATCCGAGGCGGCGGAAGAGCGGGATTGAAGAGGGTAAAGCCAGCAAGTGGCAGCAGCAGAAATGTATATATAGCAGACCAATGCGGACAGTTGCTCAAACTTCAACGGCTTTGGCATGTGCTGTCCGCTTGTCCGCCACTGCTGTATTGGGCCAAAGTGGGCCCATATCTGAATTGGGCTACTCCATATCGAAATGAATCTATCAAAGCCCATTATAAATTGCCGAGTGAAAAGCCCAATAAAAGAAATAGGTGGGTCCACTTTATTAAGTGGGCCATAGTCCAATTGAGACATTTATAATTTATATGCTCTCACCAATTGTGTGTCGACTCGACTGTAATAACATTTGTGTTGACTAGGGATGGCAAGGGAAGGATCTGGTTCGGGGTAGTGGCGGACGCAGACAGTTGAGGTTGGACGCAGACTATATTGAGTCACTGAAATATACTATACTCCATCGCTGATAATACACAGAAAGCACGCTGAAAACGATATGCATGTCGTTGAAAACAATATATTAATCAAAAAATTACTGAAAAGTACATACATTGTCGCTGGAATGTATTACTTATTTTGGAGTAATATGACATAACTACCTTTTTATCCTTCCCGTTGATTTAAAAAGTTTATCAACAGTTGGAAAACGCCCCAGTACATCATGTCAAATCTCATAATCGCACCCTAACGAATGCCTTTATATTATGAGCCACAATTGTAACATACGAGTCATATTCTAAAAGTATTGTAAAAAAAAGTATTTTAAATTACGAAAATAAGTATTTTAGAAATTGGGAACAACTATTAACAAAACCATGGTATTTAAATTGGTTTTGATAATGATACAAAATATATCCACAACTCCATATATGTAGCCCAAGTTCTTTTGTTTTATTTTATTAATATATTAATGAAAATAAAGAGCAAATAAGCCTCGGTTAAAAAGAAAAAAGGTTTACCAACAACTAAAATCCAGCAACAAAAGTAGCTCAAATATTTATTTAAATAAATATTAAACATTGATTACATTGATTATATTAACAAAATTAATTTAAATAGTTGACAATATCTATGTTGGATAGGAATACACTCCTAAAATCTTTCTTTTTTTAGAAGTAACCCCATATCTACTTTAAAACAAATTTAGATTTAAGGGTATTAAAAAGGCCACATAAATAAAAAAGTCTCTCTCTCTCTCTAAGATTTCCTCCAAGATTTCCAAGAACCTTTCTGTTTTCGTTCTACTTCTCAATGGCTGATGAAGAGGTGGCTGATCATGGCGGCCTCCCTCCTGAATCTGATGATTCCCATGCCCTCAAGAGGCCCCGAGAGTCTTACAGTGATATGGTTCGTAAACGAGATGGCTTTGTCCATGTAACCCTTGAAGATTCCATGGAAGATCTTGCCGGTGACCCGTCGGACATTATTACTACCTATATTGATGGTTCACCCGTTGTAACTCTATCCCAGTCGTACAAAGAACAACTTATTCGTCCATGGCTTAACGCGGTGATCTTGAAGGTGGTCGGTCGATCGGTTTCTTATAGGGTCTTGAAAGCAAGATTGGAGCATATATGGCCGGCTTCTAATTCAGCCCCGCTCATTGATTTGGATAATGGTTACTATGTAGTGAAATTATTATCTAAGGACGATGCGATCTTTGCTTTGACAGGAGGCCCTTGGATGGTGGCTGGCCACTATCTTCATGTCCAGCCTTGGGATGAAGCATTTGATCCAGATACTAATGTCATCCATTCCATAGTTGCCTGGGTTCGTTTGCCTAAACTTCCTACTTTCGTGTACAATAGGCGGATGCTTCATCACTTGGGTACCCTAATTGGGGATGTAGTAAGTATTGATTTCAATACCGATAAATCAGAGAGGGCTAGGTATGCTCGTTTAGCGGTCAGATTTCCTTTGTCGAAGCCCTTAGTACCGCAGATTACAGTGGTCGGCCGTGTTATTAAACTTGAATATGAGAATTTGAAGCTAGTTTGTTTCCAGTGTGGTCTTTATGGCCATGTTCAATCCAAGTGTCCAGAGTCCACTAATGCAGGTCAATTACCCCAAGAATCAGTCGTTCCTAATGAGCAACCCAGGGTTGAGAATTCACCAACGCCCTCGTTTGGGCCTTGGATGATCGCACAAAGTAGACGCCCGTGGCCTCCCTTGAATCAAAGAACGTCTAATAATACACGTACACTGTCTCGTAACCGTTTTGCTGTTTTGGCTGAAGACACTGGACAGGCGGTTCCAATGGAGGATGACCCTCCTCAGGAACAGGTTCCTTCCCAGCCTCGTCAGTCCTCCCCTCGCGTTCGACACCTCAATAGAGATGGGCGGCCGAGACGACGTTCTCCATCCCCAACAGTTGAGGCTTCGGTCCCTCCTACTTCACGTTCGGCCTAGGTGGCGCAACCTTCTGGTGCTAGGATGATCGCTGCCAATTCTTCTCTTCCCGCTAATCAGCATGCAGTCGTCTATGTAGAAGATCCTTCTTCCCATGCAAGAAGTAAGGGTAGTATTCCTTTCGGGTCCCAGGGTGGTCGTCCGCCGGATCAACCTGGATCGGTACCCTGTGATCCTATGGATGAGGGGGATGTATCTTCCCATGCAACCACTGGCAGGGCCACTAGTCTTCCGGCCCATTTCCGTAGCTAAGTCTTCTTTCCGTCCTTTTTCCTTTCATCTATTGCTTCATGAATTTTAATATCATGTGTTGGAATGTTCAAGGAGCTGGATCAAAGAATTTTCGACGTGAATTTCGGGATATGACATCCCATAATAAAGTTGATTTTATTGCTATCTTTGAACCACGTATTAGTGGTATTAGGGCCGATAGATTTGTCTTGAGGAGTGGCTTCTCTAAGTCGTTCCGTATCGAAGCTGAAGGCTTTGCCGGCGGGATTTGGTTACTTTGGAAAGATGATATTAGAGTTGAGATCATTGAATGCCATTCCCAATTTATTGATTCTGTTATCCATTTTGCAGGGACCTCCATTTATGCTACAATGGTTTATGGTGCTCCTAATATATATAGAAGGTCCTGGTTATGGCCGGAATTATCTCGCATCAAGAACAATAGGGCTGGTCCTTGGTTGGTCGGGGGCGATTTGAATTGTATTGCACGGAACTGTGAATCACGGGGTGGTGCTGGCACCAATTCAGTTGGGTCTGAACTCTTGAATTGGATGGTTCTCAAGGATATGAGGGAGCTCAATACGTTTGGTAGTCATTTTACGTGGTCTCGTGGTCTTCTTAAAAAGCGCCTGGATCGTATGATGGGTAATATTGAATGGTTTGATCGCTTTCCTCATGGCACGGTGGAAGTGCTCCCAAAAATTCTTTCCGATCATGCTCCTCTTCTACTCAAATTATCTGCCAGAACCAACTCTAATTCTCATCAAGTTGACAGGCCTTTCCGCTACAAAATATGTTGGCAAAATCACCCATCTTTTCAGAATATTGTCCAGTCAGTTTGGCAAAAAGATAGCAACCTTAGTTTCAAGCTAAAAACTCTTCAAGAGGAGACTACTGAATGGCATAAGAAGGTCTTCAACAACGCTGGTAACCGGAAGCGTCGTATCAGGGCCAGATTGGCTGGTATTGAGAGAAATCCTTCTTGGACGCATAACCCATTCCAGAAACGCCTCCATTCCCAGCTTTGCTCTGAACTCGGCCGTATTCTTGAAACTGAAGAGCTCAATTGGATACAGAGAAGCACTAGGGATTGGACCACTGCAGGCGATCAAAATACTAAATTTTTCCACAATTTTGTGAAGCACAGGAAGTCAAAAAAATGTTTCTCTATTCTTGAAGATGCTAATGGCCATGTTTTTGCTGAGGAGAATGGTATCCGTGACATGGTTCTTTCCTATTTTCAGCAACTTTATAATGAGAATCAAGCCTTTTCTTCAGTCAACAGTTTTTCATTAGGACGCATTCCATGCATGTCCACTGCTGACAGTAACTTGTTGGATGTTGAACCCTCCTTTGAGGAAATTTGGCAAGCTGTGAAGGGTTTGTCTCCTCTTAAGGCCCCTGGTCCTGACGGTTTTCATGCGGCATTCTACCAAAGGAATTGGAATATTGTAGGGCAATCTGTATGTGAGTTTATTAAAGATTGCTTCATGCACCCTCATAAACTGGAAGCTATCAACAAGACGCTTATTGTTCTTCTCCCTAAAGTTCCCAATCCTAGATCTGTTATTCAATTCCGTCCGATTAGCCTATGCAATGTTCTGTATAAATTCATGACGAAATTAATCTCTAACAGACTTTCTTCTATTATGCCTAAGCTTATTTCCTCAGGTCAAGCTAGCTTCGTCAAAGGCTGATTCATCCAAGATAATATCATCATTAGCCATGAGATTGCACACTTCCTCGAGAAGTCTACCGCTAAACCAGGCTATATGATCATCAAACTCGATCTTGAGAAGGCGTATGATAAACTTCGGTG
This sequence comes from Hygrophila difformis, assembly GCA_030278955.1. Taxonomy (NCBI): domain Eukaryota; kingdom Viridiplantae; phylum Streptophyta; class Magnoliopsida; order Lamiales; family Acanthaceae; genus Hygrophila; species Hygrophila difformis. The sequence continues at coordinate 1,756,963 of JAOANR010000011.1, forward strand.
GCAATTTATCCACGAAACTCTTATGATGGCAGGTTTCCCTACTTCCTGCTCTAATTTCATTATGAGTTGTGTTCAATCTTCTTCTATGCAGATCCAATGGAACGGGCAACCATCCATCAACTTCAAGCCTTCTCGTGGTGTTCGACAAGGTGACCCGATTTCCCCATACTTGTTTATTCTTTGTCTTGAACGTCTGGGCGCATTGATTAATAATGCTGTATCTCTTGGTCAATGGAAACCTGTGTGTTGGGATAAAGGGGCTTTAAAGATCCCTTATATATTCTATGGATCAAGCTTCTCTCATCAAAAATATCTTGGATGATTTTGGTAACATGTCTGGCCTGGTAGTTAATATCCAGAAATCTAAAATCTTATTTGGCAAAGCTGTTTCTATGTCTACTCGTCGGAACATTGAAATGGAGCTGGGCAACAAGAGTGCCCATAACCTTGGCACTTACTTGGGCATCCCGGCTAGTACAGGTCGTCGGTCTAGCCGCTATTTTGGCTTTATTCTTGACAAATTGGCTTCCAAGCTATCTGGATGGGCGAACAGACATCTTAGTCTTGCGGGTAGAGCAACTCTGATCAAATCGGTCCTCCAGTTCATTGGTATCTATGTTATGCAGGTCATGAAATTCCCTCGTCGAGTCATTCATAAGATGGAACAACTCTGTCGTTCATTCCTCTGGGTTCAACTACTAACAAGAAGAAGGTTCATCTACTTGCTTGGAATAAAGTTACCAGGAAGCTGTCATGTGGAGGTCTTGGTATTCAAAATATGCAGTCGCTCAATGAAGCCCTTCTCCTAAAAAACTGGTGGAGTCTCATGTCCAGAAATACTACCTGGACAGCCATCCTTAAAGCACGCTATGGGTGGATCAATCATATTTTTAAGCATCGTCCACAATCTTTGTCCCGCTTTGCAAGAGATCTATCCTCTATCAGGCCGCTGTTTATCCCTCAGCTTGGATGGAAATTGGGAGATGGTAAGAATGTTTATTTTTGGAAAGACAAATGGCTAAAACCTGATTTTTCATTGCAGGATTGCACTAATATTACTCCATCATCCCTGGATATCAACCGCAAGGTGAACTCATACGTTGAGAACGGGCACTGGATGGTGCAAGATTTTGTCAACTACCTGCCTCTGGATATCATACATCTCATTCTCCAGTGCAGCCCTCCCAAAGCCGAAGAGGCCCCTGATCGTCCTATTTGGATCCCTTCTCCCCGCGGACTGTTTTCTACTAAGAGCGCTAGAGAGTTTCTTGCACAGCACCCGGAGCAAAGTGAACCTGTTAGCAAGGATTGGCAATTGATATGGAGGTGGCCAGCTTCCCAAAGAGTTCGAACGTTTCTATGGCTGTGCATGCATGAGAAAGTTCTTACCGCAGAAGAGAGATTCAAGAGAGGCATGTCTATGGATGCAGCTTGCTGGAAATGTGGTGCAATGGAGTCTTGTATTCATGCTCTTCGTGATTGTCCCGATTCAGAGAGGGTTTGGTCTTCGCTTGGGTTCCACACACATTCATTGTCTTGGTCGCTCAATCTCACTGATTGGCTTGTATCTAATCAATGTGGCACCATTGGAGATTCTAAAGCTTCGCTTTTTGGGTTTAGTATCTGGGAGATCTGGAAAGGCCGCTGTCACGAGCTTTATGGTAATGAAAGGCTTCATTGGGACCATTTACACTATCAGATTCGTCGTATTCATTCGGAATTCTTGGCTGCTCGAGCAGAACTCCGATCCCATGGACTCAAATTCTGGCGCCTTAAGGAAGTTAAATGGGATATGCCTCCTGTTGGTTGGGTTAAGGCCAACTGTGACGGCAGACTGTGCCGATCCTTTAGCATGGCTGGCGGAGTCATTCGTGACTTTCAAGGTAACTGGTTGGGTGGAATACGGGCTAAAGGTGGGTTTAAAGATACGTTGTTAGCAGAGGCATGGGGTGTTCTTCTTAGTCTCCAATTGGCGTGGGAGTTGAATTTCCCTAAGGTTGAAGTTGAGACTGACTGTCTGCAGCTGGTAGAACTCCTTGATACTAATATCCCAATCACTAGTCCTTATTATCATATTCTATCCAGGATCAACATTATGGCTCGATGGCAGTGGGATGTGAAATTCAGGTGGATCCCTAGGGAAGCCAACAAGACTGCGGATCTTCTTCTTAGAGATAATTCTCTGTTATGGGGTGTAGAATATCTCACCCGACCTCCTGAATGTATTAATTCTGCTTTGTCGAATGATAGGATTGGATTGTATAATCCCCGGCAAATTTTTGAATGAAATGGCTTCGGCCCCCCTTTCTACCGAAAAAAAAAAAAAAATTAGATTTTGACTTTTACAACTTTTTTTTGCTATTGACAAAAACCCAAACAAATAAGAATAAAATAAGGAAAAAGAATTTTTAAAAAAACAAAAACTAAAATGTGAAAATAAGCCAAAACAAAAGGACAAAGTTGAGATAATTATATAAAAACTTAATAGAGAACATCGAGCTGGGGCGGCCGACCACCCGCGCCCATATGTGTGTCCGCCAATGGTCGGATCCGCCAAGAGCCAATCCAAAACTTGGATTCGGTTCGATTTCGGGTCGGTTTTGGATTCACTTTTATAAAAATTAAGACCGATCCAAGCTTGGGTCTTGTTTGGTTCTCGGTTCTAACCAGTAACCATTATTATCCCTAGTATTGACAGTGATGGGGCTTGGGGAATCCAATATTTTCTCAGGTCAGGTGGGCCTTTTAGCAGTTAATCATCCATAGGCTGATGCTTCTTTGTTTCAATGTTCAGGCCCCATATTGGCAAAGGGAAAAGTTCAGGCCCCATATCTCATGTGCGGGTTGGGTTACGTATTGAAGAACCCCCTTCCACTGGGCCTACTAATCATGATCAGGTTATGTCTGGGCCATTAAGTCAGGCCACTATGGCTATTTCTAATGGTCATGCGATTTTGGAGCAGTCACGTACTTCCGTCCCTTCTGAGAGACCCCCAACCCTCAGTATTCCGGCTACAGATTTGACTGTGGAGTCACTGGCGCTACCGCTCCCCAATGCAAACCCGGCTGCTCAACCTACGCGTGGTAAGAACCTGAAATCCACCACGGCAGTTTCAAAAGCCACTCGTTCGAAGTATTTATCTCAAACGGTTCTTAAGCCAAAGGTCTCCACTAATGGCTTCAAGAAAAGTCGAGGCCGACATAAAGCCCCCCGACCTAATGACCATGAAGCCAGCGCATCTGCCCCGGCCTCCTCTGCCCTTATGCCGCCAGGTGTCAACTTAAGTTCGTTGGAAGTTCCTTCTGGAAATGCTATGGGTTGCCCGGGGCCTCAGAACACCCCTATAAACCCTAATACTTGATGAGAGGTTTGCATCATGGAATGGTGTCCTTTTTTCCTTCAATTGTTATTAATGTCAGTTTTTTCAGATTTCACCATTTTTTCTTGGAACCTGTGTGGAGTTATGAATGTCCGCGCTAAGAGACATTTGAGCGACTATATGCGTCAACACAGGCCATCGCTTCTTTTTCTGTTTGAGCCGCAAGGCCCCTACGATCGTGTCCGTAACTTCATCTACAGTCGAGGTTACTACCCGATCGCTATTCAGGAGGCGAATGGACGAGCCGGGGGACTTTGGATCTTGGGGAGATCCGGCTCTACTATTGGCATTTCTGTCTTTCAAACTTCCGAACGTTGTATCACTCTCTCCCTCCAGTCCGGTCCTCTTTCATGGCATGCCACGGCTGTCTATGCTTGGCCATGCTTCTTCAAACGCCGGGCTGTCTGGGAATATTTGCGAGACCTCAGCCACCGTATTACAGGAGCTTGGTATGCGGCAGGTGATTGGAATGAGATACTGGATCCCTCCGAGGTCCAGGGCGGGTTTTTCCTACCTGAACGGGTAGACTTATTTCGTGCATGCATCACAGATAGTGGCCTATACCCGGTTCGGACTGAGGGCAATATTTTTACGTGGGTTCGGCCTGCTAATAATTCTCAACTCATCAAGAAAAGGCTTGATAGAGGGTTAGCCACGCTTGACTGGATTGGCTTATTCCCCACGGCAAGTATCAGTGTCTTGGCCCGTATGGGTTCCGACCATGCGCCTTTACTCATGAAATGTGGGTCGCATCAGAATGCCCCTCATGGGAAACCCTTCCGTTGGGAGACATATTGGAGCCAACAACCGCTCTACAATCACCTTGTAGCGGATGCTTGTTCTGATGCCACTCAGCCGTTGTCGACTTCCCTCGCTCGACTGCAAACTCTATCCGGCCAACATTGCTCGCATGAACGTCATAAATTGAGGAACAGGAAAAAGAAAATTATGCGCCGTCTTCAAGGGATTGATAGATGCTTGCAATTTGTTGATTCTGCACGCCTCATCTTATTAGAAAGGAAGCTCCAGCATGACTTTAACCTCATTCTAGAGCAGGAGGAGTTATTCTGGTACCAGCGGGCACGTGAGGATTGGATTCGTCTTGGTGATCGTAATACCAAATTCTTCCATGCGCAAGCTAAATATCGTCACCATCAACAGAAGATTTCGGGCCTTCAATTAGAAAATGGGACTTGGTGTGAGGATCCACATGTATTGGAGCAATCTGTCCGGAATTTTTTTTATTAATCTTTATGCAGATGATGGGATCATGGCTGTGAATGATCGTCTTCCTCCTATACAGCCCCTTCGGCCGCTTGAGGCACAGCATGGAGATGTGGATGTTAGCCCTGTAAAGGCGGAGGAGGTATCTTTGGCCCTTAGTCAATTCAGGCCGTACGCCGCTCCGGGGCCGGATGGCTTTCCGGCGGCTTTTTACAAACATCATTGGGGGGTTATAGGTCCTAATATTATTTCTATGGTTCAGCAGGCATTTGCTTCGGGGCATGTTGACACGGATCTTGCTCGAGCCCATATTTGCCTCATTCCAAAAATCAGTGTTCCGAATTCTGTGAGACACTTCCGGCCTATATCTCTATGCAATGTCGCGTATAAGTTTATATCGAAAGTGCTGGTGAACCGCCTCCGACCTATTTTTGCCAAGTATATCTCTCCCCTCCAATCGGTTTTTTTGCCAGGACGGGGAACAGTTGACAACGCCATACTGCTTCAGGAAATGGTGTTCACTGTCTCTCAGGCTAACTCTCGCACCAAAGCTTTCATTGTCAAAATAGATTTTGAAAAGGCATATGATTCCGTTAAGTGGTCTTTCCTTGAGGAATCCTTACTGCAAATGAATATGCCAGTTGGCCTTCGCTCCATTATTATGAGTTGTGTGACTTCCCCATCATACGAGATTCTTTGGAATGGCTCGACCACGCCAGGTTTTAAACCACAAATGGGATTGCGACAAGGAGACCCCCTCTCCCCGTATTTATTCACTATTTTGTTGGAACGACTTTCTACTACTATTGAGCATGCTGTCGGGAATGGTACATGGCGGCCGGTTAGGGTTTCTCGTGGTGGACAAGGGATTTCTCAGTTACTTTTTGCCGATGACCTAATACTTTGTACTATGGCCGATGTCACCAGTATAGCTTGCTTGGCGGATATTCTAGAACAGTTTGCGGGCATGTCAGGGCTTAAAATCAATGTCGCCAAGTCCCGTGCCTTTGCCTCGGTGGGCATTACTCCTCTTGAGAGGAGTTGGTTCTCGGCTGCCACACCAATCCCTTTCACTGACCAGATTGGAAAGTACTTGGGCTTTCCCATCCATGTGGGGCGAGTGAGCAGTCAGGCCTATGACTACCTCCTGGAGCGCATGGATAAGAGGATGTCGTGTTGGGCTACGCGCTTATTGAATAAGCCGGGCCGTGCTACCCTGGCTAGACATGTTCTTGCGGCCATTCCTTCGTATTGCATGCAAATTGGGTGGCTTCCGGAGGCTACCTGTCAACGTATAGATCGAAGGATTCGGAACTTTATTTGGAAAGACAGCGCGGGCCGAGGCCTAAACCTTATTGGTTGGGATCGGTTGGCCCTTCCCAAAGCTAAAGGAGGGTTAGGGTTTCGCTCCTCTCGCCATGCTAACATCGCCCTCCCGGGCAAGTTGGTGGCGGATGTGGTGGTTGGCAGTAACAAGCTTTGGTGCACCGAACTCCGCTCGAAGTACTGGCCTACTTGTGGCCTCATCTCGTCAATGCCTTTGAAAGGATCTTTCACTTGGAGGAGCATTAGGAAGGCTGCTATGTATCTTAAAGGAGGGTTTAAATATCGCCTTGGGAATGGGATGTCTTCCCTATGGTTCTCGGCCTGGCTTCAGGGCAACCAATTGGGGCCTCGGGTCCCCCTTGTTGATACAGCCGACATCGAAAAATGTGTGAAGGACATTGTGAGTCCTACGGGCTGGGATTTCTCGAGCTTATATACCATTGTCCCTAATGCAGTGAAGATTAGTATCTTGGAGACGCCGCCACCTTGCCTTCACCCGATAGTGAGAGATGGTTGGCACTGGGCAGGGAGCGTTGATGGCGTATACTCACCGCGTTCTGGCATGTCCCTCCTTCTTGCGGATTCGATAGGGATGCAATCTTGGAAGTGGATCTGGAGTACGGGGTTTCCGGAGCGTATCTGTTTCTTGCTATGGTTGATCTCTTGGGATGCCATTCCTTGTAATGTTCTCCGGTACCAGAGAAATTTAGCCCACACACCACTTTGCCATATTTGTGGTGTTTTTGAAGAAGATTGGAAACACTGTTTATTTCAGTGCCAATGGACTACGGCGGTTTGGACCTCTCTCGACGTCCACATTCCGAGCGAACTCGCTACCTTGGACAGACAACACACGCGGTCATGGCTATGTGGTATGGCTCGGTGGTTCGGTCCCTTGTTTGTGGCGGGTCTTTGGATCATTTGGAAGGAAAGGTGTGCTAGGGTCTTCCGCGGGAAGTCTGCATCCCATCAGAAACTTGTCCGAGATAGTCTGCATCTCGGTGATGCCATTACACGTTGCATGCAGAGACCGACGATGGTTGTTTCCTCACCACGCCTCGTCTGCTGGAATATGGGTGCATGGGCGGGGGTTTTTCTTCATTCTGATGGCTCCCGCCTGGACAGCAACCGACGCGCCGGTTACGGGGCTGTGTTACGACATGTCGACGGGTCCTGGATCGGAGGGGTGTCGGGCAAGCTTGGAGATGTGTCTGTCATCCAAGCTGAGCTCGCTGGCCTCATGCACGGGCTGCAGCTTGCGTTCGATTATGGTATTCAACAGATATTTTGTGCTTGTGACTCCAATGAGGTGCTCCATCTTCTCTCAGCCGAGAGGAACACCTCCCACTGGCTCTCTCCGTATCTTGCTCGCATCGATGAGTTGATTCCCCAGTTCCAAGAGTGCTCTTTCAACCACATACTTCGGGAAGGCAATAGTGTTGCTGATTCACTTGCAAAACTGGGAGCTGAAGGTGACTTATTTTTCACAACCTGGGCGTTTCCTCCCGATCGCCTCCGCCCTCTTCTGTCGGCAGATGCAGCGGGCACGTGGTTCCCACGTGTCGCGTGATCACTTCTGTATTTTTTATTTTTATCTTTTCTATCTTTCCTAGCCTGTATAGGCTGTTACGCGAAAAAAAATTATGGGTTTTAAAATGGAGAAAGAAATCATTGAAGTGACTAAGTGAGAACGTTATATAAATTGAAAAATAACCCATAAATTTGATCAAATATATTTAGGTATTTGTTGTGGTAGGAAAAAAATACGATGTTTTATCATTATGCTTGGAAAATTTAAAGAAAAAATTAAAATTTGGAATTTGAAGTTAAGAGTGAAATTACTTTTAAAGTGGGCCATGACATAGGAGTAAATGCAAGTCAAATTTTCAAATTACTAGCACTATGTTTAGCTCGGGTGTAGCCAAGGACCTTTTTCTCCTCAAGGGAGGCTATCGGAAAAGGATCAAACCGATTACGGGTCCGGATTAACAATAATGCGCCCACAATTGACTGAATCTTCTTTGAATTGATCAAAAATAACAAGATACAACGGAGAATCTGCCTGTCGTTAAGAAACAACGGCGGAATTCACCAAAAACAAGGAACCAAACTACCAGCTGCTAAGGAGCAACGGTGGATTTGGAAATAGTAACCGCTACAAACTAGGCTAGATTCTAAGGAAAGCTGTAAAAGAAAGCTGTAAAGAAAGCAGTAAAGTTAACAAGGAATTAAATTTGATAAAAGGAATTTTGGGGTTGGATTGATCTCTCTGATTTTGTGTGTATCGACCCCTATTTATAGCCGGAGCTGGAGTAACCGCTCTCCGGCCAATCCTTCTGAGCCGAATTCTTTCTTTCTTCATTTCGGTTGTTTTTGGTTTCGGCTACTTCTTCCCATTTCGGCCGAAATTTCTCTCGATCTCGGTTCCCTTCCTTCGGTTTACTATGGACTTTCGGCCTTACTGGTCTGGAGCCCATCCTCCTTTCGAACTTTCTCTTTTTTTTTTCTGGCCCATGTCTAATGGCCCAATAGCTCCTCGTGGCCCATTATTTCATATGGCCCCAACAGATGCCCTCCTTACTTGGGCGAATTTCTTTCATATGAGAAGGAGCCCAAGTAATCTCCCTTTCTTCTTCCTTTTGGCGGTTATTTTTCTTCTTCTCGAGGATACTCCCCATCACTCCCCTATTTACGTAGCCTACCACGTCTTTGGAGTGAACTGCCTTTCCAACTTCTCCTCTTTCTCTCTCTTTTTCCACCTTCTCCAATGGAGGCTCCCTCTGCCCCTGTTACTGCTCTTTCTGCTGATATTCTCAGAGTTGAGAATTCTTTCGCTTCTCATTCCGCAGTTCATCTCCTGCCTGAGGGCTTCTATTCTTTAGGTCCGCTGGGCATTCCTGATGATATAGATGAATGTACCGCTCGGATTTTTGATAATCGTTCTGTTCTTCTGTATGAGCCTTGTTTCTCTTCCAAACTTTTCCCCTCATCTTTCGCTAATTGGTCTTCGCCCTCTCCCGATTATGTGGCGTGGTATCATCATCTCGAACCCCACTGTCATGACTCTTGGAATAAGTCATATGTTTATCGTATGATTTCTCTTAGTACCTTGCCACTTCCCACAGATCTTCGCCCTATTCAAGCCCTTCTTTGTTTTTGGAATCCTTCTGTGAACTGTTTTTGTTTCCCTTGGGGGATGATGACTCCCACCATTCAGGATGTGAAACTCCTCCTAGGTCTCTCTGTTCGTGGGGATAACCTTGCCCTCATGTCGTTGCCCAAGGAGAAAAATACCGGCTTTTCCTCTGGCGATTCCTTTGCCAATTGGATCATTTCCCATCAGAGTGATCCTGTTTCGCCTGCTCCACACCCTTCAGAGCCTCTTGCTTTCATGATGTACTTCCTTACGAAATTCTTCTGGTGTGTTCCTTCTAAGAGTGTTCTCCTCGAAACACACTCTTTGGCTTCGGCACTTCTTAATCATGTGACCCTGCCCTCAGCCGATTTCTTCCTTGCTCATCTATATGCGGGTATTTCGGCTACTGTGTCGGGTTGGGAAAAAGGTTCGTCTGATAAAGCCCGTGGTCCGTTATGGTTCCTTCACTTGTGGTTGGTTTGGCACTTTCGCGACATTTCCCAATTTCCTCCCCATGATATTCGTCCTAATCATTTTATCGCTCCTGATCTTCTTAGAGCATCCCTTCCTCCCTTGTCGATCCCTCATTGGATCAACTATTTCTTGGGTCGTACTGCCGAACAATCCTTTTCCCATTATCACTACCGGAAAACTGACTTTGCTTGGGTCAGGGAGATTGCTACTTCCCCCTTCGGGACTCCCCTTCCTTTAGCTCTTGCTCAAATCTGGAATAGGTGTATACTACCCCGTCCGATCTTCAATGGTTCTACATTTGTATCTGCCAAGTCTGCTATTCCTTTCGAAGTTTACAATCCCCATCTGGTCAGCCGTCAATTCGGCTTTGGTCAAGACTTAGTGGAGGCCCTCAGAGCCGGTAGACGCCTTTCTGCTTCTGCCAGCCGTCAGCAATGCTCCCTCTATCATAAACGTTTGATCTCTTTCAAGGTTTGGAAGTTTGCTGTTCGTCCGGGGTCCGTTACCTCCCGCTTTCAGTCTTGGTGGGACAGTGTTGCTGGTGCCTTTTTTAGTGCCAACCTTGATTCGGTTCTGCGGAGGGGTGGTTTCTCTCCTATTCTGGCGTTCTCTTCTATCCCTTCATCATCTCCGGGTTCCACTCCTCAGCGCATTCTCGGTTCGTCTTCCGCTTCTCGCCCAGGTATGTTTCTTTTCTTTCCCTCTCTTCTTTGATCATTGCTTGTTCCCCTTTTTTTTGTGTCTTACTTATCCGATTTCTTCAGATGTTCTTCGCTCCTCTACTTCGGAACCTGGTCGAAAAAGGCCTGCTTCGCCTTCGGCCTCTCTTATCGACTTTCTCCCTCCTACTCAGACCAAAAGGCGTTCATCTCATTCACCGCTTGGCAGAATCCCTGCCTCCCTTTTTGCGGTTTGTTACACTACTCTTTTCCTTTTCCAGGCTCCTTTCTTTCGACTAATTTCTTTTTCTTATGCTTGCCAGGTCCCACCTGTTTTGCCACAACCCGATGTTCCTCCACTTCCAACTGTGGTCTCGGCCCCTCCGGTAGCCGAATTTCGCACATCGGCCAGTACCAGTAATTTGGCTGTTCATGCTGGTTCTTATGCTGTTAATCCTCGGGGTTTGATTGAAAGTTCTACTTCGGCCGACCCTTCCGTCCCTCTTTCGGTCGATCGTCCTCAGCCTATTACGGATTCTGTTACACCCTCGTCTTTGGTCGTTCCGAAACCGACTGGCCCCACCTTTAGTGGTATGACTGCTGATGAAGCCCCTGCCGATCAAGTCCCTTTATCGCCATTTCCTGATCGGCATGTTCTGGACGATTTCTTTTCTCCTGCTTCTCTAGTTTCTCGTCCGTCGGATCTTTCTGTTCACCTTGGCGATTGTTTGGCCAAGCTGTGTAATCTAATCGGCCGGCAATCTGACGTGGAATTCGTCAACCCTAAACCGATCCTTATTCTCTTGTCTCATCTCGAGCAACAATTTCATGACGAGATGGTATCTCTGAATCTGAATGGCACTCTTCAGATGATTACGAAGTCTGTCCTCTCAATGGATCAGGAACTCATGGCTCATTTGAAAATGCGGCATAAACTTGCTGCCGAGCGTGAGGCTGCAGCTTCTTCACGAGCCATCTTCGACAATTATTCTGCAGAGTATCGGGCTCAAATGAATAAGTTGTCCGAAGTGGAGTCTCAGGAACTCAAACAGTCCGAGGACCTTTCTTTGATTCGGTCTGAGATAGCCAAGCTTCAACGACAAGAGAAGGATTTGGAATTAATTTTAGCTCAAACTAAGCGAAAATCGGCCGATCTGAAACAGTCGATCAAAACCCTTCGTCAATCGGCCGAAGCTCCCAGGGCTAAAATATTGGATTCTCAGGAGGATGCTTCTTATCTGGCCATGCGGATCAGTTTTAACGATTTCATTCTTGGTACCTTCCAAGAAAAATGGGCCGAAACCCAGTCTTTAGTTGGTCAACTGGATTCGGTCATCAAAAGCCTTGGTGGGCAAAGTGTTGTTCACGTCTCTTCTCCACATGTCTTATTTCCTTTGGATCCTTCCGAGATAGAGTCCTCCCCTTCGGGCGATAACCCACCTTTGCCAATCATTCCTTCAGGTACTCTATTCCCTTCCATTTCCTGTTGTGATTTTTCTTTTATGCTCTCTTACTTATTATTCCCCCTTTTCTTTTTTCTCTCTTAGGGAAAACTAGTGCTTCCGGTGGTGCTGGTTCATCCACCGTTCACCTCCCACCTGGCGAAGTTGCTGGCCCTTCTTCTTCAGCAAGTCCGAATCTGATGACGTCTTCGGTTAATCCTACTACCGCTACTTCGCGAGGCTTGGATGATGCTGTTCCTTTTGATGACCAGGAAGACCACAAATTTGTTTTTGTATATCAATTCTGTGTTTTGACTTGTCTTTTATCAAGTGTAAATTTTGGTCACTCTTTTTCTCTTGACAGCTGTAATCGGCCTTTTTTAGACTATGTTGGCCGATACATTGTACTTGGATTCGTATCTTTTGTATCTTCTGTAATGCGATTCGTATCCCGTTAATTCCACTGTTTTCGGTCTCCTTTATTGCTGATTTCTGAATATTAGCAGCTTTTTCCGGGAATCAGCTGTAACGTTTTCCCATAAATAACATTTATTATTGACCGTTTCTTCCGCCGAGCACTTATCTCTTCCTATAAATACCCGGCATTGTTGATACTTATCTATCACTTCCTCTTTTTCTTTTTTCTATAACAATATGGATCTCCCTTTTCCCTTGCTCGTCTTCCTATCTCCAGTTCCCCCATGGTCTTTGACAAGTATTCTTGTGCAAGGATTTCCAGACGTGGTACGAAAATTTTTTGCTTGTGCAACACGAGTTCAACTAATGTCCCTTTCACCATGTTCGTGTGGGCGACGACCTTTATCTATTTTTCCAAATGAAGGTCTCGACGGCTATGCTGGTGTGCCCCTTTTTGACTTTGCGGTTGCATATCCTGTCGGACATTTTCTAATGGGGGGAATAACTACCCCTAGTTATTCCTCCCTCCTTTCCCCCTTCCACCGTTTTTGGGTGACTGCCTCGCTGCACTCCTCCTCCTTCTGTCTGAGGTCGTGCGGAGGCTGTACCCGAGTTTGACTTCTACCTCTGGGACGTTGTACTCTTCGTTCTATCGTATCCAAGAGTAGAAGTTCGGTGGTCGGACCTAAATCGGCAATACTGTTCTGGGGCAAGCAACTGTGCCCTGCTTCTGTGTTGCCGATAGTTTTAGCGGCATTTCTACAAGGCTGAATGTCTTTCAAGGACCTTTCCCTTGTATATGCCTGCTTAGTATAGGACGTTTCCCTTGTATATTGTAATTTCGGGCTATCGACGCCGCTTTCGGCCGAAGTAGCACCCTTTTTGTACTTATTCGTTCATGCAATAAAATCTTTACTTTTTCGCATCACTTAATGTTTAATCCCATACTGATGGATAATATTTCTTCATGTATCTTGCATTAACTGGATTTGACATCTGCTCACCATTTTCGTCCACCAAGACGTACGCTCCATTCGGTAATTTCGTATGAACAATAAATGGTCCCTCCCAATTGGGACTCCACTTACCTAATCGACCATCCTTCTGTTTAGGTGGCCATATAACTTTCCAAACTAAATCCCCAACTTCAAATCGCTTAAGACGAATTCGCTTATTGTACCAATCGGCCACAATATCTTTATTTTTCTGTAAATTCTCAAAGGCTTGCACCCGATTGGAATTAATCTCCAATAACTCATCTTTCATCGCACAATCATACTGTTCGGCCGACATTGAATCCGCTTGGCTTGTTCTCAAAGTCGGCACTGTTATTTCGGCTGGCAATACTGCATCCATTCCATAAGTCAGCCGAAATGGTGTAAACCCAGTAGCTGAAGTTTTAGCATTTCGATAAGCCCACAATGCTTCAGATAACTTCTCATGCCATTTTCTTGGTTGGTCTTCGATCATCTTCTTTATAATTCCTATCAGCTGTTTGTTTGTGGCCTCTGCTTGTCCATTTCCTTGTGGGTAATATGGTGACGAATGCACGATTTTTATCCCATATTCCTTTGCAAAGGCCTTGACTTTTTCTCCCACAAATACAGTTCCTCTATCTGTTAGAATCGTCTGTGGGATCCCGAATCTATAAATCAACTGTCTTTTGATAAACTCGATCACCTCTTCTTGTGAAATGCTGACATACGCCTGAGCTTCGGCCCATTTCGTAAAATAATCTGTTGCCACTAGCACGAACTCATGCCTTTTCGACGAAGAGGGATGAACTTTCCCTATGATATCCATGGCCCATCCTCTGAATGGCCATGGCTTGATCATTATGTGTAATTCTTCGGCCGGTAACTTCTGAATCGGCCCATGTTTCTGACATTCGCTGCATCCTCTCGCATATTTTTCACAATCGGGACCCATATTCGGCCAATAATATCCCAGCCGAATAATACTCCACTTCATCGATTTTCCTGCCCGATGTGCGCCACATATTCCTTCATGAACCTCTCCCATTACCCTTCTGGCGTCTTCTTCTCCGACACACCTGAGCAATACTCCATCAATAGCTCGCTTGAATAATAATCCTCCTATTATGACGTAATCCATCACTTTCCATTTTTCGGCTGGATTAGCTTCCGAAGGATCTTCTAATGTCTGTGCTATCCATTCGGCCTTCTCTGTTTCAGCCAAATGTACTTCCACATTTCCTGCTATCGGCATCAACCGATATCTAGCTGCATGCTGAGCCAATTCATTGGCCACTTCGTTCTTTTCTCTCGGGATATATTCAATGTATACCTCATCGAACTCTTCCAACAAATTAACCGCTTCTTCATACAATCTAATCAACTGAGAACTCTTAACCGAAAAATCGCCTGATAATTGCTGGACGACTATTTGTGAGTCCCCTCTGATAATGATTGCTCTGACTCCTTCTTCTATCAACCGTTGTAATCCCGAAATCAACGCTTTATACTCAGCTTGGTTATTCGTATATGACTCTGGCAATTGCACGAAATACTTGTATACTTTGCCCTCCGGTGTTTGTAGGGTAAACCCTGCCCCGACTCCTGAAGCGGCTTTAGAGCCATCAAACGTCATCACCCATGGTTGCAAGTATACAATTCCTATCTCATCGACTTCTTTCGGCTGATCTTGATGATCGGTGTCATCGGTTATCGGATGTATCACATGATCCACCAGAAAATCGGCTACAATCTGTCCTTTCATAGCCCTCAAAGGTTGATATCTCAAATCGTATGCATTTAACTTCATGGCCCAATCGGCCATTCTTCGACTACTGACCGGATCATTAATCATAATCTTAACTATGTCAACCGAAGCTACCACTATCACTTGCCTCGGTTGAATATAATATTCTAATTTCTGGCATGCATGATAAAGACTTAAACATAGTTTATGAATCGGCGAGTACCTTACTTCGGCGTCCCTTAGGATTCGGCTAAGATAGTAAATCGCCCGATCCCTTCCTTCATCGTCTTCTTGCGCCAGTAATGCTCCAATAGATTCTTTGGCCGCTGCTATATACAACTTCAATGGCCGTCCTAAAATCGGAGGAACCAACACAGGTGGATTCATCAAATCTTGTTTCAACTGTTCGAAAGCTTTTTGTTGGTCGATTCCCCATTTGAACTCCTCTTCCTTCTTCAACCTCAATAAATCGGTTAGTGGTTTCGACTTTCCAGCCGCATTTGCCAAGAATCGTCTCAGGAAACCGATCTTTCCAAGAAACTTCTGTAGACTCTTCTTATCATGTGGAGGTTTGGCTTCTTGGATAGCCCTGGTCTTGTTCGCATCAACTTCTATTCCTTTGTTATGTACCAGGAACCCAAGAAAATTTCCTGCCTGTACTCCGAAAGCACACTTGGCTGGATTCATCTTGACTCCATGCAGCCTCATCCTTATGAACACCTTCCGCAAATCGTCCAAGTGACTTTCGATATCTTTGGATCTGACCATGACGTCGTCGATATAAACCTCGACACAATCCCCTATGAGGTCATGGAAAACGTAGTTCATGGCTCTCTAGTACGTAGCTCCTGCATTCTTCAGTCCGAATGGCATCACCACCCATTCGTATATCCCTATGGCACCAGGGCACCGAAATGCAGTCTTGTGAATGTCTTCTTCGGCCATAAAAATTTGGTTGTATCCTGAATATCCATCCATGAAGGATAACATTCCCTGTTTCGCGGCCGAATCAATCAACAAGTCAACAATAGGCATCATATACTCATCTTTTGGAGTGGCTATATTAAGATTCCTGAAATCAATACAAACTCTCAATTTTGCATTCTTCTTTATTACAGGAACAATATTTGATAGCCATTCTACATATTTAGCTGGCCTAACAAACCCGGCCGCTAATAATTTCTCTATTTCTTCTTTTATTTTTGGGACTAATTCGGGCGCTGCCCTCCTGGCCGGCTGTTTATGCGGCCTGAACCCTTCTTTAATAGGTAGTCTGTGCTCTACAATCGATCGCTCCAATCCTGGCATCTCTGTGTAGTCCCATGCGAAACAATCCTTGAATTCGACTAGAACCTCCTTGAATCGGCTTGTCATCTGCTGATCTAGATTTGCACTCAACGGAATCTCCCTCGGGTGTTCGTCTGTACCAACATTGACCATTTTCAAGGGGTCTTGAGCTTTGAAATCCGGCGTTCGCTTTGGAATTGCGTCCATTAAATCGCTCCATCCTGCTTTGTCGTCTGAAACTCCGAGTTCGGTCGATTCGAACTCGATCGCTTGATTCGATTGTGCATCCATCATTTACTTTCTTTTTCGACTGGCCGTTCATCGGCCTGATATCTGATCTCAAACCCCAAATCTGTCCAATCACACTCGATCACCTGCGGGTATCGATCCCCTACCACCGCTAGAAATGGTTGTATGGGTTCCTCATATAACACCGCATCAATTCGGCCGGCTGAGCTGACTGGAAACGGAGGTTGATCCCCATCTACTTCTTCCACTGTGCCATCCTTTTTCCAGAACCATACTTTCTGGTGGAGCGTTGATGGCAAACATCGGGATGTATGAATCCAGCATCGGCCTAGTAGCGCCGCATACGGGACTTCTGCATCCACCACAAAGAACATGGTCGGAATTGATATCGTTCCGACCGTTACATCCACTAGAATACATCCTTCAGCCGCAGTCTGAGCTCCCACAAAACTCATTACCTTCATTATCGTAGGGAGTAAATCTTCCTTTGAACGGCCTATCTTTGTCAACGTGGATAACGGCATGATATTAACGGTGGCTCCACCGTCAATAAACATTCTTCTGAGAGGTCTCCCATTGACCCAACCTTTAACGTATAAAGGCCTCACATGCTGAGACATTTTCGCTGTTGGAGGCAAAATCGTTCCTGGTTGAGCTTCTGGAACAAATGCTTTATACCCTTCTTCAAATGATTTCTCTATTTCGGCTTCCGGCCGAAATACCTCAAGTTTATCGAAACAAAAGTCTACTATGGGTTCTTCATCGCCATAGTATTCTCCATCCTTCTGACAGAAAACCACAGCTGGTTTAGAATCCGACCAGTACTCCTCCTTCTCTTCGGTGGTTACCGTCACCATATTCGCGCTAGATCCGAAGTCGAACTTAAACTGCCCGACAGGGAGTGAATCGTTATTCGGAATGATAGTTGTCTTTGGTTTCCATTCCCTGGTTCGGACTGGTCTAGGCTTCCATTCTTCTTTCGATTTCGGCTGCTCACTTTCAATTTTCGGTTGTATTACTTTTGGCCGAAATTCAGTTTTGTTCCTTAGCCGATCCTGTCCTTCTTTCGGCTTCCTCTCTTCTTTGGATTCGGACTTCAAACGAGCCGAGAATACTCTATTGAGTATTCTTCCTTCCGAGAACGAACAGTCATCAGGGAAGTCCTCTTCCATATGCATCATATCATACTCCTCCTGCTCGGAAACAGCAGCTGCTTTAAGCCGTTGCATTCTTCGTTTGAACGTACGATATGATCCCTTTCCTTTCAGGACTTTTCTCTCCTCTGCCCTCCAGGCTGAATGGTCAGACCGGCGTTGGCCGAAATGCCTTCTCTCTGGAGAGTTTTGGACCCATCGGCCTACCTGAGTATTTGCTGGTGGCCTTCTGAGCTTCTTCATTTCGGGACTAACAGCTTCTTCAGGGACTGTGATCTGTATCACAGTCTTTCCATTCTGCTTGTCGGCTGTTAACTTCATCTCTGAGTCCCATCCGTTGGTTATGATTTTCAACGTTGGCCTCTCGCTCTTATCTCCGATCTCGATCTCCTGATGTCTCTCCGACTGCTTGATCCATTCTTTCACCTCATAATTCCCCAATCGGTCAAAAACATCTGTAACTTTCTCTTTTCCCTTCGGAGATCCTAATCTTTTCCATACTCCTGACTTCTGAGCCGATGGCCGTTCCCCAAGCCGATCGTGCACAGAACTCTTGCTAGATGATGTTTGATCCCCCAATCGGTCATGCACATATCTTTTCTGGTCGGGCTGCACCATCACCATGTTGGCGACAGGGAACGGATTCTTATCAATCGCCATAAGCCTATCTGGGAACTTCAGCTTCTCATCATCGACATGTTTCTGAATCAGCTTCCTAAAATGTCCACAAACTGCCGTGGAATGAGTAGCTGATCCATGAAACCTGCACCATCCAGCTTCCAACTGCTCCTTGGTAGGCTGTGGATGGTTTCCTTTAAACTCTAGCAATCCGTTCTTCTGGCAATAATCAAATATTTCGTCCATTTGTGACAAGTCGAAAGAGTAAAACCTTTGAGATTCATCTCCTCCTTCTTTCTCCTTGCCTCTGGCTGGCCGAAGTGCTGGACAAGTCATAGGCTTTTTTATGATTAACTCTGCCCTTGCAACTTCGGCTAATGCAGGAACATCGTCCGTGTTGTACTCTTCCTGAATTTCACATCTATCCAGAGATTCAGCAAATGAGGCAGCTGACTGGATAGGTTGTGATCTTCCACTTTGACTTCGGCTTGATTTGAAAGCCGCCTGTTCTGCCAAATAAGTCTCC
Organism: Hygrophila difformis; assembly: GCA_030278955.1. Taxonomy (NCBI): domain Eukaryota; kingdom Viridiplantae; phylum Streptophyta; class Magnoliopsida; order Lamiales; family Acanthaceae; genus Hygrophila; species Hygrophila difformis. Next base: position 1,775,576 of record JAOANR010000011.1, read on the forward strand.
ATCCTTATAGCTTCAGCCGTTAATTCGGCTACCGTCCTTGGTCTTGTTACCATCAATCTATCCTTGATAGCAAACTTCAAATTCTGCTTCAAGATTTGAATATATTCATGCTCAGGTAGCATTGTCTTCATCTGAGCCTTCACTGCATAAAACCTTTCAATGAATTCAGTAACCGATTCGGACGTCTTCTGCTTGGTTGACGTCAGATCAACTACCGAAACTTCAGGACTGGTATTATAGAATCGGTCATGGAATAACCGCTCCATTTCGGCCCAAGTGTTGACCGATCCCGCTGGCAAATTAATGTACCACTCAAATGCTGGGCCAGTCAACGACAAACTGAACAAAATCAACTTGTGAAAATCATTTTGCGCGATTCTGGTACATTGAGCTGTAAATCGGCCAATATGCTCGATTGTAGAGCGGCCGACTTCTCCAGAAAAAGTGTTAAAATCTGGAACCTTTACCCCTCTAGGCAGTGGATATTGTTCCTCAATGTAATCTGGATAAGGTTTCCGATACATCGGCCTATTCTCCTGGCCGATGAGATTCCCAAACTGTGTACGAATAATCTCAGCAATGAGCTCTTTGTCAACCAGTTGTGGTGGATTCTGCTGAAGTGGTGCGTATTGTTGTTGAACCACTGGAGCAGGCGGTTGAACAGCTGGTTGAGGCGGTTGATTCTGTTGCTGATCGTACCTCTGCTGCGGAGGAACAAAAGGCCGAGCTCCGTGCCCTCCTGGCGGCCTAAAGGCCTGCTGTTGAAAATTGTGAGGATTTTGCATCGCAGGTGGTGGATTTTGCGCCACTGGAGCTTGCTGCGTTCCCATCGGATACATATTCCTCGCTATTTCGGCTCTGAACATAGCTGGCATCGCTGCCAGAATATTTCCTTCGATTTGGCGAACCGAATTAGTAACCGCCGCTTCCACCATAAATTGAACCTGATCTCGGAATCGCGGGGTTAAATCATTGTTTGAAAACTCCTGATTATGGAAATGTGATGGTCCGGGGAACCCTGGGGGGAATTCTCCGACTTCTGGTGCACGTTCTTCCTGAATCGGCGGAAAATCAGTCCTCGCCGCCGTGTTTGCTGCTGGAGTTGCTTGTTCGAATGCCATTCTGAGTCCCACTGGGCGTGCCACTGTTTGGCTCGGGTGTAGCCAAGGACCTTTTTCTCCTCAAGGGAGGCTATCGGAAAAGGATCAAACCGATTACGAGTCCGGATTAACAATAATGCGCCCACAATTGACTGAATCTTCTTTGAATTGATCAAAAATAACAAGATACAACGGAGAATCTGCCTGTCGTTAAGAAACAACGGCGGAATTCACCAAAAACAAGGAACCAAACTACCAGCTGCTAAGGAGCAACGGTGGATTTGGAAATGGTAACCGCTACAAACTAGGCTAGATTCTAAGGAAAGCTGTAAAAGAAAGCTGTAAAGAAAGCAGTAAAGTTAACAAGGAATTAAATTTGATAAAAGGAATTTGGGGGTTGGATTGATCTCTCTGATTTTGTGTGTGTCGACCCCTATTTATAGCCGGAGCTGGAGTAACCGCTCTCCGGCCAATCCTTCTGAGCCGAATTCTTTCTTTCTTCATTTCGGTTGTTTTTGGTTTCGGCTACTTCTTCCCATTTCGGCCGAAATTTCTCTCGATCTCGGTTCCCTTCCTTCGGTTTACTATGGACTTTCGGCGTTACTGGTCTGGAGCCCATCCTCCTTTCGAACTTTCTCTTTTTTTTTCTGGCCCATGTCTAATGGCCAATAGCTCCTCGTGGCCCATTATTTCATATGGCCCCAACACACTATATGTTTATGAGATGCTTTTAATAAACTTTTCCACTGCATCTTGTTTAAACAATGATACTATGTATTATACTCACAAATATATTCGTAATACAAAGAGATTCCAACATCCAACATCTAGATCATCTTAATGGATATATTGTACTAAAACAAATAAGAGAATATAATTAAGTCCCATTAGTGGAGAATATAATTAATCAGGCTAGCTACCTAGTCCACTTATTATCTCTTATTAAATTATTTATGAAGATAACAGGATAATTATCTTCGTAGGTTAAAAAAAAATCGACTTTAAAATTTCATCTTCCACATAAAATCATTGATAGCCAAAAGATGTTGCTATGCTTTATCTTGGGGGAAATTTAATTTAATTTTAGTGTCATTTCAGGCCGCTGAAAAAGTGACACGAAATTAAATAGTGTGATTAAATGTCATTAAAAATACAATACGCAGTAACACTACTGACAGTATTTTTCTCTCTTTTGTGATTATTATTATTATTATTATTATTATTATTATTATTATTATTATTATTATTAGTAGTAGTAGTAGTAGTTTTTCTTCTTTTTTTTTTTCTTGTAAGTGCATAAAACATATCGAAAATCCAATGTTCTTGTAGTATAATTTGGAAATAAACAATTTAAATACTAGTATAATTTTTGTAACTATTATTTGAGACTTCATATTTTTCATGACCTCAACCATATACAGTGCTATTATTATTCACTCACATTTACTAATTTGGATAAGACTCCCTAAGAGGTTCCACCTCAAATCAATTGATTTTAATTGTGATCTCCCATTTATTGTTTTTAATGGTATCAGAAACAAAATTAAATGTAATCCAGATAGGTGACACTTCAAAAATTTCACATAAAGACGATGAAGAATTTTGTCACCTTATTCATTCATCTGGCGCACAAGACGATGAAATCTGTCAAGCGACGACATTCGTGTTCTTTTTCGTCGCCTACAAGTGAATTTCTTGTAGTGTGATGTATTGTGGTCGTTTTCTCAGAAGAATGTGATGTTATTCTACTTATGCTCTCAGGGCCTATTGGAGGAACGGATGCAATTGAAACTGAAGTCACTGAATCTTCAAACACTTGCACAATAATAGTTCTTATGGAACATTGGTTCCCTCTCCCAAGGATTTGGGTTGAATGGGTTGAACTGTTGTAATCACATTCGCATATTAGGCTGTAAGCCACGTGTTTGTAATTGATCAATACAAGAAATTCGCTAGAATGTGACGAAAAAAGAAGACGAATGTCGTCGCACTAGGCGATGAAAGTTTTTCATCGTCTTCCCGCAAATTCTTTGTAGTAGATTGAATATTTAATAAAATTCCTCTTTTTTTTTTTTCCTTTGAAAAAACATTTAGTAATCCAGTCTGAATTAATCTATTTATAAATAATAATACTACCAATAACTTTGTTATTAAGCTGACATTATTCTATTCTTAGGCAACAACAATAGGGATAGCATATAGTCAATAATATTAACTGCATGTGCAGGTATTATAAGAGAGGTAATTTATGTAATGGATTGTTGGTGCGTAATGAGAGCTGACATACATACAATGCGAACATCACATATATACACTTACCGAACATCACGAATATCCACCCGGACATCACAAATATACACACAAACATCACAATCAGATGTAATTCTTTTTTTTCTTTTTTTTCTTTTTTTTTTTTTCTCTTTTTGTATCTTGACAATGCATGTAATCGGGTATTCGGCTACTCCCATACCTGGATCTTCTTTGTTTTGGTCGTAGGGTGGAACCATTATTATTATTATTATTATTATTATTATTATTTTTACAGTGGTGATCGTGTTATGGTTCTAATTATTACGTCCCTAAAATAATTGATTAAATACCAAAAATGATTTAAAGACCTATTACCTAAGCATCACATAATTTATACTACACATCACACACTATAATCCATCACATAAATGATGTTTCGCACATGACTGCACATACAGTGGTCTGCATTGTATCCACTCCCCCGAAGGGACAGTAAAAAGCACTCCACCTGTATTTCCTTCATTGTCACTTTTAACAACATGAAGTACTCCGTATATCATCTCTCTCTCTCTCTCTCTCTCTCTCTCTCTCTTCTTTTCTTTTCTTTTCTTTTTTTTTTACTGAAGTGATGGGGAAAAAAAATTTTTTAGTCCTTTTTCTTTTCAAAATACCCAAATCAGTCCGTTACTAATTTTTTGCCCCATATAGTCCTCTACGTTTGCTAATTTTTTCCAATTCGATCCTAATTATATAATTAGCATGAGGTTGTTGATATGGCCGAAGCATATCACATTTTACATACACACTATTTTAATAAATGTTTGAAGGCTGACATAACACACCACTACTCTAAAAAATAACTCTAGCGGGTCAATTGAACCATTTTTCACTGAGATGATGGACATAGTTTCTACTGGGTTCGCATTGAGTCATTCCTTATTGAGGTTACCCAACCCATAAAAAACACCAACAATTCATTTGCACGCATTATATATCACAATTGGTCTTCATTTTTTTTTGAGAAACACCAAAAACCACCAAGACCGAAAAGAAAATACACTGCGGTAGCTGTTGACCAGAACTCCTATGTTATTGTTGTGAATGGTTGTAGTTTCTTTATGGTTGGGTAACCCCAATGAGGGCTCAATGAGAACCATGTAGACACTATGTCCATCATCCCAGTAAAGAAGGGTTCAATTGACCCACTAGAGCCTAGAGGTATTTATTAAACTAGTGATATGTTATGGTTGTCTTCAAATATTTATTTCAAACATTTATTAATTTGGTGTGTTATGTGTGGAGACCCCAGATTGGCCACGATGGATGTAAAATGGGATTTACTTCGGCCACATCAGCAACCTTAAGCTAATCACGTAATTAGGACCAAATTGGAAAAAATTAGCAAATGTAGAGGACTATATGGGGCTAAAAATTACTAACGGACCGATTTGGATATTTTAGAAAGAAAAATGACTTAATAATCCTTTTTTCCGAAGTGATGGTATGTGCAACTATATTGTCTTCAGGTCATGAGCTCTTTGTCTTATAAATAACTCCATCCGTCCCGCGAAATGTGATACGTTTCTTTTGGGCACAATAATTTATGTGGTGAGGTTTATTAGTGGTTAAAGTATCGTGGTTATTTGTGTTTAAAATTTTAACGAATTTTCATTTGTTTATTGTTTAACTTTTACTTAATACTTTCTCTGTTTTTTGTTTGTTACGGACCCACCCAGCACACAGTCCAGTGCACATTTTCAATCATTAATAACTCAAATTAGTACAAGTAAAAATTCTAAAAGTTCGATATTTAAAAACTACAAGACGAGACAAATCTAACAAGATCTCACTTGACTATATTTTAACTTGTATAACTATGATAAAACTTCAAGTCAAAGTGTTTTTGTGAATAGTGTCATTTTCACAAATGTAGCTATCTTTAAAAAACGGAGGAAGTATTATGGTAATGATTTAATTAGAAAAAATATTAAGTGTGGTCTTGTTAGAATCGTCTAGGCGTTTAGTTTTAGAATATATATTTTATATAATTTTTATTTGTACTCATTTTGAAATATGAAGAATTAAAGAAATGTAAGGGATTTTTGTAGAAATTAAAAGTGTATTGGGAGTTGTGCAGAATAGTTAAAGTTTATTTTTATTGGGACTTGAAAACCATTATGATTCTAATCATATTTATATTAATTTTATTTATCTAAAAAGGGAGAGATGTCAAATTTCGTGAGCTAACTAAAAAAAGAAATACGTGTCACATTTCACGGGACCGATGGAGTACTAGTGTATTAATTTTTGTGTACTATTTGGGTTAATTATTACAAGCCTCTGTGATCCTATAATTGTACGGAATTAATGAATCACTACTTTCAACAACAATACTCCTATGTTCTTGAAACATTCATGCATTTTATGGAATCAAATACGTACTTTTAACGCTCAATATCTATAATTGTACAAAAATAAAATTATAAAAATTGATAATATAAATCTGCGTGATTAGACGAATCTAATAAGATCCTACTTGACTACATTTTATCTTATATAATTGTATTAAAAAGTCGAATCAAAATTACTAAGAGGGTGTTTGGATGTGCGTTTTAAAAAGTGCTGTAGCGTTTAGAAAACGGATAATCAGATAATTGCTGTAACAAAACGTGCTGTAGAAAATTAAGTGTTTGGATAAGCTTATGCTGTTACAAATCGCAATAATCAGATAATCATTAAAAAGTGTTTGGATTTGTATTTTTCATAGGCAATAATATGATAAAATCTATTTTTGGCTAAACGCAATTTTCTTGCAGCACCAAAATATAGCTGCAAGAAAATAGCGTTTTCATTCCCTCAAAACGCGAATAATAGATTATTGGAAATTAGTACACAAACAGGTTTAACTGATTATTTGCGTTTTGAAAACGCAATAATCAGATAATCTGTCTGAAAACGCATAAACAAACACCTCTTAAATGAATAGTAACAACTATGCCAATATTTCATTTATTTGAAGATGGCGGGAGTACTTTGATGTGAAAAACAAAAAGGATTGGATAATTATTTTCTCCATCCAATTTATATTGATCAATTTTTTTATGGGCACGAATATTTTAAGTATACATTTTTATTTTTTTTTTTGCGAAAGGAATATAACCTCTATTAAGAAAAACAGGGCAAGGACCAAATGATTTGGCCATTTACAACCCAGATCAACTGATCACAGCATCCCACATAGAAATGATAATCAGAGCATAACAGGAGAAACAAAACAGACCACACAGATCGCATATCATACTACTTAACTCAATAACCATGAATCTAATACTAGATTTCGATATTTTCCTCCCTGCTGCCCCTCTCTTTGCCCATTGATCTGCAAGACCGTTCCTTTCTCTTAGGATGTGTGTCACTTGGATCCCACCAGCACAGTTCAAAACTGCAGCAATCGGGGCAATAAATATGAGAGCCTCCACGGGGTGTTTCCTAACTCTTCCATCCACCGCACCACGTTCACTGAATCACATTCAAAAATGATTTTCGGCAGCGGGAAACCCTGGTGCCGAATTAAAGCAGCACACACATGGCTCAAAGCTGAAACTTCGGCTTCGGTTGAATCTTTATACCCAATGGATTTTGAAAGTACAAAAATTACCGTACCTTCCTCATTCCTAATTACACCACCAATACCTGCCGGCCCGGGATTCCCTAGAGAAGATCCGTCTGTGTTCACTTTCCAACACCCTTTCTCCGGCGTCTTCCATTCGATCCCAGCCCGCGGCACCTTCCTTGTGCTCCCCCTTAGTCCAGGCAGATCACCAGGAGACTCCGCATTGATGAATGCCGCTCCAGACTCCACACCATTGAATGATGGCTAGGGATTCGAATTCAAGAGAATGCTTCAAATTTACCATTAGGCTATCAAAATATTCCCTCCGTCCCATTATAAATATTCTAATTACTATTTTTGGATGTCTCATTACAAATGTTTTCTTTCGCTCATCGAAAAAAAAAATGTTTTCTTTCTATAAATAGAAATAATTTTCTCCTCCAACAACTATGTGTACCCCATCATATACTCATAAATCAACTCTATCTTAGTTCCCGTACCCAACAGTAACAAGACACTTGAAGTGGGACGGAGAGATTAATATATTTTCGGGTAATTATTTCCTAACCCACAGTGATCGAGTTGGGTAGAGCATTACTTTTACCCAAGGATAATTTAACTTTTATTATCCCAAAAAAATAATCTGACTTTGTTTCTGCATTCCAGATATTTTTATGCCTTTTTATAATGGAAAATTGAAAATGAAAATTAGTATCTCGACTTATCATACATGCGCTTTTTTTTTTTTAACATTAACAGTTATGTATCGATAAAAGTGTGTGGAAATTCAAGCCACATAAATTATAAAGGGGAATAAACTAAAGAAGAGGGATGGGAGAGCGGGTGGAAATTGAACCTCTAATTTATGATTAAAAGGCAGATAACACGACCACTTGGGTCAAGTGTCATTCCCATCATAAATGCTAAACAGGAGCACATAGTTTTCCAGTCCGGATCTTGTGCAGACATCGGGTGGGGCTGCATATGCAGACTGATGGGCTACTAATAAAAGTGATGGATTTTACCGACATTTTTACAAAAATGATGGGATATTAATAAAAAATGATGGGTATAAACATCATTAATTTATACATAACCATCATTTATTTGACACACATCACTTTATTGACTTGGGGCTCATGGGCGGTATATACAGCAGGGCACCCAAGCCAATTCCATAGTTTTCTACCTCTCAAACACCGTAGAAATTTATACTCAACAAAAATTACGAGATAGAAATACGTGTCAACGAGTAATTTATTTGTCGGTATTAACTATACTAAAATAGCAGACGACGTGATGCAGTATGTGATGAGAACTAAAAAGAACTATACTATTACACGACATTTAAATTTCTAATTTCTGATGCTGACAAATTTGCAAATGAATACAGCATATATACATACATTATTATCACATACTTCTTCTGTTTTCATAAATCTGCAACATTTACTCTGTGCATACAATCCAATGCATATTTTTAATAATCAATAACTTACGTTGTGTATAGATAAAAATTATAAAAATTTGATATTCTAAAACTGCAAGATGAGACGATTCCAACAAGATCTCACTTGACTATATTTTTTCTTCTATAACTATTACATAAATGTGAATCAAAGTTGAATAATAAATAGTGTCAAAAAACCAAACGTTACTTTTACGAAAATGGAGGTAGTATATATATATTTAAAAAAAATAAACATAACATCTGGGTGGATATCAAAATAGTGCCAAAACGTGGCGTGCAAGTTGAATTTTTATACCTAAAAAATAAATTATAAATATCACAAGGCTGCCTTGATTTTATTTTGTATTTTATTCGTTTGGATGGAAGAGTTGCACCTTCCACATTCTCTGGAAATTATTTAAATAAATACAAGTATTATTATACAGTAATAAACATTCTAAAAAATAAATTTAATTAACTCAGTCTCAAGAACGAGGGTCAAGGAAGTCGTTTGGGTGATGGCGGCCTGTAGGTGCTGGTACATTCAAAAGTGATGAGTATGTGTATATGAAATGATGTGTGAGTATAAAAAAGTGATGGATGAAGGTTATGAACAAAAAAACTAATAAAAAAAACAAACTACCGTGTATACACCACTTTATAAGGCTTATACATCACTCTACAAAGGGCTACACATCATTTTTAACGCTGCCTACATCTGCTGGCAATTGTTATGCTATTACAGAAACTGATTTGGAGGGTCAAATCCTCAAAAGTTAGCCGTCAGGGCAGATATTAAAGAGTAATATATACTTCACTTAAGTCACTTAACAATGATTATTTCCATTTTTTAAGGAAATGTAGTAATTTATTTGAAAAGGGGAGTGAGTGATTATTGATCTGTAACTAAAATTTGTTTAACAACTTGAGTTTTTATTTGAAAGGGAAGTATATTATTCTAAAAATACATTTTATCTAATTCTTCCATAACAATTTGAGTTTTCAAGGAAGTTGGTAACTAAAAAAAAAAAAAAAAAAATAAACTTCGATAAAAAAAAATTGGTAAAAATTCAGTATTGTATTATTATTTTAAAATTCTTTTTTATGACTAAAGAGGATTCTTGCCAAGTACCTACCTATGTAGAAAAGCGGAGACAAATCTCCCTGAATTCACAGTGATAATTCAATTAAATTATTTTAAAATATACTGCACAGTAGAAATAATATTATTTTAGAAATTAATAATATAATTCTCTCGTGATGCATGAGTCCTAAAAACGTAAAACAACTTATCCCCAATCATTTTTTTTTTTTTAAAGTTTTGCGGCTTATATAGGCTAGGGATAAATATCCCAATCATATTGTTAATATGCTAATAGAAAATACGGGTGTATGGTAGGATGCGGACGTCGTCCGCAACCTTGATCATTTTCATCATCTAACGGTTGAGATTATTTGTAAGGTTACTATATCAACTCGGTGAATTGTGTTGGTCATATCGCTGAATAGCATATGCCATATTGCTGAATTGTGTAGGGGCCATTGCTGAGATGCGTTCAAATGCATAGAACCATGTTGCTAAAATATAAAATTGTATCGCTGAAATGAATGCAATAACGTCGCTGAATTGCATAGGCCATGTCGCTGAATTACATAGGTCATGTCGCTGAATTGTGAAGGCTCCGTTGCTGAGATGTGTTTAAAATCCCAATGACCTTCAAACGACTCTAACATCAAACGTCACTGAGATGAATACAATAATGTCGCTGAATTGCATAGGCCGCGTAGCTGAATTGGGTTGGCTATGTTGCTGAGTTGCGAATTCAACGATTGCAGACGTTGTACGCACGGATATGTGTCCGCACCGTAACCGTCCCCGAAAATACAATTCATTTGGTTTCCTATATTTATTGATTTTTTTCAATTTTGTTCTAAATTATTGTGTTATCCCATTCAATCATCTAGTTTTATTAATTTTTTTCAAATTAATAATAATTCACCATATAAATTAAGGGAACGGTTACTGTGCGGACACATGTCCGTGCGGACAATGTAATACCCGCTAAATTTAAATATAGTATAAAAAAATAATTAATTGTCTGCTATAAATTAAAATTTAATAGGAAGTGTGTTTTAATTAAAAGAATGTGGTAAACAATGAACTATTTTTCCAAGTTTAAAAGAAGATGATAGGAATATTTTTTTTAGTATGGAAAAGTTTAAATATTTGGAAGAGTAAGATTTTAGAAAAATAAGATTTGATTTAAAGATATAGATGGGTAAAAATAATTACTAACAAAAAGTATTCTAATATTTTGAAATAAATTTAGTTAGAATTAAGATATGACATAAAGACTTTGATAACCAATTGGTTAGACAAGTAGACTCATAATTTAAAGGTTGTGTGTTCAAACCCTACTTGTTTTGAAATTTTTATCAAAGAGCCAAATAAATGAATAAGTAAATAATAAAAAAAAAAAAAAAAAAAAAAAAAAAAAAAGAGTTCACATGATGCATGGTTAGTAGCTACCCGTGAACAAGGGAATAAAAATAAAATATATAAAAGATTTTAAAAAAAAAAAAAAAAAAAAAAAAAAAATAAATAAATATAGTCTACGATAGAGAGAGGCTAGGACATAGTGTGTAGTACTAATATTATAATAATAATAGTAATAATAGTAATAATAAAGAAGTAAAATGTTGGAAAAGACTTATAACAATCAAAAGAGAGAAGGGACATGCATGCATTGGAGATAAAGTGCCATGCAAGAGAAACAACAATACTACATATAGTAGTCAGATAAAAAAATAAGAAGATTCCCTGCAGAGAATATAGAATCACATCACTGTAAAATAAGTAGATATAAAATAAAATAATAAAATAGTGAAGGCAAAGGCCAATGGATCGCCTATAAATACCAGGCTTCAGAAGCCACAATTCACACCAAGCAGAAGAAAGAAATAGAGAGCACTGAGAGGGTGAAAAAAAAAAAAAAAAAAAAAAAAGAAAAATGTAACTGAGTGATTAAAAGACTAATAGTGTTATTATACATTCATTGTAATTACATTCGGAAGACCATCATCATGCCCAAACCACTTGCTCGAAACTTGGAGGGGATATGCAATGGAATTTGATAAGTTAAAAATAAAAAACGAAAAAAAAAAAAAAAAAAAAAAACAAAAATAGTAGCTTTGGTGAGTAAGAGGGTAGGGTTGATGAATTGTATTATAGGCTTTCTACGTGTAGTAGCAAATTAGGGGACAATATTTAAAGCTATGTATAGGGTAGTAGAATCAGCAAGGCTAAGAATTTTTAAAAAAAAATTGCTTGCTATCACAGCCCCTTCGGCTATAAATACCGGGCAAAGAAGTGTGCAAGGACATAGAACAGCTATAGAAAGTAATAAAGAGAAGTGAGAAGGAATTCTAGAGTGTAAGCTCGTGGTGAGCATAATCAAGTTTCTAAAAGCTAAGTAGCTCTTGTCGGAAGAAACTGTAAGTAAATTTATATTCTGAGGGCGTTGTCCCAAAATTTAATTTTTGCATGTTTAATTCCTTATTGCTTTAAATAATTTAGAATTATTCATGCAAATGATTTATGCAGAGGAAATGCCCTAGCATGAGTTTAATTATTTTTGGGCTAAGCCATGCATGTGAAAATTTTATTTCCAGTGTATGGCATGTAAATTATTGAGATGATATTATTATACGGGATATACTCCAATTGGGGTTATCTTCGTAAGAGCATTATAAAAAGAATTGTGTTAGGCCAATGGTCTCACAATCAGTTCTAGTTGCAAGGGAGGGCCGCCCTTGTATACTCATAGTCTTGATTACGGTCACTATGAAAGCATGTTAGGTCCTATGGGATACCCCGGGTGTAGACGTCATAGTCGAGCAACATGACACAGAGAATCAGAATTTTTAACGGTTTGACATGTCATTTACTGCTTGAGTCTTTATATTTAATTTTGTCCCATGAATACAAATTTATTTACTCAGCCGGTGTGCTGATAAATTATATGTGCACTCTTTTCAGGATTTGACATATGTGGAGATGACTAAATGCATGGGCACGGGCATGGGTATCAAACCTTTTGTGTAAAATAAATAAATATATATATACATATATATACATATATATATCATATTATTAGTTTTCATTTATATTTTAATGTTATGTCAAGTTACTTTTGGGGGCGACGAGCCTTAGTCGTCATATTTTGCGAATTCTGATATATTATATTTTGTAAATAATAAAGTTATTGTTTTAAGCATGTGTTAGCAATTTAATTTAATTAGCCTTAGCGCCAATTAATTAAGTTAGCCAAGGTTAGACCTAAGCGAGCTTAATTAAGGGGCGTGGCGGTAACAACCCCGGATTCCTAGTTGAGGCTTCCGCCGCGGAACTAAGAGTAGGAAAACGGGGGTGTTACAGAGTGGTATCAGAGCCCATTTGAAAAAAAAAAAAAATGTTTTTGTTTTTTTAAAAAAAAAAAAGGAAAAGTAAAATATGTTTTCTTATCGGTTTAAAATAGAATTGTTGCATATTTTCGGGGGACACGATGCACTGACATTAGGCACAGTTCATGCTATTATTATTTTTAATATTTGCAAATATTTATGATTATTTTGTTTGTTAGATGGGGGATAACAATAGGATAGCCGAACTAGTTCCAGAGTTGGTTCGAGAATTAATAAAAACCAGCGAGCGAGAGAGGGCTAGAGCCGAGCACCTTAGCACAAAAAATGATCAGTTAAGGAACCGACTGGCGTTAGAGGCTACGACACATATAAACGAGGAGCTAATACTCGAAAATAAGTATAAAGATGAATACGATAGAAGGGTCTTGGCCGAAACAGAAAAGGAGGAACTAGATCACTTGTGTGCTGAGCAGGTGGAGGAGATAGACGAACTGAAGGAGGAGCTGAAGGATACTAAGGAGCAAGTCAGCCTTCACCTGGATACCATAAGACGCCTGAACAAGGAGATTGCGTATATGGAGAGAAGGGGGCACAAAGTTAATAAGTTCTATAGAGACCTTACTGTTGATCTCCGACGCCTCCCAGGATCATCCGCCCAGGGTGCACGTGCCGAAGAAAGTGATCCCGATGAAGATGTTGTCTGTTTGCGCCAGCGAACCCCATCTCCAGTGTACCATCGTGCCAGCCCTCCTCGCGGTGCCCAGTACTAGCTTATCGTTTGTTTACTACTAGTAAAAGTTATAACTATTTTAAAACTTGGAAATTTTAAATGTTGTACCCAAGTCGGTATTAAGAATTATGACTATCTTAAACCTTGGAAATTTTCAATGTTGTACTCCATCTCGGTATTATGAAATAAAGTTTGCCTTATTATTATCTAGACTTTGAATAAACTAGTATGGTGTGTTATATTGATTTTTTTAAGTGACTAACTAACTAACATATATCGACTAGGGGCGAAAGGGATAGCGATAACAAGTATGGCCGATGACGACAATCGTCAACAACGAATAGAACAACTGCTAATCACCCTTGGAGCAGTAGTTCAGCAACAGGCGGAGAAAGGGGAAAGCCAGGGAGAGACCCAAGGAGATTTTATTGAAACTGTTAATAAGTTTCAACCGCCTCGATATGCTGGACAAGAAGATCCAGCCAAGCTGGAAGGTTGGATTGAGTCATTTGAGAAACTGCTCGAAGCAGTTGAATGTCCAGATGAAAGAAAGGTGGGAGTGGCTACCTTTTTCCTAACTGGCATTGCAAACACTTGGTGGAGGTCACAAGAGAACCGCCAAGTAACTTGGGAAGAGTTTCAGAAAAGCTTGAGGGAGCAGTTTTATCCACTTAGCCTCAAGAATGCCAAGTATGGAGAATTCATTTCTCTTCAACAGGGTAATCGGTCGGTTCAACAATACTATGCTAAGTTTACAGAACTCTTGAGGTTCGCCCCAGACCTGGTGGCAACTGAGCAAACTAAAGCCCAAAAATTTGAGCTTGGCTTGAATAAAAACATACGAAAGGCATTTGGAGGGAAGCAATTCACTAGCTTGCAAAAAGTCTATAATCGAGCTATGACAGTCGAGATGGTAGAAGGACACGAGCATAAAGGAGAAAACTCCAAATCTGCACCACATGACAAGGGAAAGAGGAAAATTGAAGAGAGTAAGGATAATCATCCAAACCAAAGGAGGAATTTCCCAAGGAATAACTGGAATAGTACGGTGTTTCGCATCAATCGGAACGGAGAACCAATACCAGCCCCGTGCCGTCGCTGTTATAAAAAGCACACTATGCAACAGTGTCCTCAAGATGATGAATGCTATCGTTGTGGACTAAAGGGACACAAGGCGGTGGACTGTCGCATAAGACTCGATCCTAGCCGAATTCGAGCAGACTTACGAAAGGAGGATTATTGTCCCCAAGGACCCCGCATTGGTGGAAATAATCAAGGACAACGGCCTCCATTTCCCAACAATCAAAGGACAGCTGGTGGAAACCCACAGAATCCAGGTGGGCCAAATCAAGGAAGGTTGAACGTGGTAAACCAAGCTGACATGCCGGGTGCTGGAGATGTGATCGAAGGTACTTTCGAAATTAATGGGTATAAAGTGCGCATTCTATTTGATTCTGGAGCCACATGTTCATTCATATCTCGTAGTAAATTGCCCGAGTTAGGACTCGATAACCCTCAGGAGATAACACTAAGAATCTCGTTGCCCAACGGAACGATAGTTAGCTGCTCAAAGCGTCACAAAAAAATTCCCATTCGTATTTGTGACGTCGAGTTCCTTGCAAATCTAGTAGAATTTGAATTACAAGATTTTGATATTATCTTAGGAATGGATTGGCTAACGCGTTACCAAGCCAATATCGATTGTTCTCAGCAAAAGATAACAATTTATGGGGATAACAGGAAGCGTGTGTCTTTCTATGCTGAGCCAAAGAAGCCAACCACGAAAATTGTGTCAAGGGTGCAGTTAGCAACATTGATGAGAAAAGGAAATCCCCTTTACATTTGCTACCTTATGAACCTTCAAGCAGAAGTGATAGACATAAACAATATTCCAGTAGTACGTGAGTATCCTGATGTATTCCCAGATGATATTCCGGGAATGCCACCCGAACGTGAGATAGAATTCACGATTGATTTGATTCCGGGTACCGAACCTGTATCAAAGGCTCCATACCGGATGGCACCAACAGAGATGAACGAGTTACGGGAACAACTTGAAGATCTTTTAGAAAAAGGATACATTCGTCCTAGTACATCCCCGTGGGGAGCACCTGTACTATTTGTACGAAAAAAAGATGGAGGACTAAGACTCTGTATCGATTACAGAGGTCTTAACCAAGTAACCATCAAGAATAAATATCCCTTGCCACGAATAGATGACTTATTTGATCAACTAAAGGGAGCAAAGGTGTTTTCAAAGATTGATCTAAGGTCCGGATATCACCAGCTAAGGATAGCTAAAGAAGATATCCCAAAAACGGCATTTAGAACACGGTATGGACATTACGAGTTCACCGTGATGTCGTTTGGGCTGACCAACGCCCCAGCAGTATTCATGAGTCTCATGAATAATGTTTTTCGAGAACTGTTGGATAAATGCGTAGTAGTCTTCATTGACGACATATTGGTGTATTCCATAGACAAGGAGAGGCATGAACAACATCTACATCAAGTATTGCAAACTCTGAGGAATCACAAGTTATACGCTAAATTGTCAAAATGTGATTTCTGGCTAGACAAAGTCGCATTCCTTGGTCATATCGTCTCAGCCGAAGGAATTTCAGTTGACCCAGCCAAGGTATCCGCAGTAAAAGACTGGCCTGTACCAACATCGCAAACAGAGATAAGGAGTTTTCTCGGTCTAGCGGGCTATTACAGGAGGTTTGTTAAGGATTTCTCAAAAATTGCACGACCCCTGACACAGAACCTTAAGAAGGGATCAAAGGTGATTTGGACACCTGAATGCGAAATTGCATTCCAAACTTTGAAAGAAATGTTGACCACGGCACCAATACTTACCTTACCCACTGAAGATGGCGATTTTGAAGTTTATAGCGACGCTTCCAAATTTGGCTTGGGATGCGTGCTAATGCAACAAGGGAAGGTTATAGCATATGCTTCTCGACAACTAAAGCCACATGAGGAGAATTACCCGACTCATGATTTAGAATTGGCTGCAGTTGTCTTCGCCCTAAAAATATGGAGACATTACCTGTACGGACGGAGATGTAACATATACACAGACCATAAGAGCCTGAAGTACATCTATACTCAAAAAGAGCTCAACATGCGACAGAGACGGTGGTTGGAGTTGATGAAGGACTACGATTTAGGTATCACCTATCATGAGGGTAAAGCTAATAAAGTGGCAGATGCACTAAGTCGAAAGACAAGACCCTTAGATAATACACGAATCTTGCCACCAGCATTATATATGGAATTGGCTCGGTTAGGTATTGAATTGGTACATAAAGATACACCTGCTCAACAGATTCATTCCATGACAATACAACCGACTATATTCGACGAGATTCGAAATGGACAACCCGGTGATGTCAAATTAGAAAGGATTAAGACAAAAATAGCTCAAGGTGGAGCTATAGGGTTCCAAATCCACGAAGATGGCACTATCCGATTTAAGGGTCGATGGTGTATACCAAAGGCCTGCGAGGATCTTAAAAGGCGCATATTAG
The DNA here is from genome assembly GCA_030278955.1 of Hygrophila difformis. Classification (NCBI taxonomy): domain Eukaryota; kingdom Viridiplantae; phylum Streptophyta; class Magnoliopsida; order Lamiales; family Acanthaceae; genus Hygrophila; species Hygrophila difformis. The sequence continues at coordinate 1,792,677 of JAOANR010000011.1, forward strand.
AAGAAGGACACGAAACTCCATATTCTGTGCATCCTGGTGGGGATAAGTTATACAAGGACTTAAGTAAAGTCTTTTGGTGGCCACGAATGAAGCGAGAGGTAGCGGAATTTGTGGAAAAGTGTCCGACGTGCCAAAAGGTCAAACCTGACCGAAGAAAACCACTTGGGTTAGTAAAACCATTAGAAATTCCAGAATGGAAATGGGATAGCATTTCTATGGACTTTGTGTCAGGATTGCCAAAAACACCAAAAGGCAATGATAAGATTTGGGTAATCGTTGATCGATTAACTAAAACAGCCATATTCATACCGATGAAAGAAACATGGAGTATGGATCAGTTGGCAAGATCTTATATTGAGAATGTAGTCCGAAGGCATGGAATTCCCCAAGATATCGTCTCAGATAGAGATAGTCGATTTGTCTCTACATTCTGGACGAAACTCCAACAGGCTTTCGGAACAAAAATAAAAATGAGCACAGCATTTCATCCAACAACCGATGGTCAAACTGAAAGGACGATCCAGACACTTGAAGACATGTTGAGAGCCTGTGTTTTGGATTTCAAGGGTAGTTGGGAAAAGTACCTACCACTTATAGAATTTAGCTATAATAATAGCTATCATGCTAGTATTGGCATGGCCCCATTTGAGGCACTATATGGTAGGAAATGTCGGAGTCCACTCTGTTGGACTAAAAGCGAAAATCCGATTCCTGTTGGGCCACAATTAATCGAGGAAACGATAGGAATAGTGGAGCAAATTCAACTAAAGATGAAAGCCGCTCAAGATCGACAGAAGACGTATGCCGATCAAAAGAGGCGTGATGGTGAATACGAAGTCGGCGATAAAGTTCTGCTCAAAGTATCGCCCATGAAGGGCGTAATGCGGTTCGGAAAACGCGGTAAGCTAAGTCCCCGTTATATTGGACCCTTTGACATTATCGCCCGAGTTGGTACCTTGGCATACCGATTGGACTTACCAGAGGAGTTGTCTCGAGTCCATAACGTATTCCATGTGTCGCAACTTAAGAAATATCAGCATGATTCAAAAAGGGTAGTGCAACCAGACCTTATCGAACTCGACAAAGACCTTACTTATGAGGAAAGACCGGTCAAGATCTTGGATACTAAAGAACGAGCCACAAGGCGCAAAGTCATTCGCATGGTCAAAGTACAATGGTCAAACCATGATGAGAATGATGCCACGTGGGAAACTGAGGCCGAAATGCAGGGCAAGTATCCAGAGTTGTTCCTTCAACATGATACAGCTATGGGGACATAGCTGTGAAATCAAGTGGGAGAGAATGTTGCAGCCCAAGTCAAGTACGGTTAGAAAACTTTTGTTATGCAATACCTTGCCTTACTTTTCCTTAGTAATTATGTGACTTAAAATGAACTTCGAGGACGAAGTTTGTTTCTAAGGAGGATAGATTGTAATACCCGCTAAATTTAAATATAGTATAAAAAAATAATTAATTGTCTGCTATAAATTAAAATTTAATAGGAAGTGTGTTTTAATTAAAAGAATGTGGTAAACAATGAACTATTTTTCCAAGTTTAAAAGAAGATGATAGGAATATTTTTTTTAGTATGGAAAAGTTTAAATATTTGGAAGAGTAAGATTTTAGAAAAATAAGATTTGATTTAAAGATATAGATGGGTAAAAATAATTACTAACAAAAAGTATTCTAATATTTTGAAATAAATTTAGTTAGAATTAAGATATGACATAAAGACTTTGATAACCAATTGGTTAGACAAGTAGACTCATAATTTAAAGGTTGTGTGTTCAAACCCTACTTGTTTTGAAATTTTTATCAAAGAGCCAAATAAATGAATAAGTAAATAATAAAAAAAAAAAAAAAAAAAAAAAAAAAAAAAAAAAAAAGAGTTCACATGATGCATGGTTAGTAGCTACCCGTGAACAAGGGAATAAAAATAAAATATATAAAAGATTTAAAAAAAAAAAAAAAAAAAAAAAAAAAAATAAATAAATATAGTCTACGATAGAGAGAGGCTAGGACATAGTGTGTAGTACTAATATTATAATAATAATAGTAATAATAGTAATAATAAAGAAGTAAAATGTTGGAAAAGACTTATAACAATCAAAAGAGAGAAGGGACATGCATGCATTGGAGATAAAGTGCCATGCAAGAGAAACAACAATACTACATATAGTAGTCAGATAAAAAAATAAGAAGATTCCCTGCAGAGAATATAGAATCACATCACTGTAAAATAAGTAGATATAAAATAAAATAATAAAATAGTGAAGGCAAAGGCCAATGGATCGCCTATAAATACCAGGCTTCAGAAGCCACAATTCACACCAAGCAGAAGAAAGAAATAGAGAGCACTGAGAGGGTGAAAAAAAAAAAAAAAAAAAAAAAAAGAAAAATGTAACTGAGTGATTAAAAGACTAATAGTGTTATTATACATTCATTGTAATTACATTCGGAAGACCATCATCATGCCCAAACCACTTGCTCGAAACTTGGAGGGGATATGCAATGGAATTTGATAAGTTAAAAATAAAAAACGAAAAAAAAAAAAAAAAAAAACAAAAATAGTAGCTTTGGTGAGTAAGAGGGTAGGGTTGATGAATTGTATTATAGGCTTTCTACGTGTAGTAGCAAATTAGGGGACAATATTTAAAGCTATGTATAGGGTAGTAGAATCAGCAAGGCTAAGAATTTTTAAAAAAAAATTGCTTGCTATCACAGCCCCTTCGGCTATAAATACCGGGCAAAGAAGTGTGCAAGGACATAGAACAGCTATAGAAAGTAATAAAGAGAAGTGAGAAGGAATTCTAGAGTGTAAGCTCGTGGTGAGCATAATCAAGTTTCTAAAAGCTAAGTAGCTCTTGTCGGAAGAAACTGTAAGTAAATTTATATTCTGAGGGCGTTGTCCCAAAATTTAATTTTTGCATGTTTAATTCCTTATTGCTTTAAATAATTTAGAATTATTCATGCAAATGATTTATGCAGAGGAAATGCCCTAGCATGAGTTTAATTATTTTTGGGCTAAGCCATGCATGTGAAAATTTTATTTCCAGTGTATGGCATGTAAATTATTGAGATGATATTATTATACGGGATATACTCCAATTGGGGTTATCTTCGTAAGAGCATTATAAAAAGAATTGTGTTAGGCCAATGGTCTCACAATCAGTTCTAGTTGCAAGGGAGGGCCGCCCTTGTATACTCATAGTCTTGATTACGGTCACTATGAAAGCATGTTAGGTCCTATGGGATACCCCGGGTGTAGACGTCATAGTCGAGCAACATGACACAGAGAATCAGAATTTTTAACGGTTTGACATGTCATTTACTGCTTGAGTCTTTATATTTAATTTTGTCCCATGAATACAAATTTATTTACTCAGCCGGTGTGCTGATAAATTATATGTGCACTCTTTTCAGGATTTGACATATGTGGAGATGACTAAATGCATGGGCACGGGCATGGGTATCAAACCTTTTGTGTAAAATAAATAAATATATATATACATATATATACATATATATATCATATTATTAGTTTTCATTTATATTTTAATGTTATGTCAAGTTACTTTTGGGGGCGACGAGCCTTAGTCGTCATATTTTGCGAATTCTGATATATTATATTTTGTAAATAATAAAGTTATTGTTTTAAGCATGTGTTAGCAATTTAATTTAATTAGCCTTAGCGCCAATTAATTAAGTTAGCCAAGGTTAGACCTAAGCGAGCTTAATTAAGGGGCGTGGCGGTAACAACCCCGGATTCCTAGTTGAGGCTTCCGCCGCGGAACTAAGAGTAGGAAAACGGGGGTGTTACAGACAACGTCCGCAATCATTGAATTCGCAACTCAGCGACATGACATACACAATTTAGCGACAGAGCCAACACAATTTAGCGACGCGGCCTATGCAATTCAGCGACATTATTGTATTCATCTCAGCGATATTTGAAATTAGAGCTGTTTGAAGGTCATTGGAATTTAATTGCATCTCAGCGATAGAGCCTCATAATTCAGCAACATGACCTATGTAATTCAGCGACATGACCTATGCAACTAAGCGACATTATTGTATTCATTCCAGCAATACAATTTATATTTCAGTGATATGGTTCTATGCATTTGAATGCATCTCAGTGACGGCTTTTACACAATTCAACGACATGACCAATATAATTTAGCGACTTGATATAGTAACCCTACAAATGATTTCAACCGTTGGATGATGAAAATGATCAACGGTTGCGGACGACGTCTGCACGTCCGCACCCTACCGTACACCTTAAATTAATACCCTTAACAAAATTTCTACTCAAATTACCCACACTCACTCAGCATATGCCGACGGGGTCTCCGTCGTTTTATCTGAGTCTTCACGGCGAAGTCGTGTCAGCTGTCGTAATTTAATTTAACGGCGAAGTCGTGTCAGCTGTCGTAATTTAATTTAACACTCCGTACCAACTACCAATATACAAATAGACAGTTAAACCACGTTTTTACAAATTTCTACAGTTTTAGCATTTATTTATGCTTATCCTATCCCTCACAATTTGGCAATTGGCACCCCACTTGGACATTATTAAATTTTGATTTCTTGCATTATTATTAAATACTACGGATGCTTTTTTGACATTATTCAATATTTAATTTTGATTCAAATTTTATTATTATCATATAAAAAAAATAAAGTCAAGTGATATCTTGTTAGGTTCGTCTAATCTTGTAGTTTTATAATATCAACTTTTTATAACTCTTCATTATACACAAATTAAATTATTAACCATAAAAAATGTATATCGATATACGTATTTGGTGGGTCCGTAATAAAAATAATGAGACGGAAGTACTATGGAAATGATTTGGTTGACGCATAAGTGAGAAAATAAAGGAAGAGATAAGGCCGATGACGATGAGATCATATCATCCAACCTCACAACTCTAATGTCTGGAGGTTTAAAACACTCACTCATTTCTACGTTAAAACTCTAATTGAAATTAACTTTTGTAATTGAATGAATTTATACTTCGTGTCCTATTATGATTGCTCGTACCGCAATATTTTTTTGGAGGAGCCATTAAAGTCTTAGGAAAGGGGTGATGTGAGCTCATGTTTCAAAAATTATAAAGGGAATAAAAGGGAGGGATAGGGAGTCGGTGGGAAATCAAACCTCCAACCTTCCGTTAGAAGTCAAGGGACTTAACCACTTGGCTAAGTATTCATTCCTCGTACCGTAGCATTTAAACTCTTTTAATTTGTCAAACATGGCAATGTAGGGATTATCTTTTGTTATTATGCATGAAAGGCTACTGAGTACTAGAGTTTTTATTTACACAAATACTATATGCTTTTAAATGGCATTTATTATTAAATCTAAAATAATTCCCATATCTCATTATCTCATCAATAATTACCCGAAGCAAGTACTTATCCTCTTTCATTATTAGTAGGAATGTCAATTTCAGGTTTCGGGTCGTGTTCGTGTCGGGTCTAGTCAGGTTGTATAATATTTCAGGTCGGGTTCGGGTCGACCTGATTTCGTAAAAAACCCAAAATGACCAAACCCAAACCTGAAATTTTTCGTGTCGTTCGGGTTCGTTTTTTCGGGTTATAGGCAAAAATTGACATAATTTCATGTTTCGGGTCGTGTTCGTGTCGGGTTTATCAGGTTGTAAATATTTCAGGTCGGGTATCGGGACCTGATTTGAAAAAAAACCCAAAATGACTAAACCCAAACCTGAAAATTTTCGTGTCGGTCGGGTTCGTTTTTTCGGGTTCGTGTCCAAATTGACACCCCTAATTATTAGTTCTTACATCTTCTATTCTAATCTAAATTATTTACTTAGGGTGTCAATTTTGGGCACGATCCGAAAACACGAACCCGACCGACACGAACCTGGTGCAGTTTTGGGTTTAGTCATTTTTTGGTTTCTCTATTATGTCGATCCGAAATTCGACCTAAAAATTTTCAGGTCTTGTTCGGGTTTAGTATTTCAGGTTCATTTCGAGTTTCGGGTCATGTTTTGGGTCTAGCAAACCCGAACACGACCCGAACCTGTGAAACCTGAAACACGACCCGACCAACCTGACCAAAATACGACACAAACACGACTCGAAACTTGAAATTGACATCCCTATATTTACTATATACATTGGGAAATTTTCAATATAAATAAGCAATATGTTAAAATATAAATTATTTTTCCTTCGCAATACTATTGGAAAATCCTAACAAGCGATCACTATTAAAGCATGTGTTTGAAGAAATGTCAAACGTTCAGCAAAAAAAAAAAGTGATGATGATGTTTGGGAGTTCGCGAATTTGCTAGCAGATAGCATATTGTCTTACAATTTTTTCTTCAAATCTGCTATCCGCTAGCGGATTCGCTGACTTCCAAATATCCACATAATGGTACACCGCACATTTAAGTATTCAAGCTAAGCTGTTTCATGTTTGGTTGCGAGGAAACGGACAGCCATTTTCTGGATATCACTAACGCATTTCTGCAACTGCAGGCACATCAGCCAAACGCGATCTTGCTGACCTGGCGTCGTAATTCCAGCAAGATCGGCTGCCCTTGACCGTATTTTCACACAAGTACGTAGTAATGGAATCCCTCCGTCGAACGAAATGTGATCAGTATTCTTTATAGGAGTGTCCCGCGAAATTTAGCCACTTTCTATTTTTAAATAAATTAAATTAATACTTCCTCCGTTTTCAAATGTTTTTAACATTTGAAAAACAGTTACTATTCACATACAAACTTTTATTTAAAGTTTTATCATAGTTATGCAAGTTAAAATATAGTCAAGTGAGATCTTGTTAGATTCGTATCGTCGTGTAGTTTTTAAATATCGAACTTCTAGAATTTTTACTTATACCGAATTCGAGTTATTAATGGTTTAAAATGTGCATTGAACTGCGTGAAAAGTTGGTTTGTAATAAACATTTGAGAACGGAGGAAGTATAAATATAATTAGAATCTTAATAGTTTCCAAATCCCATTAAAAATAATTATTTTTACTATTCTGCACAACTCCCAATACATTTTTAGTTTTCTTCCCAAAGTCCCTTGTATTTCTTTAATTCTTCATATTTTAAAATGGATACAAATAAAAATTATATAAAATGGAGTATATTCTAAAACTAGACGACTAGACGATTCTAACAAGACCATATTTGACTATTTTTCTCTAATTAAATCATTACAATAGTATTATTAAGTTAAAGTTAAAAAATAATAAAGTCAAAATTCATTAAACTTTTTAAACACAAATACCCACACCACTTTAACCACTAAATTCCACTACTTAAATTAGCGTGTTAAAAAAAAGTAGCCACAATTCGCGGGACGGAGTGAGTATAACCTTTTTTTTTTTCCTCTTTTTTTTTTTTTTTTTTTTTTTTTTTTTTTTTTTTTCTTCTTCTGACAAACCGCACCCTATATTCATTATTTATTACATATCCACAACCCTATCCATTCCCGCTCCACCTTTTCTTCCCAGAGTCCCCACCTTCACTACCTTCTCCCTTTCTTGCCCCCTCCCCCACCCCCACATACCCCCACCGCTCTCTCAATCCCTCACACCCACTGATGTATCTTCATTTATTAGCAGTAGTTTCTAGTCTTTGTCTGAGATACCAAAAAAGTTTGAAGACATTCTGAACAGCACAAAATTTTCTCTCTCAAGGAACAGGCTGTTGTGATTTGTGCGTGGAAACGCTGCCCGCTACAGTAATGTCGGACTAATTTGGGATCAAATCGAACTCCTGATTGTAAAATTAGTTTCCTTTTTTTGAGCTTGATTGTATATGGATTTGGTCGAGGAGGTCGGTGAGAGCTCTTCGCCGCCGCGGAGCTACGGCAGTTTTGGAGGCGGCGGCGGGAACGACGTGATCAGAAACGACGTGTATAATCGGTTGATCGACAATGGAAATGAAGAGGCAATTAATAATCCGGATTTCCGCGAGCTGTTGGAGGCTCACTTCAATCGCTTGCCCCAAAGGTTCCCTTTTTTTTTTTTTTCCCCTTTTGTACGAACAGGTGTAGGGAATAGTTAGAACAGAATTGAAGTGCATATGTTTTGAATCGATCAATGCTGTGTCCAAACTGTTTCTTGTTGTGGCTTGTCTGCTTATGTTAGTGTTCTTTCAAGAAGAACTATCTTTTTTTATGTATTGATCGAATGATCGGTCTGGAACACATTCTTTCATCATAATTTTAGCAATGGATTGTGCATTCGAAGGGTTCTTATTTCTTAGCTATGTCTTGATTGGTTCTGTTGTTGATTATGCTTTTCAGTTATACTCTGGATATCAATATGGATAGAGTGGAAGATGTGTTATTGCATCGAAACCTTCTTGCGAGGGCAAAAGATCCTGAAATTCGACCTGTTTTCCACATCCGTTTTATTGAGGTAGAAAGTTTGTTATAGTTTATACCCTCTGACCAATTCTTTAAAACCTCGTTTGAGACAGTATCATTGTTGTCATAAGAAAAAAAGAATGATATGCAATTGTTAATTGTGCAATTTGCTAAACTTATTATGGTCTTGAGAGTATAAATTAAAATTTGTCATAGGAATATAAATTAAATTCTCTTGTAGTCCACACAGATATATGGTCGAAAGGTGCAATAATATTGAAACACATTTTCTTTCAAAGGCTTCATCAAAGTTGGACAAGTTAGATGACGAAAGATAGGAATTCAGAGAACTGTAAAGTGAAGGCTGAAAATGAAGCAACTTTGAATTGATGCCTGAGAGTCTAAGGAAAATTGAATCTCTCTCTCTCTCTTTACTTTTTTTTGGCTTTTACTGTGAGGATTCACTGAACGTTCTAGTTAAATAGTATTGGAAGTTTTACATTTTTTTTTACTGACTTCAAATTCTAAACACTAGCCCGATTAGAGTTTTGGTCATCAAATACCAACCTATCTAGTAATGCCATATTAATTAGAGGTCATTGCACGAGATGCTAGAACACCTTAGTGATAGTAGTCAAAGTAAGTTCTTCTCAGGTTATAGCTTGACTTTTATAATGACCATTCACGTTGATGCTATGGTATGCCGCAACTTGTACACCTATCATTAATGAATTTGGCCTTTCTATCATCTCCCTGCGAGGAATCGTAATTGTGCCATTTCAGTTAAATATTGAATAGTAGTATTTGTTTGATGTATAAGCAAAAATGCTTATTATCTATACTTATATAAGTATATCTCATGCATTCTTCTCGTATTTTCTATTTCTTCTCCTCAACTAGAACCAGAATGTGTCCAGTAAAGGTGATGATGGAGAACAAGTTTCAAGTACACCTAAACAAAAAACTCCACAGGGCACTTTAGTCAATGGTCATTCAGTGAAAATCAGGTATGTGAGATACTGTGATGTTGAATAGAAAATCAGCTGGTTACTGCATGCTGTCGCTTTGGATGGATACTTTTCTGGCTCTTACATCCTTTTGTCTTCTGATTGACTAGAAAGAAGAATCCGCAGGGCAATTTTGAGAATTGTTCTAAGCTTAAGGTCCTTAATTTGGAAGTCCAGAAAAATGGTGGTGATTTAAATGGAAAAGCATATGCAGAAGATTTTTTCCGCAGGTAATTGTTGAACTTTTTTGATCGATCCCAAGAAATTCTTGAGGTATTTGATTTTGTTTTTCTCAAATAAATCATACTACCTCGTTCCTAAATATTTTCCATGGATCCACATTTCACGCAATTCAATACATATTTTTAATCCTTAATAACTCAAATTGCATACAAGAAAAAATTATGAAATTTTGATATTTTAAATCTATGCTATTAGACGAATCCAACAAGATCCCACTAGACTATATTTTATCTTATATAATTGTATTAAAAAGTCAATCAAAGTTACTCAATGAACAGTGACAAAACCCCCAACGTGTCAATAATAAAGGAACGGAGTAAGTAGTTACCAGAGGGAATCAAATTCAAAAGGTTGAGGAAAATCAAGTCAGTCTAGATAAAACTTCAAGAAATCTTTTCTTAACACAACTCCAAATTAGGACATCTATTTTTCTTTATCTCTACTTCCCTGGAACCTTTCTTCGTTTCTGTATAGCAACTTATTTTCAGTGTGAAAATTATCAGAGTGAATCGGGTATTCTGTTTGGTAGATCCATTAAGTATTCAAATGTATTACCATCCCGATTTATGGTCCTTTGTTTGATGAAACCAATATTTATTCCATTACATTTGAAATGTAGATTGAGTATCAAGATGTATGTTGCAGGCAGGAAGCAGTGCCTTCACCAATTCATGAAATTATATTTTCAACTTTGGACAGGCCTAAACTTCTTAGTCAGGTAAAATAGAATGACTGCTTGCACTTTATTGCATTTGATTATGTGGGCTTTGTATTCAAGTATCTCCCAGCCACGGCCACATTAGTTGGCTTGAATATATTCACTGCATTTGATATTTTTCCTTCCTGTTTTTACAAACTGATATTCATGTTGTTTTTGTCCACAAAATTACTGATTTTTTTACTGTTAATTTCCCCTTTGCAGCTTTCTGCTTTGCTCTCCGACATTGGACTTAATATTCGTGAAGCTCATGTGTTTTCTACAACAGATGGTTACTCTCTTGATGTATTTGTTGTTGACGGATGGCATACTGAGGTTTATTGGATTGATACTTCTCTCAAGTCATATCTAACGATATTTGATTCCCTAGTTGTAATCTAGGTTGTGTTGCCAGCGCAATAGGGTTTATATTCAGAATCCTGTAACACATGACATGGACCACATAACTGTATTGTGTTGGTTTAAATATTATCCACATTCCTCACATAGTTGACTTGACTTTTTGATGGCTAGTTTCAAGTCAACATAAAACTGCCAGATTTGGCGGTGAGTTACTTAACATATGTTGTATGCATGCATTTAAGATAGTGACTCTTTCGTGAAGCTCCCTGCTTTCTCTGACTAGAGGTGTTAATCTAAAATAACAGAACACTAAACATGTAGATTGCAAAGAAAGACTTCTTAATATAATTGTGGCCTTCCTACGTATCAACCAGAAACTGTAAATTTTTTTTCATGAGTAAGCATTAAAGATTATCATAAATTTGATATCTCATTATTTTTAGGATACCGATGGTTTGTACGATGCAGTGAGAGATGCAATTGCAGGAAGCGAGGTAATGATTATGGACTATCACTAAATATTGCATTTGTTCTAGCCTTTTCCTTTATTGGCATCTCCATAGTTTTGCCCTTACGTAAACCTATGGTTCATGAAAACAAAGATGATATTGTTTGGTTGTACAATGGGTTTTATAATCTTGCTTCAAGGTCCAATATTGGGCGTATCAAGCTAAAAACTTGTTGAGAAGAAAAGGATTCTAAACTTGCGATTCATTTTATTCAAGAATCTGTGGCTTTTAGGAGTTATACATAGAAATTCATGCTCTGCATACATATCAACTAATCTGATTTGAAATATTTAGGGTTCATTGTCGGCTTCTCCACGCTTTCATTCACTAGCAGAGAAAGCTATTGCTGCGCCAACGCAATGTGAAGATTGGGAAATCGATTGGAGATTACTGAAGATAGGGGAAAAGATTGCTGTTGGATCTTGTGGAGATCTGTTAGTTAACTTCCACTATTTGATTTTCTGATGCATCTTTATCCATCTCTTCCCCATACTTACATTTCTTGTCAAATAATTAGGTACCGTGGGCTATATCATGGTCAGGATGTTGCCATCAAGATCCTTCGGTCTGAGCATTTGAATAGCTCTCTAGAGGCTGAGTTTGCTCATGAGGTTGCCATTTTAAGGTAATCAGAATCGCAATATCTTAAAGTTCACAGGCAAGGAACAGTTGATTGTTGATGTTTTGAATAATAACCTGTGTTAATTTCTCAAGGCACCGTTAAAATTTTCAAATATTAATTTATTACCCTGAAATTTCTAACCAATATAGGGCAAATATATGTCCCATTGGGCATTGATTTAATTTTGTTGTTTTACCATTGAAGGTATACAACATGATAATTCAGAATTTTCCTTTTGGATGCAGACAGGTGCAACATGAAAATGTCGTACGTTTTATTGGTGCTTGTAAGAGACCCCCACATTTGTGCATAGTAACAGGTACTTTATTTTCTACAAAGGGAAAAGTGGCTTTTTGTTGCTTCATTTGCCATGGCTTTTTACTAAATAATTTTTTAAAGTTGGGCATTCCCTTTTTCCGAAATTTTATAATTAGGCTAAATTCTGCTCTCTGAAAGTTGTTTTTTTGTTACTTTATGCTTGCAAACAGATGGTAAATTCCTCACTCAAATCCTATTAATGTCATGCTTATTACAAGAGATTAATGTGATACACTCTTTATATTATATTCCTTGGATTGTGCTAGATTTTATTCCAACTAGTTTGTAGCTCCATCGCTTAATTATGCCACTGGTGATCTTGTCAGAATACCTGCCCAGAGGGAGCCTATATGAATACCTGCACAGGCATTGTCTTGTTTTGAAGCTACCGCAGTTGCTAAAATTTGCAATCGATGTCTGCAATGGAATGGATTACCTGCATCAAAATAATATTATCCACAGGGATTTGAAGACTGCAAATTTACTGATGGATATTTCAAATGTGAGTTTGTACGTCTGATTCTGGTTGTTCCTTTCATCGTTCTCTCAGAAGATGGGATTTGAGCTGTGAACTATTTTGATTGTTTCTGTTCTTTTTTATGACCTTTTAACAGTATGATATATTATGGTATATCACATATGTTGATGGGTGCCATAAATTGTTTGTAAGGTTGTTAAAGTGGCGGATTTTGGGGTTGCTCGATTCCAGAATCAGGGAGGTGTCATGACGGCTGAAACTGGGACATACCGATGGATGGCGCCTGAGGTATTGCCATTTCAGTTTGTCAAGTTCTATTGTATGCAATGGGGTTCCGAATGCTATAAATTTTGGGTTTTCTTTCATTTTTTATACTCATTCTGAATAGCTAATTGTGACAATGTCATATCTAAAATGATCTTCAAGCATTTAATTGTGTGAAATCTCCTTTTAGTTCTTTCCTTTGGATTCTAGCAACGGATCTTAAATGGTTCTGCTTTACTCTTCTCACAGGTGATAAACCATCAACCGTATGACCAAAAAGCAGATGTTTTCAGCTATGCAATAGTACTTTGGGAGCTTGTAACATCCAAGGTGTCCTCCCAGATTATGCCTGGATAAATGATAGTAGAGCTCAAAACCAATATAGATCTAAGTGCCTTACACAACAATTGATCCGTTCTACTGATCCTCCATTTTTTCCTCTTCGCAGGTTCCTTATGATACCATGACTCCTCTCCAAGCTGCTCTTGGAGTGAGACAGGTCTGAGAACACCTCTAGATCACCTGTTATATTCCACTTACAAGTAGAAATGGTGTGTAATAAATTATATACCTCTTTGACTCAAATGTATGTCTTATTTGCTCCAGGGTCTTCGCCCAGAGCTTCCTAGAAATGCAAACCCTGAGCTGGTAAACTTAATGCAGAGATGCTGGGACGCCCTTCCCGAGAACAGACCTTCCTTCAGTGAGATCAAAATTAAACTCGAAGAAATCCTACACAATTTAAATGTATCCTTTTGCTGAACACAATCTTTATTCTTAGTTCATAATCCATCCATAAAATTTTCAAGTATCCTTCCTGATTTGTTGCAATAAAATTTTTGCAGGAACCAGGCAGTGCACCTAATGGCTGCTGAGTGTATATCCTACATATTTTCATACTAACAACAGAGATCTGTTTTTGTTAATACTTAATACCCTTTTTAACTGTTTTCGGCTGCCCTGTATTTGTCAATATAGAGATAAATTTGTCTATATACTTTGCACGGGAAAGAGTCTTGCACCAGGTGAAAATGTGTCTGGATTGAGAGGATTGTATCATCTTTTGGCAGGCAGAAATTTTGGATAGGAAGGGTACCAGCTGCATCTGTAAAAAACTATAATCTTGTAAGTTTTCTTTAAGTTTTGGATTGTTAATGAAAAAATCTATACATATAATTAGACTGTTCCTGTCACCATAAAGATTTCGTCTGAAAGTTGCGAGTGGTAATATTGCTATGTTGCTGAATGCTTATAATTTCTCTATTAATGTTAAACAAGTGTTAGGTTTCACATGAAATCATTAATTAATGAAAGATTAGAACTTGCTTAAATGAATGCATGCACAGTAATATTGTAATATTGATATATCCCGGCGTTTTAAAGTAGAGCCCAATTAGGGCAACAATATAGAGGAGAAATCCAATCAAGGAACTTTATTTGCATTCGAACAAACGATATACACAAATGCACAAGACACACCAATAGATTGGAGATGGGTAAAACGACAATTTATAATGAAGTAAATATGTAATGAACACAACACACGTAATAATGTATTGCCCGCGCACAATTAAACCATAGTGTGCTTATCAAATGGGCTTATTGTAAGAGATTTATGCTTGTACTCGCGTTTCACTTTTTATTCCAGACAATGGACTTCCTTTACCGCACCAACAATTTAGACAAGGGAAGGTGGCTTTGGAGGGTTGTATACTGGTGGAGACGGAGAAACATAACCATTGGGAGGATAATATGGCGAAGGAGGTGGATAAGGTGACTCGTTTTTGTAAGGAGGCGAAGAGCCATAGCCATAAGAGGGTGACTTTGGTGAATAAGGTGGCTTGTTGTAAGCAGGCGAAGAGCCATAGCCATAAGAAGGTGACTTTGGTGGATAAGGTGGCTCATTGTTGCAAGGAGGCGAAGCGCCATAGCCATAAGAAGGTGATTTTGGCGAATAAGGTGGCTTGTTGTTGTAAGGAGGTGAGCCATAACCATAAGAAGGTGATTTTGGTGGATAAGGTGGCTTGTTGTAAGGAGGCGAAGAGCCATAGCCATAAGAGGACGACTTTGGTGGAGAAGGTGGCTTGTTGCTGTAAGGAGGTGAAGAGACATAGCCATAAGAAGGTGATTTTGGTGGATAAGATGGCTCATTATTGTAAACAGGTGAAGAGCCATGGCCATAAGAGGGTGACTTTGGTGGATAAGGTGGCTTGTTGTAAGGAGACGGAGAGCCATAGTCATAAGAGGGTGATTTTGGTGGATAAGAGGGCGACTTTGGTGGATAAGGTGGCTTGTTGTTGTAAGTAGGCGAAGAGCCATAGCCATAAGAGGGTGACTTTGGTGGATAAGGTGGCTTGTTGTTGTAAGGAGGCGAAACGCCATAGCCATAAGAGGGTGACTTTGGTGGATAAGGTGGCTTGTTGTTGTAAGGAGGTGAAGAGCCATAGCCATAAGAGGGTGACTTTGGTGGATAAGGTGGCTTGTTGTTGTAAGGAGGTGAAGAGCCATAGCCATAAGAAGGTGATTTTGGTGGATAAGGTGGCTCATTGTTGTAAACAGGTGAAGAGCCATAGCCATAAGATGGTGACTTTTGTGGATAAGGTGGCTTGTTGTAAGGAGACGAAGAGCCATAACTATAAGAGGGTGACTTTGGTGGATAAGGTGGCTTGTTGTTGTAAGCAGGCGAAGAGCCATAGCCATAAGAAGGTGACTTTGGTGGATAAGGTGACTCTTTGTTGTAAGGAGGCGAAGCGCCATAGCCATAAGAGGATGACTTTGGTGGATATTGTGGCTTGTTGTTGTAAGGAGGTGAAGATCCATAGCCATAGCCATAAGAAGGTGATTTTGGTGGCTCATTGTTGTAAACAGGTGAAGAGCCATAGCCATAAGAGGGTGACTTTGGTGGATAAGGTGGCTTCTTGTTGTAAGGAGGCGAAGAGCCATAGCCATAAGAGGGTGATTTTGGTGGATAAGGTGGCTTGTTGTCGTAAGGAGGTGAAGAGCCATAGCCATAAGAAGGTGATTTTGGTGGATAAGGTGGCTTGTTGTTGTAAGGAGGCGAAGAGCCATAGCCATAAGAGGGTGATTTTGGTGGATAAGAGGATGACTTTGGTGGATAAGGTGACTTGTTGTTGTAAGCAGGTGATGAGCCATAGCCATAAGAAGGTGACTGTGGTGCATAAGGTGGCTCATTGTTGTAAGGAGGCGAAGTGCCATAGCCATAAGAGGGCGACTTTGGTGGATAAGGTGGCTTGTTGTTGTAAGGAGGTGAAGAGTCATAGCCATAAGAGGGTGACTTTGGTGGATAAGGTGGCTTGTTGTAAGGAGGCGAAGAGCCATAACCATAAGAAGGTGACTTTGGTGGATAAGATGGCTCGTTGTTGTATGGAGGCGAACCGCCATAGCCATAAGAGGGTGACTTTGGTGGATAAGGTGGCTTGTAGTTGTAAGCAGGCGAGGAACCATAGCCATAAGAAGGTTTCTTTGGTGGATAAGGTGGCGAAGAACCATAACCATAAGAAGGTTTCTTTGGTGGATACGGTGGCTTATTGTAAGCAGGCGAAGAACCATAGCCATAAGGTGTCTTTGGGGAGCTATATGGCGGTGGCGATGAAGGGCGATAGCCGTACGGAGGTGAATATGCTGGATAAGGTGATATATTTTTGTAAGGAGGGGAAGCTGGCTTTGGGGAGTAGTATGGCAATGGCGATGAATAGCCACAACCACAACCACAAGAAGGTGAATATGGTGGTGGCTTGTAGGAAGGTGAATATGGAGGTGGCTTGTAGGAAGGTGAATATGGTGGATACGGAGAGCGACGGCCGTATGAAGGTGAATATGGAGGATACGGAGGTGGCTTGTAGTTATAAACCGGGGAAGGTGGTTGCGGGTAAGGAGGTGACTTGTATGTGTAAACAGGGGAAGGTGGGTTCGGACGGTGGTACATAGGAGGGGACGGATAATTATACTTATAAGGAGGCGACTTATAGTCATAAACCGGGGAAGGTGGTGGCGGATACGAGTATCCCGGTGGAGATGGAGAATTATAGTTTGCATTGGCCATTGAAGGGATGAAAAGTGACAAAATTGCCATGACGAAAATGGGAAGAAGTGAAGCCATGAGAGAATCCTTTGCTTTTGTTCCCATGCTTGGGCTTAAGCTTGTCTTCTCTAAGCCAACCTTCAACCCCCTTTTATAGCTTGGGTTTTACCATCATCAATGATCAATTAACTTTTATTTTTACAAAATGAATTATTGTAGTTTGTAATGATTTAAAGATTTCTCATCTGTTGCCTAATTAAAGTAGATGATTATTAATGAGATGAGCTTATATTACCCGGCTTTTCTTATGAAATAATTAATGAAAAGTGTTCAATGGGTAGTTTCCCCATCCCCTTATTTTTGCTCATATATGTATTTCTGCACAAGCTTTTAAAAAATGGCTTTGAACACTTCTTTGGAAAGGGCTATCCAGATTTGGAAAACTTCTGGTAATGGAACTGGTGTCCTGTCTATTCTTTGACAACGTATTTGAGCTTATGTGGGTTTCAATATGCATAATTTAGAATTTTCGAAATTCAAGTGACAACCAAGTAAAAGCGACTCAATTGGCAGGTTTTTAGTCCTATAACTAGTTGCATTTACGAATTTGGTACTTTTTTTTTCTTTTTTTTTTTTTTGGCAATCTGGCGATAAAGATGTTCTACTAGCCATTACGTGGACCAATTTAGGAAGCGAAAATATAAAAGATGAAATGAATTCAAGTCTAATTCGAGTACAGTACACAGTGTGACCTGGTCCCGTGGTGAGAGCTAATATGGTCTATTATTATTATGTATAAAAATATGTTAATAAATATTGATATTATAATAATATCAGTGAAATTATGTGTTACAAAAATAAGATAAATGATTGGATGGATGGCTTTTGAATATATGAACAAAAAAAAAGTTATAACTACTTGTGCATTTTTAATTCATGTGTAGTTCTAGTTTTCCGTTTTACAATGCATGTGTTAGTGAACCAACTCTTATAAAAGTTCAAGCTGTTAGGGAGAGAAATCCAATAGCATATATCAGTTCTCAAGATACTCCTCACGCGCAAGGAGGCTAACATTGCAAGTAAACCCAAGACAAACAATCCGGACAAAGCGGCCAAACCAAATACCCAAGACAAAGTCCATAATTAAATACAAATGGGCAGTAGGACTCGAAAACGGCGAGACCCTTGGTTCTGATACCATGTTAGTGTATGAACTCTTCTAAAAGCTCACGCTATGGGAGTGAGGGGAATCTACCTTGAGTGTGTTGAGCACTTTTCCCAAGTGAGTACCGGTGCGTTATGTTCTTGAGGTAATTTAATTACCGTGGGCTAAGAAGACACAAAGCATGAACAGTGTGGGCAAGATCGTTGGTTGTCTTTCCCGGTTATTGGGCACCAAAAATAACTACAAAAAATTTTCTTATTAGTTTTGTCATGTTTGTTTTTTATGTTTGCCAAAAGCTATTACACCTTCCGTCCCATTACAAATGTCTTGCTATTGTTGGACATATATATGATGGGGTCCACATAGTTATTGGAGGTAAAAATTATTTATATTTATAGAAAGAAGACATTTGTAATTGGACATCCAAAAAATAATAACGACATTTGTAATGGGACGGATGGAGTATTAGTTAAGTTAATGCAGTGAAAAGTACAATGTTGTCTTTGATCTTTGCGGGGACTCAGTATGTTAATTGAATTTGTGATTGTGCTGAAGATTTGAGAAAATAATTTTGCTTATTTAAAGGAAAGGTATGAATATACTCCCTCGGTTTTTGTATAATCTTAACATTGGTAAATTTAGTACTGTTTACACATGCACTTTGACTTATAGTTTTATCATAGTTATACAAGTTAAAACATGGAAAAATAACCCATATAGTCCCTTAACTTTGCCGGATTTCGCAATCAGTCCCACAACTTTTGAATTAACACAATCCGTCCACTAAGTTTCTTAATTTTAGCACAATCCGTCCTATATACTCAATTTGCCTCCATTTGTACTCAATTTACCTCCATTTATACTCCATTTGTATGGGACTGTACGGGAAATGGAGTACAAATGGAGGCAAATTGAGTACAAATGGAGGCAAATTGAGTATATGGGACGGATTGTGCTAAAATTAAGAAACTTAGTGGACGGATTGTGTTAATTCAAAAGTTGTGGGACTGATTGCGAAATCCGGCAAAGTTAAGGGACCATATGGGTTATTTTTCCGTTAAAACATAGTCAAATGGGATCTTGTTAGATTCGTCTCGTCGAGTAGTTTTTAAATATTGAGCTTTTAGAATTTTTACTTATACCGAACTTGAGTTATTAATGGTCTAAAATATGTATTGGACTGCGTGCACCGTGAGTCCGTTATAATTTTTAGAAAACGGAGACAGTATAAGATAACATTGCAGTACAAAGATAACACTCTATGAATTTTGTACAAATGTAACAGTAGTAAGAAATGCAAAGCCAGAGGCTACAACAATTAATACATGGTTAATCCATCCATATGACTAATCAATAAATGACTTATCCCCCACTTATCACTCTTGTTCAATCTGGCTTTTGCCTTGTTAAATTAACCCTATATCACTAAAATAACCATAAATCAAAAAGGAAAAGAAAGATAATGAGAAATCAGAAAATGAAAGAAAATATAGAAAAAGGATAATATGAATTCCAAACCATCTTTCAAGATGAGGAATACCTATAAAGACATTGTTTTGTTTTCATTTTTTATTTTTTATTTTTACTTCCAATCCTTTTTATTACATTTGGTAATTTGCACACAATTTTCAAGCATGATCTTTCTTCTTTTCTTTCCTCGCTTTTGAAACATTCGATGCTAGTTAAGGCCTTGGTGTGCCAGGGAAGCGCGCTCTTGACAGGAGTAGGACATCTGGGAGTGGTAGAGCTGCAAAGAGGAGTCATTTCTGTGTCAATGTCCCTATGAAATGGTTGCATCATTTGTCGATTTTTTGACAGTCTTTCGGAAGGAAAATCTCTCTTCCATTCAAACTTGGTACCGGTTACTGGATCCACCTCATTTGGGAATTTCATCCAGTAATTCTAAGTCTTTACCAAAGCGAACCCACCCATTAAGCATGAACTCACTTCAGAAATTATCATCGCGTAAAATTAACCAGGAATTATGTATGTTAAATGTTTGCGGCTGCCCTGGATTTATTGATATAGAGATAAAACTAGGTAAAAATGTGTCTGATGAATTGTATTATCTTTTGGCAGGAAGAAATTTTGGATAAGAAGAAATTCTTAGGTGGTGCCGGAGAAGAATATTAGTTGTAGTTTGCATTGGCCATTGAAGGGATGAAAAGTGACAAAGTCGCCATGACAGAAATGGGAAGAAGAGAAGCCATGAGAGAATCCTTTGCTTTTTTTTTTTTTTTTTTTTCCATGCTTAGCTTGGGCTTAAGATTGTCTTCTCTAAGCCAACTTTCAACCCCCTTTTTATAGCTTGGGTTTCACCATCATCAATGATCGAGCATCTTTTATTTTTACAAAATGGGTAACTATATAGTTGGTGATAATTTAAGGATTTATTATCAGGTGGCTAAATAAAGCAAATTATTAGTATTAATGAGATGAGTTTATATTATCTGGCTTCTGGCTTTTCTTATCAAATAATTGAATGAAAAGTGTTCAATGGGTAGTCTCCCCATCCCCTTATTTTTGCTCATATAGTCATATAAGTATGTATTTCTGCACAAGCTTTTAAAAAAATACTAGTTTTGAACTGCTTTCTGATCTGTCTATTCTTATACAAAATATTTGGGCTTATGTGGTTTCAATAAGTATAATTTTAGAAGGGGATGCTGTGGTTAAGTTCCTTGACTTACAACTTGGAGGTTGGAGGTTCGATTCCCCATCGGCCCCCTATTCATATAGACTGTTCAGCAAAAAAAATATGTATAATTTAGAAATTTCAAAATTCAAGTGACAACCAAGTAAAAGAGACTCAGTTGACATTTTTAGTCCTATAACTAGTTTCATTTGGGAATTTGCTCCTTTTTGGCTATTTGGCAATAAATTTGGGACTATTTTGACAAGGCAAATGAGACATGAACCAAACTGTCAAATGCCAATTGTTACCAAATGCAATTTCTTTGAGGACAGATTGTCTTTTTATCTTATAGTATAAGATAATAAAAACACCTACGGTATTAAATTTGTTGACTATTTTCTTTACACTGTAGCTTTATTATTATTATTATTATTATTATTATTATTATTATTATTATTATTATTATTATTATTACCCCGCCCAATGGGCGGGAATGTGAAAAATATGAATAAAAAATTCGAACTTAACAAATAAAATTGTTCAACTTTATTATGTCGATTATATTCCCGAAGCTCTTTAAACTATTTCAAGCATTACATGAATGCATGCATATATTGTACAACAACCGAACAATATACATATACCACTATCAATAATTTATATATTACAATTTGGTGCCTTAAAAATATTATACTATAAACAATAATAGTCTAAAAGGAGAGAAAAATTAAAAATGAAAGATAAAAAACTTTCTACTCATGGTTCTAATGCAATACATAGGCAAATAAAGTACATAAAATCACAATTGCACACGGTAATTGATTATTAATATTCACCCTAAGGCCTTGAGAAATTAGAAATTTCACAAAGATATAGATATTTTCAAATTAAATTAGAAAAATATAAGAAAATACTCTTGTGAATTAAAATTTAGAAATATTTATGCAAAAAATATTACTAAATGTACCATCATCACAAATTTTATAATGATATGATTTTATGGGATGTATAAGCTTAGTTTGATAACTTATGCAATTTTTGTTTTCTTTTATTTGTAACATATGGATAGTCCCTCTAATCCCTCTTAGCCATTTCTTCAACCTGCTGTCCTTTGCCGTGGTCTTGCTATCCCCCTTACTCTAATCCCTCCTAGCCATTTTTTCAACTTGCAGTCCTTTGCCTTGGTCTTGTCATCCCCCTTATTGTTAGACCCTTTAAAAAATTGAAATTCTGGTGTTGTATAATATAGCAGGGTAGATGTGATGATTGTTACAAGTGTATGGATTGCCATAGTGATCACACCACACAGATTTGTGGTTCCAGAGTCATGAGAAAGGTTTTGGGTTGACTGCCAGCGATGACGCCGTTGAATGTTTGGGATGTATGATGCTGATTTTGGTATGGTATGGTATGGACTTTGCGCTTATATTCTCCGTTCTATCTGATGCCATAGGATGATTTAGGGGAGCATGGGACCTGGAGCCGGTTTTGTGACTTCGGAAATGGTGGACTTGTTTAAGCTTATTGCCTAGTGTCTGTGTCTGTGTCTGTGTCTGTGTCTGAAGTTTTACTATGCCTCTCGATAAGTCTTGCTATTATGTCCAAGGCTGATGGACCAATGTAATCATGTTTGCTGTCTGCAACTCTTTGAATCCAATGGAATAAAATCACTTTTCTCAAAAAAAATTTATTGTATCACTTTAATTTAAATTTTTATCATAGTTATATAAGTTAAAATAGCCAAGTGGAATCTTGTTAGACTTGTTTCGTCTTGTACTTTTTAAATATCAAACTTTAGAATTTTTACTTATACCGAAATTGAGTTATTAATGATTTAAAATGTGCATTGGACTGCATGAAATGTGCGTCTGTAGCAATTTAAAAAATAGAGGGAGTATTTGTTATCCTATGATGAATATAATATATTCATATTAAATATGTTTTTATATTTAAAAACGGAGGAGTATTTATTAATTTTTTTATCATAATAAATAGAATATCAATTTATAAAGTATTTGTTAAGAATAATAACAAATATATAAATTATATTTAAATAATAAATATAATATAAACCCATAAAGGTTTTGCTATATACTCCCTCCGTCCCACGAAATATGACTACTTTCTTTTGGACACGGTAATTTAATTAGGTAGTGGGGTTTAGTGGTTAAAGTAGTGTGGGTATTTGTGTTTAAAAGGTTTAATGAATTTTGACTTTGTTTATTTTTTAACTTTGACTTAATACTATTGTAATGATTTAATTAGAGAAAAATAGTCAAGTATGGTCTTGTTAGAATCGTCTAGGCATCTAGTTTTAGAATATATATTTTATATAATTTTTATTTGTATCCATTTTAAAATATGAAAAATTAAAGAAATGCAAGGGACTTTGGGTAGAAAACTAAAAGTATATTGGGAATTGTGCAGAATAGTAAAAATAATTATTTTTAATGGGATTTGGAAACAATTAAGATTCTAATTATATTTATGTTAATTTAATTTATCTAAAATGGAAAGTGGCTAAATTTCATGGGACACCCCTAAAAGGAATACTGGCCACATTTCGTGGGACGGAGGGAGTATTTGGTAGTACTTTTCCTTAATAATAATGAATGAAATTAAATTATTCGATGTGAATTACGCTTAAATTTAGTTCTCCTATATTTTAAAAGTGCATCATGCTTTTATGCACTCTCTCCATCTTTTGATAGTGAAAACTGATAACTTTTGTTACTGTTTATTATCCGATTTTGACTTATAACTATACAACATCTATAGTTAAAAAAAAAAAACATAGTCAAGTAGGATTTCGTTGGATTCGTCTCATCTTATAGTTTTAAAATATCAAACTTTTTAAATTTTTACTTATACACATTTTGAGTTATTGAGTTATTAAGTGTTAAATTTTTATTGGATTGTGTGCAGAAAGTGAATATTGAGGATATAAGTAGGTTACTGTTCATGAGGGAATTTTTATGAGAGAGAATTGATAGGTTAGAGTAGGTTACTATTCATAAGGATGTTGTTTTTATATATTTTATATAGTAGTAGATTATTATAATTATAAAAACATGTTGAAGCAGTTTAATTGATATACATAATGGCCTGGTAGTGTATTATAAGTTTGGTGATTTCAAACATTTTGCAAACGGAATAGCGTATGTTTATGAGTATATAATTTTTTTTTTAATTTTTTTAAAAATTGACACCTATGTGTCGGCAAATATGTGTGGGAGCCCAAGCCAACAAATTACAAAAGGAAATAAAGGGAAAGAATAGGGGCCGGGTACACCCAACCTATGTTTGGAAGGCAGAAAACATGACTACTTGGATCAAGCCACACAAAACACATTTTAAATTTTCTATTGTTGTTAAGAAACATAAATCGGGAAATAAAAAGAACTACAGACAAAAAAAAAAAAAAAAATCAATACATGAGGACATACATGTGGAAATCCAAAATGGGAGAAAAATTACGGATCTGGCGGCAACCCTAAATGAACACCCCTAGATCTAGTGATGGAAATAGGTTGAATTTATTTAGTCGGTTCCTACAAGGCCCAAAATCCAACAAGAGGTCAGGGTCTGATTCGGACACTTCCTTTCCTTAGCGATGTCAATAGGTCGAACGTGAGTTAGTTCTTGGGTTTGAACTGTAGGCATTGTGATCCCTACCTAGCTAGAGCAGAGATGGTGAAGATTTATAAATAGAAAGATCCTCACCCCCTCCATATCTAAACTCTTTATATAAGTGATGATAAATACGGGTTTGGATAGGGTGTTAATAAGGTGTGGGGAAAAAAACATCATTGGTCCCATAAGTTTCCCCAATTTCCTTTTTCAGTCCCATATTAATTTCATTAACACAATCAATCCATTATGTTTGCTAATTTTTGCATAATCCATCCCAAACCCCTTAATGACGCATTTCTGCCGACGTGGCACCGGATTAAGCAAACTTATGGGACCAATGGCGCCGCAATTAGCAACT
Organism: Hygrophila difformis; assembly: GCA_030278955.1. NCBI lineage: Eukaryota > Viridiplantae > Streptophyta > Magnoliopsida > Lamiales > Acanthaceae > Hygrophila > Hygrophila difformis. Next base: position 1,817,377 of record JAOANR010000011.1, read on the forward strand.
TATGGGACCAATGGCGCCACAATTAGCAAACTTACGCGGCGCCACGTCAGCAGAAATGCGTCATTAAGGGGTTTGGGATGAATTATGCAAAAAATAGCAAACATAATGGATTGATTGTGTTAATAAAATTAATATGGGACTGAAATCGAAATTGGGGAAACTTATGGGACCAATGGTGTTTTTTTTCCATAAGGTGTGTGTTGGGTATTTAATGGTGTTTGAGCTGTATAAAACACTCGCGCTACGGGGAAAAAAAAGATTTTTAGTGAGGAAAAAATTGTCACTAAAGGAAAATTTTCCTTTATAGCGACAATTTTTTTATATTGTGACGATTTTTTTCCTCACTAATTTTTTTCGTACAAAGTACTCCTTCAGCACTTCAGTCAGAGCTGATTCAGCTCCCAAATCGGCAAATATGCATTTTACCCTATCATCAATAAGTGATATTATAGACAAAAGGAAGAAAAAAACAGACAGAACGGAGGAAGTACGAAGCCACAGGAGGCAAGTCACCAAAATACACAGTGGAGAAAGAAAATGGCCAGTGACCAAGGCCGAAAAGGTAGGCGGGCAAGTGCCCAAATATCTCCCCGCCGGCCTCGTTAAAACCCCTTCATGGTAAAACCCGAATGGGAAAAACCCATGAAGGGGAAAAAGAGTACCAAAGCAGAAAAGGAGAAAAAAAACTACCGTACACGATCACATAAAAACCTAGTGAAAACGATAGTACTCAGAGTGCATATCATGAAACAGATGTTTATTCAGACACGGAGGAGCAGTGGTGTACCATGTATAGTCCCCGCCAATAGTAGAAAGAGCGTCAGCTGCAGCATTGCCCTCCCGAAATATGTGGGAAATGCGAAAGTTAATATGCTCGACGAGGTCCATAGCCGTCTGCCAACGTCCACGAAGTCGCCAGGGAACGTCGGGGGTGGGATGAGTGAGAGCATGCAATACATAGGTCGAGTCAGTCTCCATCCAAAGGTTGAACCATCCGTGGGAGTATGCCAGCTCGATGCCCAAGCAAGCTGTGATGAGCTCCGCTTCAAAAGCGTAGCCAAGGCCATAACCGCCCGTGAAACACCCCTTGGCAAAGCCTCTGGAGTTGCGAAAGATACCACCGCCTGAGATCACGCCAGGGGAGCCCGAGGCATGGCCATCAACATTGCATTTAGTTCAGCCCGGAAGAGGTGGTCACCAGCATACACTAGTAATATTCGGCGCTTTCCCCACGGAGACGCGAAGTCCAAAAAACTTAATGATTTGAAGGTCATCCAAGGAATTGTGCATACTGCCCAAGTGAAGGTGATCCGCTTCTTTCATCAACGCCATAACAGTCGCCATGAGTTTGGACGTCCGAATGGTACTTGCACATCCCGAAGAGGAATCATCAGCATGGAGGATCGTATTACGAGTAGTCCAGATAAGCCAGGTATAAGAGACGACGAACAACCTCCAGAGCGAATGGACTTGTTTACTGGCCGGGATAGCCATGCATTGTAATAGAAATTCCATGAAGCTATCCTGGACCTGAAGCCGATTGTGATATCCAAAGGCTTGAACAAAGTGGAGCAGGACTTTGGAAGAAACTTCACACTTAAGGAACAAGTGATCAATAGTTTCTTCAGCGGCGCGGCACAAGTAACAAATATTTTACCCTATCATTTCATTTGATAATTTCTATATATATATATATATATATATATTAGAAAGAAAAGAAAATTTATTAATTTTACAAACGACATAATCAAATAATGTTATATTCGTCTCGTCATTTAATTTCTATCAAGGTCCGTTATTAACACGACGAGACGTACCTAGATATACAAATTAAAATGAGCCAAGTAGAATCTTGTTAGATTCGTCTCGTCGTTTAGTTTATAAATATCGAAATTTTATAATTTTTATTTATATCGAATTTGAGTTATTAGTAGTTTGAAATGTACATTGGACTGCATGAACGGGGCCAAAAATTAATAACGGACCAATTTAGATTTTTTTTTTAAAAAAAGGATTGATTTGGCCTAAAATATATAATTATGACATAATTAGTGGATGAAGGACCGATTGGGACGTAATTAGTATATGTAGCGGACCAATTGGACAAAAAAAAGGACTGATTTTGCTTTTTTGTAGAAAAAAAGGACTATATTGGCCTTTTTTCGTATTGTTCAACATGCATAATCATTTTTCAAAGCACACATTTATTTTATCCCAATGTTGTGATACCTTTATTGTATGCTAATTTTATGGAAATAATTGCGCAATTAGTCCTATAAGTTTGTTAGTTATCTCATTTAGTCCAAAATGTTTTGTATTATCCAATTTGGTCCTGTAATTTTAATATTTTGGCCAATTTGCTCATTTTCTAATATTTTGATCCCTATACTATTTTATTATTATATTTTGACCCCAATCAAGATTCACTTTATTACCTTTTGACCCCAAGTTTGAATTCTTTATTTTTATTAATCCATTTCAACATAGAATGATTTAAATGGCCCATCATGCTTCCGAAATTTAAATAAATATATCCATTACCAATTTTCAAGCAAATTTATGTTATAGAGTTAAAAATATGTATTGAGGACCAAATTGTACAAAGTCAAAACTTTTATGGGTAAAAGTTAACAACTAAAAAAATTAGGGACTCAGAACAAAATTCTAAAGTGTTGTATGACTATTTGGCTGAATTGGGAAAATTATTGGACCATTTTGGATAATTCAAAAGATTTTGGACCATTTTGGATAAGGGTGAAACTTACGGGACCATTTGGGTTTCTAATTTTATGTTAGATCAAGTTTTGACTTTTCAACCAAAGCAAAATTTCCTTAAAAAAATTCTCAAGACGAAAGGCCTCCACTTAATTATTGCATGTAATTAATAATACCTCATGCATGGTATAATATGTTGACTTTATTACGGATTTTTAAAATTCCGAACTAGACATTTCGGTTTCTTTTCTTTTGGTCTCCTCGAACGATATCACTCCAATCATTTCTTTTCTTCTGATCTAATCTGGAATTGTGTTAAATATTTTGTGGTGTTATTTTTTGCTCAACAATCAATTAAGGCTAACGTACAAATGAAAAATATCAATAAAAATGCGCTTACGTTGCGAAAACTACGTTCCAGCTGCATCAGCTGCAATAGGAGACTTAAGGTATCCGGGGGATACGCCCATAATTTAATTTCTTCTACATATTGTTGTATCATAACGGAATGTGTATTTGTGTTATAAAATAAAATTTCATACATAATTTGTCAAAAAAGAATAAATTCAAAAGGCGTGTAATTAATGTGTGTGAGCCTTTTTTTTGTGTGCCTTAAAAAGAATTAAAAAAAACTTTAAATTATATATATATATATATTTATATTTATATTATTGACAAGCATCGCGAAACAAGTTAGAAAAAGGCAAAATTCCAAAGGGGAAAGAGGGCGGATCTAGCTAGGAACGAAAATCAGAATTGAAGTAGAATTAAACAGGATAAATATTTTATTACAATAATAAACACTCGAGATACAGCAACACTGTAATAATATATAATTAATAATGTAGTTAATGCAAAACGATAGGGTTGAGAACGTACAGAAAGTAAACTAAACAAATTTATGAGACTTGCATATTGCATGGACGTTCACAGGATGAGCTTATTATGATATTATAATTATTCTAGGCTAATTTTCTTGGCTTGTCGTCGATCTTCCGTAGCTTGTCTATGCATGGACCTTTTCTCCCAGCATTATTTCATCAAACATAAATTCGGCATTCTTCAATTCCTGCATCACCATTTTATTCACAATAATTGTTGTCATTAAATCATGCATTTAATTTGGTTTTAGTTGATTAGATTTTGGACATGTAAATATGTAATTTCTGAAAATGAAGTGTATGAAAAATAAATATGAGAATAATAGTGTCTATTGCAGGCATGAGTACTGTAATATAAGAACCATACTTGGAACGTTTGAAGTGGCATATTGGTTTCTTAGTGGTGGTAATAAGGAGGAGGTGGAGAATTATAGTAGTACGAGGGAGGTGGTGGTGGGGATTTGTATTCGTATGGCTTCTTGGGAGGTGGTGGTGGGGATTTGTACTCGTAAGGCTTCTTGGGTGGTGGAGGAGGTGATTTGTACTCATAAGGTTTCTTGGGAGGAGGTGGTGGTGATTTGTACTCGTATGGCTTCTTGGGAGGTGGGGGAGGTGATTTGTACTCGTAGGGCTTCTTCGGAGGAGGAGGTGATTTGTACTCGTATGGCTTCTTTGGAGGTGGAGGAGGTGATTTGTACTCGTAGGGCTTCTTTGGATGTGGTGGTGGGGATTTGTACTCGTAGGGCTTCTTGGGTGGTGGAGGAGGTGATTTGTATTCGTATGGTTTCTTGGGAGGTGGTGGTGGGGATTTGTACTCGTATGGCTTCTTTGGAGGTGGAGGAGGTGATTTGTACTCGTAGGGCTTCTTTGGAGGTGGTGGTGGGGATTTGTACTCATAGGGCTTCTTGGGTGGTGGAGGAGGTGATTTGTATTCGTATGGTTTCTTGGGAGGTGGTGGTGGGGATTTGTACTCGTAGGGCTTCTTGGGTGGTGGAGGAGGTGATTTGTACTCGTAGGGTTTCTTGGGAGGTGGTGGTGGGGATTTGTACTCGTATGGCTTCTTGGGTGGTGGAGGAGGTGATTTATACTCGTAGGGCTTCTTGGGAGGTGGTGGTGATTTGTACTCATATGGCTTATTTGGAGGTGGAGGAGGTGATTTGTATTCATATGGTTTCTTAGGAGGTGGTGGTGGTGATTTGTACTCGTAAGGCTTCTTGGGAGGAGGTGGTGGTGATTTGTACTCATATGGCTTCTTTGGAGGTGGAGGAGGTGATTTGTACTCATATGGCTTTTTAGGAGGTGGAGGAGGTGATTTGTACTCGTAGGGCTTCTTTGGAGGTGGTGGCGGTGATTTGTACTCGTAAGGCTTCTTGGGAGGAGGTGGTGGTGATTTGTACTCATATGGCTTCTTAGGAGGTGGAGGAGGCGATTTATACTCGTACGGTTTCTTGGGCGGTGGCGGCGGTGATTTGTACTCGTAAGGCTTCTTAGGAGGCGGTGGAGGTGACTTATACTCATATGGTTTCTTATAAGGGGGCGGAGGAGATTTATATGTATACACTGGAGATGGTGGCGGCGGAGACTTATAAACCGGTGGAGCATATTCTTTAGGCGGCGGGGGAGAATGATAGTAGTAATTGGCATTTGCTATGGAAGGGAAGAAGAGTGACAAAACTGCCACAAGAAAAGTGGAGAAAAGAAATGCCATGGAAGAACCCTTAACTTTAGTTCCCATGGTCGGATTTAAGCTTAGCTTGTCTTCTTAGCTCACTCCCATCCCCTTTTTATAGCTTAGGTTTTACCGTCATCAATTATTAGTAGTAACTAGTAGTATGGAGTATTATTTTTTTTTTTATTACACATTGATATAGTTAAAAGAAAAGTAATACTCAGTCCTTGCTTGGCTGTCAAATACCAATGTAGTACTTACTATATGTAATACTACCTCCGTTTTTAAATGATAGCTACGTTGGAGAATTTGACACTATTCACACAATCACTTTGACTTGAAGTTTTATCATAGTTATTCAAGTTAAAATATAGTCAATTGAGATCTTGTTAGATTCATCTCGTCTTGTAGTTTTTAAATATCGAACTTTTAGAATTTTTACTTGTACCAAACTTGAGTTATTACTGATTTAAAATGTACATTGGACTGCGTGCTGCGTGGGTCCGTAGCAAACAAAAAAACGGAGGGAGTACTTAGTAGGAGTACTTATTTATTTTTTATTTTTTTTGTGTGGATGGAACTAGTTGACTTTTGGATGGGAATGGCTTCACAGTTCAAATCTATGTGAGCTGCCTGGCATTTACTTATTTTTAAAATAATATCTTAACAGCTGCCGAATTAATGTAACTAATAAGTTAATACTATTAATTTAAAGAAATGGCATCTATTGTTTGGCTTTTCTGAAAATTTTTCCCCCCCTTATTATGAAATTTGAGAAAGATTTAAAAAAGTAGCCTTGAAAACGTGTGTGGAAAGGGCTGTCCAAATCTACACAATTTTTGGCGAGGAATCTGATGCCGTGAGTCTATTCTTCTTTCATGCATAAATATTTTTTTCTTCAAATTTTTAAACCCAAAAACATATATTCCCCATTTTGGATAATATCCAGTATTGCAGAATTATATCTGTGAATGTGATCAGACTGTCATTCCAAGTTGTCAATTTATAAAATTAACAAATTTTCATTCATCACCAGACTGTATTTACTAGATTACTAGATAGTCCACATTTTTTTATATGGATTTATATTGCAAAGATAATTCGCGAACAATGATAGTAATGATAATGAAAATTGTGGCTCAGTATAGAATACTTAGGTACTCTGTCATCTTCGCAGATCGAAAATAATGCATGTCTTACATCTTCAAGACTTCTGGGACTGTGACCGTCACCCTAACTCCGGCATTAATATGATATTGTCCTATTTGGACCAAGCCCACACTGTTTTGTTTTTTGGGATCTCCAAAAAGCATCATTACTAATGGGAGTTAGGTGAACACATATAAACAAGTCTTTCTTCTCTCGTACAACCGATGTGAAATTGGATTTGATTCCCAACAAAGACTTAGACCAATGGTGAGGTTAATGAGTAATGACTGTTTTAAGAATCTTTTTAAACACATTAAGAATACAATTAATTATTGAATTTACAACCAATTAATTATTAAAAATGCCCACCATATCTTCGAGGATTAGTGGTGAGCCCAATTTGTCCTATGGATACCCGGTATACGCTAAAAAAATGATATCATTGTTAGTTATTACATCATGAGATTGTTATCAAAACACATCACTATAAGGCGTTATTAATGATTTTCTTCGGCCACTAAAAATATCTAATATTGTAATATGTCACTACAAAGTTGGGTTATTGATAGTTTAGGCCAAATGATCTTGTAATAGCCTATATTAGTAATCATCACAGCTTTCATCTGATTATCACCACAAAGTCATTTGACCTAAACAAAACCCATTATATATTCTTATAGCGCTTATTTAAATAATAGGAGTATGTATTTGTAAAAAATGATCCATAGAAACACATTGTACGTAGTACCCTATGTTAATAATTAGAAGTATATTACAACGGTATAGCTGAAAACTTTATTACTCAATGCTGATTAATCACAATAGTTAAATAAAGCAGGAAAAAAAAAAGAAGTAAAAGTGGATATATATGCTTCTTGTTGGAAAAAGGGGGTTTTGAGCTCCTTTTTGCATAATGACGATATTTAATTTGGATTAATTAAATAGCGTATACGAATTCTACGTTTCGCGTAGATTGTCGTAGTGCATTTATTTTCTCAAAACCGTTGTCGGGTGAGTGAGAAATAAGTGGTCGCAATGGGTCATTGAATGCGGCTAGTTGAAACGCTTGTGTTTAAATGGTTGTTAAAGGGTAGGTAAAAGTGGCGCGTCCCACATCGCTTAAGCAGTGGGAGTTAAATTAGTTTATATTGTTCTGCGTGTTAGAAACAATTAAACTAATACAGATTGATCAAGTGTGGGGGAAGCCCACACGCGCGCGCCCGTCCCGTCGCCGTCGCCGTCGCCCGTGCCCGTGGACTTGGACTTGGACTTGGATCTTGGTAATTGGTAATTGGGCTTTGGGTGGGTTTTGGGCCTGTCTAATTTTTTAGACAAAATTTATTTGTCAAGCCCATGCGCCAAGCCCAGTCGTTGAAGCCCAATTTATTCGTCTCGTCCAACGCGTATAAATGGCAGCAGGGTCAGGCTTAGGAAGACACAACATTCTCTGCATTCTTCTGCATACATTCTTCCCTCTCCTCCCGACTTCTTCATCTTTTATTCTATTCGCCGGCCGTCGACGTTTGCGGTGCTGCTACGTTGAGGCAATCGTCATTTTACCTTTGGGGACGTTCTGCCGTTGTCGGAGCACTACCGGGGCATAAACGTCTTGCGGGAAGAGTTCCATCTCGACTCGACGTTCCTTTTCTGTTGCTGCATCCGTCCATTTTTCTTACACTTCTTCCTTATTCCCTGTTTGCCATGCATCTTACAATTTTGTTTTATACTCCATCCGTTTTTTTATTCTTAATATGGACTCACGCAACACGCAGTCCAATGCACATTTTAAACTATTAATAACTCATGTTCGGTACAAGTAAAAATTTTAAAATTTTCATATTTAAAATCTACGAGACGAGACGAATCTAACAAGTTTCCACTTTACTATATTTTAACTTATATAACTATATATGACAAAATTTTAAATCAAAATATGAATGTGAATAGTAGCAAAATACCAATGGAGCAAGAAAAAATAAACGGAGTGGAGTATATATGTACCTCCTTCAATTTATGCGATATCAATATCACATTTTATTTTTTATTTTCTTCCAATTTTAAACGTCTTGCGGGAAGAGTTCCATCTCGACTCGACGTTCCTTTTCTGTTGCTGCATCCGTCCATTTTTCTTACAAGCGCAAGACGTTTACGATGGACGGTTTCACTGATGCCGCCACCGCCTCCGCTGACGTCTCATCCGCTGCTGCCGCCACCGCCTCCGCTGACGTCTCATCCGCCGCTGCCGCCGCCGCCTCCGTTCCCATACCTGGGTCTGTCCAGGCGTCCGCTGTCGTTACCCCAACCGCTGCGGTGCCGTCAGTGCTGACCACTGCCACTGTCGTTCCTCCACCCGTGACGCTGCCGCTGCCGTTGCCACTGCCGACGGCAGACCCAAACGCCTCCGTCGATCAATACTTCCTTGATCCAGCGACGGCCTTCCTGCCCCCGTCGCCGACGCCTAATTCTGGCGGCTTTGTTTTGCCCAATTCTGGGCAGTTTATCTCTGGACACTCTTTTGGAACAATTTCGTTCCAGCCCAACGTTTCGGTTGGGGCGTCTTTACCGTTTTCTGGACAAACAGTCGGGGTTGCACCCGCAGGACTTAATAACATGAACACCGGTTTACAACCGGGCGATGGGCCGTTGAACACTAGTTTGCCAACTTATGTTCAGTCGGAGCCGGCCTTCGTGCCGGGCGTTGGGCCGTCAACGGGTTCCGTCCCTATGGCGTTGCCAAGGTCATTTGGAGTGGCCGAGAAGCCGTCAAAGTTTGACGGGCGTGATTTCAAGACGTGGCAACAGAAGATGCTGTTCTATCTGACCACTCTTGGTTTGGCCGGGTTTTTGAGGAGCAGCCGGCCGTCCCTGTCTGAGATGGAGACCGATCCTCAGAAGCTCTTCGCCAAAGAACAATGGGTTCACGGTGATTTCATGTGTAAGAACTTCATTCTGAGTGCTCTCACGGATCCTTTGTACGCTGTGTACTCTTCTGTAAAAGGTGCAAAGGAACTGTGGATTCAGTTGGAACGGAAGTACAAAATGGAGGATGCTGGTACTAAAAAGCATGCCGTTTCCAAATATCTGGGTTTTCAGATGGTTGACGGGCGTTCAGTGGTTGAACAAGTTCAAGAGTTTCAATTACTGATACATAGCGTTCACGCTGAGGGAATGCAATTGCCCGATGCGTTTAACGCTGCGGTTGTGATCGAGAAGCTGCCTCTTTCGTGGAAAGACTTCAAGAATTACTTGATGCACAAGCAAAAAGAAATCTCGCTTGAAGATCTTGTTACACGGATTAGAATCGAGGAGGATAACCGCAAGGCCGTGTCAAAGAGCCATTCCGTGGAGGCTAAGGCGAACTTGACTGAAACCGGTAAACGCAAGCAGCCGACCGCTGCGGGCAAAGGTAAAGCGGTTGCCGATGGCCAAAAGAGGAAGAAATTCTCTGGGAATTGCTACAACTGTGGCAAGGTTGGGCACTTTGCCAATCAGTGCCCAAAGCCGAAGAATAAGAAGCCTGCTAAACCTACCACTCACATGGTACATGCTGAACCTGACGGTTGGGAAGACAACCTTTGTGCAGTGGTCTCTGAAGCAGTATTGCATATTGATGATGCTAAAGGTTGGTTTGTTGATACCGGGGCTTCGTGTCATGTGGCTGCCAACAGGGAGTTCTTTACTTCATACCGGACCGTTGAAGGCAGAAAGTTGCACATGGGAAACCAAGCATCATCTGATGTGGTCGGCGTTGGAAATGTGATACTGAGGCTAACTAGTGGCAAAAACTTGACTCTGAAGGATGTGATGCATGTCCCTGATATCCGGAAGAATTTGGTTTCTGGTTCGCTGCTAGTTAGTAGTGGTTTTAAACTTGTTTTTGAGTCTGATAAGTTTATCATGACTAAGTTTGGAAAATTCCTTGGTAGAGACTATCTCACCAATGGTCTTTTCAAGTTTAATGTAATGGCTAAACGCCAAGTTGTTGAGCAAGCTTCTGGTAATAAAATTGAAGGTTCTTCTTACTTGCTTGAGTGTTTTAATTTATGGCATTGTAGACTTGGACATGCAAATAAAAATGCTATAAAGAGATTGGTAAATTTAAATTTACTTAAGGAAATGGAATTCAACGATAAAAACAAATGTGAAATTTGTGTTGAAGCGAAAATGACAAAACCTCCATTTCCAAGTGTTGAAAGAAATACTAAACCCCTGGATTTAATTCATACTGATGTATGTGATTTTAGATCTTTGCAAACTCGGGGTGGTAAAAAGTATTTTATTACTTTTATTGATGATAGCACTCGTTATTGCTATCTTTATTTGTTGAGAAGCAAAGATGAAGCTATTGAAGCTTTTAAAAACTTCAAGCTTGAGGCTGAAACTCAGTTGAATAGCCGAATTAAGGTTATTCGGAGTGATCGAGGAGGAGAATATGTTGCTCCATTTGCTGAATTGTGTGCCGAATCCGGAATAATTCATCAAACTACAGCTCCATATTCACCGCAGTCCAATGGTGTTGCGGAACGTAAGAACCGTACGCTAAAGGATATGATGAATGCCTTGTTGATCAGTTCAGGGTTACCCCAGAACTTGTGGGGGGAAGCTGTTTTAACAGCTAATTATATTTTAAATAAAATACCTCACAAAGGTAAGGAAGTAACACCTTACGAGTTATGGAAAGGTAGAAAACCTTCTTTCAAATACCTCAAAGTGTGGGGGTGTTTGGCTAAAGTTGAGGTGCCACCTCCTAAACAAGTTACAATCGGCCCCAAAACAGTTGACTGTATCTTTATAGGGTATGCCCTCAACAGTAGCGCGTATCGTTTCCTGGTACATAAGTCAGAAATATCTGGTATAAGTGAAGGAACAATAATTGAATCAAGAAACGCCGTGTTTTTTGAAGACATATATCCTTACAAGGATAAAGTGGAGTGTTCAAATAAAAGAACATTTGATGAAGCTACGAGTTCTGATCAGCCGAAGCTAACTGACAAGGGAAGCACTTCTCCTGAACCAGTTGAACTTCGTCGTAGCCATAGGGCCAAAGTGGCTAAAACTTTTGGTCCAGATTTCGTCACTTTTATGTTAGATAACGAGCCAAGAACTGTGAGTGAAGCTCTGGCTCGACCAGATGCTGCGTTATGGCAAGAAGCCATAAACAGTGAGTTAGAATCCATTATGCAGAATCGCACTTGGGTTCTTACTGATCTACCGAAAGGTTGTAAACCCCTAGGATGCCGTTGGGTCCTTAAAAGAAAGTATAAAGCCGATGGATCGATCGATAAATACAAGGCTCGCCTTGTAGTTCAGGGCTTTAGACAAAAGGAAGGAGATAATTATTTTGATACTTATTCTACGGTGTCTAGAATCACCTCCATTCGAGTGTTTCTCTCGATTGCTGCACTTTACAATCTTGAGATACATCAAATGGATGTTAAGACTGCATTCTTAAATGGTGATCTAGATGAAGAGATTTATATGAATCAACCAGAAGGCTTTGTTGTTCAAGGACAAGAGCATAAAGTCTGCAAACTGGTTAAATCTCTGTATGGTCTGAAACAAGCGCCTAAGCAGTGGCACTTGAAGTTTGATAATGTGATGTTGTCAAACGGGTTCAAGTACAATGAATGTGATAAATGCGTTTACTACAAGGGAATAACAGACAATTTTGTTATAGTTTGCTTGTATGTAGATGACATGTTGATCATGGGTAGTGACTTGAATATGATTAATCAGACCAAGAACATGTTAAAAAGGAATTTTGACATGAAAGACATGGGTGTAGCCGATGTCATATTAGGGATAAAAATCATAAGACGTCCCGAAGGGATTGTTCTTTCTCAGTCTCATTACATTGAGAAAGTATTAAGTAAATTCAACGCTTATGATAGTCGTCCGGCAAAGACGCCTATGGATCCCAGTGAAAAGTTGAAAGTAAACAGGGGTGAACCTGTTGCTCAAGAAGAGTATGCAAGAATAATTGGTAGTCTAATGTACTTGACTAATTGTACTCGCCCGGATCTTGCATATTCAGTTAACAAACTGAGTAGATATACTAGCAATCCAAGTCGTGAGCATTGGAAGGCTATTATGAGAGTCTTGAGATATCTGAAATATACTCAAGAGTTGGGGTTACATTACACGAGATATCCTCCTGTTCTTGAAGGGTACTCTGATGCCGATTGGATATCAGAGAAAAGTGATTCATTATCCACAAGTGGTTATGTATTCATGATTGCGGGAGGGGTTGTGTCTTGGAAGTCACAAAAACAAACGTGTATAGCCCGATCCACCATGGAATCTGAATTCATAGCTTTAGATAAAGCTGGTGAAGAAGCCGAATGGCTTCGAAATTTCCTCGAGGAAATTCCATGTTGGAAGAAACCTGTGCCAACAGTAATGATACACTGTGATAGTCAAGCAGCTATTGGCAGGGCACAAAATGAGATGTATAATGGTAAGTCGAGACATATCCGTCGTCGACATCATACCGTTAAGCAATTGATCTTTAGTGGGGTGATTTCTCTAACTTATGTGAAGTCTGGAGATAACCTAGCGGATCCGTTAACAAAAGCTGTGAACAGAGATCAATTTTGCAAATTGCGAGAGGGAATGGGGTTAAAACCCACACCAAAAAATGATTACATTGGTAACCCTACCATGATGCGTGGAGATCCCACAAACTTGGTTCAAAGGGACAACTAAGATGTATGATTTCAAATGTGAAAACACTTTTGAAGAATAATCTTCATCCTTTCCCTCAGAAGCAATGATGAAGTGTTTGATGCCTGTCTGTGGTAGAGGTTGAGTTTAATGACTCTTAATGATTCTGGAACTGTGTGTTCATATAAGTATGACAGGATACTTGATTGAATCACCTATATAAGTAGAAGTGTGGCCGCTTCAGTAGAGACTTATGAATCCAAAGGGGGTTTCCATGGCCTGGAATGGAACCAAACGTGAGAACGGACAAAGAGTCTGAAAAGTTACTGATTCTTTATTACTGGACTAGTATACGTTGTGGGGGATAGTTCAAGAGTAAAATCACTACGCCGCCTGTATACTCGATAATATTGATATGGTTTAAGTTCAAAGCCAAAAACTACTTAAACCCGTGCAGTAACATTTCTTTAAGAAGGAGTCGGGGCATTTGCATCTGCATTGCATTCACTGATGCTGTTATTTCCACTCATGTGGGGGATTGTTGGAAAAAGGGGGTTTTGAGCTCCTTTTTGCATAATGACGATATTTAATTTGGATTAATTAAATAGCGTATACGAATTCTACGTTTCGCGTAGATTGTCGTAGTGCATTTATTTTCTCAAAACCGTTGTCGGGTGAGTGAGAAATAAGTGGTCGAAATGGGTCATTGAATGCGGCTAGTTGAAACGCTTGTGTTTAAATGGTTGTTAAAGGGTAGGTAAAAGTGGCGCGTCCCACATCGCTTAAGCAGTGGGAGTTGAATTAGTTTATATTGTTCTGCGTGTTAGAAACAATTAAACTAATACAGATTGATCAAGTGTGGGGGAAGCCCACACGCGCGCGCCCGTCCCGTCCCGAGCCCAGCCGAGCCGAGCCGCGCCGTCGCCGTCGCCGTCGCCCGCGCCCGTGCCCGTGGACTTGGACTTGGATCTTGGTAATTGGGCTTTGGGTGGGCTTTGAGCCTGTCTAATTTTTTAGACAAAATTTATTTGTCAAGCCCATGCGCCAAGCCCAGTCGTTGAAGCCCAATTTGATTTCAATAGTTGTTGAAAACCATTTGAATTCAGCTGTTGAAAATCCAGCTGAAACCGCCCCATCAATGGCTGCCGGCGGTTTCGTCTCGTCCAACGCCTATAAATGGCAGCAGGGTCAGGCTTAGGAAGACACAACATTCTCTGCATTCTTCTGCATACATTCTTCCCTCTCCTCCCGACTTCTTCATCTTTTATTCTGTTCGCCGGCCGTCGACGTTTGCGGTGCTGCTACGTCGAGGCAATCGTCGTTTTACCTTTGGGGACGTTCTGCCGTTGTCGGAGCACTACCGGGGCATAAACGTCTTGCGGGAAGAGTTCCATCTCGACTCGACGTTCCTTTTCTGTTGCTGCATCCGTCCATTTTTCTTACACTTCTTCCTTATTCCCTGTTTGCCATGCATCTTACAATTTTGTTTTATACTCCATCCGTTTTTTTATTCTTAATATGGACTCACGCAACACGCAGTCCAATGCACATTTTAAACTATTAATAACTCATGTTCGGTACAAGTAAAAATTTTAAAATTTTCATATTTAAAATCTACGAGACGAGACGAATCTAACAAGTTTCCACTTTACTATATTTTAACTTATATAACTATATATGACAAAATTTTAAATCAAAATATGAATGTGAATAGTAGCAAAATACCAATGGAGCAAGAAAAAATAAACGGAGTGGAGTATATATGTACCTCCTTCAATTTATGCGATATCAATATCACATTTTATTTTTTATTTTCTTCCAATTTTAATCATTTTCATATAACCCGTACGTCACATTTCAAGGACTACAATTTGATTTATTTTTGTTTATGTATGTAGCAAGAAAGATGCATGAAAATGAAATTAAAAAACAGGCTCGGGAATAACATACATCCAAGAAAATAAAACTCGAGACAAGTCAATAAACAAGACTGTATGTATATCAAAAAAATGGGATTGGTTACGGTCAATCACCAAAATCCGCAGCACATCAAGGCGCCAATCCCAACCGTTCGTTTAAAATCCAACGGTCCAAAATGTAAAAGGGTAAAATTGTCCAAAAATTTTTTTAATGTCAAGTCGCTGAAAAATACACATAAGGTTATCGCTGAATAACATTATGTATGTCGTTGAAATGCACACAGCTTGTCGCTGAAATACACACAGCTCGTCGCTAAAATACACTTAGCTCGTCGCTAAAATACACTTAGCTCGTCGCTGAAATGAAATATATTAAACCAAAGAATTAGGGTTTCAGCTTTTACGAAGTCGTTGAAATGCACAATATCAAGTCACTGAAAAATATTATAGCTTGTCGCTGAAATATACTATAGTGCGTCGCTGAAATATACTATACTCCGTCGCTGAAAATACACGGAAGGCGCGCTGAAAACAATATATATATTAATCAACAAATCGCTGAAAAGTACATATTACCTTGTCGCTGAAATGTATTAAAATATATTTTGGAGTAATATGGCATAATTACTTTGTTACCCTTCCAGTTCATCTTAACCGTTGATTTAAAAAGTTAACCAACGGTTGGGGAACGCCGCAGTACATCATGTCATATCCCTTAGTCGCACCCTAATTTCTCCCCAAAAAAATTTGTAAAATAAATCCAAATGATGAACATCACAAAAGCAAAAAAAAATGATGAACATCTCATCTGCCAAGGCTCCACTCTGTCTCTTTCGAGATCATCAGCTACAGAGTTTCCTTTATACAAGACACAGTGACATATAAAATGCTTGAATCCATAGGCGAATTCAACACCGTTTAAATTGATTAAAATGATATTTTAAACTTTAAAAATAATTTAGATTCGACTTGGTGCATCCAGTCAATTTTTGAGTACTCCGATCCATGGCTCCATGCCCTCTGCTCACCTTTATATAGTTTAGATTCCATAGGCGGAGAAAGGTTCTTCATAAATAATGTGATCTCGGGCATTTTCCAGGTTTAGAATTTAGAAATATAAATCTTTTTCGATCTGGTAAATATTATGGATAATAATCAGTTGATTCCATACTACTATAATGCATTCGAGACCAATCTTTTGTACTGAGCAAGTGGAGATTCAATTTCATTATTATTATTATTATTATTATTATTATTATTATTATGATTATTATTATTATTATTATTATTATTATTATTATAAATCGTTTACCATATGATATGGTTATCGTTCTCAAATATTTAATCTGAGGCTGGAATTCAGACAAAGTGCGAAAGAAGAACATTAATGTTCTAGTACGTGTTATGGATTAGCTGGATTAATTTATTAGGTGAAGACCAAATCAAACTAATCATTTCCAGGAAATTAAGAGACAATTGTCAACGCGCGAACATCCATATATGTTCGGATTATTTATTATATTTTGTAAAACTAACTACTGGAGTATTATTTTAATCCGTAGTTGATCATTGTTTGACATCCACATACGTACAAATCCTCACTTCCATCCGTGGCGGCGGACCCTGGATTTTTCGGGAGGTAGGGCCGAATTCTATTTTTTTTAACAGATAATGGTCTCTGTTAACCTGTCAGATAACGCCAGTAACTTTATTACCCGCCGCCTTACGCAAGTTAGTTTTTTACCCGAAAAGACTGAAAAGCCTTTGGCCCGGACACTTGGCCCGGACCGGGCCAAATGTAATGCCCTGGCCAAAGCTTTAATTAATAAAACGTAATTAGCATGCACTTGGCCCGGCCCTATCCACTTGGCCCGGAGCATAAACATGCCCGGGCCAAGCTAGGTTTTAGGGTTTTCCGGGCCAAGTTAGGGTTATTCAATACACATAAATATATATTAATTGTTTCTGTTATTATTATTATTATTATTATTATTATTATTATTATTATTATTATTATTATTATTATTATTATTATTATTATTATTATTATTATTACAATTAGTATAATTTTAATTTTTTTATTCTTTAAAAATATTATTTTCTATAAAGATTTTATAAATAAAATAATTTTTATTATAAATAGTAGTAATTTTATAAAATTATTTCTCTTTTTTTTACCCACAATTTTTTCAATTTTTTTTTCTTATTTTCTTGCTCTATTTTTTTTCCCTCTTTTTTTTCTTGTTTTTCTTTTATTTTTTCTCATTTTTTTCCTTTCCCTTTTTCCTTATTTTTTCCTTTTCTCTCTTTTCTCTTATTTTTTCCCTTTCTTTCTCTCTTTTTTCTTATTTTTTCCTTTTCTTTCTCTCTTTTTTTCTTTCTTTTTTCTTCTTCTTTCTCATTTTTGGTTATTTTCTATTTTTTTTCCTCTTTTTTTCTTGTTTTTCTTTTATTTTTTCTCATTTTTCTTTTCTTTCTCTTTTTTTCTTATTTTTTCCTTTTCTTTCTCTTTTCTCTTATTTTTTTCTCTTTTTTTCTCTCTTTTTTATTATTTTTTCCTTTTCTTTCTCTCTTTTTTCTTATTTTTTCTTCTTCTTTCTCATTTTTGGTCATTTTCTATTTTTTCTCGCTTTTTTCTCAATTTGTCTTATTTTTTTTTGCTTTGTTTCATTTTTTCTTTCTCTCTTTTTAATTTTTTCTCTTTTTTCCCTTATTTTTTCTCATATTTATTTTTGGTTAATTTCTTATTGTTCTCATTTTGTTTGTTTCATTTTTCTAATTTTATATTGTATTTTATTTCTTAAATTTTTTAAGTTCTTTTTTTTTGTCTCTTCTTAATCTTATTTTTTTATATTAATAATAATAATAATAATAACAATAATAATAATAATAATAATAATAACAATAATAATAATATAAAGACAATACGTAATTGAACTAGGCTCTCTTATGATTCATCATCAGATTAACTATCACCATCCCCTGTCACGACAACCTCGTCTTTGTTTATCATTCCGTTTCCAGATGATTTGCCCCCAGATGCAGGTGGATCTTTATGAAGGTAACTATGACACGAAAGGAGTAATTACTATTAGAATAGTAATTACTGTTGTACCCATTGCATTTCTTCTCCCTATGTTCAACCTCTCTCAACCTCCCTAAAGGAGTAATATTTGGAATGTCGACTCATAGTGTTTCTTCTCCCGATGCCCCTTTATTATGTCGGCTCGTAATGTTTCTTCTCCCGATGCCCCTTTATTATGTCGGCTCGTAGTGTTTCTTCTCCCTCTGCTCAACCTCTCTCAGCCGACTGCTCTCTTTCCTCCATCTCCCTATTCCCAACGGTTTCATGTGTTTCTACGGTTCCCGGTACCGTGTTTCCAAATCTACCAATACAATAACTTTCTGAACGGACATTACCAATGCCGCCCAGACCAAGTGTGACGCGTGTGAGACGAAGTGTAGCTATTACCAATGCCGCCCAGGCCAATGTTGTCTTTTCGAATGCCGCTCATGTCCAATTGTTGTATTTGGACAATACCTACAGGTAAACATTACAAAATATTATTAATAATGGCGATCTAAAAAATTTAATTAATATTAATGCTAATAATATGAATAGTAACAATACGAAATCAGTCACAATAAATTATTGATAATATTATTATCAATATTATCAATAATTATCAATAATTATTAAAAAAAATTAACCATTATTATCAGTAATGGTAACTTATTACCATTATTGATAATGGTAAATTAATACTCATAATTTACCATTCTGCAGGCTGGCGATCGGAGCAGTCTTCTACAGTAAATCAGAAATGCAGGAGAGATTGGTTGAATACTTGATAGATGTGAAGGCTAGGTTCAAAACATACAAGTCAGATCCACGAAGGTATTGGGTGCTATCCACTACAGTAACTTCCTGCCGTCGATGTTGCACCAACTTTCTTCATTTGCCATCATTGCACCAACTCACGATATGGTTTATGTAGGGGATTCCCGTTTTCAGTGAAGTCCTATCCACATATGTATCTATATATTGATCTGTTTTTCCACCGAGCCACTTCTCCATTTCAGCATAGGCTTCACAGCCCTGAAAGCCTTCATGCATGCCGAACGTTCTACGGTCCTGGTGCACCCGCTCCCATTTTGACCCTTATGATAGGGGAGGTGGTTCGAACTGTCGTTTCGACGAATGCCGCCAAGGCCAATGTTGTCATTGCCAATTGGCCGATGCCAAATGCCGCTGAGATTGAAAACTTGGGCGTCAGTGTGGTGGAACAGATATAAGGTAATTGCCGAGTCCTCTCATTCCTCACCAGTATAATTACTGTTGTAAGCCTATACTGCACAAAATAATTTTACAAGTAATATTAGTAATTGCAGTTCTATTAAGTATATATTAAAAGGATAAGTGTGCATAATAATAATAATAATAATAATAATAATAATAATAATAATAATAATAATAATAATAATAAGCCGCAGTTAAGAAACTACCTGCCGCCTGCAATCTTCCCTCCATGTCTTGTGCAGGAGAGATTGGTCGAATATAGTGGGAAAATTGCCCGACAGTGAGTATTAGCTTCCGTTACCGCACTAGCTGTACGCGGTGATATTTGCCGAATTAGAGCTGAGTGATTCCTTTTTTGGGGGTAATATTTCTTAATATCCCCCCTTTCAAGCTTCGCGAGGGCCGACCGATGCCAAAATGCTCCCGACGTCGCGCAACTTGCTGGGATTAGTGGTGGAGCAGAGATATGGTAATTGCCGATTCCTTTCATTCCTCGCCAGTATAATTACTTTCGTAACCCTGTAGGGGGAACATTAATTATAAAAGTAATATTAGTAATTGTAGTTGCATTACAGTTACATTTATAATAATACAAATATTATTAATATTAATAGTAATTGTGATACTTATAATAATTTATATAATATTATTAGTATAAGGATAAGTGCGCATAATAATAATATAACAATAATAATAATTATTAATTATAATTAATAATTATTATAGTTAAAATTATTAATTAATAATAATAAAAATTATTAAAAATATTTATAATAAAAATTATTAAATATAATTGTAATTATTAATTATAATTATTAATAAGAAAAATTATTAATTATAAATATATTAACTCCAAAATTAATAATAAAAATTATTTATTATGAATTAATTATGTATAATTATAGTTATTATATATTAAGTAAAATATATTATAACTATTAATTATAACTATTAATCTATTATTAAATACTAACAATTAAATATAATTAATAATTATTAACAATTCATTATAATTATTATTAATTAATAATGATTTATTAATAATAATGGGAGTAAATAATAATTATTAATTAAAATTATTAATTATTATAGTAAAAATTATTAATAATACTAAAAATTATTAAAAATATTTATAATAAAAATTATTAATTATAATTATAATTATTAATAAAAATTATTTATTATTAATTATTTATTTATAATTATAGTTATTATATATTAATTAAAATATATGATAACTATTAATAATTAAATATAATTATTAAGTATTAATAATTAATTATAATTATTATTAAATTAATAATGATTTATTAATAATAATTGGAGTATTAATTAGGGCTTCGGGAACGCCAAACGTTGCGTCCTACCCGGAATAAACCCTGGCCAAGGGGTTTAAGCCCTGGCCAAGCGTTGCGTCATATCAGGAAGCGCGGGAAACGCTTGGCCCGGGAACAAATATACCCTGGCCAAGGGGTTTAAGGCCGGGCCAAGCGAAGCGTCCAAAGCCGAAGGGCGGGAAACGCTTGGCCCGGACACTAATGTACACTGGCCAAGGGGGTTTAAGCCCTGGCCAAGCGAAGATGTTCCGGGCCAAGCGGACAGATAAGATCTGTACGGATCCCCCCCTTCTCCACTTTCCCTTTCCCTGTTCCCGTTTCTTCTTCCCCCATCTTCCTCAGGCGATTGCAGCGTAGCTCCGGGCCAAGCTTTCCATACTCGGGCCAAGCAGTTCAGTTTCCGGCGCCGACGTCTCTTTCATCTTCCCACTATTTCCTTGTCTCCCTTGTTCGACAATAATTTGAATTTTGGAGTTTTGAAAATGGAGGATGCGAATGTGGATTCCGGAATCGCGGGAATGGAGATGGTGACTTATGATGCGTTGTTCGAAGGGTTGCCGGAGATGAGCATTCCGCCAGCGCCGTCGCCTCCGCCGCCGGAAGTTCCGCCCCCGGCCGGCCATGACCCAGTCCGGGTAATTCTTCAATTTTTCGAATTTTACAGTTATTCAAACTATGACTTTTGTTAGAATTAATTAAGTTTATGGAAATTACGTATTGGTTGATTACTCGCATGAATTTTTAAATGTCTGTGAAGTTTGTGCTGTTGAAGTTTTTGTTGGATTTTCGAGTTTACGTTGTTGAATTATTTCCGGTTTGTGGAATATATGAATTGAATAATTTAATAATTATTGGTTTGCATGATCTATATAGTGGTGCTTGTTGGATTCTTTATGCGAGATTGTTGAATTTTGAAATTATGTTGATGTCTGACTTAGGTCGCTCATTTGATTGAATTTTCCGATTTTTTAATTGCAAGCTGTTGAATTTGTAGTAGTGTTCATGTTAAATCGTATATGGTACATATGATACATTGTTGAAGTTCTAGGATTTAAATTGTAGAATTGGTTGCTGGACGAGTTATTTTTCCAGTTATCGTTGAATTATACTTTATTATATGAATTCTGAAAAATACATGATGGGCATTACGATATTATGGCACTTAAAAAAATATATTACAAATTTGATTTTATTAAAAATATTATTTTCATAATAATAATATAATAAAACGATAATAATAATAATAATATAATAATACTAACGAAGAAAAAATAATAAGTTGAACAGAAATTATAATAATTTAATTATTATGGAAAAATAATAGTATACTGGGAGGGAGATAATTATAATAAAACTATTTATTATTAATTAATTATTAATTATCTAAGATAATTATATATTAACTATTAATTATAATTATAATATATTTATAAAAATATTATTTTAATGAGGGATTGTGTGTATAACTTAATACATGGTGGAGAGTTGGGTTTATTTTAATAAGGGGTTAGTTTTGTTGTTTATAATTTTATTTAATATTTATTTTGTCATGATTATTATAATAGATAAAATAATTTATTATAAATGTTATAGCATTATAATAATAAATATGATAATATTAAAATATACTTATTTTTTTAGTTTTTTATATATTAATTATTATAATATTAAAATATTTAGTATATTTAAAATAATAAATCACACAGTACTACATCGACACTTTAATAGATCACATAATAAATCACACAATACTACATCGACATATATTATTTATATATTTATTATATTTAAAATATTAAATTTAAGAAATTATTTCTAATAGAAATTAATTTAATAGAAATGTAATAAATTAAAATCCATACAATATCAATACAAAAATATTGTATAATTATAATGCAGTACACTACCAAATATTGTATATCATTAATTTAATAAAAATATTATCTTCATAAATATACTAAAATATTGTTAATTATTATTTCTCCGTGAATAATCCAATAGTATGACTAGAACACATTTGTGCGTGAATCGCAGGGGGACTACTACTATAGAAGACCATCAGCCCAGGGCAAGAGCCCGAAGCTGAACTTTTACTTACGATACAATAAAACTATCGGATACATTTTGGCGCGGTTAGAGCAGGATGCGCCCGGTATGATTGCAGAGCTGAGGGATTCATGCCTCGGTTATATATTCAGAGGCGCTGAGGGCGACAGGCGGCCCAGATGGTCAGAGAGTACCTTATCTGCACAGGCCATGGCGGCATTGTTGTCCTACGAGGTGGCATTCCGCCACTACGGGACGGACGAGCCGTGGGGCGAGGACGATGCCGTATGGTTTCACGTGTGCGGCCATTTTATTCGGTTTGGACGGGAGGAGCACGCGCTCGTGACGGGGCTCCGTTATGGACCTTCTGACTTCCAGCTGTATGCTGATGAGGAGCCCCCAGCTGGAGGCGTTTATGCTAGAAACGTTGGGGTCCTTGGGAGCGGATCTATGGACAAGATCCGAGATGCTTATATGAATGGGGCTTTCCGGCAATCACCCGAGGACACACTGAAGGTCGCTATGGTGATGACAGCTTTTTACCTGGTACTAGGGCACGACGGCCACAGTCGGACTCCTGAGACATGGATGTGGCGCTTGGTCGAGGATAGAGCTGCATGGAATGCATTTCCTTGGGGCTTGATGAGCTGGCAGGTGTTGAGACAGTACATCAGGGACTTCCCGGTAGACGGCAAGAGCGACCGGAAAGGGGTCCACCTATACGGCCACTCCCTCTCATTGCAGGTACTTTGCATAACATCTATGATTTCATAAACGCATTCTCTGTTGTACTATAAATTGCTGCACTGCATAACCATCTCTCTATGCTCGTACTCATACAGGTGTGGATGTGCGAGGCCATTCCGGAGGTCGGGGCTTTCTATACCCAGTCCACTTCTGAGCATCCCGATTTCCAGCGCCCGAGGATGTTGCGGTATTCTTATAGAAAGCGGACGTCTGGTCTGGGATGGACGACATTCTATACCATCGAGGTTAGTTCGGTAATACCTTTTAATTTGAATGCACACGTTCTTATCGGATAGTAGCCTATACGTTTGTCTTCTGTATTGCAGCGCCAGTGTCATGACAGACTAACCCCCACGGACGATGAACTGCTGGAGCCATACATGATGGGGGTAGATGTGACGACGCCGACTGGGCTGCGATGGGTGCGGGCCCCTGTTGACCATCGGGCTAAAAGACGGAAGCGTAAATCCACGGAGCAGCCGGAGGACGGGGTGGGCGGTGCTCCAGGCACCGAGCCACAGTCAGATAGGCCGGGGAGAGATAGTGATGCTCCGCCGAGCCGACGCATGCGGACTTCTAGGCAGCCGGCGGCCCCGGTACATGGAGACGGAGATGAGCAGGTGCCTCTCACTGACACACCGCCGCCACCAGCCCCGCCAGCCAGCGCGTCCCAGCCTACTGCGGATACTATGCCGCCCCAGCAGACGCAGCATCCGATGCCGGACATGGATGAGCTGGTGCAAAGGGTCGCAGCGGCCGTCGAGCAGCGCGTCGTGATTGCATTCGCGGAAATTTTGGCGCAGACACAGCTTCAGTTGCGGAGAGACATTGAGCGCCAGACTGGTATGGTGCGCGACGTGCTGGCGTCCGAGATTAGGGCCATTCTGCGCTACGTGGCGCACCCACCTGCCGGTGCGAGCCCGGTCGTACAGCCTGCTCCGGCGACGGGCTGCTCTGCAGAGGAGGTGGAGCGGAGGGCGTCCATGGCACGGTTTGCCACCACCCACGCCCACGTAGCGCAGACGGATTCTGAGTCGCATGACATACACAGCGAGGGGCCAGTGCCACATGTTCGGGAGCCCTCTGCGCCACTGGACAGTCATGGATCCCAGCTTCCGCAGACCATGGGAGGTATTGTTGCCGTTTACTTAGAGTTGCGTATGGTAAATTGGATTATTCGGTTGTTTTCTTAAATTGTCCCCGAATATTCCAGAGCCACAGGCACGCAGTCCGCGCACCGTGTCGCACCCACCTGCCGGTGCGATCCCGGGCGTACAGCCTGCTCCGGCGATGGGCTGCTCTGCAGAGCGGGATGAGCGGCTGGCGTCCATGGCACGGTATGCCACCACCCACGCCCACGTAGCGCATACGGATTCGGACTCGCAGGACATACACAGCGAGGGGCCATCGGGCAGTCATGGATCGCAGCTTCCGCAGACTATGGGAGGTATTGTTAGCTTTTACCTAGAGTTGTTTATTGTAAATTGGATGATTCAATTGTTTTCTTAAATTCTCCCCGAATATTCCAGAGCCACACGCACATAGTTCGCGCGCGGACAGCATGTCCCCATACTCTACCGCAGTGCCTCCCGATGGTACGGGCGCAGACACAGGTAAGAATTTTATAAACCAGCATTTTATTTCGTTCATTATTATATCGTCAGTAACACCTGTACTTGGATTGTTGTCGTGATAGGCACGGAGATGGTCCGCGCGGACACCGCACATGGGGTAGTGGGCGCAGTCGATTCAGAGGCTACACGTGTTGAGACGGGTAAGGCAAATAATGCTCTTTTGTTGGTGTGAGCCGTACCATTTCTTGTATTAGACGTTTTCTTGTATTGGCAGTAATTTCTAATAATTCACGTTATTTTCTAGTGACCTCGACGGATGCGGTGGGCCAGCCATCTGACCCGGTTCCTGGGACGGCACATGCAGACGACGGAGTCACCCGAGCAGAGGACACAGTGCATTCAGATGATGCGCGCACACCAGTCCAGCGTATGTTGAAATTTATGTACTTAACCTGCACGTGTTGTTATTAAGTCATGATCGATTGTAAATATGTTCCATTTATTTCCCTGCTTGGTCGTAGCTCGGGATGCCGGGAACGAAGGCGGCGATTCCGACAACGATGATCCTGTGCAGTTTGTTAGGAGCGCCCAGGATCCAACACCGGTTCCCTATCGGACAAAGCGGAATGGCGTGCTCGCCCATCGTCTGCGCAGCCCATTCATGCGTCTCACCAGGCCACGACGTAATAGGCGAACCGACGAATTCAAGTTATATTGCTTGGATGGCAAGTATAGGTATGCTTACGCAATTTTCCATTCGTAAAGGTAGTGATTCCATATGACTCACCATTAACGCTTCGTCGTATGATTTATGCCAGCTGCGACGTCGGTACTGCCGAGGCCGCAGACCATCGGTGGTTTCAGAATTGGTGCACCGATACATTTTTTCTGGATGACACCGTGAGTTCCCCTTTAATATAATATAATAAATTATCAAGTACTACGTAGGAAATTATCTTAATATATCCGGACTAATATTAATTGTGCATTTAAAATAAATTAATGATCTCTATAATTTGCAGCACATGGACGCGTACCTAGGTATTATGCAGTACAAGCCACGCTTCATTAACTGCATTCCGCGACGGACGGGGGCTAAGTATGCCTTGATGGATTGCGCATTCCTGGTAAGTGTGTATTGTTCAAATTTGATCTCAACATGTTGAATTTACTCAAATGTTGGAAAAAATGGTAGGCCCTTTCCGATCTATTATTATATTTCGATTTTTGCTTTTACGCAGTCGGGGCTGTTGCGTGATTGTTGGGACGCGACCACCAAGAAGCCCCATTTTGATCAGTTAAAATTGAAGGAGATGGCGCAGTATATAGTTGGGGGAAGACCACAGTGGGGTTCGACCGCACACTGGGCGGAGTTGGATGAGGTTAGTGAAAAACATTTTTTGTTCATTGCGAAACAGAATGGTCCCGTGCAATACTTACCGTTACAGTGGGTTCGTAACAGGTCATATGCCCATGGTGCATCAGGCAGCACTGGGCCATAGTCCGGATCCGATTGGACAGCCGGACGATATTCTTCCATGACAGCATATGCACGCCCAGTGATGCTAGGCGACCCGAGAAGTCGGAGTTGTTGATAGCCCGGTTCGAAGACCTCGGGCCATTGTGCACCATCATTCCATCGCTGCTCCAGCATACCGGCTACTACCAGCTGCGGCCCGATCTTCCACACCGCGCGACCTGGGACATCTCCCTTCCGGAAGAAGGTACCGTCATGCCGCAGAGCGACGGCTCCTCGTGTGGACCGCTTGCACTGTTGAACGCCAAGTGGGTTGTGGAGGACAAATTCCCCGATATTCAAAGATTCCGCTTTAACGCAAGACGGGTGCGAGAATTGCAAGCATATCAGGTATGGCGTTTCAGCGCGGACGTACGTGAGCCCGGCTTGTTCCGATTGCCGGATCCGCCCCCCCCTATAGTGTTCGAAGTAGTCAAGTTCCCCGATTTGGGCTCGCCATGATTGTACATATCCACATTGTATAATTGCTGAGTAAACAATTTATTTTTTGTTCTCTCAATTCTTTGTTTACGTTGAGTATTTTATTTTATGCTAATATAATTATAATTATAATAAACATTAAAATTATTTTATAATTTAATAAATAAATTAATAAACACTATTGCTTAGTAAATATAAAATTATTAAATTTATTAAAAACTAGATTAAAAACTCGATTATTTTAAAATGATAGTTCCCCTTTATTATAATATATTTATGAAAATATATATTTTTAGTAAAATATAATTTCTATTATTTTTTTTCAAAATGATATACGAAATAAATTTTTAATTTTTTTCATAATACATATACCAAAGTATCATTCAATTTTTTATGCAAATATAATATAAATAGAAAAATTAGTCCATATTAATTACCACCCCTACTGTTATAAATATTATATGTATAATTAAATTGATTAATTATATTAAAACTTTCGTCTTTCAGAGGTAGAATTTATGCCATCATTACTGGTTATGGAATTAGAAATTATATTTCGGTTTATCTTAACCCAACGAATACCACGTGAGAGGCGTGCTGTCTTGCACTCTAATTGCAGGCCGAAAGTTTGATAATACATTTTCAGAAGGGTTCATGCTGATGCAATGGTTAAACGGGTTTACCCCGCGCGCGGGGGTATGTGTAGTAATGCAGAGGGCGGCCGAAAGGGTTTAGGCACGAACACGGTGGACATTTCTACCACTACAGGGCAGGTCACGGGTGGGTGGATATATTTTGTAAAGTGCAGCGACGTATCCGTACACGGTAGTGCATGAGTGGAATTCATGATGGGCAGTGCGAACTATGCCAATCAGCATGTATCATCTAAAAGTTCTGCAAGAAAAGATCTCCTAAACGAAATGATAGCGTTTCCAAAAGCGACACTGTGCCAAACCAGATGCAGGTGAATCTTTATGAAGGTAACTACGACGCTGAGTTGATATTGCGATCAATTCGCTGCAATTCTTTTCCTCTGCCACCTCCCATTGTCCACTGAAACACGTCACGTAACAGAACCACTCTGCGGGTAACTTCCTGCTGGCGATGCTGCTGCTCAATTGCATCCACTCTCTTCATTTGCCATCATTGCACCCACTCACGATCGAATAGAAGACTTCAGTTTAACATAAGTCAAACCTTGAAGGTGGACTTGGTTCATAACCGAATCAGGCATATCTTCCGTCCTTCATGTCCAATGATGCTGGCTTAAAATCGTGGCCATCTTCCATGGGACGAATTTATGCCATCATTACTTGTTATGGAATTAGAAATTATATTTCGATTTATCATAACTCAACGAATACCAAGTGAGGGGCGTGCTGTCTTGCACTTTTATTGCAGGCCGACAGTTTGATAATAACTTTTCAGTAGGGATCATGCTGATGCAATGGTTAAACGGGTTTACCCCGCGCGCGGGGGTATGTGTAGTAATGCAGAGGTCGGCCCAAAGGATGTAGGCACGAACACGGCGGACATTTCTACCACTACAGGGCAGGGCACGGGTGGGTGGATATATTTTGTATAGTGCAGCGATGGAGCCTTACACGGTAGTGCATGAGTGGAATACATGATGGGCAAATGAAGAACTATGCCAATCAGCATGTAGCATCTAAAATTTCTGCAAGACAAGATGTCCTAAACGAAATGATTGCTTTTCCAAAAAGAGACACTCTGCCAAACCAGATGCAGGCGGATCTTTATGAAGGTAACTACGGCGCTGAGTTGATATTGCGATCAATCCACTGCAATTCTTTATCTCTACCACATCCCATTGGCCACTGAAAGGCGTCACGTAACAGCACCACCCTTCAGGTAATTTACTGATGACGATGCTGCTGCTCAATTGCATCCACACTCCCATTTGCCATCATTGCACCCACTCACGATCGGATAGAAGACTTCAGTTTACCATAAGTCAAAAAATGAAGGTGGACTTGGTTCATAACCGAATCATCCCTAAATTCCATGCTTCAGTCCAATAATGATGGCTTAAATTCGTGCCCATCTTCCATGGGACGAATTTATGCCATCATTACTGGACTGAAGCATGGGAGATAGGGATGATTCGGTTATGAACCAAGTCCACCTTCAAGGTTTGACTTATGGTAAACTGAAGTCTTCTATCCGATCGTGAGTGGCTGCAATGATGGCAAATGAAGAGAGTGGATGCAATTGAACAGCAGCATCGCCAGCAGGAACTTACCCGCAGAGTGGTGCTGTTACGTGACGCCTTTCAGTGGCCAATGGGAGGTGGCAGAGGAAAAGAATTGCAGCGGATTGATCGCAATATCAACTCAGCGTCGTAGTTACCTTCATAAAGATTCGCCTGCATCTGGTTTGGCAGAGTGTCGCTTTTGGAAACGCTATCATTTCGTTTAGGATATCTTGTCTTGCAGAACTTCTAGATGATACATGCTGATTGGCATAGTTCGCACTGCCCATCATGAATTCCACTCATGCACTACCGTGTACGGATCCGTCGCTGCACTTTACAAAATATAGCCACCCACCCGTGACCTGCCCTGTAGTGGTAGAAATGTCCACCGTGTTCGTGCCTACATCCTTCGGGCCGCCCTCTGCATTACTACACATACCCCCGCGCGCGGGGTAAACCCGTTTAACCATTGCATCAGCATTATCCCTACTGAAAAGGTATTATCAAACTGTCGGCCTGCAATTAGAGTGCAAGACAGCACGCCCCTCACTTGGTATTCGTTGAGTTAAGATAAATAGAAATATAATTTCTAATTCCATAACCAGTAATGATGGCATAAATTCCATAACCTGCATCTGGTTTGGCAGAGTGTAGCTTTTGGAAAAGCAATCATTTCGTTTAAGCGATCTTTTCTTGCAGAACTTCTAGATGATGCATGCTGATTGAGATAGTTTGCTCTGCCCCATCATGTATTCGACTAATGCACAACCGTGCAGGATCCGTCGCACCACTGTACAAAATATATCAACCCACTCGTGCCCTGCCCTGTAGTGGTAGAAATGTCCACCGTGTTCGTTCCTGAATCCTTTGGTCCGCCCTCTGCATCATTACCCATACCCCCGGTGCGGGGTAAACCCGATTAACAATTGCATCAGCATCGACCTAGCATGCTTCCACATGCCGACTAAG
This sequence comes from Hygrophila difformis, assembly GCA_030278955.1. NCBI lineage: Eukaryota > Viridiplantae > Streptophyta > Magnoliopsida > Lamiales > Acanthaceae > Hygrophila > Hygrophila difformis. The sequence goes on from JAOANR010000011.1 coordinate 1,847,518, forward strand.
GGGCCCGTTTATATGTTGTGCCTCAGCACAGGCATGTGCCGACGTTGCCTACTTCGAACATAGCCTCCAGCATCTAGAGATGTCGCAACATCACAACCAGCAATCCCGACTTTCCGTACTGCAGGTATGCATGCGACCATGCTATTCGGCGAGGTTTTGGGTAATTGCTGCGCCCGTTCCCTACTTGGCATGTTTTCTCGCGTCGAGGTCCGTATGGAGGAATTTTTCACCCGCTCGTCCTTAGCCCACTTTTCCATTAATCTGCATGGCCCGGAAGTTCTGGATTGCCCAATATGTTTCGATGAAATCTAGACATACCAGCAACATAGATAGCACCATTAAGTTCGGTTGCATATGGTGCAGTCGGCTGAGAGAGGTTGAACATAGGGAGAAAAAATACCAAGAGGTAGACAAGGGATGACTGCTACAAGCTCGATTATGTCGACCCCTAGTATTTTTTCTCCCTATGTTCAACCTCTCTCAGCCGACTGCACCATATGCAACCGAACTTAATGGTGCTATCTATGTTGCTGGTATGTCTAGATTTCATCAAAACATATCGGGCAATCCAGAACTTCCGGGCCATGCAGATTAATGGAAAAGTGGGCTAAGGACGAACGGCTGCAATATTCCTCCATACGGACGTCGACGCGAGAAAACATGCCCAGTAGCGTGCGGGCGCAGCAGTTACCCAAAACCTCGCCGAAGATCATTGTCGCCTGCATACCTGAAGTTGGGAAAGAGTTTGAGCATTCGCGTCATAAGAATGCTGAAGATGTTTCGAATAGCCCAGGACTAACTGTCCATCAGTGGAGTACATCCTTATTCTTGTCCCCTCGTCCGAACGCCAAAGCATTTCACCCCGCACCGCAACCTCATCCGACTCGCCGGCCGATCGTTGCAACGCGCCAGTCCGGTAGGCCTAAAATGACTGAAGATATTTCCGTTTATTTGGTCTCGTGCCAATTGATCTCGCGCCGCAAATGACGGATGCCCGTGAAAACTGCATCAAATGATGCTGCTTCAAATGATGCTGCATCTACTAAATGCAGGAACTCCTCGTGCAAAGCTGGCTGGCGGGCTGCTACGGCATATTCTTGCCACGCATAATGATCAACGCTCCTGGCCCGCGGTAAGATATTGTGCCCGTGTGCATTTTAGTTTATACCTAGTGGGAATGATTTGATCCGACATTTATTGTCAGAAGAAATTAAGAAGTGCATGGTCGGAGATTGTTGAGAATATTCACCCCGGCTTCTGCCGTGGCATGTGTGCCCACAATGCCTTTCGCACGAACATGATGGAAATTCTCCCACTGCATGGCAAGAGGTTTAGGGTTCATATTTTTTTGTCTAATACATCGATCGAGCCTTACATGGTAGTGGAGAAAAGCATCCAGAATGACGATCTCGCAACACCTCGAATGACCCTAATGTTAGTGAAGGTGTGTATCCTCCCATTCGTTGACCAATGGGCATTAAAACAAGCTTTGTAGGAATTTTAAAAGCAGATTATTAGAAGCACGACTACAATAAACCAATACTGGTGCCATGCTTCCGATAATCTGCTTCTAAAATGCCTACAGAGATTGTGTTAATGCCCAGTGGTCATCAACTGGCAGGAGACCCACCTTTACGCATCCTTAGAGTAATTAGAGGTCCAGCGAGCTGGTCATTCTGGATGTCTTTCTCCAATACCATGTAAGGCGCCATCGCTGTGTTAGATAAAGAATAAGAACTCATGCCCTACTTGCCAAACAGTGGTAGAAAAGTCCACCATGTTCGTGCGTCAGGCATTGTGGGCACACATACCACGACAGAAATCGGGTTGAACATTCTCGACAATCTCCGACCATGCACTTCATAATTCCTTCACGCAAAGCATGCCGGATCTTATCATTCCAACCAAGTGAAATAAAACGCCCACAGTCACAGTATACTGTCGCGGGATAAGAGTCTGATCATTATGTGAGTCTAGAAAATGTCGAAGCTGCACGCCAGTCGCGTAAAAAGGGCGTGCCGAGTGACGCTTGCCACTCCAACGTTTCTTACGGCATGCATATAACCTCTATATTCTCATTGATGGATTCAGCTCCTTGAATACTTCTCAAACAAGCTGTAGATGATTACAAAACTGCTACGCTCTGTGTTCCATGAGTATAATTTCACCATTCGAATCGTGCCATTTTTCCCTTGTCCGCCCCCAGTTATAAGTTAGTGATCCAGACTGTTCTCCTTGACTGACAGTTCCAAACTTTTTAGGTTATGGAACCAGAAATTAACTTTCCATCTTCTGAACTCTTCTTCCCAAGCGAGAGGCATGTTGGTCGGGGCTATAGTTGCAGGCCGACAGTTTGGAAACTTTTTTCAGTAGGTTTCAATGAATACAATGCTTAAACGAGTTTCAATTACTGTTGGAAATAAGAGAGAATCGGGGGAAACCCGTTTGACCATTGTATTCATTGAAACCTACTTAAAAAAGTTTCCAAACTGTCGGCCTGCAATTATAGCCCCGGCCACCATGCCTCTCACTTGGGAAGAAGAGTTCAGAAGATGTAAAGTTAACTTCTCTTTCCATAACCTCAAAAGTATGGAACTGTCAGGCAAGGAGAACAGCCTGGATCATTAACTTATAACTGGGGGCATACAAGGGAACAAGGGCACGATTCGAATGGTAAAATTATACTCATGGAATACAGAGAGTAACAGTTTCGAAATCAGCTACAGTTTGTTTTAGAGGTAGACAGGAGCAAAATACATGAATCAGAATATAGAAGAGAAGGATAACAATCCACTACCAATTAGTATTTTTCATTAACTCCGATTACACTTAAAATCGCAAATTCGTGCCCCACCATTATTTCATACAGCCGAATAAATGCATAACGTAAGCTACCACTACCATACGTTACTCAGTTGGGCCACGTCTCCCACACGTGTGGTACGGGCCGGTTCAAATCAGGGACTGTACGAGGCATGTTCGCCGGGCACCCTTGTGCCGTGTGACCGTCCCGCCCGCACGATAAACATTTTCTCGGACCACGGGCCCGCCTTCCAGACGTCTCGGGAACATCGTCGACAGGGGCGTTGCAGTTCTTCCGGTTGTGTCCGGTTTGTCCGCACCTGCGACATCTTTGGGGCCGCCCCGCACGAGATGCTCGTTCGACTGCCGATTGAAGCCTGGTCATTCTAGGTCTTCCAGCTTGACGGGGGCATTCAGGGGTCTCGCATGGGGCGTCCGCAATTTCAGCCGGTATCATCCAATCATTCGGGTGTGCCATTGGATACACCGGCCCGCTCCATGCATCAACCAAACCAGACCGCCAATAGCACGCTCCAACATAGTGACTTATTTCGTGCCTCAGAAGACTGCACATATTAAATAATTTACGAGTGCTCTGTCACGGAACTAAAGGGGCACGTTACTGATATAATTAAACAATTTTATCATATACATACTTTATCACGGGGATGGCGTGGGCGCACGGGATCAAGTCATTCTGGAATCGCTGGCAAGTACACTTTCGGTCATCCGTCAGGCTGACTGTGTACGACTTACTGTTGTGTCTCACTTGGTACACATTCTCAGCCTGCGTTTGTTCTATCTTCATCTTCTGACCCAAAGCTTTGCGATCAAAAACCTCTCGTACTGCCCAGTCAGTTAAACGTTCTGTGCTAGCAGATGCAGCTTGATGCCTTTTTCGGAACCAATCACCGATTGTCGCACGAAGCACCTCCAACATGGAGCACACGGGTAACCTGCGTGCCCACAGCAAGACATGGTTCATGCTTTCGACGATGTTCGTCGTCATCATGTCGTACCGACGCACAGGACAGTGGACTCGAGAAAACCGTTCGGGCCCTATTTCCTCCACCAAATGCTTGTACGCATTCGGATACATGTCCCTGAGGGTAGCCATATGCCGCTCATAGACGGACCTCTTGTACGCGTATGCCGCTCCCATGAACGCGTCCACGGCTCCCTTTCCCCCGTACTTGGCCAGATTCTTGCCCAAGTGCACGCAACACAAAACATGTGGAAAAGAGGGGAGTGCTTGTTCAACTGCAGCTCTTATTGCGGGAGAACCGTCCGAGATTATCAACACCTTATTGTGTGGAAGCAACGCACCCCTCATTTGCATCAGAAACCATCTCCACGCCCGTGTCGACTCCTTCGGTCCAACACCGAAACACAACGGGAATATCTGATTATTCCCATCCTTTGTCACCGCCGCAAAAAGTATCCCCTTGTACTTACCCTTGAGGTGCGTGCCGTCAATGACAATGAAGGGCCGCATCTCTTTCCACCCAGAGATAGAGGCACTTAGCGCGAAGAAACAATACAAGAATTTGTTGTCAGAATCGACTACATACTCGGTCACGGACCCAGGATTTTGCTGCCGCAGCATATATAGGTATGACGGAATCATCTTGAACGAGACGTCCTGCCCGCCGAATATATGTGAAATGGCATGGTTCCGAATCTTCCTCGCCATTTCCACAGAGATTCTAACGCCGTCCCTTAGCAATCGGGCCTGCAGCGCTTCGGGGCCCAACGTTTCCGCCCCAATCGCAACCTCATTGGCATAATATGCCCCCAAATGCCTCGACGGAAGTCTCGTATCAGGAATGTTGTCCGGGTCCATCACGCAACTGTGAGGTATCAATCTATAGACAGTCCATATCGATGCGGTGCCTCGGGCACGCATCCGGAATTCGCATTCCGCGACGGAACATCGTACCCAGTACCGCTTCTTGTCAGACTTGCACGTCACATACCCGCACCTCTCTCCAACCAAGTACTCCACTAGTTTCTCTTGCAACCGCCTCTTCGTCGCGAAAACGGATCCGGGCGCCAGTTCTCTATCCACTGTTTCGTCCACGTACGGGTCCACGAACTCCTCAGGTAGGCCAAAGTCCGGGCGGGGCAAATTCCAATTCCCCTGGCTCATCTCAGGTACAGTGAACCCTACTGGCGGCGCCCCAATATCCGGATCGTCGCCAGGCTCTAACCCCTCGATAGAACCTCCGCTTCGTACAATTCTCCAAAAGACCTTGAAAGAAGAGAGAATGAGTCGATGCGCCACCAACTCTTCGTAGTCTACGTCCGCGTCTGACTCCCCCCATTCATCCTGCCATTCTTCTTCCTCACTCTCATCACCCGGGTCCTCCTCCACATTGTTATCATGCCCACCCACCTCCCCTTCCTCGAACGCAATGATTGCATGGGGCTCGCGATCCTGCTCCAGCTCCTGCTCTGGCACGCCGTCCGGGAATCCCGGATACTGTCCGGGGGTGCTCCTTCCGTAGTAATTCTGATGTTCTGGTGCATAGCCACTGCTAGTAGCATCTGCATTCCCAGACAAAAATGGATTGTGCGACGATGGGAAACCGAATATGCGTTCTGTCCAATTCCCTGCCCGAACACCACCATCCGGATACGGGGCTGCGCTAGTATAATTTGCTGGTTCATGCATTCCTTTTTCGGGGAACACAACCATACATTAAATATGATCTCTAATAAGCATCTATCTCTTGATCATTTCTTTCTCTACAAATAGTCAGATTTCATGATAAAATTTTGTGGTGGTATGGCATTGTGGCCATATATGTTTTTTGCAAGTATAAACTATTTTTCCTAGTTGGATAACTATAATCTTTGTCTGAGCAATTTTTAAATAAGATAAAACTAAGAAAAATAAAATAGTCTTACAAATACAAACGAAAATGAATAAATTTAAATAAAATAATTAATATAATTAATTAGAAATAATGAAGTAAAAACTGTCACATAAAATAAAATAATAAAGTAAATATGATATAAAATAATTTTTAAATTAATTGTTAAAGTAAACGAAAATAAAATAAATAGAATTTGATTTCTCATTCAATTTTATGTTATTTTATTTCATTTAATTGTTTAATTTAACTTTAATAGTTAATTATACTTTTATTCTATTCAAGTTAAAAAGAAAAATTTAATTAATAAAATACATTATTTTTAAATTGTATAAAATTTAATTATATAATTATAATTATAGTACACACGGATCTATGAAAATACAATTTTCAATTTACAATCTTGATCTTTTTTTTAAAAAACATTGTTAAACTATTTCTTTTCATTTATACTTACAAAATAATTATAATTAAAATGAATAGTAATACAAAAATAGACCAATTATTCTTTTAATTAATAATATTTTTTTAATTATTTTTATATTTGCATTATTTTAATTATTATAATAATAATATCTTTTTATTATTTTTAAATTTGCATTATTTTTATATTTTTTATTTTTATATTTGCATTATTTCAATTATTAAAATAATAATATTCTCTTCGTTGCTTTTTAAGTATTTTTATATTTGCATTATTTTAATTAATAATTTTTTTATTATTTTCATATTTGCATTATTTTATTTAAAATTTTTTTATTAAATTCATAATACAATTTCTTCAACTATTCTGCTCTAAGAAAAATGTAATAAAATAATAATACTAGATAAAAATAATGTAAGTAAACACAATTTTCTTGTAATCTCATTTTTTCGTACAGTCTTATATTCTATTTTTCAGATAAAGTCCAACATTTCATCGCTTAATCTTATCTCTATAATATAAATAACGATGTAAAATTCTTATTATAATTTGTTATATATTACTTTAATTTTTAAATATTTCCACAAAATTCTTTGTATGTTATACTTATATAATAATAATAATAATAATAATAATAATACTAATAATAATAATAATAATACAAGTAATGAAGCCTTATTAAATCTCTTACACATAGTCAACAACACCATAAGAATGGTAAGCCAAACTCCCCACAAAATTAACAAATTAACCATGTGCATAACAACTTAAAGAATTAAGTCTAACATATCTAACTAACATGCATCCAAGGATTGAAATTTCGCTTAATTGAAAATATTATGCAGCTAAAAAAAATATTTTGAATATATATTTGTAGGTATATACAGCACGTATAAATACTTACGATTATCATTGTGCTCAATGTCATTTCCGGTGTTCCCGTCCCCTCCAAACAGCCCTCCCGAACCAAACAGCCAAGAGGACATTACTTTCGCGCAATAGTGCAACTGCACCAAACACAGTTCCAAAAAAAATTAAACATTTCACCCAAAATAACAAAAAAAAAAAAAAAAAAAAAAAAAAAAAAATCAGCTTGGCCAGGGAACTTGGCCCGGCCATGATGGGAATCCGGGCCAAGCACCAGTCTGCAGAACCAAACACTGGTTGCTCGACAGTGCCTGGTCCACTCAATTTGCATGAATCCAGAGCAACAACCCTGAACCCTGAGCCCTACAGCACACTTCCCGCTTGGCCCGGCTCCTTGGCCAGGCCAAGGTGGGAGTCCGGGCCAAGCACCAGGATGCAGAACCAAACACTGGTTGCTCGACAGTGCTTGGCCCACGGGCGTTGCATGAACAAAATCGCATAAAACACTAACATTTCTCGATATTATAGCATAAAACCCTCGAGTTAATTATTGTTATAGTAGTTTAGACAGAAATTCATGACTTCACACGAAAAATCTTTTAGGTTATCTCTTTGATGAACACGGAAAATGAAACATATTCATTTAAACAATTAATCAGAAAAAAAAAAAAAACTTACAATAGATATTTAGTCGTTCGGATCTTCGCCCAAACTCAAACTTTCGCTAGCCCTACACGTCGGATCTGAAATAATAACAAGAGATTAATCAATAGAAAGCAAATGTGCGACAAAAAAATTATAGTGCAACCAAAATAATACGAACGAGAAAAATTTTTCAACGAACCCGAGCTCAACCGGAGGAGCATGCACGTCGGACGGCGAAAATGGTGGCAGTGCGAATGGTGGTATATCACCGTCGGGGTATCTCCTTGGTGGCAGTGTTTTGAAAATATCTAGATCTGTCCAAAAAATTTGAACGAAAATGGTGGAGAGGAAGTTGAACAATGAATGTGCGTGGTGGGGGAGGTTATGGAGAAGAATATATTCCATGCACTCACAGGACGGGAATAAATGCTGCACGTAATGACAATTGACTAGCTTTCGGCCTTCCCGAGGCTTGGCCCGGAACAATTTAGGCGCGGGCCAAGAGACAAGGCCACCTGCCAAGCAAACAGGCACTGGCCAAGCGCTTGGCCCGGACACATTATGTCACGGGCCAAGCAAAATGACACCGGCCAAGCAAATAGGCACTGGCCAAGGTCTTGGCCGGGACACTCAACAACTTGGCCCGACGGGCCAAGCTTAATCGTTCCGGGTCAAGCACCTCTAATCAAGAACAATTTTGGATAAGCCTGGATTACTCTTGGCCCGGTTCTATCTGCTTGGCCCGGCCCGGGCCAAGCATCCGGGCCAAAGGGTTTTCAGTCTTTTCGGGTAAAAAACTAATGGCAGTAAAGCGGCGGGCAGAAAAGTAACTGGCGAGGTCTGACAGGCCACAGTCAACTTTCACCCTTTTTTTAATCTTAAGTAAAAAAAATAAAAAAAATTTGGTAAAAAAAAGTAATATAATTTTTTTAAAAAAAATTTGAGGTGGGGCCGAGGCCCCACCGGGCCTAGGGGTGGATCCGCCCCTGCTTCCATCTAATGGCTAATCCCAATTTTTTTTTTTTTAAAAAAGCATTTGGCCGTATTCCCATGTCTCATTGAAGTATTGTCTATTTCAAAGTAGAATTCTACATACAGAAAGACTCGAATCCGAGATATTTGTTTAAGCTATCAGAATCTCATACAACTTAGGCTAGAAAATTATTACTTCCTTTGTTTTTTAATAACTGCTCCATTTCTGCGTTTTACGTAATCTAATACACGTATTTAAATCATAATAACTCAAATTGTATACAAATAAAAATTATAGAAAATTAATATTATAAAACTACGTTATTAGACGAATCCAACAAGATCTCACTTGACTATGTTTTATCTTATATAACTATATCAAAAAAATTAACCAAAATTACTCAATGAATAGTAAATACTATACAATTGCAATTATATCAAAACAGAGGTAGTAATAGGTAAAAGAATATACTCCCTCTGTCCCATTCCAAATGTCCTACTTACTATTTTTGGATGTCCCATTACAAATGTCTTCTTTCTATAAATAGAAATAATTTTCCCCTCCAACAACTATGTGGACCCCACCATATACTCACAAACCAACTCTATCTTAATTCCCGTACCCAACAGTAACAAGACACTTGGAGTGGGACGGAGGGAGTACTATTTTACAGTAGTTTTTAATTGAGCACATTCTTAATTTGATAAGTTTACAATTAGGAGGGATCATTAATTATTTGTAATGGGAACATTGTACACTAATATAAGAGCAATACCATTCTACATTATTTCAGGAATTCATTGACCGCCCTTGCTAGGAAGTATATATCCGTACCGATATGCGACTTTATTATTTGGATAAAAATTTGTTGAAGATTCCACCAATTTCCCTCGTAGAACAATTAAGAATTTAACTACTTGTAATTACAAAACTTTATTTACTAGCTGGCAATCTATATATAAGATTGATCAAAGGTGAAAGTAACTCAACCAATAGCAGTTGGCTTGAGTGGATAGGGGCTCTAGTTGCTTAAACAAGGTCTCGCGTTCGAGCCTTGTGTATGCAAAAAACTGCTTTATTTGGGAGAGGCGCCCTTAATTGCCCTTGCAGATCCTATTCACCTTAAAGGTGAAAGTAACTCAGTTATAATTATACAATTTTTTTATTTTTTGTTTCTTATTTTTTTTGGCATCGTAATTGAGTGATTTAAATGGTCAATTATTTTATATACTTGTATAATTCATAATTAAACTCATCAAGCTTAAACATTTGACCTGCTCAATCAAACAACCACAAACCGAGTAAATATGATTATCATCAAGTTGATTATATTTGAGTAGCTGGCTAATTATCCCTGACTATGATTGTTTAAAAAATCATATTTTTAACAATCCCACTCAAAAAATTCAACAATAATTCGCGCGATACTGATGAATTGAACCGGCGCTCACACATTGTAGCGTGGCAACATAACTTAACACATTTTAATCAAATACTTCATCCGTTTTTTAATATTTGTAGTATTTTAATTTTTATCACTGTTCATGGTAAAATTTTGACCTAATTTTTTATAAAAGTAAAATTAGGGTTTTAATATATCAAAAAAATATCATACTCAAAATCATTAAACGAGCAGAATGTTTATAGTCTTATAATCGACTTCTTCAAAACCAAAATTCCAATTAGTATTTCTCTGAGGTTTTTTTATATGTTCTTCAATGTCAATTTAAATGACTCTATCACTTGATACATTATTGGAACTGAATTAATTAATCATGAGTTTTAGTTTATTACACCGTTCTGACTTGCCACGAGCCTTCCTTGTCTCTTAATTAATAACCTATTTAATTGTGATTATGATATTTTTCTGTAAGTGGTTAATTATCACCGACGAGGCTGCAGATTTTCCTGACTCGTAATTTCCATTATTGTACTTTCAGAATGACACATTTTTGGGGCTATTCTGGTGTGACATATACATACGAACAAGATTAATTAATTATTTGAATTTTTATAAATTACCAATATTGGAGTAATTTTTAAATGGTTAAAATAGGACCAATGAATATCATGTACTATTTTTTTTGGGTTCGCATCATTGTCAATCACCATAATTTGGGTTCTATGTCAAAAATAACAATAATAATTGTTTTATCTCCAATTAATTAAAAAATTAAATTGCATTAACGAAATGAAAACAAATTTTCAATTATATAGTCTAATTGGGTTGGGGACTTACCCTAGTAGTCAAGTCCCCCGACTCCCAATCTATAGGTTGGGGATTTGAATCCCCACCTGGCCCCCTATCCCAACCCTTTGTTTCTTTTGTAATTTGTGTGGCATAGGCTCCTACCACCCTTTCCCAGGTCTTTAATGACTACTCAAAAAAAAAATTATATAGTCTAATTCGTATCAGATAGACTCCCACCACTCTTTTCTCGACATTCGAGTATCAAGTTCAAAAAAAATACAATATATAATCACATACCGTGCGTGTATGTGTACATATACGGGAATCGAAACTTGAACGTGTTTTAACGAAGCGATAGCCTTATAATTTGTTTTATTATTACATGAATCTTAAGAATAAAAAATTGGTTGGCTCATGTTATACAAATTACGATAATCTTATAATTTCTATTAGCCTAATAATAGGTTTAGTATCATATTCTAAAATTTGAATCGTTCTTTAATATATAAAATTCAGCATATGGGGAGCATATATATATATATATATATAATTAAACGATATGGGAATTAAATATTTTTTAAATTTCAATTTCCTTGTGATCGAATTTAATAAATAAGTGCTGAGTCAAGGTTTTGTTGGAAGTAGACCTGTCAAAACGGGCTTAGCCCGTTGGGCCAGCCCGCCCCGCAAGGTGAAAAATGCGGGGCGGGCTCAACTTTTAGAGGCCCGTTTAGATGCGGGCCTCAACGGGCCCAATCCGCGGCGGGGCGGGCTTTGGGCGGGCCTACCCGCGGGCTTTCATTTTTTTTAAACGTTGTGCATTGATTGAATTTATTATTTTTTTTTGGATGAGACAAGACGCATCAAAGCGTCGGCAAAGAGAAAGCTAAAAAACAACTACAAACGGGGGAAAGGGAGGAGACAAAAACAAAACAAAACTACTCCCGGGGGTAACAAACACCCGATAGATCTGCTATGTAGGAAGATCGAGACTCGTCTGGCGGGAAGGCCCACGTAGTGAAGAAGGCCTCATCACGTGACCCCCTTTTCACCACGCTATCTGCAACCGAATTCCCTTCCCGGAAAATGTGATGCCAAGTGAATCCCGGATTCGCGTCCAACAACTCAGAGATATGCATGATGAGAGGGACCAAGGCATGACTCGAAACAAGCTCCATCTTCAAGAGTCTGATAGCCTCCGTTGAGTCTGAATAGCAACAAGCCTCCCGTATACCCAACGCGACAAGACGCTTGAGGCCATTCCAAATCCCATAAAGTTCGGCAATGAGCTTAGAAGAGACGCCCAAGTGCCCGGAAAACCCTTCAATCCAACGACCATCGGAATCACGAATAATGCCACCAAAACCCGCGCGGCCCGGGTTCCCCAATGCACTGCCATCCACATGCAAGATCGTGCCATGATACTCAAGGGGATTCCAAGTAATAAAACGAGAAGGGACCAACCGAGGCTCGCAAGAATACGTCCTGTCAATGCTCGCTCCCAACATGCAGGCTTTTCGGAAAATATCAAAGGTACTCGTAGAGGATCCCCTGAAGCATATATCATTACGCGAGCACCAGATATACCACGGCATACCCCAATGTATACCAGTCCATCTACGCGTCAGATTATAAAGAATGACCTCCACTCTCTGCTGCATCACGCTCACATCAAGATCCGTAACTCCACCAATCTGGTTCCATCCAGCTGCAGCCGCAGGACATGTGAAGAACAGATGCAAGATGGACTCCGGTTCTTCTTCACAGATCGGGCACAGCGGTGACACCGCCAAGTTACGTCTAAATCTGAGCAAGTTGGTGGGAATGGAATCATGCACACCAAGCCACATAAGCACCCTAATTTTTTCCGGCATTTTAAGTTTCCAAACCCAAGATTTGAATTTGTCAATCATAAACCCACCTTGGGCGAGAATCCAATAATAGCCAGTCTGAACAAAGTGGATACCAGTCGAAAAACCACTCCAGCATAATACATCAACGGCCGAGGGGTGAAGAAGAACAGGACCAAGTCTGGGACTTTCATCCTTTATCTCCGTGGGGATAGGGGTGTAAAGCCTGTCCCAATCAACTCTACCATGAACAATCACATCCTTAATCTTGAGCCCTACATCATTATAATGAACATAGGGAATCCTAGGTGCTATCGCACCACCAATAAGCCAATGGCTATGCCACAAACTGCTATCTCCCGAGCCCAAACGTACTCGAAAACCATTTAGGAGATATGGAGCCATCTTGCAAATAGCTCGGAAGGAAGGAGAAGATTCAGGCCTGGTAACAAGCGCGCCAGCCTGATTTCCATACTTGGCCATCCAGAGATGCACCCACGGAGTAGGTTTCTGCATGACAAAATCTCCCAGAAGCTTTCCCGATAACGCCATGTTAAAGTCTCTACACGTACGTATACCAGCCCCTCCCATGGCTTTAGGTAATGCCATCTTCTTCCATTGCACCAGTGGGATTCCTTTCCCCCTTGCATCCTTCCAAATGAACTCCCTAATGCATTTGTCAATCTGTTCACATGTGGCTGACGGAAGCCAAAAAACCTGAGAAATATAGCAAGATAAGGCCGACAACACTGATGTAGCAAGAGTAATGCGGCCGGCTTTGTTAAGGAGAGCACGTTTCCAACTAGCAAGTTTCTTATGCATATTATCAACTATGAAATCAAAGTGATCCTTCCTGGTTGGCCCATGAATGATAGGGAAACCCAAATAACTACCAAGATTATCCACAAATGAGATGTTTAGGATTGAAGAGAGCTCATTCACCAATTGAGGTTGCACCGAAGCAGAAGCATATGCTTGGGATTTTTGAAGGTTAATCCTCAAGCCTGCCAATGCCGAAAGCTAGCCAACACACCATCCAAGCAACGGGCACTTGAAGTAGAGGCTTTAGAGAACAAAATAAGATCGTCGGCGAAGATTAGATGAGACAACGGAGTTGCGCCCCGACAAAGAGACACAGGCTGCCATTCCCCGACGTCAAATTTATGAAGAATAGTGCATGACAATTTCTCCATCACTATAATAAAGAGATAAGGCGACAACGGATCACCTTGCCTTAGACCACGCGCCGGAGAGATGGGAGTGAGTGCATATCCGTTCCAAAGGATTGAGTATTGTGGGGAGCGCACACAAAACATAATAATTTCAACAATCCGAGGCGGAATATTCATCTCACAGAGGCATTGCTCCAAAAAGTTCCAACAAATATTATCATAGGCCTTCTCTAGGTCCACTTTCAAAAGAAAGTCCGTAGAGCGCCGATTACCATTCCGAAAGGCAGTAATAGCTTCTTGAAGAAGGATAGCATTACCTGCAGTGCCACGACCTGGGAGAAAAGCTGATTGGTTAGGGCCAATATAACTTTTCAATAAAGGGCGAAGCCGGTTCACGATCACTTTGGTGAGGACTTTATAGCAAACATTACACAAACTTATAGGGCGATAATGTTTGATTTCTTTTGGGATCATAATCTTGGGAAGTAAGTATATGAAGGTAGCTGAGATGTCCGGCTTGAAACTGCCATCCCTCACGGCTCTCCGAACAAACTCCCATAGATCATTACCAACCACATCCCAATACAGTCTATAGAATAGCGCCGGGAAGCCATCCGGCCCAGGGGCCGCGGTGCCCTTCATTCCTTTAATAGCTTCGGCAACCTCATGCATAGTTACGTCCTTATCCAGATTCTCCGTGGTATCAATAGGATGTAAAGGCAGCAGCTGGCCATGGTGACTAGCAGCATCATCAGAATGGCGATACACCCACCGAAAGTGATTGAGAACATGTTCCTGAAGGCAAGCATCATCAGTAACCCAATCACCATTAACATCAAGCCCTAAGACTCTCCCACGTTGACAGCGAATACGAGTTTTGGTATGAAAGTATCGGGTGTTCCTGTCGCCAAGCTTAATTCTAGAATCTCTAGATTTCTGGAACCACAACATCTCTTCTTGAGTAAGGACTTCCTCCAATTCTTTCTCCAGCTGGACTTCAAGAAGATGCATTTGTGCAGAATCAATCCCCACAAGGACCTTTTGTACCCCAGCCAGCCTTTTCAAGATCCTTTTTTTCCTACGAGAAATCTTTCCAAAAGTGAATTTGTTGAAGTGTTGAGAAGACTGTCTCACCTGTTCCAGATGCCGCAGAATAGAGCCCTCACTATTCTCCCATGCTGTAGAAACAATATGAGGGTAGAATTGATGAGTGGCCCAAGCCATTTCCCACCGGAATGGCCGAACACCATTACGATCAGTAGCCTGGGCCGCACAATGGAGGAGGAGACCGTGGTGATCAGAGGCACGTCTGGGAAGCACATCGACATATCCACTAGGGAAAAGAATGGTCCAGTCTGTATTAGCAACGGCTCTATCCAAGCGTTTACGTGCAACTGGATCTCCAGACGAGTTCCGTTGCCAAGTGAACTCATCCCCTACAGTATGAACAGTACATAATCCACAATCATCAAGAACGAGACGAAAATCTTCACACTGCCGTGGAGACGGGGACATACCCACAGTTTCGGAGGTGTACATAATGTCATTCCAATCGCCTATGACCACCCAAGGTCCCTGGATAGCATGGCTAGCTTGTTTCAAATTCCTCCAATCCGCACTTCTCCCATGCAAATTAGGGTTTGCATATATGGCCGATAAACACCAAGAGGACTGCCCACAACTAACTGCTAGAGTAATCATACGAGGATGAACCATAATAGTCTGAAAATTAAAGGGAAGGCCGATTCTTCCCAATACCCATAAACCTCCGGCTCTTCCACTCGACTCGATGATATGAATCGCCTTGTAATCAAGATGGTACAACATCACTTTCACGCGTTCAAATGGGCCCTGAGGTTCCATAATAACAAACACAGATGGCTTATACGTACGAAGCACATCCGCAATGTAGCGTTGCCTATGCCTACTCATGGCGCCACGAATGTTCCATGAGAGGACCGAGAAGGAGTTGAACTCAATCATCCAGACACAGGAGATCCGGTGACCTGGGACCTTTCATTTTCCGTGTCTATGCCTGTCAGCGTGGCACCTTGCGTCAAAGCGGTAAAGGAGTTCGAGATGGCCAAGGTGGTATCAACCTTGTCATGTTTCGATGTCCGAAGCCGCTTGCCTTTAGTCTTGCCAGGAGTTTTCGACGAACCAGTCATATTACCAAACTGAACTTTAGAAGATGGAGGTGAGTTCTGGGCAGCTTTGGAAGAACCAGCCATGCTCCTATCATACGTACCTGCAAAAGGATTTGTTGGGATATACGTGTCATGAACCGGCTGCTTGCCTTCCCGACGGCCTTTCCGGGGAGGTCGAGTCACCATAATCCACTCCCCATGAGGAGCAGGAAATTCGTCTGTCAAAATCTCGTTAATTGTGGAATTGGATTGACTTCCCAAATTAACAGATTTACCCTTATCACTTGCCATCTTATTTGATTCAGTGTCCTTGCCAACAGCAATTGTTTCCTTAGCTGGGGGATTCTTTCCCCCCGAAGCCTCTCCTTCCTGCCCAAGGCTATTGCCGCCAGCTGCATGGTGTTCCCTATCAGCAGGAACACTTGCTGCCGGAGATGGCGGGGGTGCCGGTTTCATTTCCCCATGGTAACACTCCCCGAGATTGAATTTGAATCGCCCGCACTTGGTGCAAATGTGGTGCAATCCTTCATATGCAACTTTTTGCCAACAGTTATCAACTTGGACCATCCCAATGACTAGTTTAGCCAAATCAACCTCCACGCAAACTCGAGCAAAACGCCCCCTTTGCATATCCTTTGTGTTCACATCCACCCGAATCGGCTTGCCCACCATTCTAGCAATACATATCATGGCCTCTTCTTCATAATAGAGTTGATTAATGCCCGGGAACCGAACCCAAACGGCTGTCCTGGTAACATCTCCAGCATTGTCCACAAGTTCTTTCGACCACGGGGCCACTGCGATATGGTGATCGAAAATTGACCAAGGACCATCAAACAAGGCATGGCGCCTATCTTCGGCTGTGTCAAACTTAGCAATGAAGTAACCACTTTCGCCATCCAAAAGCTCAAAGTGGCCTTTTGGTTTCCAGAGTTGGGTCAGCCGTGTCTTCAACACCGGAAGGCCAAGACGCTTGCCTAGGACCTTGATAACTAAAGCATCAACAAAAGGTTTACTCAATCGATCCAGAGCCGACTTGTCAAACGTGATTTTAGGGAGCAGGTAGACATGCCCAAATGGACCGGAACCGGTTCACCCCGGTTCCGGTTGAACCGTAACCGGGGTCAAAAACCGTAACCGGAACCGGTCCAGCCGGTCCGATGAACCGCCGGTTGAACCGGATTTTTTTTATTTTTTATTTTTAAATTTTTTATATATATATTCTTAAAATTATTTGTAAAAATAATAAAAAAATTAAAAAAAACCGGTTTAAACCGGACGATAAACCGTCTGGTTTATCCGGTAACCGGCAGTTTCAACCGGTTAACCGCCGGTTTAACCCGGTTTTCTTTTATTTTTTTATTTTTTTTTAGAAAAAAACAAAAAAAAAGAAAAAAAATGTGTTGGCCGGTTCAACCGTAAACCGGCCAACCGAACCGATTAAAACCGGACCGTAACCGCCGGCAGGGGCCGGTTCACGGTTACGGTTTGGACAAAACCCTAACCGCCGAAACGGCGGTTCGAACCGGAACAGGGGATTGTTGTCCACAAGGCCATACTCGACCAACTCACTATAGGGTTGGGAATTCTCCTCCCTCGGAGGGGAATCAGCAGTACGAGGAATGGTAATGTCACGGAACGACAGTTTCTGACGCGGCGGTGAGAGTGGAGGATCTGGCGGCACAGGGTCAGGAGCGGTGGGGGGAGGCAGCAGAGAGGCGGAGAACGAGGGGTCAATATCCATCGCCATCCTTTTTCATAAGAGAGTTTCTTCGTCCTTGAATTTATTATTCTTTAGTATGAATGTTTAGCATTGTCATCAAACATTTAAATTATTGAATTGATTGCATGTTGAATTATCTTAATACAAATTATCTGTCTCTTCTAATATTTCCATGTTCATTAATTTTATGGGTATCAAGTTTTTAAGTTTAAAATTCCTTATTATTCTATTTATTAAAAATTTTGTATGCAGACAAATTTTTATTTTTTTAAATATAAATTAATAAATTATGTCCATACAATCTTACCTAATAAAATACTAAATTTAGTGAATTATGTCCTAACAGTTTACCTAAATATAGAATTAATGAATTATGCTCAGAAACTCTTACTTAATACAACTCTAGCAAAAACTTCATCTGTGAGACCTAGAATTTTAATCAGTTCAATCATTAATTACAAAACTTTTGTCATACATATTATATTTTGCAAAATATTATATACTCCTTCAGTATTAAAAATGAAATAATCATAAATTCTTTTAAATAATTATTCAACAAACCCACATTAAAGTAAATAATTGTGCCAATAAATACACACTTACATATTTATAATCATAAATACCAATTATAAATCTCTTTATTTTATTTTTAATATACATTAAAAAATATATCCGAATTTTTTTTTTACAAATAAAAAAATAATACTATTATTTAAATAAAAAATCCGCGGGCCGGCCCGCGTGTGGGGCGGGTCGGGCCTAGACATTTTGAGACCGCCTCATTTAGGCCCGTCCCGTTCAAGCCCCCAAAAACGCCTCATTTAGGACCGGCCCGTTTCGCCCCGCGGGCCCGTTTCGACACCTCTAGTTGGAAGTTCAAAGTCGATGATCGAACTCTGTGGATGAACCTCCTGAGCGGCAGTCTTCATGTGCGACGTGGAATATTTTGAAAGACTTGCTCCAGCCCCAACGACTCTTTTCCTAATTTGGGGAGATTATTATTTACTAACATTTGTATTACAGGATTCCTCCTCCAGATTAGTGAAACAAGAGTTTGAATTTGAGAGTAATGGAGACTGTCAGAATCCAACGGCTAGTTGCAGGTGTCCGTTCAAGATTTTGGGCTTCTTGGTTAAAAGAGGATTTCTGAGTATTGGAAGATAACTTCTCACTCTTACAATCTCTGAATTACTCTGAAATTCTCTCTAAGCTTTCGGAACTACTTTGTGAGAAGCCCGATCGATTTGCAGCCCCCTGTTCTTTGAATCTATCCGTTGCTGCTAAATCGACAAGCCTTGGACTCTTCTCTGATTGATTGCAAGTTGTAAACTCATTAGAAGAGATCGTCCAAAGGCTTCACAGGAGATAAGCTTACACCGATCAAAACTATCTTGTTCCAGAGAAGTGATTCACGGACTGCTTCAAGGGAAACTCAAGGCAGGAGCTTTGGGGAGGTGAAATAGGTGGAGTAACCTATACCAGAACTTGGGAGAGTGTCTGGTTCCAACAACTATCTGCTTGAAGTTTATGGTGAAGTCATTCTCTTTATTTTGCGAGTGTGTGTGGTTGTATACCATCTTGAAACACATAGTAAAATAACCTCCTGGGTTGATATCCCCTAGATGTAGCTCGAAGGCCGAACTGGGTCAACAATTGCTTGTCTCATTGATTTACTTTATGCTTTATATTCATTCCGCTGTGCATAAATTATTGTGGTTCATTAATCTGTTGAATATTGTTTGGGTTCATATTTTTCAGTGAACCATTGCATAAAGTTGTTATCTTGCTTCCCCGTGGACCTAACAATTGGTATCAGAGCCACACTCTTGAGGGAGAGATTCGTACAGCAAGATGAATTCCAAATGGGCCTTCGACCAGGCTCCGTTGCTCGATGGGACAAACGTTGCGTTCTGGAAAAATGAGATGTGGTCCTATCTCATGTCTATTGATGACCTGGCTTGGGATGCTGTCCTCTTTAAGTATGAACCACCAACTGTCAAGGTTGATGATGTGGTCAAGCCTAAAGATAAGAAGGACTGGACCCCTGAAGATAAGACAAGTTCGAGGATGAACTCCAAGGCTCTTCATGCAATCTTCAGTGCTGTATCTGAAGACCAATACAGTCTCATCTGCAACTGTACCACTGCCAATGAAGCATGGGAGATTCTGGTAAACTCCCATGAAGGTTCGGCTCCTATTAGAATTTCCAAACTTAACTCTTTAGAAGCTCAAATGAATAAATTACATATGGAGGAACATGAATCTATTAGTAGTTATATTAATAGAATTCGCACACTAACGAACCAGGCTCAACAGCTTGGGAAATTCTACTCCTCCCAGGAGATAGTTCGGAAAATTGTAAGTATACTTCCAGAGAGATTCAATCCAAAGATTGCAGCCTTGGAGCTTAAAAAAGACTATGACAAGACTTCTGTTAATGAACTTATGGGGATTCTCCAGACTTGGGAGATGGACCACTGTAAGAACTTCAAGGGCAAAGCTGTTGCTTTCAAATCAGCGTCCAAAGTTCATATTGAACCTGCTGCAGATGAATCCAGCCCTGATGATGATGAGGATGATGACTTAGTATTTTTGTCTAAGCGCATTGCCAGGTTTCTGAGAGAAAAGAAGTCCAAATCCTTTAAGGGCAAGAAGGGTGAAAGCTCTTCTCAGAAAGGACCAGAGAGGAAGAAGTTTGCTAAGCTTGACAAGAAGCTGATCAAAGAATCTTCTGATTCTAGAGGTCCTCAGTGCTTTGAATGTGATGGCTATAGTCACGTTAGAGCTGATTGTGGAAACCTAAAAAACAAATCAGATGATGCCAAGAAGACCTACTGTGCTACATTTAGCGATGAAGAGAGCTCGAGTTCCAGTGATAGTGATGATGCAACTGGAGTAGTTTTTACTGGAACATGGGACACAGACTCTGAATCTGAATCTAAATGTGGTAGCCTTCCTACATTTGTTTCACCTTTTATTACTTATGAAAGTTTTTCTTCTATCTCTAACAACAAAGAAAAACAGAGTGTTGAAGCACGTAGTGAGCTATATGATGAGATATTTGAAAAACTTAAAGAGAATGAAGAGGAATTAAGGAAATTGCGAATTGATCATGATGCTCTTAAAGGAGATTTTGCTGCTCTAAAAGATGAGCATGAGGAAGTTCGAGTCAAGTATTATGCTCAAATGAAGGAGTTAACAGATGCGTGCAATGATCGTGACACATTAAATGATCAAGTTCATATCCTGGAATCATGTTCAGTGGAGGTGTCAAATAAAAGAGACGAACTTGCCAAGCAAGTTGATGATCTCACGAGCACCAATGGGGAACTCACTGAACAGGTCAATGTCTTGTCCAATCAAAAGACTGAACTCGAGGAACATGTATCCACACTTACTGAACAGGTTCAAGTGTTGAAAGCCAAAGTGTCCAGCTCAGAAGAATTGGCCAACAAGTTGAACAAAAGAAAAGACGTTCTTGAGGAAATCATTTCATCTACTAGAGCTCATGGTGACAGACGTGGAATTGGTTATACAAAGGAATGTTCCAGCTCAACTGAAAGACTTTCTGTTAAGGAAGGAACCATTCCTAAGGACATTCCAATAAGAAGCACAAAGGAGATCATTAATCAAGTCAAAGGGTCAAAAAGAATAACCAGACGACGTGTTCGACCTCCTGTACCCTTGGAATGTGAGTATTGTTACAACTATGGACACAAAGTTGGAGCATGTCACACCTTAGCCAGAGACGCCCTTTCTGGAAGACCAGTCATTTGGCCTAATGAGAACTTGAAGAGGAGTATTCCAAGAAGAGAATGGCGTGCCAAAGGAACCATGGTCAGTCTTATTGCCTCTTCAACTAAACCAGGAAAGAAGATGATTGACTACAAGGAAGTTGCTGGTCTACAAAGTTTCACATCAAGGATTGAATCAAGCAAGGTCGAACCATTAAGAAGAGACCTTGGCATCTGCAACGCTGTCTGAATGAAGCTGATCGGATCCTCCCTTTGTGTAAACGGTTCAAATTTCTAACCCAAAACTTTCTAAATATGTTTATTTGCTAATGATTTGGGTTGCAGGAATTATAATTTTTGGGGGGAGATCAAAAGAGGCTCACTGGACTGGGTCAATGAGTTAAATCAAGAAAGAATATTTTCTGATATCTTGGTCCAGGAGTCAATCGTGCAAATGCAGAACAAATATGAGCAAGACTCAGACTTATTGTCTGGCACATGGTCCAATGATTAGAATGCCATAATTCATCTAGATGACGATGAGGATAAACCCAGCAAGTTTCTAGATTCTCATGATGCTGACATCAGAAAGGATCTAGAGATTGATGATGAAGCCAATCTGGACCTACCACCTTCTGGTAGCTTAGACCAGTCTGTGGTTCAAACAGACGAGGTGAACTGTCCTCCTAGCCCTTCTATTCCTATCAGAAGAATCCACAAGAATCATGATGAAGAGGATCTGATTGGAGACATCAATGAAGGAAGGAAGACCAGGACCAAGAAGAGGATCAACTACAAGGAGTTGGCTGGATTACATTGTTTCACATCAACAATCGAGCCCAGTAGAGTTGAAGATGCCCTTACTGATGAACACAGGATCTCAGCCATGCAAGAAGAGCTACATCAATTCAAAATGAATGAAGTTTGGACCTTGGTAGAGAGACCAGAGAATGTCAATGTCATCGGGACAAAGTGGATATTCAAGAACAAGTCAGATGAGAATGGCAATATTACAAGAAACAAAGCCAGACTTGTTGCTCAAGGATATACATAAGTAGAAGGTGTGGATTTTAATGAGACGTTTGCCCCAGTAGCAAGACTAGAAGTTGTTCGTTTGCTGATTGCCATAGCTTGCATATATGAATTCAGGCTCTACCAGATGGATGTTAAAAGTGCCTTCTTGAATTGAATGCTGAAAGAGGAAGCCTATGTTGAGCAGCCAAAGGGATTTGTGGATCCTCATTATCCAGATCACGTTTACAAGCTGAACAAAGCCCTGTATGGACTAAAACAGGCTCCTCGAGCTTGGTATGAGCGTATGTCATCCTACCTCTTGGAGAATAGCTATGAACGAAGGACCACTGACAAGACCCTTTTCATCAAAAGGGAGGCCAAAGGATTTCTCATTGCACAAATCTACGTTGATGACATAGTGTTTGGTTCTACCTCTCACATCCTCAAAGACAGATTTGTCAGCATAATGAGTAAGGAATTCGAGATGAGTCTTGTTGGTGAATTAACCTATTTCTTAGGGCTGCAGGTTACTCAAAAGAAGGAGAGAATATTTATTAGCCAAGCCAAGTATGCAAGGAATATTATGAAGAAATTTTTCATGGAGTCCAGCAAGCCAGTTCGAACCCCAATTAGAACCAATGACCAACTCAACAAGGACATCAATGGTAAACAGGTTGATTGCAAATTATATCGTAGTATAATTGATAGTCTTCTCTATCTTGCAGCCAGCATGCCTGACATTAGCTACGCCGTTGGAGTTTGTGCCCGTTACCAAGCTGACCCCAAGGAGTCACATTTGCATGCTGCCAAAAGGATCATAAAGTACATAGCTGGGACTGCTAATCTTGGAATCTGGTATTCGAAGGACTCCAGCTTACAACTCATCGGGTATAGCGATGCTGACTGGGCAGGATGCACAGATGATCGAAAGAGCACGACAGGAGGATGTTTCTATGTTGGGACAAATCTTGTGAGCTGGTTCAGTAAGAAACATGCATCCATTTCATTGTCTACTGCAGAGGCAGAGTACTTGGCCGCTGGGAGTTGTTGTGCTCAACTATTGTGGATGAAACAGATGCTGAAGGATTATGGTATTGATCACAAGGAATTGATTCTCTTATGTGACAACATGAGTGCAATCAACATTGCTAAAAATCATGTGCAACATAGTCAAACAAAGCACATCGATATTCGTCATCATTTCATCCGGGAGCTTGTGGAAGATGGTCTTGTATCTATTCAACATGTAGGGACTGAACTCCAACATGCAGACATCTTCACCAAGGCACTAAGCAATGATCGTTTTGAGGCCCTCAGACGTGATCTAGGGCTTTGCATTGTCGACTAAAGTGCCAACTCCTCTCTCCCCCATGGTGTAAATAGTTTAATTTCTCAACCCAATACTTGTTATATTTGGTTATATTAATTAATTTTGGGTTGCAGATTTTATATGATTTAGGGGGAGAATACTAAGGCCCATTAGTCGGCCCAAAGCTGTCTTATCAAAGAGGAATCCCACTTGATGGCCAGTACTGGAGTTTCTGAATATACCATCATTGTTTCTCTAATGGCGGGAATAGATTGATTGTTTTTCAGTTCTGCATTTGTTACTCTTGCTCTCTGATTTCTTATTCCGCCTCTTCGTCTAACCCTTGCTCTTTTATTCATTCTCTTCTAGTCTTGTAGTGTATTTTTGAGCTTTGTTTGCAGTTTCTACTATGGTGAACACACGAAGCTCTAAGGGTTCTTCGCAACCTCAAGAGAAATCCCCTGCTCCGAAGAAAGTTTCCAAGGCCAAGAATCCCAAGAAAACCACGATTATAGAGAAACCCTCCAATCTTTTGGAAAACCTTGTGACCGAAGTTCAACCGGGCATTGCAACGGACCCCTTGGATATTATTGAACTTCAGAATACGGGAGTTGCAGTTCAGGGAGAGTTACCCATGTCGAGAGTTTCATCCACGAAGCCCTCGCCTGCGGGAGTTTCTTCGCAAACAGTTACCGAGTCACAATCGGCTATTTCTCACACCATTCCATTGTCGAAGGACGCCTCTACCATGGAGTCTCCTAAGAATCTGAGAACCCTAGACAATGCCGCTTCCACCACTGGAGATGAGGAATCTTCAAAGAAAGGTACAGAAGTTATTCCTAAATCTACTAATGTGTCTGTCGGTATGTCCACAGGGAAAACCTCAACTGTCAGTCAGGCTCCGATCACCTTTCCTCCATCTAGTGGAAGTGCACATCCGCCTTCAGCTACTGCGTCCAAGAAGAAAGGGAAGGGTTCGAAGAAACCTAGTGCCTCTGTCGCTAAGTCATCAGCTCCTATTGTTCCCAATGTTCCTAGTCCGACTCCTACCAGTCAAGTGCCTGTTGCTGAGAAGCCAGTGGGTCCTATCCGTGCAAGAAGAAAGATTGATTTTGTTCCCAAACCATTCTTTCCTGGAGTCAAAAAGAAGAATACTGACTCATCACCACCCATTGCTGATGTTCCCCTTTCATTTCTGAAGCCGGCAGTGATGACTGATCAAGGGCCAAAGGAGGTTACTCCAACTATGATTGAGAAATCCAGTCAAAGCTCACCTCAGAAGAAACTTGGTGAAGGGATTTCTAGTCAAGAAAAGCCAGTTGATCCTGCTCCGCAAACTCAACCTATTGAGAAGCAACCCTCTGCTTCCAAGGAACCATCTGGATCAACTAATGTTGAGGAGAGTTCTACCATTGCTGTTGAACCTAGCTCTGGACTTCAGAATGTTGAGCATGTTGCAGATGTTGAAACCACTGAACAAGACAAAGAAGTCGATGCTGTCGAGTCTAGTGATCAAAGTTCAGAAGGAGAAGATTCGGAATCAGAAGAGAAAGTGGAACCCCCTGTTGCCACTGGTTCTAAAGTTGCTCCAGTACCTTACAAGAAGGTTCAAAGGAAAGAGAAGTCTGACAGTGAGTACGAAGAGTTTGATGAGGAAGTGTCTGGAGATGTCTCAGAAGAAGAAGAAGAATCTGAGCCAGTTGATCAAATTCCTCCTGCTGCCCAAGGACAAGCTTCTCAGGCCCCTAGTGGATCCAAAAGAGCAAGAGATACTGAGACTCTCAGTGAACTAAGGAAAAAGGCCAAGCTTGATGTGAAAGGGAAAAAGGTTGCCAAGGAGAAGGGTCAATCCAGTCAAACCATTGGAAAGCCTTACAATGTTCAGTTTCATTCGCATTAAACATGTACTACTATGATACCATGTTGATCAAGAAGAAGTTCAGGGCTGAGCACACCTATCAAGGGAAGAGGTTCATTGAGATGGGATGGACTAAGTATCTAGAGGATCGATCATTGTTTCGTTGGGCATCTCTTTGGGAAAGTTACAAGCCAGAACATGTCAAGGAATTTTATGCCAATCTGAAGAAGGATGTGGTCATCCCAAATCGCCCCTGGTTTAATAAGAACTATACTCAAGGGTTCTTTTATGACCTCACTGCTGCCAAGATCAACTCTCTGTTGGGTGTTCCTGAGGTTCCTTTCAGCACCATCTATGCTCATGGAACTTCATTTGACAGTCATAGGGTAGCTCAAGCTGTGACCAATAAGAAAAATATGAAGATGCCTGGGAATGGTGTCAGTTCGGGAAATCTAACTCAGAAGTTCTCATTGATCTACAAATTCTGTGCTTCCAATGTATTTCCCACAGCAAATCACTCTCTGGTTACTAGAGACATATGACACCTTATCTATGCTATCGATATGAAGAAACCAATCAATTATGGACAACTTATTCTCACTCATATGAGCAAAATTGCAGAAAGCCTAAAAGATGATGGAAAGGTCTTGCTTCCTTATCCAGCTCTCATCACTGCATATCTTGAAGCAGAAAGCATCTTTGGAGGAAAGAAAGTTGCTATCAATCCCATAGTGGAATTCACTATTTCCCAGAGACTACTGAAAAGACCCCTGATCTACCTAGCCTTGATGGTTCTCTGTCTAATCAAAATGCTCTTGATCGTGCCAAGGAAATCTTCTCATCTGTTGTTCAAGAACTGAAAGAGTTAAGAGAGAAACAGACTCAGCTAGAGGAGAAAGTTGAACAAGCTTTGGCTCTTCTGCCTGATGTTTAGTCAGATGATGAGGGTGCTATCCGACACATTCCCCAGGGGGATGAGAATGAGGATGATGCTGAGGAAGCTGATGAAGCTGAAGATTGATTTTTGCCATGGAAGCTGACCCAGAGAGGGAGTAGAAAAAATTTCAAAAATTCCAACACCTGATGATCTGCTCCCACTTCTAAAAAGTGTGGTAACATCCTCTCTAACCCTTAAACTCTTTAATTCTATTAAGATCTTTGATTAAGATACTCTGATTTGATCTGTGGTTGTTTGTGTTTGGATTATCTTGGCGGTTTGTTTTATTTCTGTTTGCTGATGGATATTATGAATTGTTTGTGGCTACTGGTTTTATGGATGAGATGGACTTTGTAATAGTTGTGAACTGGTTCCCCTGTTTGGTTTTAATGTAAGCTCTATATATTGACTATGTCATTTTTTTGAAGAGCTTTTCTGGGATGTATTTTTGGTGGTTGGGAAATTGGGTGCTGTTAGGTTCATTGATTTCATGTAATAGTTGATCATCGGTTAGATTATTGTGTTGGCTCACTTCCTGACAAAAAGGGGGAGATTGTTGAGTCAAGGTTTTGTTGGAAGTTCAAAGTCGATGATCGAACTCTGTGGATGAACCTCCTGAGCGGCAGTCTTCATGTGCGACGTGGAATATTTCGAAAGACTTGCTCCAGCCCCAACGACTCTTTTCCTAATCTGGGAAGATTATTTACTAACATTTGTATTACAGGATTCCTCCTCCAGATTAGTGAAACAAGAGTTTGAATTTGAGAGTAACGGATTCTGTCAGAATCCCACGGCTAGTTGCAGGTGTCCGTTCAAGATTTTGGGCTTCTTGGTTAAAAGAGGATTTCTAAGTATTGGAAGATAACTTCTCACTCTTACAATCTCTGAATTACTCTGAAATTCTCTCTAAGCTTTCGGAACTACTTTGTGAGAAGCCCGATCGATTTGCAGCCCCCTGTTCTTTGAATCTATCTGTTGCTGCTAAATCGATAAGCCTTGGACTCTTCTCTGATTGATTGCAAGTTGTAAACTCATTAGAAGAGATCATCCAAAGGCTTCACAGGAGATAAGCTTACACCGATCAAAACTATCTTGTTCCAGAGAAGTGATTCACGGACTGCTTCAAGGGAAACTCAAGGCAGGAACTTTGGGAAGTTGAAATAGGTGGAGTAACCTAACCTATACCAGAACTTGGGAGAGTGTCTGGTTCCAACAACTATCTGCTTGAAGTTTATGGTGAAGTCATTCTCTTTATTTTGCTAGTGTGTGTGGTTGTATACCATCTTGAAATACACAGTAAAATAAACTTCTGGATTGGTATCCCCCAGACGTAGGCCGAAGGCCGAACTGGGTCAACAATTGCTTGTCTCATTGATTTACTTTATGCTTTATATTCATTCCGCTGTGCATAAATTATTGTGGTTCATTAATCTGTTGAATATTGTTTGAGTTCATATTTTTCAGTGAACCATTGCATAAAGTTGTTATCTTGCTTCCCGTGGACCTAACAATGAGAAGAAATGGTAACTTCAATTACAAACATACTTCCTCCGTCTCACTAAGATTGTTACGTTTGATTTTTTGACACTATTCACTGTTTAAGTTTGATTCGAATTTTTCTCATAGTTATGTAAGAAAAAACATAGTCAAGAGAGATCTTATTTGATTCGTCTAATATTGTAGTTTAAGAATATCAAATTTTTATAATTTTATTGTATACAATTTAAGTTATTAACCGTTAAAAATGTGTATTGGCAAACGTGTCAGGTGGGACCGTAACAATTATAATGAGATGAAGGTAGTATATGTTATTAATTGTCAATCTTGAATTTATCATCGCAGAAAAAAGATGTTGAAAAACAAGAAATTAATTAAAAACCACCTACTTTTCTGTAGTTGAGGATTAGATCGATGATTGTAGTCATTGTTTTTTTCAAGTGGCACATGGAAAGACTGGAATCATTATACTGAAAATTCTTTTAGTAATTTGTAGTTGGTTTCTGAGTTCTGACTTTGAGAGTGTATGTTTATTTTCTTGTCATGAAAAAGATTAGTAATTAAACCGTGTGTCTGCATGAATTTCTAAGACACTTAATGACATGATAAATAGTTAATAATTTAAAGTGCTGTTTGATAAAATAAAATGTAAATTGCTTGATGTTCATTTCTAATTGGAATAGTAGTCCTAATATTTGGTAGACAATAAAATTGTTTTGGTGTTGTTTGAATAACACATGAATTCTCTTATTTCTAATTCCGTTTAAAATAAATATGTCTTTTTAATATGTTTAATAATTTTGTCAGGTCCCTCTTCTTTGTTTCTATTGTAATTTGTGTGGCATGGGCTCCCACCACCTATTTCCTAGCCTGTATAGCTGTTTCGCAAAAACATTTTAAAGTACATGTTTTCTTTGTAAATAAGGGTTTCGGGATAAGGGAAAATGAATAAGAGACCTTATAAGAAGCTTAGATATAATATGATAAGAGTGAAATAAGTTATAAGAGATTCTTATTACTAATATTATTGCCTGCCTTCGGGCTCGGGTGTTTTTCTAAATAAAAAAATAATTTAATTAATTTATTATTATTTTTTTTTTGGAAGAGCAATTTATTTTATTAGATTAAATAAATTGAGTGGAATATTATTATATTATTATGTTTTATCATATTTGTTAATGATGCTCTTTTATGTAGAGTTTAGAGTTTAGAAATTAAAATTTAACGATTACTCAAATTAGTAATTATTTACTATATATATATATATACTATTTTTAAAGTTATTTTTGTATGTATTATAAAAGTTAAATGCTAAATAGAAATATAAATCTTAAACGTATAAAAAAGGGGTAATGTTTAAAAAGGGCCATCAGAATGAGTCATTTCCACTTTTAGGCCATTATTACTTGATTTATGAAAACAGGCCATCAGAAACATAACTAGAAGGAATTTAGGCCATGATGACTTATTTGAAAAGTCAACTGAACCTAACAATTTTTCATTTCTTTCATTTGAACCCCACATAGTTTGACTTTGGACATCTTAGTCCTATTCCAATATAGTTAATTTTTCATTATATAAATGACATTCAAAGCGCTTGAAAATTGGTATCAGGGCCTAGGTTTTATTGAAGAACATATTAATTATATTATTTATAATATTTTTTTCTTAATGGAGAAGATTTAATTATTAAATGGATTCAATTAATTTGAAACCAAAGAGTTATTTCCAAATTTTGGAAATAAAAAATAGATATTTCCAAAGGAAATTCTTGAACTTGTCCATAAGACAAGATTTTATTAAAAGTAGTTTCTTTCATGAAAATGAGAGGAACTGACTGGAAAGAAATTGATCCGGATAGCTCTAAGTTTTCACAAGACTTAAGAGAAATCCATAACACGATTCAAGATTATGGTAACCGGGTATTAATTTTACCCGGAAAAATAGATAACTTGAATCAATCAATAGAGGAAATCTTGAAATTATTTCAAGATCTAAAGAAAGAGATTTTAAATCTGAAATTTGATATTTCGGATATCAAGAAAAGGCAGAAGGATATTCCTGGATCTTCCAAGAATAACCAAGCCAATATTAGGGATGCATTCGGACCCGTACAAGCTTTACATAAAAAAGGTAAAGCAACTATGGTTGCAAAGCAGAAATCACAAGAAGAGCTTATGATCGATCTTCTGAAAACAGTCGAATGAGCGTTTCCAGGGCAGATCTATCAGATCTACAAGAATTAGCATAATCATTTTCCCAACTTGGGATTATGGATCTGGTTAATGTAAAACCCAATGAAGTTCTTCAATTGGGTTATGCGGAAGAATCAGGATCCAACGTGACCCACGATGGATCGTCTGATGTCCCAATGAGAGAAAGTACAGACTTTCACATGAACAGGTATCCTGAGATGCATCTCAATACAAGACGAAACCCAGGACGGAATCCGAGTAGAGCACCAGAATCCACACAGTGGGCCAAGACGATGTTACAACCATTAAATCCATATGGCATAACACTGAACCTCGATGTTATCGACTTCCGAAACATCGAAGATCTGATCGACGAATGGGTAGCTTCAATGAAGATTGCTGCAACCACTCTAGATCTCGACAAAGAAAACTTTGTCAGACTAATAGAGCTAAGTCTCGAAGGATCGGCAAAGTTAGGTTGGAAAAACTCCACTAAAGGAGCAAATACTTGAAGGAGAATCCAAAAGCACAATCTGCGAAAGATTTGGTCTCTTATTTAAAACCCATTTTGTAGGGGATGGTTATTTTGAAGAACAGAGAACCGAAAAAATCAAGGTCTATACCCAAACACTGTTGGGTATGGAGTTAAGAAGTATTTGCGCAGTAGACGAATATATCTACTGGTTTCGTAAATGCTATTTTCGGAGTAAGATGACAGCCGAAGTAGCATATCTCATGTTCTTTGCAAAGATCTGCAGCCCATGGAGAGAGATGTTGATCCAATCGTACACAGTACCCTCTGGTACAGTGGACTCAATAGCCAGGAGAATGTCCTTCTTAAAGGATAAGCTCAGAGAATGGTGTCAACGGGCAGCCGCCCAAAAGAACATCAAGAGACTAAGAGGTAAAATAAAAAGAACCCTTCTTTGCTGTGAAAATAACGATTTTCCAACCATTATAGGAGAATCAGAAGAAAAGATGAGAAAGAAGAAGAGTCGAGGCTCATACAGTAGGAGTTTCAGAAGACCTCCATTCCGAAGAAGAAGAGCATGGTGGTCCAAGGGCAAAGCCAGATCATACAAAATTGAACAAAGGACGGGAACGACGAAGAGTTCATCCCAAGGTTCAACTAGCTGAGCAGCAAGGAGCACGGGGAGAACGACGTCCAAGAGAACATTCAGACGAGCCCATACCCGAGCCAAAGAAAGTTTCAAGGACTGCAACTGTTGGAAGTGTGGAGCCAGAGGTCATATCTCACCCGATTGCCCTCAGAATCGTGAGATACGAATGTACGAAGCCACGGAGGATATCGTGGAAGCAGTCTACCATGGAAAGCTGGTATCAGTCTATCAGTTTGAGGACATCCCCTCGGATGAAAGCATCTACGAGGAAGAATTAAGAAGTGACTCGGATTCATATTCAGATGGATCTTCAACCGAGTCTGACTGAAGAAGACAGGATTCAGACCACTGAAAACTTGTCTGGATTCTTTTCAAGGATGACGATCTCGAATCGAACCATGGAAAGAATAATGCGACAAGATTCTAACCTCAGCCTATATGACAGATTCAGAATTGGCGGGATTGGACGAGTTCTTAACCAGATGGGACTAAACCAGAGAAGACATAATATCATCTACAAAGTAAGTGCAGGTGAGTTTGCAATTCCTATGGAACTTACTTGTAATGTTATGGATATGAAATTAATTCCTAAAGAAGAAATTCTTGAGGAATTAAGCAGAATGAAGGAAGAAATTGCCATTACTATGAAATGGATCCACATAGGAGCCATTGAAGTAGTAATTAAGGCAACCTTTAAAGAAGGCATTGATTCTTAATTACATCTATCAGTCACTGACAGAAGAATCAATAACCTTAGAGATGGTCTACTTGGAACTATGGTAGGAAATTTATATACTGGGAAGTTAATGTTCAACATACATCCCAGAATTTCCTATAACTTAGCTGACCAAGATTTTAGTAGAGTCCTAACCCTTCATCAGGATTTTAAAAGAAAAGATCTGATGAAAGAAGAGAACAGGCCATATTCTGTAACTTATAGAATCTCTTATGCACTTTTCAATAGTCATCATTCTGACTTATTTCTCAGGAAAGAATATATAGAAATTCCTAGAATTTTCAAGGAATTTTCTAAAGTCATGACTCCAAATCCTACCCAGATTCCAAGGTTAGGAGGAGTAGACATACAAGTAAGAGATCATCCAATTCTAGACAGATCAACAAGTGCTAGAATT
This sequence comes from Hygrophila difformis, assembly GCA_030278955.1. Taxonomy (NCBI): domain Eukaryota; kingdom Viridiplantae; phylum Streptophyta; class Magnoliopsida; order Lamiales; family Acanthaceae; genus Hygrophila; species Hygrophila difformis. The sequence continues at coordinate 1,879,986 of JAOANR010000011.1, forward strand.
GAGTACGCAAGCCGTATGTCTTTTTCGGAAGACAGAATTATGGCATATAAAGGATGGAACCTATAAAGATAATACGAGTAATATTTGACATCACTGAAAAGATTAACCGTTTTCCATGTGATGACTTATACTACTTGCAGCAGCCATCAATTGGAATCTATGAAGGAACAATTGAAATTGCAGGACACGAGATCAGAGTCTTAGGCACCGCCGGAAAAGACAATGGGGTTATGATTTTGGGATTAAGTTTTCTCGAAAATCATAAACCATGGGTAAGAAAGGATAATGGTATAGAATTTAATCTGAAGGGTCACACCATCAGAATTAAATGACAAGTCCATTCTCCATTTATATCTCAGTAGGGATAATATATGAAGAATATAAGTCAGAATATTTCGCAGCTTATATTGATTCAGGATCAGGTATTTGCACGGCAAAACCAGGAGTTTTCCCTAGCGAAGCTATGGAATCATTACCCATTATTGCAGGAAGAGATTTTTCCCAAAAAAATCTTAGTACTAAATAAGGGGATTCGACAGGCCAATATCATGATTGGAGGAGCATTCGGTACACCTTGGTATAAGGTAAAAACGCCTCCTATTTACTTTCATGACACAGGAGCGGATATTTTGTTAGGGAATAATTTCATACAATCCTTTACAAAATATGTTCAAGATAACAAAAGATATTTGTTAATATTCACCACAAGTTGTGGAAATGAGATACAGGTGTTGCGCAGAGAAAAGGCTTTCAACAGGTTAATGCCTATATTATTTCGCAGCAAACGTGGTGATAATGATGCCAAACTAACCCATCCAAAAATGCAGGATAAAAGAAAGTTTGGTAAGGCTTTGTTGTCTTTTAGACAGCAAGGATTCGATGAAGCTTCTATTGAAGAAATTATAAACCTCAAAGAAGCAATGCAGGAAATGAAGTCATTAAATATAACTTCATTAGACATTGATGGAGAAACTAAATTGTCCCTCGAAAATGTCAAAAGACTTATCCAGAGAAACTTTAACGAGGATCCTCTGGCATGGTGGGATAAAAACAAGATCGAAGCTACTCTACAGGTAAAAGAACAATATAGATATGAGTATGTTCGATACAAACCCATCTTAATGAATATGCAGGATAAGAAAGATATGCAGCAAATTATCAAGGAGCATATCAATCTTAAACTCATCGGGCCTGGAGTCTTAGCTTATAGTAGCCCTGGATTCTTGGTAAGAAACCATGGTGAAATAAAAATAGGTAAACCCAGGTTGGTAATAAACTATCAAGGTATTAATAAAATAATACAGTTTGATGGTTATTACATTCCGAGTAGAGAACACTTAATTGATTGCATCAAAGGTGCTAAAGTGTTTTCTAAATTTGATTTAAATCTGGTTTCTATCAGATTAAGATGAAGAATGAGTCGAAGAAATTCACAGCATTCAACACCCCACAAGGGCAATATATTTGGAATGTTATGCCAATGGGGCTTTCCAATGCCCCTCAGATATTCCAAAGAAAGATGGATAATCTATTTAAGGATTATCTAGAGTTCATGTTCGTCTACATAGATGACATTCTGATTGCATCTCGAAATATAAAAGAACATATTAAACATCTTGAAGTATTTTTCAGATGCATGTCACAGGGAAGGTCTTGTTCTCTCTGAGAAAAAGGCTATTATCGCTGCTAATAAAATTGAATTCTTAGGAGTTCAAATTGATGAAGCAGGGATAGAGTTATAGGAACACATTGTGGAGAAAATCCGCAATTTTCCTGACATATTAAAAGACAAGAAACAATTTCAGATGGGAGTTGTAAATTTTGCAGGCATGTTTATAAATGACCTTGCAAAATATAAAAAAGAATTTTAGACCACTCCTGAAAGAGACTGAAAGCTCTAGATGGAAATGGGAAGAAATTCATACCAAGAGAATTCGTGAACTAAAGCAAGTTTGCAATAGCTTGCCAAAACTGGCGATACCTCAAGATGAGGATGAGCTGGTAGTCTACACAGACGCCAATGATTTTCGATGGGCAGGAGTGCTCATGAGAAAAACAACTACGGGTCAAGAACCCTGTAGATACACAGGAGGGTTGTTCACTGAACAACAAGCCAAACTCTGGCACATTAATGAAAAAGATTTTTTTGCAGTATGGAAAACATTTAAAAAATGGCCTTTATTCTTACTTGCAAAGAAATTTGTATTAAAGGTTGATAATACTAATGTTAGAGCTTTTCTAAAAAATAAACTTGAATCAAAAATTGAAAAAGCTCGTATTATCAGATGGCAAGCTGAATGTCAATATTATACTTATGATATTGATGTTATAAAATCTCATGAAAATGTTCTTGCAGATTTCTTGACGAGAGATAGAAGCATTTGAAGCTGATTCCATCATTACGAGATTCAGGCACCTTAGAGAAAACCTAGATGAGCTATCAAAGCATTTTGGACAGCTCGAGATCAATGCACGAGCAGCTGGCCAAATACAACAGAGTGATGTGGACATGGTCCGCAACAATATACGAACCTCCCATATAGCAATGACAACGCTATGGGAAACAGTATTAGAGCCAATCAGGAAGGCGTCAGCTTCTCTGGTAAACAAAGAGAAATGTGCCCAAAAAGCTAAGGTGGTCACATATGAAGAAGCAGATTCAAGCACTGCTTCAAATGAACCATTATCGGATACCGACAAAAATGTTGAGCAAGAGAAAAGTCACATTTCTGAAAGTTCAAGTCAACCCACTGCCTCTGGGGTAAAAGATGAAGAAATTAACCTTAGGCCAATGACAGGCACCTCTAAGGTTAATTCAGAAGAGGGTCATTTCTACAGCCTGACTGGACTACCAAGGAAAATGGGAACAACTGGTTTCCAAAAAGGGAATTAACCCCAGCAAGACGGTGATCGAAACATCCGGAAAATACAACAGGGTCTGGATGCTCGGGGGAGCAAAGCCAGAAGAGGTTCGAAAGTGGTATGATTTTGGCTCATTAGCATCGGTTCATACTACATCACCAGGGTTTCCGGAAATTGAAAAAATTTCGGGGATGGATAAGTAGCGCAGTGCACGAATCATGGCAGAACAACCCGCACCTGCAAAGAGGAGATATTCTGGAGCTTAAGTTCATTTCGGCAGCACCAGAAATAGTCGGGAAAGGTTCTTATCCAGTCTTTCACTTTATTAAATTACAAAGACCTGATATGATTGCCCTCAACAGAGTTAAGTCTATGGATGAGAAGACACCATTGGTATCTTCAATCAGCGAAGATGAGATCTCCACCAGACGAGCATGGGGATTCTGGGTCTGTCTCACAGAGATGGAAAAGGTCAAATATCCATTTAAAATCTTTTCCAATAATTTAAATGGATCGTTCCTGGTTAATTCTTTAACACGGAAAAGCACGGAGTTTGCGGAAACCTCTTTTGAAAAGAAAAGGTTACTCATCTGGGAAAATAAGTTGCCAGCAACGGAGTCTACCAGAAGAAAGGCATGCAACATGATGCATGTTGGGCAATGGGATAATCACATATGCCCATATTGCGTGGAACAGGAAAAACCCCTATTCGGTACAAAGATTCGGGTAACACAAAAGAAAGCCAAATCTGGACAAGATAAAGGGAAGAAACGTCCAAAAAACTTTCACAAGTCCAAGTGAAAACAGCTCGATGTAAGAGAAAGAGAGGTGTCGGCAAAGACCCTACAATAATGGCTGACAAAGTAGAGAGGGGCAGTTGGCAAGGGCATGTGACAAGTTGACAAAGGAGCCCACTAGAAATAATTCTGGCAGAATAATAATGTAGGCTGGAATCCAAGGCAAGTGACGTCATTGCGTTCGTCACAAGAAATTAGAGTTTGTTTGGAGTCCGTGATTGAAGTCCGCGGACGCCTATAAATAGAAGAGATTGAAGCAGATGGAAGGCATCAGAAATCCTCCCAACTCTTCAGAAAAATAAGTTGTATTTCCTTTCTGAAAAATTTTCTTTCTGTATTTGTTTTTCATATGGGGTCAGTCCCCCAGAGTCAAGCATCCTCATATATGAGGAGCTAAGTGTCTGTCTTCTCCATTAGGAGAAATATTTCTGTAATATTTTTAATATTTCTTCAATAAAATCCAGGCTTCCAGTATTCCAAATATTCCGATAAGTTAGTTAAAAAATCTTTATCCAATACCTTGTTACGTCCTAAGGTAGGAAACGAAATAGGACTGTGCTGTTTGTTGCTGAAGGAGCCAAGAATCGGTGAACCATCAGTCGCGGCTGCGTGGTTGGAAGAAGTCCGTAAAATCCCGGAGCTTAGGAAACCTGGCAGTAAGGCGGTCGAACCCAAGGTATGAAATTTAGTGCTTAATTTAATTATCGGAAGCATGATGGGATGCCATTGGACTAATTTAAATGAAAAATCTAAAGTTGGGGTAAAAAGAGAATAAGGCTAAAGTTAGAAATCAACTGTTGGGGTGAAAGTATAATAAATCAAAGTTGGTAGGGTCAATGGTAATTTGAAAAAGTCTACATGGCCTAGATATGATCAAAGCTGATTTCTAATGGCCTAAAATCAAAAATGAAGTTTTAATGACCCAAAACTGGAATAGGTGCCTTTTCATGGCCTATTTTATTAATTACCTCTATAAAAAAATATTAGTTCATACTAATCAGATGATTGGCATAGGGGTGCTCAATCAAAGCCATTTTGCATATTTGTCTATCCCATAAGTTGGTCATATGCAATTTGCAATACTTTGGTATAATTTATCATCAAAATTTAGTTGTCAAACTTTGTGCGCGGATAATACAAAAATTAGATACAATACGGAAGTAGTGCAATATTTTAGTCAATTCAATCATTGGCCTCTAGTCTGGATATATATTACTACAATCTTTTCATAATTTTTTTTTCGCAGAGCCAATCTTTTCATAATTTAACTACATTCATATATTTTAATGAGGCGAAGATTATCTAAAAAGGGATGGAAAATAGAAAATAACTCCGTGAATCATGAGAATCTATACATATAAAATGGGCAAATTGTATCAAGTGTAATTAAGAAGGAACTACAATCATACTACAAAATAACGACATGAATGACCGAGGTGGTTTTGAGGATATATACATTGGAGTTGAGCTGACACAGATCACTGTCAAATCCCAAAGAAAAGTTATAAAAAAGCCAAACCAAGGAAGAAACTTTAATACTAGTATAGTGATATACATAGCATTGCACATATATACTATGTCAAACAATTATAAAGGTGAATAAAAGGGAGGGATATGGGTCGGTGGGGATTCGAACCTCCAACCTTACGCTGGAAGTCAAGGGACTTAACCACTTGGCTAAGTCCTCATTTAAGAATATTATTATCTCCTCCTACCAGCTTAGCAGCTTGCTGCTTACAAGTTAATTAATACTCCCTCCGTCCCATTTAACTTGTCTTGTTTCACTTTTGCACACAATCCAATGCACTTTTTCAATTGTTAATATCTCAAAATATGTACAATGAAAAATTATGCAAAATATATATTATAAAACTACATGATCATACGATTCTAACTAGACCCAACTCGACTATTTTTCTCTAAATATATACTTGCAATAAAGTTGAGTCAAAGCTGAACAATGAACAGTGTAAAAAAGTCAAACAGGACAAGTGTGGTGGGACGGAGGGAGTAATTATTACTTGTCTCACAATCTGCACCACCTCTTCTCACTTTGCTGACTATAATAAATAAAAAGGCATCATGCTGTGGTTATATATTAGTAATTAATTGTGTTGTCCGATACAGGGATGTTTGGGAGTCAGCGGATCCGCTAGCAGATAGCAGATTCGGAGAGAGAATTGTGAGAAGATATGCTGATTGAATCCACTATATGCTCCTAAATATGCCGGCGTCCAAACATCCCACAGTACACATACACACACATTAATTTCATGTAGCGAAAGTAATACTACAAATTGTCTCCACCGGCCGTTGTATGTCATTCTCAATTGTACACCTTAAGGTTATTAACTACTTATTATATAGTATAATTATAGCAATCGATGGAATTAAACTTAACACTAGCCAATGATTATATACTCCCTCCCTTCCTAAATAGTTGTCTCTTTCATCTCAATTTCAATAACCAATGTTTGCATTAACTAACCTATAAATTTACATTTTTAATTACCCTTCAACTACACTCATTCTTAATAAATGTTCAACAAATGAAGTAGCATTTATGTAAAGTGAAGGGCAATATAGTAAAAATATAGTATAACTACCTATAACTATCTAAAAACAACAACTATTTTGCAATCTCTAAAAAAAAACAACTGAAAAGTAACGGAGGGAGTAGTGAGTAAAACATTCCAGACAAAAAAAAAAAATTGAAAACCAATCAAAGTGTGCATTGTCGACGCTTCACTGCGCACCTAATTAATTTACTTTAATATCCATTGTCGCAACCAATAACTGAATAGATAATTGTAGTCAGGGGCGGATGCACATTAAGGCCCGGTGGGGCCTCGGCCCCACCTCAAATTTAAAAAAAAAAAAATTTCTATTACTTTTTTTTTACCAAAATTATTTTTAAATTTTTTTTTTTTTTACTTAAGATTAAGAAAAAATAGACTCCGGCCCTACCTCCCGAAAAATCCTGGGTCCGCCACTGATTGTAGTAATTATGAAATTTAATAAATTTTGCTGCAAATACAAAGGCGCGCGGAGAAGAATTCAGACCGATCTAATATACGAGGCGGAGAAGACGATTATTGGTACACAGATACATATATATAATAATGGCTGGGAATTACCAGTACTGAATGTCTGCATCATCTGCATGCATTCAGAGTGGGTATAAAGAGAGCCATCTTTGAAGCATTTGAAGGCATTCTTTTGGCTTATATTCTGGAGCCGTATGACCTGCACCCTATCATTATTTACAACAACAATAAAAACATTTAATTACTCAGAAAAATGATGCTATTACAAGATTATTTTTTTCCTTTTTTCTTTTTTCTTTTTTTTTTTAATCAACAAAAAATTATCTAAATATTAGTACTAGCTAGTATTTTACCTTAATTGTTGCAAAAGTGAGGAATGCTTGATTCTTCTTGTATTTCATTGTATATCTGTAATAATATAATGATGATGATGATGATCCCATCTCCCCCCCATTAATAACAAAATCATTTAAATATACATACATACACGATCATACATACACGTATATATGTAAGAAAAAAATTAATAAACTAACCCTGCAACCTGACCATCTACGGTCCAAGGCCTCCAATCATCGTCCACGGTGAGATTCAACTTGTGTATCCACTTTAGTGTGCTCATGTAAGGAATGGTAAGGTCATGATCCCCGCTGTATATCAAAGCCTGGAAGCCGTTCTCATTCATCAAAACTCTATGGTACTCCAAAGCGCTATCCACATCGTACTCGTAGGATAAGCTTCTATTGCATCTCATCCACTCACGTATGCTTCCCTACATACAAATGGATCGAATCCAGGACAACAATTAGACGATCATTATCCATTTCATGATCAAGTCGGTTGATCTTACAGTACATGCCCAGTAGTGGCGGATTCAGAAAAAAAAAAATTTAAGTGGTGTCCCAACAAATAGTGGGAACTATATTTAACTTAGCGATAATAGTTACAATTACAAAAATATACTTAGGAGTAGATGAAAACTTTGGTTGAAATGAATAATTATGGTATTACCATAAAAATTAAGTGGTATCACCAAGCCTAATTTAATTCAATGTAAAAAAAAAAATTCTACCATAAAATAACAATTTTATCAATTTAAGTGGTGTCCCGTGCCACTGCTCATTACCACATGGATCCGCCCCTGCCTATGCCGTCGGTTCGTAGCGTCACTACTACTACTGTTATGTACTTCCTCCGTTCTCATTTAATTGCTCCATTTGCATAGTGGTAACTATTCGTTAAGTAGCTTCGATTAAATTTTTTAACATGTTTATATAAAGAAAACATAGTCGAGTGAGATCTTGTTACATTCCTCACGTAGTTTTTACTTGTTAAAATGTTTATTTTTATTTATATACAATATGAGTTATTACTAGTTAAAAATATTTATTGAATTGCGTAAAATGCAGAAGTTGTGGTGCAGTTATTAAAAAACAATATACCTTTTTTACATGAAGTGCTTCTTGAGTTGTTTCGTTGTTCATCCAGATGTGAGACAGCTCGTAATTAAGAGTCTGATCAGCCAATGATAATGCACAAGATCAGATATAGACACTTGCATCCTAATAAGCAATATAATTGTTGGGGTCCTCCCAACTCTTAAAGTCAACAAAGTTAATTGAAATGGGCACCCATGTATATTATTAAATTGAGCTGCCAAAGAAGAATAATTGATGTGTGAAGCTGGCAAAATTATTGACGCCACATAATAGCCAAACAGAGAAAGAAAATAGCAGCAGCAGGAAGAAAAACGCAGAAACCCATCCTCTCCGTTCAGTTTTCGATTTCCGGCCAATCGGCACACCAAACCTTGTCCGATCGGGTTGAAATTTTTACAGCAGGTGCGGGACATCTTGTTCTTGATTTTGTACGGTGGAAATCGAATTTCAACGGTTAGAATTTTTTGTATAATTTTCTGTTCGGGGCTGCAGTTTTGAGTTCTTATTTTCCGATTTGGTGTTCTTGGTGGAGTTGAGATTGTGGTGACTTTGTGTTGTTGTAAGGCCACATCTTTTGTTGTGATTTGAGCAGACTTTGGTGTAATCTCCTTTGGTGATAGTGGATTTGAGATAGGCTCAAGAGCCTCGTGGTTTTTACCTTTCGAATTGGAAGGGTTTTCCACGTAAATCCTTGTGTTCTTGTTTGCTTGTTTTTGTTAATGTTCCTGCGAAATTCTAACAACTTGGGAATTGTTTGTCCGCTGCAAATTTTGAACTTGTGAAGTGTTTGGTGAATTCCCAACAGAGTGGTATCAGAGCTATTGTTGTTGTTAGAATTATGGAAATTAACACAAGCCGGATGATTTCGTTGAACGGGATGAATTATCACAAATGGCAGGGGAAGATGAAAGATCTTCTATTTGTAAAAAGTTTGCATCTACCTGTGTTTGCTACTTCGAAGCCAGAATCTAAATCGGATGAGGATTGGGCTTTTGAGCATCAACAAGTGTGTGGTTTTATTCGACAGTGGGTCGATGATAATGTGTTAAATTTGGTTGCTAATGAGACGCATGCTAAGACATTGTGGGATAAGCTTGAAAAGCTTTATGCTTCAAAGACGGGGAATAATAAGTTATTCTTGCTGAAACAATTGATACAATTGAGGTATAAGGAAGATGTTCCTATCGCTGATCATGTGAATGAGTTCCAGGGGTTATTGGATCAATTGTCAAATGTTGGAGTGAAATTTGATGATGAGATTCTTGGATTATGGTTGCTGAATACTTTGCCTGATAAGTGGGAGACATTCAGGGTGTCACACACTAATTCTGCTCCTGATGGTGCAATGACTCTTGATTATGCCAAAAGTGGAATCATGAATGAGGAGATGAGGAGAAAAACTCAAGGTTCATCATCTTCACAGAATGAGTTGTTCGTTGCAGAGAATAGGGGGAGACAGAAAACCAGAAATGTTGATAAGGGCAGACAAAGGAGCAAATCCAAATCTCGATATAAGAATGTTGAGTGTCACTACTGTCACAAGAAGGGTCATATCCAGAAATATTGCTTCAAGTGGAAGAATGATAACAGGAATGCAGGTGCAGGAAAGTCTGAGGATACCAGTCATGTTGCCACGACTACAAAAGATGATCTCGTTGTTGTCTTTGATGAAAATGCAGTGAATACAATTTCCTCTGATGTTAGTTGGTTTGCTGATACAGGTGCTGCAGTCCATGTCACATCAAGAAGGGATTTCTTTTCTACTTACAATGATGGTAAGTATGGTTCATTAAGGATGGGAAATAATGGTATATCTGAAGTTGTGGGCACAGGTGATATTTGTTTGAAGATGGCCAATGGATCTATATTGCGATTGAAGGATGTCAGACATGCACCGGATATTCGTATGAATCTGATTTCTGTTGGGAGACTTGATAAAGATGGTTATGGAAATAATTTCTGTGATGGTATATGGAAACTGAATAAAGGATCTCTTGTGGTTGCTAAAGGTAAAATACTGAGATCAAACTTATATTCGTTGCAAGCTTCAGTTTCCAGTGATGCTGTGAACCTGGTGGAGAAGCAGAATTCCCCTGAATTATGGCACAGACGGTTGAGTCACATAAGTGCTAAAGGCCTCGAAACTCTGGTGAGAAAAAATGCCATTTCTGGATTGAATAATGCAAATTTGGAGAAATGTGCACATTGTTTTGCAGGAAAGCAACACCGAGTTTCATTCAAGACTCACCAACCTCGACGAATGCAGAATTTATTGGACTTGGTGCATTCAGATGTCTTCGGTCCGTTGAAGGTACACTCATTTAGTGGTGCATCTTATTTTGTGACATTTATTGATGATCATTCCAGGAAGCTATGGGTCTATGTGTTGAGATCAAAGGATCAAGTACTTGATAAGTTCAAGGATTTCCATGCTCTAGTTGAAAGGCAAACTGGAAGAAAGTTGAAATGCATCCGTACTGATAACGGGGGAGAGTATCGTGGACCATTTGAGGATTATTGCAGGAAACAGGGGATTCGACATCAAAAGACACCTCCAAAGACACCTCAGTTGAATGGGTTAGCTGAGAGAATGAATCGAACATTATTGGAGAGAGTTCGATGTCTTCTGGCAGAGTCAAAACTTCCTAAGTCCTTCTGGGGTGAAGCTTTATTGACTGCTACACATGTGATCAATCTGACTCCCACAGTTGCTCTTAATGGAGATGTTCCAGATGCAGTTTGGAAAGGTAAAAATTCATCATATGATCATTTAAGAGTCTTTGGTTGCAAGGCCTATGTTCATGTTCCAAAAGATGAGAGATCAAAGCTTGATGTGAAAAGCAAACCGTGCATCTTTTTGGGCTATGGTCAAGATGAGTTTGGCTATAGATTGTATGATCCAGCTACAAAGAAGCTCGTAAGGAGTCGTGATGTTGTGTTTATGGAAAATCAGACAATTGAAGATTTGCAGAAATCTGACTCTCATGCTCAAGATGACTTTGTAGATGTTGAGCCAGTTCCTATAACACGATCGCCAGCTGGAGATGATACAGAAGAACAGGATATGCAACAAGATCAGACAGAAGATGATCATGGTGATGGTGCACAACACTCTATGGGTGGTGATAATGATAATTTTGATCATGCTCAACAGGTTCCTCTCAGGAGATCTACAAGAGATAGACAACAGTCTACTAGATATTCACCTAGTGAATATGTCCTTTTGACTGATGAAGGAGAACCTGAATGCTTTGATGAAGCAATTGACTGTGTGGATAAAGAGCATTGGTTGCATGCTATGAATGATGAGATGAAGTCTCTTTATGATAATGATACATTTGAGTTGGTGAAATTACCAAAAGGAAAAAGAGCCCTGAAAAATAAGTGGGTTTACAGGCTGAAGCAAGAACAAGGTTCTTTGACACCAAAGTATAAGGCAAGATTGGTGGTTAAAGGCTTCGAGCAGAGAAAAGGAATTGATTTTGATGAAATCTTTTCTCCAGTAGTTAAATTGTCTTCTATTCGATCTGTGTTAGCGATGGCTGCAAGTCTTGACTTGGAAATCGAACAAATGGATGTGAAGACAGCATTTCTTCACGGTGATTTAGATGAAGATATCTATATGGAGCAACCTGAGGGATTTCAAGTGCAGGGCAAAGAAGATTATGTCTGCAAATTGAAAAAGAGCTTGTATGGTTTGAAACAAGCTCCTCGACAATGGTACAAGAAGTTTGAGTCAGTGATGCAACAGCATGGTTATCGAAAGCTCAATTCTGATCATTGTGTATTTGTGCAGAGGTATTCTGAAAATGATTTCATTATCTTGCTGCTCTATGTTGACGACATGTTAATTGTTGGTCAGAGTATTTCAAGAATTAGGGAGCTGAAGCAAGAGTTGAGCAAGTGTTTTTCTATGAAAGATTTGGGAGCTGCAAATCAAATTCTTGGCATAAGAATTTTGAGGGATAGAAAAGTTGGTAAACTTTGGCTATCTCAGGAGAATTATATTCAGAAGGTGCTTCAAAGGTTTCATATGGAAAATGCTAAGCCTGTTAGTACTCCATTGGCAACACACATGAAATTGAGTGTTTCTCAATGTCCTTCCACTGAAGAAGAGAAGAAAGATATGGAAAATGTTCCCTATTCATCAGCAGTTGGAAGTTTGATGTATGCAATGGTATGTACAAGGCCTGATATTGCCCATGGTGTGAGCACTGTAAGTCGTTTTCTCTCAAATCCTGGAAGAGAACATTGGAAAGCTGTGAAGTGGATCTTGAGATATCTTCGTGGTACATCAGATTTGAAACTCTGTTTTGGAAGTAAAGATTTAGTTCTTCGTGGTTTCACTGATGCTGATATGGCGGGTGATATTGATACTCGCAAATCCACTTCAGGTTATGTGATTGTCTTTGCAGGGGGAGCAATCTCTTGGCAGTCTAGAAGGCAGAAATGTGTTGCGTTGTCAACAACTGAAGCTGAATTTATTGCAGCTACTGAAGCGTGCAAGGAAATGCTTTGGGTGAAGAAATTTCTCAACGAGCTTGGTTATGCTCAAGAGAGGTATGCCTTATTTTGTGACAATCAAAGTGCTATCCATCTTAGTAAACATCCTAGCTTTCATTCAAAGTCTAAACACATTGATACGAGATATCATTGGTTGCGTGACGTGTTGGATGAGAAGTCGATATACCTTGAGAAGGTACATACAGATGATAATGGAGCTGATATGTTTACGAAATGTGTACCAAGATGGAAATTTGAATTTTGTTGCTCACTTGTCGGGATGACAAGTTCCTCCACATAGTCGGGAGGAGGGGGAGATTTGTTGGGGTCCTCCCAACTCTTAAAGTCAACAAAGTTAATTGAAATGGGCACCCATGTATATTATTAAATTGAGCTGCCAAAGAAGAATAATTGATGTGTGAAGCTGGCAAAATTATTGACGCCACATAATAGCCAAACAGAGAAAGAAAATAGCAGCAGCAGGAAGAAAAACGCAGAAACCCATCCTCTCCGTTCAGTTTTCGATTTCCGGCCAATCGGCACACCAAACCTTGTCCGATCGGGTTGAAATTTTTACAGCAGGTGCGGGACATCTTGTTCTTGATTTTGTACGGTGGAAATCGAATTTCAACGGTTAGAATTTTTTGTATAATTTTCTGTTCGGGGCTGCAGTTTTGAGTTCTTATTTTCCGATTTGGTGTTCTTGGTGGAGTTGAGATTGTGGTGACTTTGTGTTGTTGTAAGGCCACATCTTTTGTTGTGATTTGAGCAGACTTTGGTGTAATCTCCTTTGGTGATAGTGGATTTGAGATAGGCTCAAGAGCCTCGTGGTTTTTACCTTTCGAATTGGAAGGGTTTTCCACGTAAATCCTTGTGTTCTTGTTTGCTTGTTTTTGTTAATGTTCCTGCGAAATTCTAACAACTTGGGAATTGTTTGTCCGCTGCAAATTTTGAACTTGTGAAGTGTTTGGTGAATTCCCAACAATAATATATATATATATATATATATATTAATCATATCAGAAATTGGGTTTGAAGAAGCTATATAGGAAGATATGGTTACGCGGCATGGCAACTTTTCCTGAGACGACAATGAAATGATATCGTCGTCGGTTGTTGGATCATTACGCGCGGATGATATGGATCTGCACTTTGGCTCCAAAATTTGGTCGTAGTTGATTAATTTTATGCACTGCACTAAGTTCATATAGGAATAAAAATCCATGAATCTATTTAATTTCGACAGAAACGTAAACACACACATATATATACATGTATTGTGATTTGTGTGTATGGAAGGAGATTAAAAAATATACTCCCTCCGTCCCATTCCAAATGTCCTACTTACTATTTTTGGATGTCCTATTACAAATGTCTTCTTTCTATAAATAGAAATAATTTTCCCCTCCAACAACTATGTGGACCCCACCATATACTCACAAACCAACTCTACTTAATTCTCGTGCCCAACAGTAACAAGACACTTGGAGTGGGACGGAGGGAGTACTATATAGTATTTATGTAGAACAGTACAAAGAGATTCTAACATAAAACCAATTGACAATCAATATATATAGTTGTTCTTATTCATGTAAACAAACGGAGAATCTTACTCTATAACCGATGTGGGATAGATACTCAATGAATTATTATTAGTTTTACCTCATCCACCAGATGAAGGGCATAAGTGCATTGTATATTTTCTGGATTTGGATTCACATAGTTCCCATCGCAGCTCCTTTTCGCGAACTAAAATTTATTTGTGCCAAACAAACAATTTTAATTAAAATTAAATAATTAACGCATATCTTGGATTCCATCATTTTCCAATATGATCACCCTTTTCCTTTCGTATTGAATTCGTTTAAAACAAAACAAAACAAATTAGCAAAATGGATCGAAAAGGAAATAACCTCAAAATATTCATCCGAAATCAGTGCCATTCTGTGAGCATAAGGAATCCTCTCGTTGCTATCCTCATTTTCATCTGTCCATGGATTGCCAATGATGTATCCCTGTTTAATTTTTAAATTTTGTAATAAACACCACGCACCATGACAGAGAAATTCTTCTTATGTCAAATGTTCCAACTGATCTGATGATATAATTATTAGTGGAAAAGAGCGGTTATTTAATTTACTTGGAGTAATATTCGTGGCTCAAGTCCAGCTTCATTACCTGAGAAAATGCATCACATATCATGCATCATGTTTGGCCTCAACTTTGAATGAATTAATTGAAATATATTTATAAAGTAGCATGAATTATGTATTTAATTTCCTCTGTCAAGGTTTTGTAATTTGTTAAACCTTGTGCGATAGCAAGAGCAACCATTGGCACAAATTTGGCTCCATAAGAATCACCAGCCATGTATATCGAATTTTTCATGAATTTTGGGTGGCTTAGCATCCACTGCATGAAATATATTAGTATTTCATATTCAAACAATATGAGTAGCAATTAATACACAACTGCAATAAGGGTAGGGGTGTCAATTTCAAGTTTCGGGTCGTGTTCGTGTCGTGTTTCGGTCAGGTTGGTCGGGTCGTGTTTCAGGTTTCACATGTTCGGGCCGTGTTCGTGTCAGGTGTTAATAAGGGTATGACACAAAATCTGTAATCCCGAACACGATCCGAAACCCGAAATGAACTTGAAATACCAAAACCGAACAAGACCTGAAAATTTTTAGGTCGAATTTCGGATTAGAGAAACCAAAAACGACTAAACCCAAAAAAACCCAAAACTGCATCCGGTTCGTGTCGGTCAGGTTCGTGTTTTCGGGTCGTGTCCAAAATTGACACCCCTAAATAAGGGTATATATTTACATGCATGCAGAAGATGCAATTATATATGTTTTATAGTATATATAATTATATAATACTCCGTACTATTAATAATATTAATTACCTTCCTGAAGAAGATGTAATTGTGTTGTGCTGCTTTAGTATCCGATGTACTGTAGCCTTGTGGTGTAGTGGCGTAGGAGAAACCAGTCCCGACTGGGGACTCTATAAATATAATACTAGCTACCTGAAATAGACGCAAGTAGTAATAATACATTAATGTATATAATATGTGACTTGAACAAATTATTCATGAATATAATAATGGGTGACAGGAAAAATTATTCAAGGAATTGAGACTGACTTTGGTCCAAGAATATGGATTGGTGATGAAAGATGGAAAACTCCCATCAAAAGTTGATGTATCAAATTGTAAGGGACCTAGAAATTCACACAATAATGAGATGATCAAATATTCCGTGCCATGATAAATATAAGTATATATATATACATATATATATTAATGCATGCATATGAAATGGACATGATTCTTTGTTTCATTTTTCACATTTAAAAAAAAAAGAACAAAACAAAAAAAAACAAAAAGCTCTATAAATTATGCTTGATTTCCCAAAACATCTCATAAAAAATTTATTAACGCAATCCATCCGGTAACTACGGTAATCTTGCCCAATCCATCCCATATCCACGCTCAAATGACAATTAACGCCGACGTGGCAGTGGATGGTGCTGCCACGTCAACCCCATTAGACGCACTAATCCGCTGCCACGTCAGCATTAAGAATTAAGAAGAATTCAGACCGATTTCGTAAACGAGGCTGGAGAAGCCGGAGCAGCCGGGGCCGCCGGTGAGCCAAAACAGGAGAGGATCTCTGAGTGGGTCTCCTTGAGATTCGACGAAATAGTAGAACAATTGGTCGTCTTTTCCATTTTCTCCCACGCCTATATACCTGCATCATGCAGATCACAATATATTGTGAGTAGTTAGTACATAATTACGTTCTGCTCTTGCGTGCATGTCAGTCAGTCAGTCAGTTTAATTAAGATATTAATAGACAAGGAAGCTAAGGAAGCAATTAGGAAGAGCTGATGATGATGATGATGACCGACCCGGTTTCGAGTTTGAAAGGTAGGGGACCGGGGAAACCGGGAAGGGTGGTGACGATGGTGTGCGGCGGCTGTGATTGATCAGCTGAAACCATGGCGGCGACGGCGGCAGCGGAGAATCGGAGAAGAAACAAGCTGACAAGTAATAAGTGCAGCAGCAGCTGCAGCACGATGCTTTTGGGCGTCATCGTCATGGAGGATCGCTCTTACGGTGAGAATATATATATATATATATGGAGAAATAATGACAATAATGGGTTATGGATTATATATACTACGTCACATATTTACATATGTAACTTCAAGGCAAATGAATGTTACGTTGGTATACCCATGGGTGGATCTATTTACTAAATAGGGTGACACAGGACGCTACTTATGGAATGAAACATGCTTATGTTATTTTGACACTACTTTTTTTTTTTTTTTTTTGCCTACAATAAGCTGAAATCTAAAATGATACTCTTTGTAACGGAATCAAAAAGAGCTGATTGGACACTCTTTAAAAAAACAATTTTGTCTCACAATATGAATTGATTTAATTTAATTCTAGTTCTCACAATGTCTCCCTCCGTCCCACTGATAGTATTCCATTTTTTTGGCACGGTATTTTATGTGTAAATAGTTAGTATTTAATGTGGGGTACGTATATTAGTGTTTAAAGTGTGGGTAAATTAGGAATTTATGTGATATGATTGTAATGCATTTGAATTTTTAATTTATTTATTTATGTGTGATGTGATAGTTGTGTGTTTGAAATTTTAATATCTTTATTTATTACGTGATGTGATGGTAGTGAGTTTGGTAATTAAAATATTTAATTATTTCCAAATAATGAAATGTGACAATTGTAGTGGGATGAAACAAAAAGGAAAATGGGACAGGGGAGTATTATGGATAAGCTATGGGACCAAATGGGTATTGCATTTCGCATTAATCGTCATTACTGGTCTGAAGGACTGAATAGGTTGTCATTAGTATAATCAGAGACCCAAGTTGAAAAATTCAAATAGATTTTGAAGAACTAAAGTTAAGTTATGGCCGGTACCATTTTAGTCTTTATCCCCACCAACTTTCTTGTCTCAAATAAGAGAGCAAGTGTTGTACTACTATTATTGAGCCTTGAACCTTTTGCCAAATTGTGTGAGTTGTTCGATACACAATGAATGCAATTTGTGTACAAACTATCCCCACCGGCGGCTGCATATGCTTTTTCTTGCAGGCTGTTGTCATGGACGACGACGACGACAACGGTCCAAGGCCTCCATTCCATTCTTCGATTCAATTTGTGTTGTACTATCCATTTAGGGAATTGCAATGTCACGATCACCATTCGCCGTACCGGATATGATGCGTCTTTATTAGTATTTGGATCAAAATTTAATTGTTGAAGATTCCACCAATTTCCCTCGTAGAAGAATTAAGGCTTTGTTTGGGAATTAGCGGTTAGCTGTTAACTGATTATGTGAGTAATAATTAGTTAAAATTAGTTGTTTGACAATTTCAAGACCAACTTTTAGCCTAGAATAAGCTAAAATCCAAAATGCTGCTATTTACGGTGGTTTCCGAAATAACTGATTAAACACTATTTTAAGTTATTTTGTGTTTCTAAATAAGCTAATTTATTTCAAATTGCCTTGAATAAGCTAATTTTGTTTAGCTGTTTTGCCAAACAGTGCCTAAGAAATTAACTACTTGTAATTAGAGAAGTTTATTTACTAGCTATCAATCTATAGATTGATCAAAGGTGAAAGTAACTCGGTTGTAATTTACAATTTTTTTTTTAAAAAAAAATATTTTGGCATATCATAATTGAGTGATTTAAATGTCAATTATTTAAACTTGCATCGTATATATAATAATACATAAAATCTTCAAGCTCAAACATTTGACCTACTCAATCAAACAACCACAAACCGAGTAAATATGATTATCATCAAGTAATTGATTTGAGTCGTCGGCTCGTTATTATCCGTGACTATGATTGTTTAAAAAACATATTTTTAACAATCCCAGTCAAAAAATTCAACAATAATTCGCGCGATACTGATGAATTGAATCGGCACTCGGACATTGTAGTGTGGCAACATAATATAAACACATCCCAACCAAATACTTCCTTTGTTTTTTAATATTTGAAGCATTTTGACTTTTATCATTATTCATTATGTGATTTTGACCTAACCTAATTTTTCGTAATAAAATTAGGGTTTTAATATATCAAAATTTCTCATATTCAAAATCATTAAACGAGCAGCATGTTTATAGTCTTATAATCGACTTCTTCAAAACCAGAATTCCAATTAACTAACATTTCTCTAAGGTTTTTTTGTATGTTATTCAATGTCAATTCAAATGACTCATCACTCGATACATTATTGGAACTGAATTAATTAATCATGAGTATTAGTTTATTACACCGTTCTGACTAGCCACGAGCCTTCCTTGTCTCTTAATTAATGACCAACTTATATTTTTTTTGCAAAAATAACCTAGTTATATTTAATTGTGATTATGATATTTTTCAGTTAGTGGTTAATTATCACCGACGAGGCTTCAGATTTTCCTGACTCGTAATTTCCATTATTGTACTTTCAGAATGACGCATTTTTGGGGCTATTCTGGTGTGACATATACTACTACACAATGTTATCAAAATCTAGATATTATGTAGGATCGTTTTCCATTTGCAAGATCGGGATCGTAGAATTGTATTCAGATCCTAAGATCCTATGAAATTGGAACAAAAAAAAATATTCATATTGTATATTAGCAAATTATAATAACCAATATCAATAGACAATAATTTGTTTAGCAAAAAAAAATAATAATTGAGCATTTAAGACATGATGCTTGAGCTGGGTTGGATTTTTCATTAGAATTTTTTCAATTTTCGTCAGTCTCAACCATTGTCTCATTGGATTCATCATCATCCATCTGGGCAGGGAATTTGGAACTAAGATCTCCATCAGCGGGGGGTGCTGGAAGGGGATGCGAGGGCGACGATAGGAAGAGAAGGGGATACGACAGCTACGTCAAGAACAGGAAGATGAAGGAGATACAACGACGATTGTTGAAAGAAGAAGAAGATGAAGGGGATGCGAGGAAGATGGAGATGCAAACAAAAATCCCTAGATCTGGATTTTGGAAAAGAACGGAGGACTTAAAAACGAAAAAATGTGATGAAAAATAAGAGGGAGGGGGATCGAATCGTTCCAAGATTTTAAGATCTTGTATAGATCCTATAGATCTTATCCAGATCTCACTCTAATTTAGATCTTATACAAATCTTGATCGTTTTGGCTTTATGGGATCGTAGGATCGTAAGATCCTAAAATCTAGATCTAGATTTTAATAACCTTGCTACTACATACGAACAGATTATTTATTTGAATTTTTATATATTACCAATATTGGAAAAATTTAAATGGTTAAAATTGGACCAATGAGTATCATGTACTCCTTTTTTTTTCTTGGGTCCGCATCATTTTCAATCAGCATAATTTGGGTTCTGTGTCAAAAATAACAATAATAATTGTTTATCTCCAATTAATTAAAAAAATAATTTACATTAGTTCAATGAAAAAAATTGTATAATATTGTTTGGCTCTGGTGTAGCCAAGGACCTTTTTCTCCTCAAGGGAGGCTATCGGAAAAGGATCAAACCGATTACGGGTTCGAATTAACAATAATGCGCCCACAATTGAATGAATCTTCCTTGAATTGATCAACAATAACACGATACAACGGGGAATCTGCCTGTTGTTAAGAAACAACGGCGGAATTCACCAAAAACAGAGAACCAAACTACCAGCTGCTAAGGAGCAACGGTGGATTTGGAAATGGTAACCGCTACAAACTAAGCTAGATTCTAAGGAAAGCTGTAAAGGAAAGCTGTAAAGAAAGCAGTAAAGATAACAAAGAATTAAAATTGATAAAAGCAATTTGGGGGTTGGATTGATCTCTCTGATTTTGAGTGTGTCGACCCCTATTTATAGCCGGAGCTGGAATAACCGCTCTCCGGCTAACTCCTCCGAGCCGAATTCTTTTTCTCTTTAATTCGATTGTTTAGGTTTCGGCTGTTTCTTCCCATTTCGGCCGAAATCTTCATCAGCTCCGATTTCTTCCCTTTGGTTTACTATGTGCTTTCGGCCTTACCAATCTCGAGCCCATTCTTCTTTTTGGACTTCCTCTTTCTTCCGGCCCATGTCTTATGGCCCAATAGCTCTTTCGCGGCCCACTATTCCATATGGCCCCAACAGATGCCCTCCTTACTTGGGCGAATTGCTTCCATGCGAAAGAGCCCAAGTAACCTCCCTTTCTTCTTCCTTTTGGCGGTTATTTTCTCCTTCTCGAGGATGCTCTCCATCATTCCCCTATTTACGTAGCCCACCACGTACTCGGAGTGAACTGCCTTTCCAACTTCTCCTCTATCTCTCTCTCTCTTTCCACCTTCTCCGATGGAAAATCCCTCTCCCCCTGTTACTGCTCTTTCTGCTGATCTTCTTAGAATTGAGAACTCCTTTGCTTCTCAGTCCGCAGTTCGCCTCTTGCCTGAGGGCTTCTATTCTTTAGGTCCGTTGGGCATCCCTGAAGATATCGATGAATGTACTGCTCGGATCTTTGAAAATCGTTCCGTTCTTCTATATGAGCCTTGTTTCTCTTCCAAGCTTTTCCCTTCATCTTTCGCTAATTGGTCTTCGCCTTCTCCTGATTATGTGGCGTGGTATCATCACCTCGAACCCCACTGTCGTGACTCTTGGCATAAGTCATATGTCTACCGTATGATTTCCCTTAGTACCTTGCCACTCCCCACAGATCTTCGCCCCATTCAAGCCCTTCTTTGCTTCTGGAATCCTTCTGTGAACTGTTTTTGTTTTCCTTGGGGGATGATGACTCCCACCATTCAGGACGTGAAACTTCTCCTTGGCCTCTCTGTTCGTGGGGATAACCTCGCCATTATGTCGTTGCCCAAGGAGAAAAATACTGGCTTTTCCTCTGGCGATTCCTTTGCTAATTGGATCGTTTCCCATCAGAGTGACCCTATTTCGCCTGCTCCACACCCTTCAGAGCCTCTTGCGTTTATGATGTATTTCCTTACGAAATTCTTCTGGTGCGTTCCCTCCAAGGGTGTTCTCCTCGAAACACACTCTTTTGCTTCGGCACTTCTTAACCATGTGACCCTGCCTTCAGCCGATTTCTTCCTCGCTCATCTGTATGCGGGTATTTCGGCTACTGTGTCGGGTTGGGAAAAAGGTTCGTCTGATAAAGCCCGTGGCCCGTTATGGTTCCTTTACTTGTGGTTAGTTTGGCACTTTCGCGACATTTCCCAATTTCCTCCCCATGATATTCGTCCTAACCATTTCGTCGCTCCTGATCTTCTTAGAGCACCCCTTCCTCCTTTGTCGATTCCTCACTGGATCAACTATTTCCTGGGTCGTACTGCCGAACAAGCCTTTTCTCATTATCACTACCGGAAAGCTGACTTTGCTTGGGTCAGGGATATTGTTACTTCCCCCTTCGGGACTCCTCTTCCTTTGGCTTTTGCTCAAATATGGAACAGGTGCATATTACCCCGCCCGATCTTCAATGGTTCCACATTTGTTTCTGCCAAGTCTGCTATTCCTTTTGAAGTTTACAATCCCCATCTGGTTAGCCGCCAATTCGGCTTTGGTCAAGACTTAGTGGAGGCCCTCAGAGCCGGTAGACGCCTCTCTGCTTCTACCAGTCGTCAACAATGCTCCCTCTATCACAAACGTTTGATCTTCTTCAAGGTTTGGAAGTTTGTTGCTCGTCCAGGGTCCGTTACCTCCCGTTTCCAGTCTTGGTGGAACGGTGTTGCTAGTGTCTTTTTTAGCGCCAACCTTGACTCGGTTCTGCGGAGGGGTGGTTTCTCTCCTATTCTGGCATTCTCTACCGTCCCTTCATCATCTCCGGGTTCCACTCCTCAGCGCCTTCTCGGTTCGTCTTCCGCTTCTCGCCCAGGTATGTTTCTTTTCTTTTCCTCTCTTCTTCGGTCGTTGCTCGTTCCTTTTCCTTTATGTCTCACTTATCCGATTTCTTCAGACGTTCCTTGCTCCTCTACTTCAGAACCTGGCCGAAAAAGGCCCGCCTCGCCTTCGGCCTCTCTCGTCGACTTCCTCCCTCCTACTCAGACCAGGAGGCGTTCATCTCATTCACCGCTTGGCAGAATTCCTGCCTCCCTCTTTGCGGTTCGTTACACTATTTTTTCTCCTTTTCCAGGTTCCTTTCCTTCGACTAATTCCCTTTTCTTATTCTTGTCAGGTCCCACCTATTTTGCCACAACCTGATGCTCAACCGCTTCCAACTGTGGTATCGGCTCCTCCGGTAGCCGAATTTCGCGCATCGGCCAGTACCAGTAATTTGGCTGTTCCCGCTAGTTCTTCTGCTGTTACCCCTCGGGGTTTGATTGCGAGCTCTACTTCGGCCGACCCTTCTGTCCCTCTTTCGGTCGATCGTCCTCAGCCTATTACGGATTCTGCTACACCTTCATCCTTAGTTGTTCCGACACCGTCTGTCTCCCTACCTAGTGGTATGGCTGCTGATGAAACCCCTGCCGATCAGGTCCCTTTATCGCCATTTCCTGATCGGCATGTTTTGGACGATTTCTTTTCTCCCGCGTCTCTGGTCTCTCGTCCATCGGATCTTTCTACTCACCTTGGTGATTGTCTGGCCAGGCTATGCAATCTAATCGGCCGACAATCTGATGTGGAATTCGTCAACCCTAAACCGATCCTTATTCTCTTGTCCCATCTTGAGCAGCAATTTCATGACGAGATGGTATCTCTGAATCTGAATGGTACTCTTCAGATGATTACGAAGTCTGTCCTCTCAATGGATCAGGAACTCCTGGCTCACTTAAAGATGCGACATAAGCTTGCCGCCGAACGTGAGGCTGCAGCCTCTTCACGAGCCATCTTTGACAATTATTCTGCAGAGTATCGGGCTCAAATGAGTAAGTTGTCTGAAGTGGAATCTCAGGAGCTTAAACAATCCGAGGATCTTGCTTTGATTCGGGCTGAGATAGCCAAGCTCCAGAGACAAGAGAAGGATTTGGAGTTAACTTTGGCTCACACTAAGCGAAAATCGGCCGATCTGAAACAATCGATCAAAATTCTTCGTCAATCGGCCGAAGCTCCTAGGGCCAAGATCTTGGATTCTCAGGAGGATGCTTCTTATTTGGCCATGCGGATCAGTTTCAACGATTACATTATTGGTACCTTTCAAGAAAAATGGGCCGAAACCCAGTCCTTAGTTGGTCAACTGGATTCGGCCATCAAGAGCCTTGGTGGGCATAGTGTTGTTCACGTCCTTTCTCCATATGTCTTGTTCCCTTTGGACCCCTCCGAAGTAGAGTCCTCCCCTTCGGGCGATAACCCACCTGTGCCAATCATTCCTTCAGGTACCCTGCTTCCTTCCATTTCATGTCATGATTTTTTCTCTTATGCTCTCTCACTTATTATTCCCTTTTCCTTCTTTTCTTCTAGGGAAAACTGGTGCTTCCTGTGGTGCTGGTTCATCGACCGTTCACCTCCCTCCTGGTGAAACTGCTGGTCCTTCTCCCTCAGCAAGTCCGAATCTGATGACATTTTCGGTTAATCCTGCTACCGCCACCTCGCGAGACTTGGATGATGCTGTTCCTTCTGACGCCCAGGAAGACCACTAATTTGTCTTTGCATATCAGTTCTGTGTTTTGACTCGTCCTTTGTCAAGTGTAAATTTCGGTCACTTTTTCCTTTCTTGACAGCTGTAATCGGCCTTTTTTAGACTATGTTGGCCGATACATTGTACTTGGATTCGTATCTTTTGTATCTTTTGTAATGCGATTCGTATCCCGTTAATTCCATTGTTTTCGGTCTCCTTTATTGCTGATTTCTGAATATTAGCAGCTTTTTCCGGGAATCAGCTGTAACGTTTTCCCATAAATAACATTTACTATTGACCGTTTCTTCCGCCAAGCACTTATCTCTTTCTATAAATACCCAGCATTTTTGACACTTATCCATCACTTCCCTTTTTCTTTTTTCTATAGCAATATGGATCTCCCTTCTTCCTTGTTCAACTTCCTGTCTCCAGTTCCTCCATGGCCTCTGGCAAATATTCTCGTGCGAGGATTTCCAGACGTGATACGAAAATTTTTTGCTTATGCAACACGAGTTCAACTAATGCCCTTTTCACCATGTTCGTATGGGCGAGGATCTTTATATGTTATTCCAAATGCAGGTCTCGACGGCTATGCTGATGTGCCCCTTTTCGACTTTGCGGTTGCATATCCTGTCGGACCTTTTCTAATGGGGGACCCACTTCTTTTCCTTGTTGCACTTCTCACCTTCTTCGTCTGAGATGGTGCGGAGGCTGTCCCTGAGGCTTGGTGGTTGGGTCAATCGGCGGCGCTGCTGTTCTGAAATCAGTGGTCTCGCCTTCGCCGATATCTCTAGGCGGCACTTGTACAAGGCTGGGAATCCTCCCACTTTCTTTCGTTAGGACTTTTCCCTTGTATATGCCTGCTTAGTATAGGACGTTTCCCTTGTATATTGTAATTTCGGGCTGTCGACGCCGTTTTCGGCCGAAGTAGCACCTTCTTTGTACTTATTCGTTCATGCAATAAAATCTTTACTTTTTCGCATTGCTCAATGTTCAATCCCATACTGATGGATAATATTTCTTCATGTATCTTGCATTAACTGGATTTGACATCTGCTCACCATTTTCGTCCACCAAAACGTACGCTCCATTCGGTAATCTTGTATGCACAATAAATGGTCCCTCCCAATTGGGACTCCACTTACCTAATCGGCCATCCTTCTGCTTAGGCGGCCATATAACTTTCCAAACTAAGTCTCCAACTTCAAATCGCTTAAGACGAATTCGCTTATTGTACCAATCGGCCACAATATCTTTATTTTTCTGCAAATTCTCAAAGGCCTGCACTCGATTGGCATTTATCTCCAATAACTCATCTTTCATTGCACAATCATACTGTTCGGCTGACATCGAATCCGCCTGGCTTGTTCTCAAAGTCGGCACTGTTATTTCGGCTGGCAATACTGCATCCATTCCATACGTCAGCCGAAATGGTGTGAACCCAGTAGCTGAGGTTTTGGCGTTTCGATAAGCCCACAGTGCTTCAGATAACTTTTCGTGCCATTTTCTTGGTTGATCTTCAATCATTTTCTTTATGATTCCTATTAGCTGTTTGTTCGTGGCCTCTGCTTGTCCATTTCCTTGCGGGTAATATGGTGACGAATGTACAATTTTTATCCCGTATTCATCTGCAAAGGCCTTGACCTTTTCTCCCACAAATACAGTTCCTCTGTCTGTCAAAATTGTCTGTGGGATCCCGAATCTATAGATCAACTGTCTCTTAATGAACTCAATCACCTCCTCTTGTGAAATGCTGACATACGCCTGGGCTTCGGCCCATTTCGTGAAGTAATCTGTTGCTACAAGCACAAACTCATGCCTTTTCGACGAAGAGGGATGAATTTTTCCTATGATGTCCATGGCCCATCCTCTGAATGGCCATGGTTTGATCATTATATGTAATTCTTCGGCCGGTAATTTCTGAATCGGCCCATGCTTTTGACATTCAGTGCATCCTCTTGCATATTTTTCACAATCAGGACCCATATTCGGCCAATAATATCCCAGCCGAATAATGCTCCACTTCATCGACTTTCCTGCCCGATGCGCACCACATATTCCTTCATGAACCTCTCCCATTACTCTTCTAGCGTCTTCTTCTCCGACGCATCTGAGCAATATTCCATCAATAGCACGCTTGAATAATAATCCTCCTATTATGACGTAGTCCATCGCTTTCCGTTTTTCGGCTGGATTAGCCTCCGAAGGATCTTCTAATATCTGTGCTATCTTTTTTATCCACTCGGCTTTCTCTGTTTCGGCCAAATGCACTTCTACATTTCCTGCTATCGGCATCAACCGATATTTAGCCGCATGTTGAGCCAATTCATTGGCCTCTTCGTTCTTTTCTCTCGGGATGTATTCAATGTACACCTCATCAAATTCCTCTAACAAAGTAACCGCTTCTTCATACAATCTAATCAATTGAGAACTCTTAACCGAAAAATCGCCTAGCAGTTGCTGGACAACTACTTGCGAGTCTCCTTTGACAATGATTGCTCTGACTCCTTCTTCTATCAACCGTTGTAATCCCGAAATTAACGCTTTATATTCGGCTTGGTTGTTCGTATATGACTCTGGCAGTTGCACGAAATATTTGTATATCTTGCCCTCCGGTGTTTGTAGGGTAAACCCTGCTCCAACTCCTGAAGCGGCTTTAGAACCATCAAATGTCATCACCCATGGTTGCAAGTATACAATTCCTATCTCACCAACTTCTTTTGGCCGATCCTGGTGATCGATGTCATCGGTTATCGGGTGCGTCACATGATCAGCCAGAAAATCGGCTACAATCTGTCCTTTCATAGCCCTTAAAGGTTGATATCTCAAATCGTACGCATTTAACTTCATGGCCCATTTGGCCATTCTTCGGCTACTGACCGGATCATTCATCATAATCTTAACTATGTCAACCGAAGCTACTACTATCACTTGCCTTGGCTGAATATAATATTCTAATTTCTGGCATGCATGATAAAGACTTAAACATAGTTTATGAATCGGCGAGTACCTTACTTCGGCGTCCCTTAGGATTCGGCTAAGATAATAAATCGCCCGATCCCTTCCTTCATCGTCTTCCTGCGCCAGTAATGCTCCAATAGATTCTTCGGCCGCTGCTATATACAACTTCAATGGCCGTCCTAAAATTGGAGGAACCAACACTGGTGGGCTCATCAAATCCTGCTTCAATTGCTCGAAGGCCTTTTGCTGGTCGATTCCCCATTTGAACTCCTCTTCCTTCTTTAACCTCAATAAATCGGTTAGTGGTTTCGACTTTCCAGCCGCATTTGCTAAGAATCGTCTCAGAAAACCGATTTTTCCAAGAAACTTTTGTAGACTCTTCTTATCATGTGGAGGTTTGGCTTCTTGGATAGCCCTGGTTTTGTTCGCATCAACTTCTATTCCTTTGCTATGTACCAGGAACCCGAGAAAATTTCCTGCCTGTACTCCGAAAGCACACTTGGCTGGATTCATCTTGACTCCATGTAGCCTCATCCTCGCGAATACCTTCCGCAAATCGTTTAAGTGGCTTTCGATATCTTTGGATCGGACCATGACGTCATCAATATAGACTTCAACACAATCCCCTATGAGGTCATGGAAAACATAATTCATGGCTCTCTGGTATGTAGCTCCTGCATTCTTCAGCCCGAATGGCATCACCACCCATTCATATATCCCTATGGCGCCAGGGCACCGAAATGCAGTCTTGTGAATGTCTTCTTCAGCCATAAAAATTTGGTTGTATCCTGAATATCCATCCATAAAAGATAGCATCCCCTGTTTTGCGGCCGAATCAATCAACAGGTCAACAATAGGCATCATATACTCATCTTTTGGAGTGGCTATATTAAGATTCCTGAAATCAATGCAAACTCTCAATTTTCCATTCTTCTTTATTACAGGAACAATATTTGATAGCCATTCTACATATTTAGCTGGCCTAACAAACCCGGCCGCTAACAATTTCTCTATTTCTTCTTTTATTTTTGGGACTATTTCGGGCGCTGCCCTCCTGGCCGGCTGTTTATGCGGCCTGAATCCTTCTTTAATAGGCAGTCTGTGCTCTACAATCGACCGCTCCAATCCTGGCATCTCTGTATAGTCCCATGCGAAACAATCCTTGAACTCGACTAGAACCTCCTTGAATCGGCTTGTCATCTGCTGATCAAGATTCGCACTCAACGGGATCTCCCTCGGGTGTTCGTCTGTACCAACATTGACCATTTTCAAGGGGTCTTGAGCTCTGAAATCCGGCGTTCGCTTTGGAATTGCGTCTATTAAATCGCTCCATCCTGCTTTGTCGTCTGAAACTTCGAGTTCGGCCGATTCGAACTCGGTCGCTTGATTCGGTTGTGACTCCATCATTTACTTCCTTCTTCGACTGGCCGTTCATCGGCCTGGTATCTGATTTCAAACCCCAAATCTGTCCAATCACACTCAATCACCTGCGGGTACCGATCCCCTACCACTGCTAGGAATGGTTGAATCGGTTCTTCATATAACACCGCATCAATTCGTCCGGCTGAGCTGACTGGAAATGGAGGTTGATCTCCATCTACTTCTTCTACTGTGCCATCTTTCTTCCAGAACCATACTTTCTGGTGAAGCGTTGATGGCAAACATCGGGATGTATGAATCCAGCATCGGCCTAATAGGGCCGCATACGGAACTTCTGCATCCACCACAAAGAACATGGTCGGAATTGATATTGTTCCGACCGTTACATCCACCAGTATACATCCTTCGGCCGCGGTTTGAGCCCCCACGAAACTCATCACCTTCATTCTCGTAGGGAGTAAATCTTCCTTTGAGCGGCCTATCTTCATTAGCGTGGATAGTGGCATGATATTGACTGTGGCCCCACCGTCGATAAACATTCTTCTAAGTGGTCTCCCATTGACCCAACCTTTAACGTATAAAGGCCTCACATGCTGGGACATTTGCGCAGTTGGAGGCAAAATCGTACCTGGTTGAGCTTCTGGAACGAATGCCTTATATCCTTCCTCAAAAGATTTCTCTATTTCGGCCTCCGGCCGAAATACCTCAAGTTTATCGAAACAAAAATCCACTATGGGTTCTTCATCACCATAGTATTCTCCATCCTTTTGACAGAAAACCACCGCTGGCTCGGAATCCGACCAGTATTCCTCTTTCTCTTCGGTGGTTACCGTCACCATATTCGCACTAGACCCGAAGTCGAATTTAAACTGCCCAACAGGGGGTGTATCACTATTCGGAATGATAGTTGTCTTCGGCTTCCACTCCCTGGTTCGGACTGGTCTAGGCTTCCATTCCTCTTTCGATTTCGGCTGCTCACTTTCAACTTTCGGCTGTATTACTTTTGGCCGAAATTCAGTCTTGTTCTTTAGCCGATCCTGTGCTTCTTTCGGCTTCCTCTCTTCTTTCGATTCGGACCTCAAACGAGCCGAAAATACCCTATTGAGTACTCGTCCTCCCGAGAACGAACAGTCATCAGGGAAGTCCTCTTCCATATGCATCATATCATACTCCTCTTGCTCAGAAGCAGCAGCTGCTTTAAGCCGTTGCATTCTTCGTTTGAAAGTACGATATGATCCCTTTCCTTTTGGGACTTTCCTCTCCTCTGCCCTCCAAGCTGAATGGTCATGTCGGCGTTGATCGAGATGCCTTCTTTCTGGAGAGTTTCGGACCCATCGGCCTACCTGAGTATTTGCTGGTGGCCTTCTAAGCTTTTTCATTTCGGGGCTAACTGCTTCTTCAGGGACTGTGATCTGTATCACAGTCTTTCCATTCTGCTTATCGGCTGTTAACTTCATCTCTGAGTCCCATCCGTTGGTTATGATTTTCAACGTTGGTCTCTCACTCGTATCTCCAACCTCGATCTCCTGATGTCTCTCCGATTGCTTAATCCACTCTTTCACCTCATAGTTCCCCAATCGGTCAAAAACATCAGTAACTTTCTCCTTTCCCTTCGGAGATCCTAGCCTTTTCCATACTCCTGACTTCTGAGCCGATGGCTGATCCCCAAGCCGATCGTGCACAGAACTCTTGCTAGATGATGTTTGATCCCCCAATCGGTCATGCACCGATTTATTCTGGTTGGGTTGCACCATCACCATGTTGGCAGCCGGGAACGGATTCTTATCGACTGCCATAAGCCTTTCTGGGAACTTCAGCTTCCCATCATCGACATGCTTCTGAATCAGCTTCCTAAAATGCCCACAAATGGCCGTGGAATGAGTGGCTGATCCGTGGAACCTGCACCATCCGGCTTCCAACTGATCCTTGGTAGGCTGCGGATGGTTTCCTTTAAACTCTAGCAATCCGTTCTTCTGGCAATAATCAAATATTTCGTCCATCTGTGACAAGTCGAAAGAGTAAAACCTTTGAGACTCATCTCCTCCTTCTTTCTCCTTGCCTCTGGCTGGCCGAAGTGCTGGACACGTCATAGGCTTCTTTATGATTAATTCTGCCCTTGCGACTTCGGCTAGTGCAGGAACGTCTTCCGCATTGTACTCTTCCTGAATTTCACATCTATCCAGAGATTCAGCAAATGAGGCAGCTGACTGGATAGGTTGTGACCTTCCGCTTTGACTTCGGCTTGATTTGAAAGCCGCCTGTTCCGCCAGATATGTCTCCATCCTTATCGCTTCGGCCGTTAATTCGGCTACCGTCCTCGGTCTTGTTACCATCAATCTGTCCTTGATGGCAAACTTCAAATTCTGCTTTAAAATTTGAATATATTCATGCTCAGGCAGCATTGTCTTCACCTGAGCCTTCACTGCATAAAATCTCTCAATGAATTCAGTAACCGATTCAGACGCCTTCTGTTTGGTTGACGTCAGATCAACTACCGAGACTTCAGGACTAGTATTATAGAATCGGTCATGGAATAACCGCTCCATTTCTGCCCAAGTATTGACCGATCCCGCTGGCAAGTTAATGTACCACTCGAATGCTGGGCCAGTTAATGACAAACTGAACAATATCAGCTTGTGAAAATCATTTTGCGCGATTCTGGTACATTGAGCTGTAAATCGGCCAATATGCTCGATGGTAGAGCGGCCGACTTCTCCCGAAAAAGTGTTGAAATCTGGAACCTTCACCCCTCTAGGCAGTGGATACTGCTCCTCGATGTAATCTGGATAAGGTTTCCGATACATCGGCCTATTCTCCTGGCCGATGAGATTCCCAAACTGTGTGCGAATAATCTCGGCAATCAGCACTCTGTCAACCAGTTGTGGTGGATTCTGCTGAAGTGGTGCGTATTGTTGTTGAACCACTGGAGCAGGCGGTTGAGCTACTGGTTGAGGCGGTTGATTCTGTTGCTGATCGTACCTCTGCTGCGGAGGAACGAAAGGCCGAGCTCCATGCCCTCCTGGCGGCCTAAAGGCCTGCTGCTGAAAATTATGAGGATTTTGCGGTGGATTTTGCGCCACTGGAGCTTGCTGCGCTCCCATTGGATACATACTCCTCGCAATTTCGGCTCTAAACATGGCTGGCATTGCTGCCAGGATATTTCCTTCGATTTGGCGAACCGAATTGGTAACCGCCGCCTCCACCATAAATTGAACCTGATCTCGGAATCGCGGGGTTAAATCATCATTTGAAAACTCCTGATTATGGAAATGTGATGGTCCGGGGAACCCTGGAGGGAATTCTCCGGCTTCTGGTGCGCGCTCTTCCTGAATCGGCGGCAAATCAGTCCTCGCCGCCGTGTTTGCTGCTGGAGTTGCTTGTTCAAACGCCATTTTGCGTCCCACTGGGCGTGCCACTGTTTGGCTCTGGTGTAGCCAAGGACCTTTTTCTCCTCAAGGGAGGCTATCGGAAAAGGATCAAACCGATTACGGGTTCGAATTAACAATAATGCGCCCACAATTGAATGAATCTTCCTTGAATTGATCAACAATAACACGATACAACGGGGAATCTGCCTGTTGTTAAGAAACAACGGCGGAATTCACCAAAAACAGAGAACCAAACTACCAGCTGCTAAGGAGCAACGGTGGATTTGGAAATGGTAACCGCTACAAACTAAGCTAGATTCTAAGGAAAGCTGTAAAGGAAAGCTGTAAAGAAAGCAGTAAAGATAACAAAGAATTAAAATTGATAAAAGCAATTTGGGGGTTGGATTGATCTCTCTGATTTTGAGTGTGTCGACCCCTATTTATAGCCGGAGCTGGAATAACCGCTCTCCGGCTAACTCCTCCGAGCCGAATTCTTTTTCTCTTTAATTCGATTGTTTAGGTTTCGGCTGTTTCTTCCCATTTCGGCCGAAATCTTCATCAGCTCCGATTTCTTCCCTTTGGTTTACTATGTGCTTTCGGCCTTACCAATCTCGAGCCCATTCTTCTTTTTGGACTTCCTCTTTCTTCCGGCCCATGTCTTATGGCCCAATAGCTCTTTCGCGGCCCACTATTCCATATGGCCCCAACAAATATATATAGTCCAATTAATTTGTGTGACATGAGTTCTCACCATAATTTTCCTTGACAATGGAGTATCAAGTTTACCAAAACCAAAAAAATTATACAATATATAATCACACACCGTGCGTGTATTTATATATACGGGAATGGAAAAAAAGACTTTTTTGTCTGTTTTCTTTCAAAAATCCATATCGGTCCGTTAGTAAATTTTTGTCCCCCTATAGTCCACTAAGTTTGCTATTTTTTTCAATTCGGTCCTAATTACGTAATTAGCCTGAGGTTGCTGACGTAGACGAAGTAAATCACATTTTACATCCACCGTGGCTAATCTAAAGTTCCCACATATAACACAACAGTTTAATAAATGTTTGAAGTAAATATTTGAAGGCTGTCATAACACATTACTACTCTAAAAAAATGCCTCTAGCGGGTCAAGTTGAGCTCTTCTTCATTGTGATGACAGACATAGTCTTCACTTGGTTCGCATTGAGCCCTTATTGGGTTACCCAACCCACAAAGAAACAACAACCAATCACAATAATAATAGAGCTTACCTTCATTTCCATTCCGAATAGACTCAACAATATCACAACCCTTTCATCACATCAAGAAATTTATGTTCTTGGAAAACGTATGTCAAGCGGCTCTCTTCTCTGTGCGAAGCCCATTCTCGCATCGGATTGGGCAATACCTTCATTGGATGCTATTGGAGTTCTGGTAACAGCTACCATAGTGGGTCTTATTTTAGGTCTCGGTGGTTATTAGTGTTTCTCAAGAAAATGAATATCATTTGTGATATATAATGTGTGCAAATGAATGATTGATGTTTCTTTATGGGTTAGGTAACCCCAATGAGTGCTCAATACGAACCAAGTTGAAACTATATATGTCCGTAAACCCAGTGAAGAAGGGCTCAATTGACCCATTGAAGGCATTTTTAGGGTACTGATGTGTTTTGACAGCCTTCAAACATTTTTTAAGCTGATGTGTTATGTGTGAAGACTCCAGATTGGCCACGGTGGATATAAAATGTAATTTACTTCGACCACGTCAGCAACCTCATGTTAATTATGTAATTAGGACCGAATTGAAAAAAATTAGCAAACGTAACAGACTATAAGGGCAAAAATTTACTAAAAAACCGATATGAATTTTTTCTGAAAGAAAACAGGCTTAAAAAAATCTTTTTTTTCCATACGGGAATCGAAACTTGAACGTGTATTAACGAAGGGATAGCCTTATAATTTGTTTTATTAATTACGTGAATCTTAAGAATTAAAAAAATAGATAGGCTCGTGTTATACAAATTAGGATAGTCCTATAATCTTCATTAGCCTAATAATAAATTTAGTAGGAATATTCTACATTTTAAATCATTCTTTTATAAAATTCAGCATGGGGAGCACATAGAATTAAAGGATGGGAACTAAATATTTTTTTAATTTTTCAATTTCTTTGTGATCGAATTTAATAGTTAAGAAGAAATGGTAAATTCACTTACAAGCATGTATGTTGTTAATTGTCAATCTTGAATTTATCATCGTAGAAAAAAAGATGTTGAAAAACAAGTAATGAAACCACCTACTTTTCTGTAGTTGAGGATTAGATGATTGAAATAATTTGTTTTTTCAAGTGGCACATGGAAAGATTGGAATCATTATACTGAAAATTCATTTAATAATTTTGGAGTAGTTGGTTTCTGAGTTCTTACTTTGAGAAATGTACGTTTATTTTCTTGTCAAGAAAAAGATTAATTAAACCGTGTCTACGTGTGAATTTCTGAGACACTCAATGACATGATAAATGGTTCATAAATTAAAGTGCTGTTTGATAAAATAAAATGTAAATTGTTTGATGTTAATTTCTAATTGGAATAGTAGTCCTAATATTTGGTAGACAATGAAATTGTTTGGTGTTCATTTCTAATTGGAATAGTACTCCTAATATATAATTTGATAGACAATAAAATTGTTCTGTGTTGTTTGAATAACACATGATGAGTTCTCTTATTTCTAATTCCGTTTAATATAAATATGTGTTTTTAATATGTTTAATAATTTTGTCATATATATTCCATTCATTTTTAAAGTACATGTTTTCTTTGTAAATAAGTGATTCGGCGATAAAGGAAAATGAATAAGAGACCGTATAAGACCATCTCCAACCGAGAACACCAAACTCAAACTCAAAATGCAGTAAATATCACATCAAACAGTATTTCATCTCCAACCGAAAACACTAAACTCAAACTCAAAAGAATATTCTATAGAATATTCTCTTTTTAAATCTTCAAAATAAAAAAAGTAGTGTTGGAATAGTGTTGGTGTGGTGAATAGTGCAAACTCAAATTTAAGTTTAAGTTACTGCAAAATGGGGGAAAACGCATTTTGCGTTTGCGTTTGGAGTACCATTGGAACAAAATCTACCCATTTTTTGGGTTTTTGTGTTCGGTTGGAGATGCTCTAAGAATCTTAGTCACATACAACAGGAGCACTTTAATTAAGATGAAATCTATGTTGATCCTTACTATCCTAATTCCTACTATCTTCACCCCTAATGACTAATCCCTACTGGAAGGGTTAGTGTGCAGGTGGCTGCACATGCAGCCACCATGTGTGTGATGTGAGAGTTGTGTTGTGTGATGTATGAAATGGTGTATTTTGTGTGTTGGGAGACATGTGTTGTGTGATGCCAAAAATGTGATGTTCAGAGAAGTATTTTGTGATGCGAGATATCTTTTTTGTGATGTTGCACTTAAAGGCTTTTGAAAGGGTTGTACCGTAACCGGATTGAATCCTACTATCATAACCCCAACCGACTTAACCCCTAACCTCTACTGACTTAATCCCTACTAATTTAATTGACCCTTATTACCCTAACCCCTATTGTAATTAACTCCTACTATCTTCATCCCTAGTGACTAATCCTTACTATCCCAATTACCCCAACTGACTTAACCCTTACTAACTTGGCGTCGTCTACTATCTTAATCACTACTAACTCAATCGTTTATACTCCTCCCTCCGTTCCAAAATAGTAGTCTTTTTAGAGATAAAAAAGTGTTCCACAACAGTTGTCATTTTAGGTATTTCTATAAAAGTTTTTCAATATTACCCCTTTTGTTCCCCCAATGATGTTCATTCTCTCTCCACCCCAAGTACATTTCTTGGTAAGTGTGAGGGGTAGAAATGGGAGATTGTGTGGTAATAATAATGTTTCTTTGTTTGTGTAATATTTACTAGAAAGACAACTAAAAACGAACGGAGAGAGTATTATTTTCCGTGTAACGACCGCTATCAACTATCCTAACCCGTACAAGATTAAAATTATTATAATTAATCAAAATAGATAGAAAATTAATTTTGGGCAATCTAATTGGGGAACCCTTTTCCAAATTTGAGATACACAACAATAATCTTAAATTCAACTTGCAACTGGATGAGCCAATTCATAAGCCCAACTCATTTGCAAGTGGAAGGCATGGCCCAATTCTATTAGATGTATTGTATTGGCTCATTGGTCATCGCAGTCGCAGCCTCCTCCTTTTTTCCCTTTTTTTTTTTTTCTTGCGTATACAGGGTATTCTCAAGCTACATTGGGACTCAAAACTAATTTCTCGATGATTTGGTGGACATCGAACGGTTGTCTCTCCCATAACAGTCTGCATACACAAAGGCTCAAATCCAAGACTTTTGCTTAAACTGTCATAACCTCATACCATTCAGGTCAACTGCGTTCGGTTTCTTTTTTGTTTATGCATGATAGAACTTGAAAGCAAAACTTCAAGAAATTCATCAATTGTGCGAAAGAAAAACACATTCTGATGTCAAGCTACACTTCAGAAATAGTACTATATATGTCCATCTACACTTCTTGTCTTCATAAGGACATTAATACCACAATCCATCAAATCATAGACTTCCTTTGTGTCTAAATTCACATGCATTTAAAACCAGGATACCAAAAATTATTCATAGTTTTGAACCTTGTCTCATAACCAAATCTTAACAAACAAATTTATATTCTATTTTTTAAAAGAAAAGAATAAAATGTATGTATGTATTAATTAATTTTGGCAACATCATAAAAGATATTTTGTAGACTAAAAATGAGGCAAAAAAAATCAAAAGAGAGACATGAATGTATCTATCTACTACTCTATTATCTATGCATTATTTTGTAAAAATCTCAAAGGAAATGTGGGCCTGGGATGGGCCCACATGATGATCCAAATATTTGGCCCGACAAAACCCAGTGGTTGAGTCATGTCCAAAATCCCTTTATAGCTTTAAAATTTGGCTTCTTCTCTCACAAAGTTAGCCTTTGTATATTTTATATTTGTCTTTTTTCTATGCCTTCTTTTTCAGCCTTTTCTTTTTCATAATCATTAGCGGTAGTGAGTAAAATATTAGAACTGATTTGTTGATTTGTTTGAACTATTAAAACGAAGTTTTTGGTTAAGTGAGTCGTTGTTCCAGCTGACACCGGAGCCACAAAGGACTATTTAAATTGATCCGTTTCTACCGATAAGCTCTAATGGCATCATAGGAATTTTTTTAAAAAAAAAAAAAAAAAAAAAAAAAGAGGTTCTTTTGTATACACATATGGTTCTAGAGGAAATGCATATCAGGTACATTAATTATTAGCTATGCGAGGATTAACGGCGGACACTCGGACTCCCAATCACAAATAAGGAATCCGGTTCAAATACAAATATTCAGCTTGATATTTGTCCGGTTCCAATAGAAAATGCAAATACATGAAACTGTCCGATTCACCCCTAGTGTATTACGTCTATATATTCGGCTGGAGGTTTTATTACTCACTTTATTAATTAATCATGTCAACTAAGTATTTCTCACACAGTGTTTATGCGCTTTTGATGATTACAAATCAGAAGGCGGCTTTCATCAGACTCTTCGGATGGGAACTCATCTTCATCTCCTTAATAAACTGTAAGGGTTCTTTGCTGGTAGAGATATTAGATTACCAGTGGGAATATGATTGTTTGGAATGTGAGATTACTGGAAATATGAAATTGCTGGGAATCTCATTTCTCTGTGTTTGGTTTGTTTGGGAATCTCATATTTCCAGTTTTAAGTAATTTACTATAATGTCCTTACATTTCAATTGAACGAATGTTATAAATATGTCATTTTGCTATACAACAGTAAATATTTAAGCCGAATTATTTTTTAAAAATATAGAAAATTCTTTATATGTAATTTATTGTATGTTAATTAGTTATTTAATGTGTTTATACACTTAACATTAGAGTTTTTATATGATTGCTATCAGAAGAAAAAATATATATATATATATATATATATATTTTGTTTAAGTAGCTTGTTTAATTCATTTTCAGTCATTTTTTGGCAATTAATAATTAACTAATATCATAATCAACACTAAAGTTGAATAAACAAATGTGAAGGTATTGCAAAAGTCTATGGCTACTTAAATAACTAAAGCTTGGTTCAAACTTTATGGGGCTAAAAACTACTACTACTTGACTTGAAAAATAATCGAATTATTTAATGCGGACTAATTAATTTTGAAATACGTCCACAACAATTTTTTTTTTAAAAAAAAAAAAACACTAAAGCTAATTTAAATAAATAAATGTGAAAGTGTGCATAATGGGCCAGAAGTAAAGCAATAATTGATGGATTCTTTTTCTTTTCTTTTTCCCTCATGTATTAAATCAAGGCTATACTTCGACAAAAAGTTTGTCCAAAACAAATTCATAAAATAAATATTTTGAGTAATTAATTATCAAATAACAGCCACCTGATGTCTGTTATCATTTCTTTTCATAATAATCATTTCTTTTAATAATAATTAAATTCTACGTAAAGTATTAATCCCTTTTCTTATCCTCGTATAGTATTACATTTATATTTATATTGTGTATACTACGGCACATGTTATTGTGCAGTTGTTTGCACTTGCAGGAGTGTGAAGAGAACTATAGGTTGTGATGTCCAAAACATTTTTATGAATGTGATAATTTGTGATGTCCAAATAATTCGTTGGTAGAGCACAAACATCATAAAATTAAGATTAGACAACAAAATGGAGATTAGCCACCATAGCTGCACCTGCAGTTGGGGTTCAGTCTGTACAGGAACTCAACTGGTATACTACTACTACTAATTTGCAATTTTATAAAACCATCTAGAACTTTTAGGTTATCCATAATACAAATCATTCCTGAAATCTCAAAAATTTATTGATTTTCTAAAAAGAACATTAATAATATGAAACAATTAGATGTAAGTAAATATTCTCAGCTTTCAAGTACTTAACCAAACTTGGGATGGAGATTTAGCCACGTGGTTAGATTACTGCGTTCCAACTTTATAGTTCGGTGTTCGATTTCCCACCCAGATAAGGTACCCATTGATTTAGTAATGAGACATTTTCCAAAACAATTATCTATATTTAGAAGGACTCAAACTTAAAACTTTACTTGAATGACTACAGGCTATAATTACTTAAGCCGATAGGATTACAGTACAGACTATGGGGAGTATGCAGATGCAGCGTACTGAGAAAGTAAGTAATGTGGTGGAAGGGTAAAATTTTAGTGACGGATTAAAAATGTCATAATAAAATCATGCATCGATATCACATTCATAAACATCACAAAAATCACTCGTAGCAACACATATATTATTAACTTATGATTAGAGCTGTAAATAGAACAAACAGTTCGTGAGCTGAGCTCGTTTCGACACGTGTTCGTTCGTTTACAGCTTGTTCAGTAAGTTAAATGAACCGAGCTCAAACACATAATTTGGTTTGTGTATTCGCGCATTAAGTTCGCGAACAGTTCGGAATTTTTTTTGAATGGAATGTATATTATAATAAATAAATATTTTATTTAGTTGTTCTTTCCATTTTTCATTTTTACTAATTTCACATTTCTCTCATACTTCCTTCGTTCTCATTTAAGTGTTCCATTTGCATAGTAATAACCATTCATTGAGTAATTTTGATTTAATTTTTTCACATAGTTCTGTAAAATAGAACATAGTCAAGTGATATCTTGTTAGATTCGTCTAATGACGTAGTTTTAGAATATCAATTTTTTATAATTTTTATTTATATACAATGTGAGTTATAAACATTTAAAATTGTGTCTTGGACTGCGTGAAATGCAGAAGTGGAGCACTATATGAGAACAGAGGAAATAAATTATATTACAATATACATTACATTTTCACACCTAATTTAATTCTAAAACGAATAAATTTATTAATAAAATAAATGGTTTGTTAACTGAGCTCGACTAGGCTCGTGTTCGTTCGTTATTAGCTCGTTCATAAGGTTAAACGAACAGAGCTCAAACATGAAAATTGGCTCGTTAAGATTTTTGGCTCGGTTCGTGTTCATTCGTTGAGCTTAACGAACAGAGCTCAAACACTTGAAGCCCGGTTCGGTTCACACTCGTTTAGAGTTCTACTTATGATCACAATAACACTCTCCTGCGGGTATAGTAGGCTGCAAAGTAATACTAACTCTCTACTTAAGTCATAAGTCATCAATTGTTGCCAATAATAAATTTTAAATTTAGCTAGAATTGTACTAATGGTACATTAATTAAAAACTTAAAATAGAGTTAGGTGATGCTGGATGGGGCCAGGAGGGCCCACCTGACTTATGTTGTTGGTCGCCTACCAAATCCCGAAACTAGCTCTCGCTTCCTTTCCCAACACATATACTACAACGTGTATGACACCAACGTTACCATATTTAGAGTGTTTGGATAAACTTTAGAAAAATAAATTATTTGATTATTTTGTTTTCAAAATATAAATTATCAGTTTAACCGCTAAAAAAAATGGTGTTGTAAACATGATTTCAAATAAGCTATTTCATATCGCATATCCAAACACTCACTTTTTTTTTTTTGAGAAGTAAAAATTTAAATCCAAACACTCACTCGGTCTGATTTAACTTGTATTCAATATGTTTTTCAACTGTTGATATTTCAAAATATACTTACATCTGTTCTTAAATTACTGCAACATTTATTTATTTTATGCAATTCAATAAAATTTTAACCAATAATAACCCATATTGTATATAAGTAAAAAATATTAAAAATTAATATTATAAAACTATGTAATTAGACAATTGTAACAAGATCTCGTTTAACTATTTTTTTTATTATATAACTATGTTAAAAAAATTGATCGAAGTTACTCAATAAATAGTTACTACTATGCAAAGTGTGGGCCCGATTCTAAATCTTGAATATGAGTTCGGTCGTCGGTGCATGATCAGAATAACGTATAAACAGCGCAATGTAAAAAACACAAAGCAGCAGATTTGTTGACCCAGTTCGGTCTCATGACCTATGTCTGGGGAATTCCAATCCAGGGACTCTCACTATGTAAAAGACTCAATCAAGACAAGACTTGATCTGACAAAAAACTTGACACCAAACTCTATCACACTAGAATCTGTTCTAGCAAAACGTCTATAGTCGAAACTCCCATTCAACTGCAGTCGCTGGAATACCGATCCAATTTGATGCAATCTTGACAGATGATCTTTAGAGGACTTGAATCTTGAACACAGCTGACGATCTGGATCTTCCCATCAGATTCCAAAGGTTCCTTCGCAAAGCAAACCTCCGCAACATAATGTGTAGAAACGTGATCTTCAATACGGCAATCCTATCGAAGCATGTAAAGCACAAAGACTTTGATGATCTTCAAGAAACTCTCAGATATAGAACTCGCATCAAAGTTTATCTAAGAAATCTCAAGTATGAACTCTATGAAAAACAAGAGATAAAACCCAAATTCTAAAATGTGAAAGCGAAAATATAACTCGAATTATCAATCTAGCAATTTTTCTTAAACTCATCTATGACTAATACACTAATATATAGGAGAGTAAATTCGTATCAGATGCAGAGCAGCTCCTCTATGCAGTTAGAATCAACCAAATAATTGTCACATTGCAACTCCTTCATAACTGTTGTAATCTATTCAGTTCTTGTAGTCCTCGCGTCGTTCTGACTACTGGTTGACAACATTTTTCATCTGCACAGAAAGCTTAAGACAACAACACAAAGGGTTCAAATAAATGAGTACGGAGAACGTACAACAAAAAATTATATAAAATATATATTCTAAAATTTAATGATTATACGATTTTAAAAAGACTCAACTCAACTATTTTTTTCTCAAATATATACTTGAAATAAATTGAGTCAAAGTAAAATAATTAACATCACAAAAAAGTCAAACAAGATATCTTCTCTGGGACAGAGAGAGCATTTATTAATTCACATTATGTTTGCTTTCTTTTGAGTACGATAATTTATGTAGTATTTTTTATTTTTGCTTGAGAAGTAGTAGTATTTAGTAGTTAAAGTGATCTGAGTAAACTTTATAATGGGTACATTTGACTTTTGATACAATTTGTTTTAACTTTAACTCTATATAATCGTGATAATATAAGAAGATAAAAATAGTCAAGTATGGTATTGTTAAAATCATCTAATTGTATAATTTTGGAATATAGCCCTGTTTGGCAAAACAGCTAAATTTAATCAGCTAATTTGTCTCACAATATGTGAGATAAATTAGATTATTTAAAAAGACAAAATCACTTAAAATAATGACCAACCAGTTCTTTTAGAAACCGCTGCAAATAGCAACGTTTTGGACTTCAGTTTATTGTAGGCAAAAATTTACCTCAAAATTGTAAAAAAAAACTAATTTTGACTAATTTATTACTCATATATCAATTAAAAGTTAAAAGCTAATTGTCAAATAGGCCCTATATATTTTATATACTTTTTACTTATATCCATTTTAAAATATTAATGGTTAAACAAATATATTAAAATTTGTGTATAAATTAAAGTGATAACTTTTAATGGGATGTGTAGATCAGTTAAAATTCTAATCATGTTTTTATCAATTTATTTTGTTTAAAATGAAAAATTGTCATTTTTATTTGTACAACAAAAAATTATTAGGACATAGGGGGTATGTGTTTAATCTATTGATTAAATTGTTAAAACTTTTAAACTAGTAATTTTAGTTAAAATGTAAATAAATATTTTCTTAGTGTCTTAAATGTGATGCTTTTTTTTATAGCCTGTATAGGCTATCTAGAAGAAAAATAATATTTTATTGTATTTTTTTAGATTTTTAAAGTATAATATTTATTTTATTTTTGTAAAATTCAAATATCTAGCTAGTCCAGCATTCAAATGATCCGTTGAAAAAAAAAATCGACTTAGGGTTGGGCATTTACCTTCGTGGTCAAGTCCCACATTCCCAACTAATAGGTTTGGATCGATCCCTACCCTCTCCATATCCCCCTTTTTTATCCCCTTTGTAATTTGTGTGGCTTGAATTCCCACACATATTTGCTGTCACATGAGTGTTAATTTTTTTAAAAAAAAAATAGAATTAATTATCCTTAATTAGCACCAGTTTTGATGGTTACTAAAATCAAGAGTAATCCTTAATAACCCTTAAATTAGCGCCAATTTTGGTGGTTTACTAAACTCAAGAGTAACCTCTTAATAATCCGTTGCAATTATTTATTCCTTAAAACTTTTGGGAAACTCGTACATTAACCCCCAACTTGCTATTTTTACAGTTGAACCCCAAAATAAAATTGGGATATTATCAACTTTGAGAAATGCGACAGATTCTGTGGTCAATCAACGAATATTTATAATCTCGATTGGAAGAATTCTTTTTTTAAAAAAAAAAAAGAAAAGGATTATTCTTCCAATCACTAATACGGAGTATATTTAATTCCCGGATGAGTAATAAAGTATTTATTTTGGTGAGGAATGCATGCATCTGTACATGAAGTCTTTATATGTAATGGAAGATATGTAATGGAAGAGATGTTCCTTATGATAAAAGAATGTTTTGTGCGTGTGTGATGGGAAAATATATAATAGGAGAGATGATCTATGTAATGGGAGAGTTATCATATGTAATATATGCACGTATAGATTAATTAAGGAGTTATAATGTAACCCGATTGTATTTATTCTAGCAATTTAATATTGAAATACTTAAAATATATAATTTTTATTTTAAACATATGCATTTTTGCACTGTAATGCAAGAGCTAATGAGTTTCTTGCAAAGTTAAAGATTTTTTTTTTCTAGCCACAAGCTAGAAAATGGTGGT
The DNA here is from genome assembly GCA_030278955.1 of Hygrophila difformis. Taxonomy (NCBI): domain Eukaryota; kingdom Viridiplantae; phylum Streptophyta; class Magnoliopsida; order Lamiales; family Acanthaceae; genus Hygrophila; species Hygrophila difformis. The sequence continues at coordinate 1,923,805 of JAOANR010000011.1, forward strand.
GGAAGTTATTTTCACACAAATTACAAAGAGATAAAAGAGATGGATAAAGGATCGGGTGTGGAAGTCCCTCGACTCCCAGCATTTGATTGGATCGGGGGACTTGACTACTAGACTAGACCAAGTCTCCAATTTCATAGACTAAAAGGTTTAGAAGTTGATTCATGCACAAAATAATTTTTAAATTATCAATTTCATAGACTAACAAACAAATTTTAAGTTTTGCTTTTTATTTCTCTTTGTAGATCAATTATACTGTAGGCGCTCGTCAAAAAATAAATATATATACTGTAGGCTTCTCTTAAAAATATATATATATATATACTCCATCTGTTTTTTTTAAAGGTTATGTTTTGACTTTTTTACTGTTTATTATATCACTTTGACTTTTATTTTTGTTATAGTTATAGAAGGAAAAATATAGTCATGTGAGATCTTGTTGGATTCGTCTCATCTTGCAGTTTTTAAATATCGAATTTTTAGAATTTTTATTTGTACCGAATTTGAGTGATTAGTCGTTGAAAATATGCATTGGCATGAGTGCAAATGAGAAGTGTAAACCTTTAAAAAAAATGGAGGAAGTATACGTTAAGCATTTTTTTTGTAGGAGTATTTATTACATTTTTAAAGATAAATGTGGAATTTCCTATGATAATTTGAAAATGATAGGCTCGTACACTGTTGTGATGGGAAATATATAAATAAAGAAAAAAAAATAGCATTTTGGCACATAGGTTTATAAAATACTCCAAATTTTTAAGTATATTCCCATCACTAAATTGAACTTAACGAAATCCAATTCTGTAAAATTGAACATGATAGCTTAATCTAATGATAATATTTTTGGATAACAAACACGTAATGATCATATTCATTTCATTCAAACCTTATTCATCCCCTTTTATTTTCATTTATAATTAGTATGCAAAAATTATCATCCCTCTTTAAACACAAATTTTTGTGACTATTTTAAAAAAAAAAAAACATCCCATAAAATTAAATCTCATGCCTTCAATGGCTCGTCCAAAAAAAATCCAAATACGGTACAACGTGGCAATGCAGTGCCGGTGGCCAGGTGCACTTAGCCAATGTCGCACCTGATTGAACATGTTTGGGAGCCAGCATAATTATCAGCATATAGCATATTGGAAGAGCATATTGTCTCACAGTTCTCTTTCCGAATTCGCTATCTGCTAGTGAATCCGCTGACTCCCATTATAGTGCCATTGAAGTATTGAACTTTTTTTATTTATTTATTTTTATTTCTTAAAAGTCATTAAAGGCTGAAGTATTGAACTCTTAAAAGACCCAAAACTTAAAATGCAATTGTCGTTCGATATTTCATACTCCCTAGTCCTCCTTTAAATTAGGTAGTATGGTTTAGTAATTAAAATGGTGTGGATATTTGTGTTTAAGATTTTAATAATTTTTTTCATTATTTATTTGACTTTTGACAATGTTTGTTTATTAAGTATTTAACATTGAATTAATATTATCATATGATGTAATTAGAAAAAATAGTCAAATGTGATATTGTCAGAATAGTCTAATTGTCTAGTTTCAAAATATATGTTTGATAAATTTTTTATTTGTATACATTTTGAAATATTAAGAGTTAGAAATACAAGAGATTTTGTGTAGAAAATAAAAGTGCTTGCGGAATAATAAAAGTGACCACTTTTAATGAAATTTGTAAACAATTACTAAGATTCTAATCACCAACAGCAGTTGATTTGAATAGATTGCAGCTCTAATCGCTTAAGAAGATATCAAATTCGAACTTTGTGTATGCAAAAAACTAATTTGAGAGAGACACCCTTAATTACTCAATCAGATCATCGAGGGACTAGCTTTGGATACAACGTGACATAGGAATACCCAATTATTCATCAAAATTCAAGATTTTAATAATATTTATATTAATTTAATTTATCTGAAAATGAAAAATGAGCAAAATTCGTGGGACATTCGAAAAGGAATAAGTAGAAGTATAATTACAAATGAACTTTTACAGGACGGACGGAATACCTAATTGAATTTACTCACCAGAAAAGCAAGGGCATTTTAGGGATTTCAATAAAGCAGCAGCAGCAGGTCCATGTGGACCAGCTTTTGTCCAGAAAGTGCCTCCTACCGGATCACCTTCGTTCGACCGGTCTAGTCGCTTGTCTGAACGCCAGTTCCAGGTTGGTCCACATTCTAGAATTAGATTTTATATTCATTTTATTTTCTTTTATACTCCCTCCGCTCCAGTTATTGTGTCATGTTTGACTTTTGATACTGTTTATTATTCAGCTTTGGCTCAATTTTCTTACAAGTATATATTTGAAAAAAATAGTCGAGTTGGGTATTGTTAGAATCATATGATCATGTAGTTTTAGAATATATATTTTACATAATTTTTCATTATATATATTTTGAGATGTTAATGAGTAAAAGAATGCATTGGATTGTTTGCAAAAATTAAACAATATAAGTTAAATGAGACAGATGGAGCAGTAAGTAGTAAGTACTACAAACAATTTTCTTTTAATGAAATTACTACTAACAATTAAATAATTTTAAGAAAAACTAAATCCTTAATAAAAACACACTATCTGCTTTGGGAGAGGCGCCCTTAATTGCCCTTGCAGATCCTCGAGGGATTAGTCTTGGGCCCAATGTGGCCTGGGGATACCCTGGTATTCACCTAAAAAAACACACTATCATATCATATTTGCCAAATAGGAATATCAATTATAAACTATTATATATTGATACGAACATTATCAAACATCTGAAATAATCAAGTAATCAAGTTATTAATTACATGCCCTTTGTCATGTGTTTGGCTCGGGTGTAGCCAAGGACCTTTTTCTCCTCAAGGGAGGTTACCGGAAAAGGATCAAACCGATTACGGGTTCGGATTAACAATAATGCGCCCAAAATTGACTGAATCTTCCTTGAATTGATCAACAATAACGGAGAATCTGCCTGTTGTTAAGAAACAACGGCGGAATTCACCAAAAACAGGGAACCAAACTACCAGCTGCTAAGGAGCAACGGTGGATTTGGAAATGGTAACCGCTACAAACTAGGCTAGATTCTAAGGAAAGCTGTAAAGGAAAGCTGTAAAGAAAGCAGTAAAGATAACAAAGAATTAAAATTGATAAAAGTAATTTGGGGGTTGGATTGATCTCCCTGATTTTGAGTGTGTCGACCCCTATTTATAGCCGGAGCTGGAATAACCGCTCTCCGGCTAACTCCTCTGAGCCGAATTTTTTCTCTCTTCAATTCGGTTGTTTAGGTTTCGGCTGTTTCTTCCCATTTCGGCCGAAATCTTCATCAGCTTCGATTTCCTCCCTTCGGTTTACTATGTACCTTCGGCCTTACCAATCTTGAGCCCATCTTCTTTTTGGACTTCCTCTTTCTTCCGGCCCACGTCTTATGGCCCAATAGCTCTTTCGCGGCCCATTATTTCATATGGCCCCAACAGATGCCCTCCTTACTTGGGCGAATTGCTTCCATGCGAAAGAGCCCAAGTAACCTCCCTTTCTTCTTCCTTTTGGCGGTTATTTTCTTCTTCTCGAGGATGCTCTCCATCACTCCCCTATTTACGTAGCCTACCACGTACTCGGAGTGAACTGCCTTTCCAACTTCTCCTCTATCTCTCTCTCTTTCCACTTTCTCCGATGGAAAATCCCTCTGCACCTGTTACTGCTCTTTCTGCTGATCTTCTCAGAATTGAGAACTCTTTTGCTTCTCATTCCGCAGTTCGCCTCTTGCCTGAGGGCTTCTATTCCTTAGGTCCGTTGGGCATTCCTGAAGATATCGATGAATGTACTGCTCGGATCTTTGATAATCGTTCCGTTCTTCTATATGAGCCTTGTTTCTCTTCCAAGCTTTTCCCCTCATCTTTTGCTAATTGGTCTTCGCCCTCTCCTGATTATGTGGCGTGGTATCATTACCTCGAACCCCACTGTCGTGACTCTTGGAATAAGTCATCTGTCTACCGTATGATTTCCCTTAGTACCTTGCCACTTCCCACAGATCTTCGCCCTATTCAAGCCCTTCTTTGCTTCTGGAATCCTTCTGTGAACTGTTTTTGTTTCCCTTGGGGGATGATGACTCCCACCATTCAGGATGTGAAACTTCTCCTTGGCCTCTCTGTTCGTGGGGATAACCTCGCCATTATGTCGTTGCCCAAGGAGAAAAATACTGGCTTTTCCTCTGGCGATTCCTTTGCTAATTGGATCGTTTCCCATCAGAGTGATCCTATTTCGCCTGCTCCACACCCTTCAGAGCCTCTTGCTTTCATGATGTATTTCCTTACGAAATTCTTCTGGTGTGTTCCTTCCAAGGGTGTTCTCCTCGAAACACACTCTTTTGCTTCGGCACTTCTTAATCATGTGACCCTGCCTTCAGCCGATTTCTTCCTCGCTCATCTGTATGCGGGTATTTCGGCTACTGTGTCGGGTTGGGAAAAAGGTTCGTCTGATAAAGCCCGTGGCCCGTTATGGTTCCTTCACTTGTGGTTGGTTTGGCACTTTCGCGACATTTCCCAATTTCCTCCCCATGATATTCGTCCTAACCATTTTATCGCTCCCGATCTTCTTAGAGCACCCCTTCCTCCTTTGTCGATCCCTCATTGGATCAACTATTTCCTGGGTCGTACTGTCGAACAAGCCTTTTCCCATTATCACTACCGGAAAGCTGACTTTGCTTGGGTCAGGGATATTGTTACTTCCCCCTTCGGGACTCCTCTTCCTTTAGCTTTTGCTCAAATATGGAACAGGTGTATATTACCCCGCCCGATCTTCAATGGTTCCACATTTGTATCTGCCAAGTCTGCTATTCCTTTCGAAGTTTACAATCCCCATCTGGTTAGCCGTCAATTCGGCTTTGGTCAAGACTTAGTGGAGGCCCTCAGAGCCGGTAGACGCCTTTCTGCTTCTACCAGTCGTCAGCAATGCTCCCTCTATCATAAACGTTTGATTTCCTTCAAGGTTTGGAAGTTTGCCGTTCGTCCGGGGTCCGTTACCTCCCGCTTCCAGTCTTGGTGGAACGGTGTTGCTGGTGTCTTTTTTAGTGCCAACCTTGATTCGGTTCTGCGGAGGGGTGGTTTCTCTCCTATTCTGGCATTCTCTTCTGTCCCTTCATCATCTCCGGGTTCCACTCCTCAGCGCATTCTCGGTTCGTCTTCCGCTTCTCGCCCAGGTATGTTTCTTTTCTTTTCCTTTCCTCTTCGGTCGTTGCTTGTTCCTTTTCCTCTGTGTCTTACTTATCCGATTTCTTCAGATGTTCCTTGCTCCTCTACTTCGGAACCTGGTCGAAAAAGGCCTGCTTCGCCTTCGGCTTCTCTTACCGACTTTCTCCCTCCTACTCAGACCAAAAGGCGTTCGTCTCATTCACCGCTTGGCAGAATCCCTGCCTCCCTTTTTGCGGTTTGTTACACTATCTTTTTCCTTTTCCAGGCTCTTATCGTTCGACTAATTTCTTTTTTTTATTCTTGTCAGGTCCCACCTATTTTGCCACAACCTGATGTTCATCCACTTCCAACTGTGGTATCGGCCCCTCCGACAGCCGAATTTCGCACATCGGCCAGTACCAGTAATTTGGCCGTTCACGCTAGTTCTTCTGCTGTTAACCCTCGGGGTTTAATTGCAAGCTCTACTTCGGCCGATCCTTCCGTCCCTCTTTTGGTCGATCGTCCTCAGCCTATTACGGATTCTGCTACGCCTTCATCTTTAGTTGTTCCGAAACCGTCTGGCCCCCTACCTAGTGGTATGGCTGCTGATGAAACCCCTGCCGATCAGGTCCCTTTATCGCCATTTCCTGATCGGCATGTCTTGGACGATTTCTTTTCTCCCGCGTCTCTGGTTTCTCGTCCGTCGGATCTTTCTACTCATCTTGGCGATTGTCTGGCCAGGCTATGTAATCTAATCGGCCGGCAATCTGACGTGGAATTCGTCAACCCTAAACCGATCCTTATTCTCTTGTCTCATCTTGAGCAGCAATTTCATGACGAGATGGTATCTCTGAATCTGAATGGTACTCTTCAGATGATTACGAAGTCTGTTCTCTCAATGGATCAGGAACTCATGGCTCACTTGAAAATGCGACATAAGCTTGCCGCCGAACGTGAGGCTGCAGCCACTTCTCGAGCCATCTTTGACAATTATTCTGCAGAGTATCGGGCTCAAATGAGTAAGCTGTCCGAAGTGGAATCTCAGGAACTCAAACAGTCCGAGGACCTTTCTTTGATTCGGGCTGAGATAGCCAAGCTCCAGCGACAAGAGAAGGATTTGGAATTAACTTTGGCTCACACTAAGCGAAAATCGGCCGATCTGAAACAATCGATCAAAACCCTTCGTCAATCGGCCGAAGCTCCTAGGGCCAAAATCTTGGACTCTCAGGAGGATGCTTCTTATTTGGCCATGCGGATCAGTTTCAACGATTACATTATTGGTACCTTCCAAGAAAAATGGGCCGAAACCCAGTCTTTAGTTGGTCAACTGGATTCGGCCATCAAGAGCCTTGGTGGGCACAGTGTTGTTCAAGTCCTTTCTCCACATGTCTTGTTTCCTTTGGACCCTTCCGAAATAGAGTCCTCCCCTTCGGGCGATAACCCACCTTTGCCAATCATTCCTTCAGGTACCCTGTTTCCTTTCATTTCCTGTCGTGATTTTTCTTTTATGCTCTCTTACTTATTATTCCCCTTTTCCTTCTTCTCTTCTAGGGAAAACTGGTACTTCCTGTGGTGCTGGTTCATCCACCGTTCACCTCCCACCTGGCGAAGTTGCTGGCCCTTCTTCCTCAGCAAGTCCGAATCTGATGGCATCTTCGGCTAATCCTACTACCGCCACTTCGCGAGGCCTGGATGATGCTGTTCCTTTTGACGACCAGGAAGACCACTAATTTGTCTTTGTATGTCAGTTCTGTGTTTTGACTTGTCCTTTGTCAAGTGTAAATTTCGGTCACTCTTCCCTCTCTTGACAGCTGTAATCGGCCTTTTTTAGACTATGTTGGCCGATACATTGTACTTGGATTCGTATCTTTTGTATCTTTTGTAATGCGATTCGTATCCCGTTAATTCCATTGTTTTCGGTCTCCTTTATTGCTGATTTCTGAATATTAGCAGCTTTTTCCGGGAATCAGCTGTAACGTTTTCCCATAAATAACATTTACTATTGACCGTTTCTTTCGCCAAGCACTTATCTCTTCCTATAAATACCCGGCATTGTTGACACTTATCTATCACTTCCCTTTTTTCCCTTTTTTCTATAACAATATGGATCTCCCTTCTCCGTTGTTCAACTTCCTGTCTCCAGTTCCTCCATGGTCTTTGGCAAGTATTCTTGTACAAGGATTTCCAGACGCGGTACGAAAATCTTTCGCTTATGCAACACGAGTTCAACTAATGCCCTTTTCACCATGTTCGTATGGGCGAGGATCTTTATATGTTATTCCAAATGAAGGTCTCGACGGCTATGCTGATTTGCCCCTTTTCGACTTTGCGGTTGCATATCCTGTCGGACCTTTTCTAATGGGGGGGAATAACTATCCTTAGTTATTCTTCCCTCCTTTCCCCCTTCCACCGTTTTTGGGTGACTGCCTCGCTGCACTCCTCCTTCTTCTGTCTGAGGTCGTGCGGATGCTGTACCCGAGTTTGACTTCTACCTCTGGGACGTTGTACTCTTCGTTCTATCGTATCCTAGAGTAGAAGTTCGGTGGTTGGACTTAAACCGGCAATACTGTTCTGGGGCAAGCAACTGTGCCCTGCTTCTGCGTTGCTGATAGTTTTAGCGGCATTTCTACAAGGCTGGATGTCTTTCAAGGACCTTTCCCTTGTATATGCCTGCTTAGTATAGGACGTTTCCCTTGTATATTGTAATTTCGGGCTATCGACGCCGCTTTCGGCCGAAGTAGCACCTTCTTTGTACTTATTCGTTCATGCAATAAAATCCTTACTTTTTCGCATCGCTTAATGTTTAATCCCATATTGATGGATAATATTTCTTCATGTATCTTGCATTAACTGGATTTGACATCTGCTCACCATTTTCGTCCACCAAAACGTACGCTCCATTCGGTAATCTTGTATGAACAATAAATGGTCCCTCCCAATTGGGACTCCACTTACCCAATCGGCCATCCTTCTGCTTGGGCGGCCATATAACTTTCCAAACTAAGTCTCCAACTTCAAACCGCTTAAGACGAATTCGCTTATTGTACCAATCGGCCACAATATCTTTATTTTTCTGCAAATTCTCAAAGGCTTGCACCCGATTGGAATTTATCTCCAATAACTCATCTTTCATCGCACGATCATACTGTTCGGCCGACATTGAATCCGCCTGGCTTGTTCTCAAAGTCGGCACTGTTATTTCGGCTGGCAATACTGCATCCATTCCATAAGTCAGCCGAAATGGTGTGAACCCAGTAGCTGAAGTTTTAGCATTTCGATAGGCCCACAGTGCTTCAGATAACTTTTCGTGCCATTTTCTTGGTTGATCTTCAATCATTTTCTTTATAATTCCTATTAGCTGTTTGTTTGTGGCCTCTGCTTGTCCATTTCCTTGCGGGTAATATGGTGACGAATGCACAATTTTTATCCCGTATTCGTCTGCAAAGGCCTTGACCTTTTCTCCCACAAATACAGTTCCTCTATCTGTTAGAATCGTCTGTGGGATCCCGAATCTATAAATCAACTGTCTCTTAATAAACTCAATCACCTCCTCTTGTGAAATGCTGGCATACGCCTGAGCTTCGGCCCATTTTGTGAAGTAATCTGTTGCCACTAGCACGAACTCATGTCTTTTCGACGAAGAGGGATGAACTTTTCCTATGATGTCCATGGCCCATCCTCTGAATGGCCATGGTTTGATCATTATATGTAATTCTTCGGCCGGTAACTTCTGAATCGGCCCATGTTTTTGACATTCGGTGCATCCTCTTGCATATTTTTCACAATCAGGACCCATATTCGGCCAATAATATCCCAGCCGAATAATACTCCACTTCATCGATTTTCCTGCCCGATGCGCACCACATATTCCTTCATGAACCTCTCCCATTACCCTTCTAGCGTCTTCTTCTCCGACGCATCTGAGCAATATTCCATCAATAGCACGCTTGAATAATAATCCTCCTATTATGACGTAGTCCATCGCTTTCCGTTTTTCGGCTGGATTAGCCTCCGAAGGATCCTCTAATGTCTGTGCTATCTTTTTTATCCATTCGGCCTTCTCTGTTCCGGCCAAACGCACTTCTACATTTCCTGCTATCGGCATCAACCGATATTTAGCCGCATGTTGAGCCAATTCATTGGCTACTTCGTTCTTTTCTCTTGGGATATATTCAATGTACACCTCATCAAATTTTTCTAACAAAGTAATCGCTTCTTCGTACAATCTGATCAACTGAGAACTCTTAACCGAAAAATCGCCTAGCAGTTGCTGGACAACTACTTGCGAGTCTCCTTTGACAATGATTGCTCTGACTCCTTCTTCTATCAACCGTTGTAATCCCGAAATTAACGTTTTATATTCGGCTTGGTTGTTCGTATATGACTCTGGCAGTTGCACGAAATATTTGTATATCTTGCCCTCCGGTGTTTGTAGGGTAAACCCTGCTCCAACTCCTGAAGCGGCTTTAGAACCATCAAATGTCATTACCCATGGTTGCAAGTATACAATTCCTATCTCACCAACTTCTTTCGGCCGATCCTGATGACCGATGTCATCGGTTATCGGACGTATCACATGATCAGCCAGAAAATCGGCTACAATCTGTCCTTTCATAGCCCTCAAAGGTTGATATCTCAAATCGTATGCATTTAACTTCATGGCCCATTTGGCCATTCTTCGGCTACTGACCGGATCATTCATCATAATCTTAACTATGTCAACCGAAGCTACCACTATCACTTGCCTTGGCTGAATATAATATTCTAATTTCTGGCATGCATGATAAAGACTTAAACATAGTTTATGAATCGGCGAATACCTTACTTCGGCGTCCCTTAGAATTCGGCTAAGATAGTAAATCGCCCGATCCCTTCCTTCATCGTCTTCTTGCGCCAGCAATGCTCCAATAGATTCTTCGGCCGCTGCTATATACAACTTCAACGGCCGTCCTAAAATTGGAGGAACCAACACAGGTGGATTCATCAAATCCTGCTTCAATTGTTCGAAGGCTTTTTGTTGGTCGATTCCCCATTTAAACTCCTCTTCCTTCTTTAACCTCAATAAATCGGTTAGTGGTTTCGACTTTCCAGCCGCATTTGCTAAGAATCGTCTCAAAAAACCGATTTTTCCAAGAAACTTCTGTAGACTCTTCTTATCATGTGGAGGTTTGGCTTCTTGGTAGCTCTGGTTTTGTTCGCATCAACTTCTATTCCTTTGTTATGTACCAAGAACCCGAGAAAATTTCCTGCATGTACTCCGAAAGCACACTTGGCTGGATTCATCTTGACTCCATGCAGCCTCATCCTCGTGAACACCTTCCGCAAATCGTTCAAGTGGCTTTCGATATCTTTGGATCGGACCATGACGTCATCAATATAGACTTCAACACAATCCCCTATGAGGTCGTGGAAAACATAGTTCATGGCTCTCTGGTATGTAGCTCCTGCATTCTTCAGTCCGAATGGCATCACCACCCATTCATATATCCCTATGGCGCCAGGGCACCGAAATGCAGTCTTGTGAATGTCTTCTTCGGCCATAAAAATTTGGTTATATCCTGAATATCCATCCATGAAAGATAGCATCCCCTGTTTTGCGGCCGAATCAATCAACAAGTCAACAATAGGCATCATATACTCATCTTTTGGGGTGGCTATATTAAGATTCCTGAAATCAATGCAAACTCTCAATTTTCCATTCTTCTTTATTACAGGAACAATATTTGATAACCATTCTACATATTTAGCTGGCCTAACAAACCCGGCCGCTAACAATTTCTCTATTTCTTCTTTTATTTTTGGGACTATTTCGGGCGCTGCCCTCCTGGCCGGCTGTTTATGCGGCCTGAACCCTTCTTTAATAGGCAGTCTGTGCTCTACAATCGACCGCTCCAATCCTGGCATCTCTGTATAGTCCCATGCGAAACAATCCTTGAATTCGACTAGAACCTCCTTGAATCGGCTTGTCATCTGCTGATCAAGATTCGCACTCAACGGGATCTCCCTCGGGTGTTCGTCTGTACCAACATTGACCATTTTCAAGGGGTCTTGAGCTTTGAAATCCGGCGTTCGCTTTGGAATTGCGTCTATTAAATCGCTCCATCCTGCTTTGTCGTCTGAAACTCCGAGTTCGGCCGATTCGAACTCGGTCGCTTGATTCGGTTGTGCCTCCATCACTTACTTTCTTCTTCGACTGGCCGTTCATCGGCCTGGTATCTGATTTCAAACCCCAAATCTGTCCAATCACACTCGATCACCTGCGGGTACCGATCCCCTACCACTGCTAGGAATGGTTGAATCGGTTCTTCATATAACACCGCATCAATTCGTCCGGCCGAGCTGACTGGAAATGGAGGTTGATCCCCATCTACTTCTTCTACTGTGCCATCCTTCTTCAAGAACCATACTTTCTGGTGAAGCGTTGATGGCAAACATCGGGATGTATGAATCCAGCATCGGCCTAATAGGGCCGCATACGGGACTTCTGCATCCACCACGAAGAACATGGTCGGAATTGATATTGTTCCGACCGTTACATCCACCAATATACATCCTTCAGCCGCAGTTTGAGCCCCCACAAAACTCATTACCTTCATTCTCGTAGGGAGTAAATCTTCCTTCGAACGGCCTATCTTCGTTAGCGTAGATAGCGGCATGATATTAACTGTGGCTCCACCGTCGATAAACATTCTTCTAAGTGGTCTCCCATTGACCCAACCTTTAACATATAAAGGCCTCACATGCTGGGACATCTTCGCAGTTGGAGGCAAAATCGTACCTGGTTGAGCTTCTGGAACAAATGCTTTATATCCTTCCTCAAACGATTTCTCTATTTCGGCTTCCGGCCGAAATACCTCAAGTTTATCGAAACAAAAATCCACTATGGGTTCTTCATCACCATAATATTCTCCATCCTTTTGACAGAAAACCACAGCTGGTTCGGAATCCGACCAATACTCCTCTTTCTCTTCGGTGGTTGCCGTCACCATATTCGCGCTAGATCAGAAGTCGAACTTAAACTGCCCAACAGGGGGTGTATCACTATTCGGAATGATAGTTGTCTTCGGTTTCCACTCCCTGGTTCGGACTGGTCTAGGCTTCCATTCTTCTTTCGATTTCGGCTGCTCACTTTCAATTTTCGGCTGTATTACTTTTGGCCGAAATTCAGTTTTGTTCTTCAGCCGATCCTGTCCTTCTTTCGGCTTCCTCTCTTCTTTTGATTCGGATTTCAAACGAGCCGAAAATACCCTATTGAGTACTCGTCCTCCCGAGAACGAACAATCATCAGGGAAGTCCTCTTCCATATGCATCATATCATACTCCTCCTGCTCAGAAACAGCAGCTGCTTTAAGCCGTTGCATTCTTCGTTTGAAAGTACGATATGATCCCTTTCCTTTTGGGACTTTTCTCTCCTCTGCCCTCCAAGCTGAATGGTCATGCCGGCGTTGATCGAAATGCCTTCTTTCTGGAGAGTTTCGGACCCATCGGCCTACCTGAGTATTTGCTGGTGGCCTTCTAAGCTTTTTCATTTCGGGACTAACAGCTTCTTCAGGGACTGTAATCTGTATCACAGTCTTTCCATTCTGTTTATCGGCTGTTAACTTCATCTCTGAGTCCCATCCGTTGGTTATGATTTTCAACGTTGGTCTCTCACTCTTATCTGCGACCTCGATCTCCTGATGTCTCTCCGATTGCTTGATCCACTCTTTCACCTCATAATTCCCCAATCAGTCAAAAACATCTGTAACTTTCTCTTTTCCCTTCGGAGATCCTAGCCTTTTCCATACTCCTGACTTCTGAGCCGATGGTTGATCCCCAAGCCGATCGTGCACAGAACTCTTGCTAGATGATGTTTGATCCCCCAATCGGTCATGCACCGATTTATTCTGGTTGGGCTGCACCATCACCATGTTGGCAACTGGGAACGGATTCTTATCGATTGCCATAAGCCTTTCTGGGAACTTCAGCTTCCCATCATCGACATGCTTCTGAATCAGCTTCCTAAAATGCCCACAAATAGCCGTGGAATGAGTGGCTGATCCGTGGAATCTGCACCATCCGGCCTCCAACTGATCCTTGGTAGGCTGTGGATGGTTTCCTTTAAACTCTAGCAATCCGTTCTTCTGGCAATAATCAAATATTTCGTCCATTTGTGACAAGTCGAAAGAGTAAAACCTTTGAGATTCATCTCCTCCTTCTTTCTCCTTGCCTCTGGCTGGCCGAAGTGCTGGACAAGTCATAGGCTTTTTTATGATTAACTCTGCCCTTGCGACCTCGGCTAATGCAGGAACATCTTCCGTATTGTACTCTTCCTGAATTTCACATCTATCCAGAGATTCGGCAAATGAGGCAGCTGACTGGATAGGTTGTGACCTTCCGCTCTGACTTCGGCTTGATTTGAAAGCCGCCTGTTCCGCCAAATATGTCTCCATCCTTATCGCTTCAGCCGTCAATTCGGCTACTGTCCTCGGTCTTGTTACCATCAATCTGTCCTTAATGGCAAACTTCAAATTCTGCTTTAAGATTTGAATATATTCATGCTCAGGCAGCATTGTCTTCACCTGAGCCTTCACTGCATAAAATCTTTCAATGAATTCAGTAACCGATTCAGACGCCTTCTGCTTGGTTGACGTCAGATCAACTACCGAGACTTCCGGACTTGTATTATAGAATCGGTCATGGAATAACCGCTCCATTTCGGCCCAAGTATTGACCGATCCCGCTGGCAAATTAATGTACCATTCGAATGCTGGGCCAGTTAATGACAAACTGAACAATATCAGCTTGTGAAAATCATTTTGCACGATTCTGGTACATTGAGCTGTAAATCGGCCGATATGCTCGATGGTAGAGCGGCCGACTTCTCCAGAAAAAGTGTTAAAATCTGGAACCTTCACCCCTCTAGGCAATGGATACTGCTCCTCAATGTAATCTGGATAAGGCTTCCGATACATCGGCCTATTCTCCTGGCCAATGAGATTCCCAAACTGTGTGCGAATAATCTCAGCAATCAGCTCTCTGTCAACCAGTTGTGGTGGATTCTGCTGAAGTGGTGCGTATTGTTGTTGAACCACTGGAGCAGGCGGTTGAACAGCTGGTTGAGGCGGTTGATTCTGTTGTTGATCGTACCTCTGCTGCGGAGGAACAAAAGGCCGAGCTCCGTGCCCTCCTAGCGGCCTAAAGGCCTGCTGCTGAAAATTGTGAGGATTTTGCGGTGGATTTTGCGCCACTGGAGCTTGCTGCGCTCCCATCGGATACATACTCCTCGCGATTTTGGCTCTAAACATGGCTGGCATTGCTGCCAGGATATTTCTTTCGATTTGGCGAACCGAATTAGTAACCGCCGCCTCCACCATAAATTGAACCTGATCTCGGAATCGCGGGGTTAAATCATCGCTTGAAAACTCCTGATTATGGAAATGTGATGGTCCGGGGAACCCTGGGGGGAATTCTCCGGCTTCTGGTGCGCGCTCTTCCTGAATCGGCGGCAAATCAGTCCTCGCCGCCGTGTTTGCTGCTGGAGTTGCTTGTTCAAACGCCATTTTGCGTCCCACTGGGCGTGCCACTGTTTGGCTCGGGTGTAGCCAATGACCTTTTTCTCCTCAAGGGAGGCTACCGGAAAAGGATCAAACCGATTACGGGTTCGGATTAACAATAATGCGCCCAAAATTGACTGAATCTTCCTTGAATTGATCAACAATAACGGAGAATCTGCCTGTTGTTAAGAAACAACGGCGGAATTCACCAAAAACAGGGAACCAAACTACCAGCTGCTAAGGAGCAACGGTGGATTTGGAAATGGTAACCGCTACAAACTAGGCTAGATTCTAAGGAAAGCTGTAAAGGAAAGCTGTAAAGAAAGCAGTAAAGATAACAAAGAATTAAAATTGATAAAAGTAATTTGGGGGTTGGATTGATCTCCCTGATTTTGAGTGTGTCGACCCCTATTTATAGCCGGAGCTGGAATAACCGCTCTCCGGCTAACTCCTCTGAGCCGAATTTTTTCTCTCTTCAATTCGGTTGTTTAGGTTTCGGCTGTTTCTTCCCATTTCGGCCGAAATCTTCATCAGCTTCGATTTCCTCCCTTCGGTTTACTATGTACCTTCGGCCTTACCAATCTTGAGCCCATCTTCTTTTTGGACTTCCTCTTTCTTCCGGCCCACATCTTATGGCCCAATAGCTCTTTCGCGGCCCATTATTCTATATGGCCCCAACATCATGTTTAGAGGGTTCATATTACACAATATAAGTTAATACAAAATTTATATATTTACAGTGAAAGTATATAAACGTTTATTTTAAATATTTAAACAATTAAAATAATATAATTTGCAATTATTAATTAGAATATTAACATTTATATGTACTTTAGTATTGCACATTTGCGCTGACGGATATACTAGTATATGTACATGGAATACTTATTTTTTTGGAAAAGCCGAAGTCAGGAAAAAAAGACAAAGGTTCCAAGAGGAAAAAGAAAAAAACAAAACAAAGAGAACAAAAATCAAAACTACAAAAACCAACTTAAATTATAGGGAACCACACGTCGGACGCATCCGCTGCGAAATCCCCAAGAATAAAGTCCGGAGAGCAGGCCCACGTAGTGAAGAAATCTTCAATGGAGGCGCCATGTTTGACTAAAGAACCAGCGACTTTGTTCCCTTCTCGAAGCACGTGGAATAGAACACATTCCTCGAATGATTTCCGCAACTCAACAATCCTCCAAATGAGGGCAGCGTGGGGGTGGAAACAATTAAGTGTCATCAACAGGCTAAGGGCAGTGAGGGAATCCGAATAACAAGTAATTTTTCGAATACCCATATTATATGCAATTTGAAGACCTTCAAGAAGCGCTGTGTGTTCAGCCACAATGTTAGTAGTGACTAGGGGTGAGAATAGGTCGGGCCGCCCGACAGGGGGCCTACGGCCTGACTTATTTAAGGCCTGGCCTAGCCCGGCCTTTTTATGAAAGAGGCTAGGCTCAGATATTCTCAAAGACCTTTTTAACTAAATAGGCCTAGGCCCGGCCTCATAAAAAAAGCCTATTAGGCCTATAAGGCCGGCCTGATTAACTTTTTAATATAATTTTTTTTATAATTTATTAATATATTTATTTGTTAATATTTATTAATTATTTATTTAATATTTAAATAAGTTTAAATAGATTTTTAAAAGGCTTAAAGCCTGGCCTATTTAAGTAAAAAGGCCAGGCTTAAGCCTATAAACAAAGCCTATCAAAGATTATAGGCCAGGCTCAGGCCTTGCTAAAATTAAAAAGGCCTAGGCCGTTCAAGACCAAACCTGGCCTATTTCCAGCCCTAGTAGTGACCCCAATGAAACCACATCCACCATTTAACCAATGACCATGGTTGCCTTGCACCACAAACCCAAAACCAGATCTCCCCTGGTTCCCTAAAGAGCTCCCATCCACATGTAAGACAGGCCCCAAAACCCCTTTCTCATTCCAATTCACCAATCTGGGTTGCCTAAACGGTCGATCATTAGTTTTCTTGGCATTCGTCAGTTCATGGGAAAGACCGCAGATAACCTTGTGGAGAACCAAGGTTGTCGTTGCTTGCCACGGAAAATTCGACCATTATGTTCATTCCAAATACCCCAAAGAGCAGCTAGGAAGAGAGCACCATAATGTTCAAACATCCCATGAAGGAAATCCTTGATGGCTATCTTCGGCATAGAAGCACAATCATCTGGCAGCGAGATGTGTTGGCGGTGCCATATTTGTCGGGTCCAAGAACAGTAAAGAAGGCGGTGATGCCAAGACTCCTCATGGCAGCCACATAAAATACAAAGAGGAGAAGATGCTAAATTACGTTTGAAACGAACCACATTGACTGGTAGGGAATCATGGGAAATAAGCCAGAGAAACAAACCATTTTTCTCAGGAATTTCAACCTCCCACGACCATGACCAACCCGAGATAGACGAGTCATAGTTCAAGATGAAGCTGTAAGCAAATTGAGTTGAATACTTCCCAGTTGCACAACCTTTCCAGATCCACATATCAGGCACCTCGGCATGCAGTTGGGGCGGGCGAGTATCGCAAATATCCTTCAAAATATTAGGAGGAATCGGGGAATAGACGAGTCATAGTTTAAAATTGAGTTTCTCATTTTATTGATAGCTTTAAGATTAAATGGTTGAAATCTCTAGTATTTTAGAAATTGTGGTTTCATCTAAATTTTTTAACACATAATCTTGTACTTGCTATATTTTGGACTATTCATAGTTTAAAGAGATTTTTATGTAATTGTTTTTTTTAACAACTTATACAGGCAAGAAAATGGGTGGTGGGAATCCATGCCACACAAATTACGAAGGGAATAAATGGGAGGGAAAGGGTGCCGGTGAGGAATTGAACCTCAAGTCAAGGGACTTAACTACTTGGACTAAGTCATCATCTCTTTATGTAATTGTTGTTTAATTTTGCTTATTAAATATAATAATACTAATATGTTGTTTAATGACGAATGGATCCTTGTATCATATGAGGGCCTTCACCATATTTGCACCACCTGTGGAAGATTTCGGTTTGATCTGGGTGAATGTGTACATTGCACTCACTATTCTCAGGGGGAGGTTCCATCAACACCGGATCAATCCGGGAAACCGAATTTTTCACCGGCGACGGCTGCCAAGGCTGATGGGGTAGGTAGCGATATTCATGGAACAAAATCTTTGGAAAGGGCGGATTTCAAGGAGAATGAAGATTCTGATGCATAAATGGCGGATGCAAATTTGGTAACAGATAAATCTAATTCGGGCAAAAATCTGATAGAGAAGGAAACTAGGGTTTCTTATGAGGGAAACCCTAAACTGCCTAACTCCACAATCGCCACCCACGGGGACTGGCTCATGGTCACCCGACCACCTAAAACAACACGACGTGACCATCCAAAAGGACAGATGAGGACTCCGCTTCAGGACCGCTCATATGAGTAGTAAAAGTGAGATGCGAACAGAAAATGGCAGTAAAAGTGAATACCGATCATATGAGTAATGACAAAAATGGAAAGGCTACTCAGGGAGATGCGAACAGAAAATTCAAGAGCAAACGGGCTCGGTATATTGATACTCATCAGGCACATACCAATTCGACGCCACAGTATGGGGAGGGAGTCTCATCAAAAAATTCTTTCCTCGCGCTGACTTGGGAAGGGTCTGAGATGGACGTAGAGAACTCGGGGAGAGGAGATCAGGACCACCATGAAGATGGTTCCGATGATTGAATTTCAAGACTTTAGTGTACTGGCATGGAATCTCCGCGGGGCCATGCACAGAAATACACAACGTCACCTGGCGGATGTCCTTCATCGGCATAGACCATCCGTGATTTTTATCATGGAGCCGAGGGGTAGCTTTGATCGACTGAAGGTCTTTTTGTATCGTTTAAATTACGAAGCTTGTCATATCATTGAATGTGTAGGTATGGCCGGTGGACTCTGGGCTCTTAGGAGGATTGGCACCCAATATTTTTTGAACATTGAGGCTGTTTATACACGAGTGATCACTTTAAGGGTGAGTGTAGGTCATGTAAAGTGGTTACTATCACTGGTCTATGCTAACCCTTGTGCGCACTTGAGACTGATGGATTGGAACTACTTGCGAGGCCTTGCGGGAGTGGTCTCGTCGCCTTGGCTCCTGGTTGGGGATTGGAATGATATCATATATGAAGAAGAGGCGTTTGGCATGACAGTGAACCACACTCAATGTCAGGCATTCAGGGACATGCTTGCAGATTGTGGCGCAACTTCAATTCACACAATTGGGAATGCATATACTTGGCAACGCAACACTACGGGGGGAACGCTGGCCAGGAAGCGTTTAGATCGTGCTGTGGCTACTGTTGATTGGTGGAACTTGTTCCCACAAGGCCATGCTGAGGTTCTCCCACGTCGAGCATCAGACCATAATGCCCTCCTGGTTCGATGCAGTATGAACACTCGAAATCATAATGGCCGATGAAACTTTTGACAAGTTTCGTTAACTCGAGCTCTTTCTAAAATTATACCAGGTTAGATTTATTAAATGAGAAGAGTTATGATTCACGGGAAAGGGTTTAGGGATATATCAAGATTATTATTCTTTTTATTACTCAAGTATGGTGCTCTGGTTTCAAATGGTGTTGTGGTCCTCTCTGTCATGAAATGCTGACAAATCTCATGGCATAGCCGGGATAGGTTGACCTTCAGCCTGTCACACTGAGGATCCCCGGCAAATATGCCATGATACTTCTCATCAATTCTTGCCAATAGATTTCCCGCCATGAAACTTTTGACTCATTCCCACTACATGAGTATTTTCTGAAAAGTCGTGATCCTGGTTTAGGTTTTATTTAATGAAACCAATTTATGATGGCGGTGTTGTGATTAGGGATATATTTATACGTAGTCATGTTTTTATTGCTCGTAGTTAAGAAACTGTGCTCCCGAAAGCGCACGGTGTCAAAAATTGCAGTAATTTATAGTAAGACCGGATCGTTCACTGGAGGATGTGCGATAGAAGCAGGTCCCACGTCATTTACTAAGATTTTCCACTCGGTTACTCGAATCAGGTGTGTGATATGACTAACAACTACTTGGCAGAATTTAAATCAGATTAGGAAGCAATTAAAAATAAAGCAGATAAAAGTATTCTAGAAAGCGAATTAAATTTAATCTAAGAAAGCGATTAAGACTATTCTAAGAAAGTAGTTAAGATTATGACAGAAGGGACAGGAAGAAAGGAATAAAGATTGGACAAGATTCAGATGAAACATAGTTAAACTTCCATTTTGTTACACAGATCTTAGCTTGGGATAATCCGTTCAGTTAGCTAATTCTTATGCTCTCTATACCATGTTCCCTTTAACAGACAGGTACTTACAGTAAGAGTTTACATGCTCTTAAGAAAATAAATTCTAAGATACCACAGACGCATAACCACCCTTGCAATGCATTGCTAAGGTATGTTAATTATCTGTGGTGGACAAGCAACACCTGACAAATCATTTATTGAAATGTCAAGTACCGTTATCATTCCCCCATGTCACACCCAAAGATTCTAATTAAGCCCTGAACTATCCCTTAACTCTCAGTCCTAGTAGCAGTTACACAACTCTCAATACAACCGAGTGACCTCTAACGAAAGCAGTTAAAAGAAAGCGATAAAGAAAGCATTTAAAATCCTATCACTCGGAGGTTTTTGAAAGTCTGACCCTGGTAGTAAAAGAAAGCCCCCAGTCAGAATGACTGGATGTGGATCAAGAATTCCCTATTTTCGGTGAACCGCTTACAGTGCTCACTTCTCATCGGGTGGTTATGAGATACAAACTAATGAAATGAACTAATAAATTAGTCGTTCCGGATGCACTCACCCAAGACTCAAAAGTAGGCTTTGGCAGAAGAAGATAGCAGTTGAAAGAATACTCAACCCGACCTTAGAAAATAACCAAGGCCTGAGTGTTGTTCCTCTAGTATTACCTGTCACACCTTAGCGGAATCCAAGTGGAATCTGACCCAGTGTAATATTTAATACAAGATTTCCAACAAACAGCAATTTTGGAAAATAATAAATCTGAAAATCATTCCCTATCAGGTACTAGACTCTCAATAAGAACACAGACCCTTTCAGTCTAGGTGAGACCTAATCGCTGACTCTGCTTCTAGTTTCCCAAAATCAACCCCCAGCCGGATGTGAATTAATCATAACTGTCGAATTTATCCCTTACTCAGATCCGGATTTTATAAAGGAATTTTTTGCTGGAAACTTAATATGAAACATCTGATTTAAATCAAGACTTCTATGCCCAAGGGAAGGATCCCAAAATAATATCGACCACCATATCTACATAATAATATCATGCATAAATTTATAGAGAAGTGTAAAATAAAATAACCCAAAATATAAGGTGGGTTTAGACCGAATGTGAAACACAAAGATGAAATAGCCGGAGATGAGAAGAATTTTGGCTAAAGAGAGTGCCAGAAACAACTGGGGTGATCTGGACTGCAAACATCTGCTATCCAGTTCCCAATTATCCCAGATGGAAAGATTTTAGATAGCAGAATAATCTTAACAACAGTGATCGCTATCATCAAGACTCTTACTATCTGTGAAACGAGAGAAAAACCTACATGTTTTCTTGCTGTAATACTATTCAAGCAATGTTGATCGACATCATTTGATACTATTACAGCTCAAAATTCGGGTTTGAAATTAAGATAAAGAAAAAGAAACTGTATCCGGATAGGAGTCAGCTGAGCAGCTATTATAATCCCGGATGGACGAACCGCCAAGGCTCCCACCGGCCACTATCCGGACCATGCAAAATAACATCTAATAATCAATATACAGAATACGAGCTAGTTATCCGTGTGGGAATACCCGCCAACATTAATCTGATATATTCCTTATTAGTTGTTTCACACATCACGGAAAAGACAAAATAAATAAAAGAAAAATATTTTTGGGTCATCTTGCATGAGAGACATTGGTTTCTCATGCAAGGTGTGGAAATGAATCCATAATTACCCTTCATGTCTAAATAATCACTCATTCCATAATTAATTAATTAATTACAGTCCGGATTATATACTTAGATCATTAGAGTTTAATCATTTGTAGAAGAATCTTTTAATGGGAAATTGAACAAAGTTCTTTATATCAATTTAATCATGGGTTGAGATCATTGGATTTCAACCTCAAAATATTAATATAAAGGTTCAATTAATTAATGGAGTGAGGTGAAGAATGAAAGCTTGGCAAAAGGCGCCACCTTGTCGCGATACAAGGTTCGTGTCGCGGAGCATGGCTCCGCGACAAAGATTTCGCGACAAAGGGGTGGGAAATAAGAGAAATGGAATTTTGAAAGTTTAGGGTTTGTTTTGTCGCTAAGTAAAGAAAATTTTGTCGCGGAACGTGGTTCCGCGACAAGGAGGTATAGCGACAAAGGGGTGAAAATTGGACAAGGCATAATTCCTGTCGCGGAACAAGAAGTTTGGCGCGGAACGTGGTTCCGCGCCAAGGTTGCATCGCGACAAAGCCCTTCCAGAATAAAATCACAAGTATTTGGGTCCTTGGTCACTAATCGAGATTTTGTCGCGGAACGTGGTTCCGCGCCAAGGGGTGTTTCGCGACCAAGGGTTTTAAAATAGTGGCCAACAAATGTTCTTTGGCACCTTTGTCGCCAAGCACCATTTTGTCGCGGAACGTGGTTCCGCGACAAGAGTTATTCCGCGACAAAGGTGTGTCCAGGACACATGTCAGAAAAGTAAAGTGGAACAGTGGCATGCATTATGTGTGATCTCACCCATTTCAGATTCAAAAGCTAAACTAAGCTCAAAATAACAAAACAGAATTTGAATCTAGCTAGAACATGCTTACACAAAATAGAAATAAAGCAAACTTAAAACTTAAGAAACCCTAATCTAAGCTTGATCATCCATAAACATGCAACATTATCCCAAGAAAAAGTCACCAAGCAGTGACATTAAAGTGCAAAAACAAGGGTCAAATGACCCAAGGAAGATGAAAACAGTAAAGATCCATGGGGTGTGAGACCCATTTCATGATTTTGGGACACAAATGGAGAATGTTTTCCCATATTATTAAACGGTGTTGTTCATACTCATGGTTTGAGTACCACAAACCTTTAAACAAAAGTTTAGAACAGAAACAAGGTATAAAAACTGGCTATCTAATCAAAGTGCAGTAAACTATATCCAACTAGTGCATAAATTAAATAATACAAAAGAAAACCTAACTAAACTACCCTAAACTACACTAAACTACTGAACTTCCCAACTTGTCTTCAAGAAGGTGTAGTTTTTCTAAAATTCTTCCAACCTCTAGCTCAAAGGAAACACCTCATATTTATAGAGGGGAAACCCTAAGCTTATGGGCCTTGATTTGAGCCCATTGTGTCTCAAGACATCACACACATCACAGCTTTGTCTCGGAGCACCAAGTTTGGTCGCGGAACACACTGCATGTGGCAAAGCTTCTCGACTGGGTCTTGTGTCTCTAAAAATGTACCTTGGTCGCGGAATGGACCTTTGTCGCGGAACAGCACATCGCGACAAAGGTATCGCGCCAGGGGGCTTTGGCTGGTCTCTTCTTTGTCTGGGCCACTTGGTCGCGGAGTATTCCTTTGTCGCGGAATCATGCATCGCGCCAAGGGGCTTCCGCGACAACAGTCTTCCTGGGCCTGCTGGATTGGGCCAGATGGGCCGAAAATATTCTTTTTGTGGGCTTTTCTATCTTTTTCCCATCTTTTTGTTTCCTTTTCTTTTTCTCATGTTTTTGGATTTTTCTAACATAAATATGTAATAAAATTACATATTTATGTCTTTTTCACACCAGCTTATTATTTTTACAATTATGCATAAATCAGTCCAATTCGACTGCTTTCTTACTTAATGTAAGACCGGAATGCGATCAAATGCCCGTTTAAGACACGGAAATGGATTGAAAATAATGGTCATTTTTGGCCATTATCAACATCCTCACATTTAATACTGATCGTCCCCGAGCAGTCAGAGTCAATGTTCCTAGGAACACGGACTCTACATATTCAATTCATTTTCGTGGCTTCATAAATCACATCCTTTTTAGATTGGGATAAGACAATCCAAACTACAAGTATTTAAATTCCATTGATTGCAGTGTCTAATGAAATGATACTTGCTCACTATATCGGGCCTACAAATCAAACATTATTATCAATCCTTCATGAATATCATGTTTGAAAGATGCAGAGATTAAAAATTAGAATTAAGGTATGACATGAACATATGTAATGAGAAAAGGGCCTCACTTATAAGAGAATCGGAAAATTCACTCACTCTCAATTGGGGTTTAATCATGAACGCTCGAAATCATATTTAATTAAATTATCCCATAAGCTTGCAATCAGACCAACTCGCCACCGGCTCATTTCTTCAAATCAAGATCACGAGGTCTTATTTGAGGGTTATAACGGGGCGTACGGTTGTAACATTAGGTAGGAAAGGAAATTATTGGGCTAAGAAGTGGCAAGAATTAATTCTATCATAACTTGGCATATTTATTTAAAATTTATGATCATCAATTTTTCTTTCTTTCTTGTGCTTCTCTTTTTCTATTGCATGACATTAGACTAAGTCTAATTTGCTTTGTCATTTGCAATTTATTGATGTTGAATGAAATTCAACTTCCTTCTTTTTTTTTTTTTTTTTTTGAATCGGTTTATTGAATACCGATTTATAGTTTTCATGATGATCATAAATTTAATGCCTATGATAAAATTCATCCTTGCACACTTGGGTTTGAATTTCTTGGTCTTTTTGTAAGGCTAGGAATAATATAGAGGGTTTCAAAGAAAAATTTGGCTTATAGGCTCAAGTTGGTTAATCCTAAAGGGAAAATATTTTTGGATTTGGATTTCAAACGAAGGCCAAAAATTTAGGTTTTCTAGGTGCCTTGATCATATGCTCGATTTTGGGAATATGGCGTGGTCTTGAATCGGTCCCAATTGCAAGTTCTGGTTTCCTTTAATCAAAATGATTCACTCATCAAAGAAAAAGAATGAGTAAAAGTGACTCATGGCTCAAATCTCACATGGAATGGTTCATTCATGTCATACAATATTCGCAAATTTAATCAAAGCTTAATTCTAACAATTTGTTCAATCGAAATCTCTAACATGCAGATTTATTACCCAATAAGCTGATCGCATCATTAAATTTTTATAGCTCAAAACCTCAGGAATCCATGTCATGCATGTTCTCAATTATATTATCCCAATTTAAAAGTCTGAAGATTTAATCACAAGCCTAAATTCAACCTGTGAATTTAGAGCAAGTTTATGCATATTTTTGCTGGTTATTTAATTGAAAGCAGTAAAGAGGCACTGCTGACATACTGAGTATGTCAACAGCATATTTTTGGCCTGACAGTCACTTATTCATCTCGGACTATCAGACATCTTTTCAGAAATAAAAGAACCAAATAAAAACAAAGATTGTTGTTGGGGCTGCAAAATCCCAATCTGAAAGCAGTAATTATATCAATTACAAGAGATTTCATTTGCAATCAAATCTATCTTGCATGGATGAATTGAAATTCTCTTATATGATATTTACAATTAAGCTCAGGAATGAAGGAGTTAGGGATCGCCATCTTTCTTCTCGTCTGATTTCTTGGAGGAGCCAGCTTCATCAGGGATCTTCTTAAGTAAGGTTTGCAGGAGCTGATTTTGGCTAAGGATCAGTGATTCCACCATTTTTCGATTCTTCTCTTCTTTTTCCAGCATCATCATTCTGAATTCCTCGTCTCTCCTTTCCTTCTCCAACTTCTCCTTCCGTTTCTCTTCCTTCTCTCTCCTACGCTCCTCGCGTTCCTCTTCTCTCTCCCTCCTTCGCTCTTCACGCTCCTCTTCTGCCCTTTTCTGCTGTCCCTCTTGGCTTGCCAAAATTACATCAGTCATGGATTTCATTCCCTCGAGCATAGACTGACTCATTCTGCTCACCATCTCAATCGTTTGGGAATCAGCAGGGAACTGAGATACATTCTGGCTTTGAGGAGGCATCTGAGGTGGAGGTTGAGTCGGAGGTGGGATTGGAATCTCAGTCCGTTCTTGGTCCGCAGGAGGCTCCTCTCGAACATTCGAAGGTCCTGCATCAGCACAGGTGTTTTGTGTTCCCTTCTTTGTCTTTGGCTGCCTCTTTCGCTTCCTTGATGCCTGCTCACCCGATATGAAGGAGGATTGAGCGTCTGAATCTCCTCTGACGGACAGTTGGGGAAGGGAATATTTGACGCTCTCATATAAAGGAAGTCTTGGCACACTGATAGGTGGGTTCACCTTCACCACTGTGTCGCCCTCAAACGCGCTCAAATCAACTCCCTGAGCTATGCAGATTCTCCTAATTAGATTCGGATAGCACAGCACCTGTCTATCCTTTATGCGGGTTATCATCACCTCGAATACATGCCTCCCTACATTGAGTTTTGCTCCGCTCCACATTCTTGCAAATCCCATTAGCACATTTCCAGATGTGGTGTGCGGATGCGAGTTGGGCCGGATCTTGGACATGTAGAACTCATAGGTTGGCATGAATTGTATCCGCAGCCATTTTGCATTGAATGTGTGTCCAGGGGCGGTCACGCTTGTCATGCTGTTAGCCAATGTTGCATACTTCGCGTATTCAGTCGTTTTGGCTCTCTTTGTCATGATCTCACCAGGGGGGAATTCGCTTTGAATCTCTGGAGTCCCGAAGAACTGATTCAGCCAATCAGGTGCAATGTTGATCACTTGTCCCCGGATCCATGTTGTTCTGGCAGCTTCATCGATGTTGCAGAAAAATTCCTTTGTTAGCTCCACGAAGCCATCTTCGTCATGATGCAACATGAAGTTACCCCACTCTTGATTTCTGTAGAAAGTTTCAACAGTGGGGTGCGACAACGCATCAGGTCTGAACCCTTTATCTGGCACTATCATCTTCTGCAACTTCTTATACTTCTCTGCATTCTCTTTGTTGCCATTGAACTTGATCTGGATCTGTTCTTCGCTTAGCTTTTTCTTCCCATATTCTTTCGAGACGCCCATTCTTTGCCTTACAGTGTTTTCAGTCCAAAACTTGACTGGTCGAATGGATCCGACGGACTCGTCATCGCTTGTGTGCCAGTCTGTTTGATCGTCTCCCTCCTGAGGCTGGTCATCCCTTGGTTCGGCCTCATCTCCCCTCTGATTTGGCTCTCGCTCTCCCTGAGCTGCTTCATCTTCGACTTCCTCCTCTACCTGTTTAATTACATTTTTCATCGTATTGAGTTCACAATTTACAGGTAAATAGGATGTGGTTACATGAAAATTACGGTCATCAACATTAGTTGATACCTCCTCCTCCTCCCTAATTCTTGCAGCTTGTCCAACTGGACGTTGAAAAATAGGCGCCATTTGGTTCATGAATTCTTGCTCCTCCTGCCGAGCTTCTTCTTCCGAGTCATTCCCATCTGCTGCTTCAGTCAAAATTCCTTGAACCTTTTCTTTAAGTGCAGAGGTCATGAGAGGGTCGTCTGGCTGCTTTTCCAAGATTTTATCCAGTGCTACCGGATCTATGGAGTCTTGTGGTCCCTCTGATTGCTCAGGTTGGTGCGATGGGCCTCCTTGAGTGATGAATTCTTCAATTCTGGCTGTGCCCACGAGAGGATCGATCACTTGACCCACTTTTGTCTGATATTTGATTTGATGTGGCTTTTCTCCAGCATCGATTCTTGTTTCGATCTGTTCGTTAAGCCTTTTCCTTATATCCCCTTGGATGGTTTCAGCATCATGTGCAGTGGGGCCAGTCCATGCAGGAGGTTGTTCTTCTTTGATTTTCAAACCTCGCCCTTGCACTTCTCCAGTGATCTTCAGCTCAAAGTCCTCCTCATTACCCCGCTCAACCTCTCCAGATTTCCTGCTTTCCAGCTCAGCCTGCATCTTTCTGGCAGTTTCTTCATCCTTTGTCTGCTGGATATTCTTCCGGATCTGCTCTTCCTCTGCAGCTTTCTTTTCCATTTCCAGGCGTTCTTCCTCAGTCAATTTTTCTATTCCCGAACCACCTGTTACTTGATCCAGCAAACCAGCTGATGCAAGCTCTTCATTGTACATCTTCATGGCTAGCTCAGCATCGGATATCACCTGGTGCTTCTTTTTCGGGGGGTGGCGGCGGCATTGGCTTTTTACCTTTGTCCTTAGGATCCGTGGGCTCTGCCACTTTCCTAACAGTTGGCTCAGGTTCCTTGATCTCCACTTTCTTTTCCGGAGCCCTTGCTGGCTTGTCCTTATCAGCGGACCTTATCAACCTTCTCCTCGTTCCCGGTTGAGGTGCTGGCTGATGACCTTCAGATGTAACAGCAGCAGTGGAGGGTTTCTCGGGCTGTGTGGGTGCCTTAGTGGTGGCAGATGCTACAACAGATGTTGTCGTTTCAGTCTGAGCTGACTGCACCACTGGCTCGGACGTAGCAACTTTTTGTACTTCAGTCTGCCCTCTTGGTGGTAATGCCGAAGCTTGTACTGCTGGCTGGGTAGGCTGTGGGTTGGCCTCAGGGGGAGTGGAGAAGTATGCGTCAATTTCAGCGTCAGGATCCTCTTCCCTGTTTGGTTCACCCTCGTAGCCTAGTTGCTTCTCGGCGCGCTGCAAATAATCCTCTATAAAACTCCTTTGAGATATTCTCCTCAGTTGGTCCTCCCAGTCCTTCTTGATCTTGGAGCAGAATTTACTCCGAACATTGTTGTTATAGTGCAAGACCTTCTTTCCGTTAGCGGTGCTATTACAGTATTCCAGTGCAAACTTGTCCATTTCCATGATCAATTCCCAGTAGGAGTCCCTGTACTGATCTATCATGCCCCCTACCAGATCCTTCTGAATCCCTTCCAGGTAGGACATGTCTTCTGCCGAATCGTACGTGAGATACATCCCAGCCTCGGCTTTTGATAGCAAATTGAACTGCCTTTCATTTTTCCTTTTGGGTTTCCAGCCACCTTTGCGTATATCCACTTGTAGCTGATCCCTTAGTACTGCTATGTGCTGGGGAAATTCATCATCTTTGTTTGTCCCATACTGTCCATACTTCCTGTGTGTGAAGATGGTTTCAAGTACCTCATCTGCAGGTAGTACTACTCCTTCTTCCAGAAAAGACCCAGTGATACTTGGATTTCCTTTTCCCCAGACAGTAGTCAAGTCGTCCCATTGTTCGCGTGCATCCTTGATCATCTTCCTCATTGTGTTCAACAGTGAGGTGTTACGGCTTTGCTCAAACTTCTCAGCATTTTTGAGGCGTTTGTACAGGTTGAAGGTCAGCTCTCGATGCCTGGCCCGAGCTAGATCTGTAATCCACCTCTGCTCCACTGGTCCTTTTGCTTCGAACAGATACGGGTTCCACTTAAATGGAAATGCCTCATACATCATGATGGCCCCACTGTTGATAACCCTACTTATATCCATGTATTTGTGTTCGAAGGCCATCCGAACTTGAGGATCCACGATCTGATTAGGGATGATGATGTCGAAGTCAGCTATATTTGGATCTTTTGTTCCCTTTTCCACATGCCGATTCCACACAGCCCTGTGCTCTCTGAACCTCAATTGGATGCGCTCATGATGGACTTCTGGAGTTGTCTTTTCGTCTTGGGGGGCATACCCCATCATCCTTATCCAAAACTTCTTCAGGAAGTGGTAGTAGTCCCTTTCTATCGATGCAGCGACTATTGACCTTTCCTGTGGAGGGATATGCACATCCCATCCCGGAGACAGTTTCAACTTTTCGTCCGTAGTGTGGTCCAGAGGCACCTTATAAACTGATTTGATGGCCTCTCTTGTGTCCTTAATCTCTGTTCGATCAATTGAGGCCTGGTTGCCAGCTTCCTCATATGTGCAGTCAGGCAATCCGATGCCTGAGTGCACTACCAATGCGTTCCTGAAAAAGGTCAAAGTGCTTAGATGCATCCAACAATTTTATGAGTTTTCAAAGACTACTCAGGTGTGAAAACCAACATCCTCACATTTTGAGCTTTGCTAAGCTCGAAATGTGATTTAAGTGATTTAATCTGAGTTTATTAAAAGATCCAAATGTAAGGTATTATCCTTTAGGACCTAGAAGGAGGTAACTTAATTGGACTATTGAGTCCAATCAAAAGGGAGGAATAAAAATAAAAATAAAAGTGAAGTGGTCATTGGACCAAAAATTCCTTTTTTAGTGGGCCATTGGGCCCAAAAGTTTGTTTTTCCAATTTTATTAAACAAGCTCGAGGCACTTGTTGAAAATGGAATGAGATGATGATGATGGAGCGGATGGCTCGAAAATGGAACGTGCAGTGGAGGCGTGGCGGGATGGATTCGCTATTTCCGGATTGTTTGGACTGTCATTGGACAGTTAAAACGTTCAAGAAAATGCAAACACTATTTTTAATTTTGAAAAGGTTGACTTGTTTTTATTTAATAAAAAGTGGGATGTGTGTGGTCCCATTTTTGGATTTTTGTAAAAAGGTAGCAGTTGAGGTGGCAAAATACTGCTACTTAACTCACACTCTTTAGTTCCATTGGGAACAAAAACACATTGTCAACCAAAATTCCTAGTACTATATATTTTGTCTTTTAGTGAAAAAGTGCACTGCTGAAATGGGGTTGGTGTGCACTAACATGCCAAAAACACACAAACACTCACTTTCCTCAATTTGCTGCACACAAACACAGACACACCAAAACAGGAAACAGCATTAAATAATCATCCCAGCATGCAATACTCATGAACACAGCAAGTTAAAAACACAAGATCATGCCTCTACTTAAACAAGAACATAAGATTAATCATACTACTCATGCTTAGCGAAGAGGACATTCATAAGCAAGAAAGTTAATAACATAATGACACTCTCACAGTATCCCTATGTTCATTAACTCTCACTTTTTCAAGATTTTCCAACAATCCAGGAGGAATCAAGATTAAGCAGACAAAACATGAGCAAATGGACTAGAACAAACAAAAGCAGAAGAATCTCAAAACTCAAAACCCACAACCATGGCGGAATCTACCACTGCCAAACCCTAGCCTTCATGGAATCAAAATTTCTACAACCCCTAACACTTCCATCTGTGCCCCTCCATCAACCAACCAAAGTACCAAACCCCAACACCACATTCGGCCATTAACGATAAAAACAGGGAATCAAAATTTCTACATGCCCAAAGTACCAGTAGCCTAAAATCGAACTCGAGACTCCACAAAAGAATGAAACAGAAGCCTATTTACACACAATGAAACAAAAAAAACGAAAATCACAAAAACAGGGGCCTGCGCTAACTCGCGAAATGCGTGGGAGAGAGGTTACCATGGCTCGGTCTTCTGAGGAGATGATGACGAGGGTTCTGATGGCTCCATAAGGGTTGCGAAAATTTGGGCAGAGTTTCCCTTGGGTTTGGCGTTCGAAAGGTGCGAAGAACACAGTGGTGTGCTTCGGGAGAAATTTCGAGTATGAGAGGTTTTTCGAAAACTTTCTAAGTCCGAATGCGTGGGGAAGAAGAGGGAGGCGGAGAGGTTTAAATAGTAATAGGCCGGTCGCGGAACCCTAGCCCATGGTCGCGGAACAGGATTACGCGACCAGGCTTGGCGACATTAGAGGTGTCGCGGAGTGTGGGACTTTGTCGCGGAGTCACGCACCGCGACAAAGTGTACCGCGACAAAATGGCGAGAAGGAATGGAGTGGTGTGTCCGTGTCGCGGAATAGGAACTCTGTCGCGGAGTCATGCTCCGCGACAAAATGTTCCGCGACAAGGACAAGCAGAGCTTAGGGATGAGTGTAACTTTGTCGCGGAATTTGCATATGGGCGCGATGCTGGGCATCGCGACAAAATGATCATTCCGCGACAAGGACAAACAAGGGTTTAGAGGTGAGTGAGATTTTGTCGCGGAGTTGTACTTGGTCGCGGAACGTTGTTCCGCGACAAATGGTCAGTCCGCGACAAACTTTTTGAATTTTTCAAATTTTCAACGGATTGGGCCCGAGTGTGATATTGGGCCTGCGTCCATTTTATTTGAGTTGGACCTGAATGAATTCAGTCCAATTAAATTCAAATCATTGGGCCATTATTTAAAATAATCTACTTGCATAAAATTAGGTCGGGTCAGTTCCATTTATCTGCAAGATTTATTCCGGATCTTAAATTTCTTTAAATTCCGGAAATAATTTCTCAGATTTGTGGAATTTTCCCAACCAAGAACCTGGTTTTCTTTGCTTTTTCTGCTCCTTCTTTTTGGTTGGTTCCGAATTTCCTGCAAGACAGATAAATACCCATTAGGTTAGGTTTTCTCCTCAGTTCAACATCCTCACATTTAGAGTCTTGGTACTCTAAATGTTCAATTAATCTTGAGGGTACTTTTTCTGTTCTGAATTAAATATATTACATTAAACTAGACTAATCTAAGCTAATCTAGGAGTAATCAGGAGTGTAATCCTCTTAATAAATGACGCTGCATCCTCCCCGGCAACGGCGCCATGAAACTTTTGACAAGTTTCGTTAACTCGAGCTCTTTCTAAAATTATACCAGGTTAGATTTATTAAATGAGAAGAGTTATGATTCACGGGAAAGGGTTTAGGGATATATCAAGATTATTATTCTTTTTATTACTCAAGTATGGTGCTCTGGTTTCAAATGGTGTTGTGGTCCTCTCTGTCATGAAATGCTGACAAATCTCATGGCATAGCCGGGATAGGTTGACCTTCAGCCTGTCACACTGAGGATCCCCGGCAAATATGCCATGATACTTCTCATCAATTCTTGCCAATAGATTTCCCGCCATGAAACTTTTGACTCATTCCCACTACATGAGTATTTTCTGAAAAGTCGTGATCCTGGTTTAGGTTTTATTTAATGAAACCAATTTATGATGGCGGTGTTGTGATTAGGGATATATTTATACGTAGTCATGTTTTTATTGCTCGTAGTTAAGAAACTGTGCTCCCGAAAGCGCACGGTGTCAAAAATTGCAGTAATTTATAGTAAGACCGGATCGTTCACTGGAGGATGTGCGATAGAAGCAGGTCCCACGTCATTTACTAAGATTTTCCACTCGGTTACTCGAATCAGGTGTGTGATATGACTAACAACTACTTGGCAGAATTTAAATCAGATTAGGAAGCAATTAAAAATAAAGCAGATAAAAGTATTCTAGAAAGCGAATTAAATTTAATCTAAGAAAGCGATTAAGACTATTCTAAGAAAGTAGTTAAGATTATGACAGAAGGGACAGGAAGAAAGGAATAAAGATTGGACAAGATTCAGATGAAACATAGTTAAACTTCCATTTTGTTACACAGATCTTAGCTTGGGATAATCCGTTCAGTTAGCTAATTCTCATGCTCTCTATACCATGTTCCCTTTAACAGACAGGTACTTACAGTAAGAGTTTACATGCTCTTAAGAAAATAAATTCTAAGATACCACAGACGCATAACCACCCTTGCAATGCATTGCTAAGGTATGTTAATTATCTGTGGTGGACAAGCAACACCTGACAAATCATTTATTGAAATGTCAAGTACCGTTATCATTCCCCCATGTCACACCCAAAGATTCTAATTAAGCCCTGAACTATCCCTTAACTCTCAGTCCTAGTAGCAGTTACACAACTCTCAATACAACCGAGTGACCTCTAACGAAAGCAGTTAAAAGAAAGCGATAAAGAAAGCATTTAAAATCCTATCACTCGGAGGTTTTTGAAAGTCTGACCCTGGTAGTAAAAGAAAGCCCCCAGTCAGAATGACTGGATGTGGATCAAGAATTCCCTATTTTCGGTGAAACCGCTTACAGTGCTCACTTCTCATCGGGTGGTTATGAGATACAAACTAATGAAATGAACTAATAAATTAGTCGTTCCGGATGCACTCACCCAAGACTCAAAAGTAGGCTTTGGCAGAAGAAGATAGCAGTTGAAAGAATACTCAACCCGACCTTAGAAAATAACCAAGGCCTGAGTGTTGTTCCTCTAGTATTACCTGTCACACCTTAGCGGAATCCAAGTGGAATCTGACCCAGTGTAATATTTAATACAAGATTTCCAACAAACAGCAATTTTGGAAAATAATAAATCTGAAAATCATTCCCTATCAGGTACTAGACTCTCAATAAGAACACAGACCCTTTCAGTCTAGGTGAGACCTAATCGCTGACTCTGCTTCTAGTTTCCCAAAATCAACCCCCAGCCGGATGTGAATTAATCATAACTGTCGAATTTATCCCTTACTCAGATCCGGATTTTATAAAGGAATTTTTTGCTGGAAACTTAATATGAAACATCTGATTTAAATCAAGACTTCTATGCCCAAGGGAAGGATCCCAAAATAATATCGACCACCATATCTACATAATAATATCATGCATAAATTTATAGAGAAGTGTAAAATAAAATAACCCAAAATATAAGGTGGGTTTAGACCGAATGTGAAACACAAAGATGAAATAGCCGGAGATGAGAAGAATTTTGGCTAAAGAGAGTGCCAGAAACAACTGGGGTGATCTGGACTGCAAACATCTGCTATCCAGTTCCCAATTATCCCAGATGGAAAGATTTTAGATAGCAGAATAATCTTAACAACAGTGATCGCTATCATCAAGACTTTTACTATCTGTGAAACGAGAGAAAAACCTACATGTTTTCTTGCTGTAATACTATTCAAGCAATGTTGATCGACATCATTTGATACTATTACAGCTCAAAATTCGGGTTTGAAATTAAGATAAAGAAAAAGAAACTGTATCCGGATAGGAGTCAGCTGAGCAGCTATTATAATCCCGGATGGACGAACCGCCAAGGCTCCCACCGGCCACTATCCGGACCATGCAAAATAACATCTAATAATCAATATACAGAATACGAGCTAGTTATCCGTGTGGGAATACCCGCCAACATTAATCTGATATATTCCTTATTAGTTGTTTCACACATCACGGAAAAGACAAAATAAATAAAAGAAAAATATTTTTGGGTCATCTTGCATGAGAGACATTGGTTTCTCATGCAAGGTGTGGAAATGAATCCATAATTACCCTTCATGTCTAAATAATCACTCATTCCATAATTAATTAATTAATTACAGTCCGGATTATATACTTAGATCATTAGAGTTTAATCATTTGTAGAAGAATCTTTTAATGGGAAATTGAACAAAGTTCTTTATATCAATTTAATCATGGGTTGAGATCATTGGATTTCAACCTCAAAATATTAATATAAAGGTTCAATTAATTAATGGAGTGAGGTGAAGAATGAAAGCTTGGCAAAAGGCGCCACCTTGTCGCGATACAAGGTTCGTGTCGCGGAGCATGGCTCCGCGACAAAGATTTCGCGACAAAGGGGTGGGAAATAAGAGAAATGGAATTTTGAAAGTTTAGGGTTTGTTTTGTCGCTAAGTAAAGAAAATTTTGTCGCGGAACGTGGTTCCGCGACAAGGAGGTATAGCGACAAAGGGGTGAAAATTGGACAAGGCATAATTCCTGTCGCGGAACAAGAAGTTTGGCGCGGAACGTGGTTCCGCGCCAAGGTTGCATCGCGACAAAGCCCTTCCAGAATAAAATCACAAGTATTTGGGTCCTTGGTCACTAATCGAGATTTTGTCGCGGAACGTGGTTCCGCGCCAAGGGGTGTTTCGCGACCAAGGGTTTTAAAATAGTGGCCAACAAATGTTCTTTGGCACCTTTGTCGCCAAGCACCATTTTGTCGCGGAACGTGGTTCCGCGACAAGAGTTATTCCGCGACAAAGGTGTGTCCAGGACACATGTCAGAAAAGTAAAGTGGAACAGTGGCATGCATTATGTGTGATCTCACCCATTTCAGATTCAAAAGCTAAACTAAGCTCAAAATAACAAAACAGAATTTGAATCTAGCTAGAACATGCTTACACAAAATAGAAATAAAGCAAACTTAAAACTTAAGAAACCCTAATCTAAGCTTGATCATCCATAAACATGCAACATTATCCCAAGAAAAAGTCACCAAGCAGTGACATTAAAGTGCAAAAACAAGGGTCAAATGACCCAAGGAAGATGAAAACAGTAAAGATCCATGGGGTGTGAGACCCATTTCATGATTTTGGGACACAAATGGAGAATGTTTTCCCATATTATTAAACGGTGTTGTTCATACTCATGGTTTGAGTACCACAAACCTTTAAACAAAAGTTTAGAACAGAAACAAGGTATAAAAACTGGCTATCTAATCAAAGTGCAGTAAACTATATCCAACTAGTGCATAAATTAAATAATACAAAAGAAAACCTAATTAAACTACCCTAAACTACACTAAACTACTGAACTTCCCAACTTGTCTTCAAGAAGGTGTAGTTTTTCTAAAATTCTTCCAACCTCTAGCTCAAAGGAAACACCTCATATTTATAGAGGGGAAACCCTAAGCTTATGGGCCTTGATTTGAGCCCATTGTGTCTCAAGACATCACACACATCACAGCTTTGTCTCGGAGCACCAAGTTTGGTCGCGGAACACACTGCATGTGGCAAAGCTTCTCGACTGGGTCTTGTGTCTCTAAAAATGTACCTTGGTCGCGGAATGGACCTTTGTCGCGGAACAGCACATCGCGACAAAGGTATCGCGCCAGGGGGCTTTGGCTGGTCTCTTCTTTGTCTGGGCCACTTGGTCGCGGAGTATTCCTTTGTCGCGGAATCATGCATCGCGCCAAGGGGCTTCCGCGACAACAGTCTTCCTGGGCCTGCTGGATTGGGCCAGATGGGCCGAAAATATTCTTTTTGTGGGCTTTTCTATCTTTTTCCCATCTTTTTGTTTCCTTTTCTTTTTCTCATGTTTTTGGATTTTTCTAACATAAATATGTAATAAAATTACATATTTATGACTTTTTCACACCAGCTTATTATTTTTACAATTATGCATAAATCAGTCCAATTCGACTGCTTTCTTACTTAATGTAAGACCGGAATGCGATCAAATGCCCGTTTAAGACACGGAAATGGATTGAAAATAATGGTCATTTTTTGCCATTATCAGCCGACCATTCCGCTGGGAATTAGCTTGGTCCTTGCATCCAAGCTATAAACACGTTGTAGAGGCCTCTTGGTATTGTGGAGGGGCTAATTTGGCGCAGAGGCTCTCGGCTGTTAAGGACTCCTCCAGATATTTTAATGAGCATACATTTGGTCACATAAAGAAAAAGAAATTTAGACTTATTCATCGACTGGAAGGAGTGCGGCGTATGCTCCTGCGATGGGATTGCTCTACCCTCTGTCGTCTGGAACTCCAACTAACAGCCAAATTGGACGATGTACTTAAACAAGAGGAGGCCTTTTGGTTCCAAAAATCAAGAGACAAGTGGTTGAATCAAGGTGACAGAAATACTAGATACTTCCACTCCCAAACTTTGATCCACAGGCAGCGTAGCAAAATTTTGGGGTTGGAAGTTGATGGTGTATGGACCACGGAGGAAGCGACACTTCAACAACATGTTACCGCTCACTTCATATCAATGTTTGGTTACACTCCAGCGCCTACCAGACAAGTAAGTGAGCTCGGCCGGTTGCCACAGCTTAATGATGTTCACCATTTGAATGATCCGGTGCTTGCTCGAGAGGTCGACTCAGCCGTCCAACAACTTAAGGGTGGTGCGTCTCCGGGCCCGGATGGATTCCCGGTGGCATTTTATAAATGTTATTGGGCAATTCTAAAGGATGATGTAACTGCCTTCGTCCAACATGCTTTTGAGGCAGGGGTGTTTGATAAGAATATAGCAGCAACATTTATCTGTCTAATTCCGAAAGTTGATATCCCCACTTCTATTAAGCAATTCCGCCCGATCAGCCTATGCGACGTGTCTTACAAGATCTTGACAAAAGTTCTGGTTAACCGTCTCAGGCCGATTCTACAGTCCGCTATTGGACCCTTCCAGTCGGCCTTTTTGCCTGGAAGAGGAACTGTGGGTAATGCGATTATTCTTCAAGAAGTAGTCACTACCTTTCGTAATCCCCAGAGGCGGTCTTCAGATTTTCTTTTAAAAGTGGATTTGGAGAAGGCCTATGATAATGTCGATTGGAAGTTTTTGGAGGGATGTCTGTGGGAGCTCGGATTGCCTGGTGGTCTAATACGGATTATTATGTTCTGCGTGCGCTCTCCCACTTACTCTATTCTATGGAATGGTGCACCACTTTCTCCTTTCACGCCTACGAAAGGAATCCGACAAGGTGATCCTTTATCGCCTTATTTATTTATTGTGATCATGGAGAAACTTTCGCGATCAATTCTCGAAGGGGTTGCTGCCGGACATTGGAAACCGGTATCCCTGAGACGGAATATCTCGCCCATCTCTCATTTAATGTTCGCCGATGATTTGTTGCTATTCTCTCACGTGGAGCATGGGAGTATCCAATGCATGGATGGCTTATTATCAGAATTTGCTCGGCGCTCTGGACTGAAAATCAATACTTCAAAATCCATCGCTTTTGCTTCTTCTGGAGTGTCACCTATGGATAGATTGAATATTGCCAACGCCCTAAATGTTGAGTTTGGAGCTGACCTGGGAAAGTACCTAGGCTACCCAGTAATCCATGGCGCTACTCGAGCGCCTAAATTGGAGTATGTGGTGGACAGAGTGCATGCTACGCTATCTTCATGGAAGAGATCACTACTGAATAAGGCAGGAAGAACTACTTTGGCTAGGGCGGTATTGAATGCCATTCCCGCTTATGTTATGCAAATGATGTGGATGCCATCATCCATTTGTGAGAAACTGGATAGAATCACTCGCGACTTTATTTGGAAAGATAGCCGTGGTCATGGACTTAATCTGGTAAAATGGGACCAAACAGCTGCCCCGCGAAGTATGGGCGGTCTTAGAGTTCGGAAGAGTAGGGATATCAACATTGCATTGCTTGGTAAGCTACTCAATGATATTATGCATCATACAGACAAGCCTTGGGCGAAGTTGATCATGGAGAAATATGGATGTGGTAGCGGTCTGCTGCAACAAAGGCCAGGGGCATCACCAACATACCAGGCTCTTGTTAAAGTAAATCCTATTCTTCCTCCAGGCGTTCTGCTGCGGCTAGGTAATGGAAATTGCAGTTTTTGGTATGGAGCTTGGCCCCGTGGTGGCCCTATAGCGCCAAGGATTCCGTATGTTCATGTGTCGGATACTGAACAACGGGTAAGAGATGTCTATGTGAATGGGAGATGGTGTTGGGAGTTGATGATCACGCTCCTCCCGGAATCCATTCTTGCGGAAATCCACGAGTTAGGTCCGGTGATTCTGCATCCAGATGCGCAGGATGTTTGGTGTTGGGATGGGGATGTATCTGGCAAATACTCCGTCTCCAATGCATATAAATGGCTACTGCATCAACGTGGCTTTCGGCACGAAAGAGGGCGATCTTGGGCTTGGAAACTGAGGGTGCCGGAGAAGATCAGATTCCTCGTATGGCTCATACTTTCTGACTCGCTCCTTACCAATGAGTTAAGGTCTAGACATGGTCTGTCGCCTTCCTCAGCATGCTCCAACTGTTTTGGAAATGAGGAAACTATTTTCCATCTCTTTTTTGGGTGTGCTTGGACGTTGGAATGTTGGAAGGAAGTGGGGGGAGTTAGTCCTGATCCCATGCCAGACATTACAACGGCGGTGACAGATTGGTTTCATGCCACCTCTCGACGCTGGAACAGCCTCCCGTGGGCTCTCCTATGGGCCATATGGAAGGCACAAAATGCTTACTGCATAGGGGGGGCACCGATTCATCCCTCGATGGTCCGGGAAGCTAAACACCTCGGCATGGCCATCGATTATGCATGTGGTCGGCAGCCAAATTCTAAGAGCCTCAGACTGATTCACTGGAATCCTAGGCAGTATATGGGGGTGCTACTGCATGTCGATGGTAGCTCACTAGGGAATACAGGGCCGGCTGGTTTTGGTGGAGTTATTCGAACTGGAGATGGCCGATGGGTTGAAGGATTTTCGGGATATGTGGGGGTGGCTGCCATTACTGTGGCGGAGTTACAAGGTATTTGGCGGGGTATGTTGGCCCTTCATCATCGTAGGATTACCTCTGCTGTTTGCTTTTCAGATTCGGCTGAGGCGCTTCGTTTGATTTCTAGCGGGGCTCTTAATGATCATTTATTATACCCTTTGGTGCGGACCATCAGGGATTTTATGCAGTCGCATTCAGGTTATCGTTGGTTTCACCTTCATCGGGAGGGGAACATGGTGGCCGACGCCTTGGCTCGGCGTGGGGCAAAAACGGTTGAGTTCTTCACTACGTGGGCGTTTCCTCTAGATGATGTCCGTTCGTGTCTGGTAGCTGACGCGATGGGAACTTGGTTCCCTCGCTTTTAGGCCGTTTTGGCCGTGTGATTTTTTATTTTTATGTTTTCTCTCTTTCCTTGTCTCCCTTGCTGTAGCGTTCTTAGATTTGTACCTCTTTGCCGACGCATTGCGTCTTTTACCCAAAAAAAAAATTTAAAATTTTAAGTTATGTTTTAACATTTAAGTATTCTTTTTTATGAACAAGATTCTTTAAAGGTCAAAATTTAAAATCTCAATTTGTTTTGTATTCCTATAATTTATAGTACAAGTTTTTAAAAATTATGTTCCTACTCTTTCTTTCGTTAATCAAAAGGTATCCAATACTTGGAATTTTTAGTTTTTTTTCAAAGTCTGAGCCAGAAAAAACTTGTTGGAATTTTGGCGCTTTAACAGATCACTTTATAATTTCATTATAAATGTAGAACATTATGGTTTATAATAATTATGCTAATATAAAAAAAAGTAGGAGTGTTAAACATTTACACTATTGATCACTTTATAATTTCATTATAAATGTAGAACATTATGGTTTATAATAATTATGCTAATATAAAAAAAGTAGGAGTGTTAAACATTTACACGATTGAGAAATTTTATAGCGCAAGTTTTTTTTTTCCTTTTTTTTTTATGTATATCGAGTATCATTTGCTCATATTGGATCAATACTAATCCTTTAAAGCTCTGGTGGGCATTGAAGAGTTGTTTTTAGTAAAATAGAATTCTACATATACAATGGTTCGAATCCGAGACATTTGTTTAATATGTTAGATTTTTTTTTTAACTAATAGTAATTAACTGACATATTTTAATGACAAAAATAAATTAGTTTACAAAATAAAATCCGACTTAAAAAATCATTTATTTACAAATTACTTACAAGCTAAAAGTTTGTTCATAGTCAAATTCTAAAATCACTAATTTCAAAATTTTACACCTGATAAACCCAACCCTAGTGATTGACGAATTAAATTATCGTTCTTTGTGTTTACACAAAATTGAAATTTATGAAAATTGACATCCAGCTTAACAAGGGTGCACCCTCCCGCACTGGATCACCCCTTATGTTGCCTTAGTTTTTCTGGTTCTCAGGCAAAGTTTTGGAATTGCTGCCGCTGCTGCTTTTCCCATCTTTGACTCCGTACCCTCTCTTCTCCAATTCTCTTCTCTTCTTGCGACGCCTTCGTCATACCATTCGCTTCTTCCCCTCCATTGATTTCTCTGGTTTTCCGTCTAATTCACTCGTTTTTGTCGGCAATCGATTGATTTTTCTCGGCGTTTCTTGAGCCGGTTGAAGCCCGGGAACCACCTCGGTTCCGTCGCCGGCGACGGAAGTTTTTAAGTATCAGAGTGCCCAGTAGGACGGAGTCAATTCGGGAGAACGAAACGGACCGGGCGACTTTGTTTTGACTTTGCGGGATTTGGCGGCGAGAGGTGGGAGTAGACATTGGGGCACGACTTTTGATTTTTAGTTTTCGGCTAGGGTTTTCAGATCTGGTAAGGAGAGGAGCAGAGGGTTTTGTTGTTTGGAATTCGACTTTTTTTTGGGGGTAATTTGAACGGGAAGCGAGGGAAGCCAGGCGGTGGTGTGGATGGTAGTGTGTGGCGGCAGGGGAGGCGGTGGAGTGGTGGCATGATAATGAGCGGAGTGGGATGGTGGTGGCGGTGGTGTTGGTGCGGAGGTGAGAGTTTCACATGGAATGGCAGATCTTGTTAGCTACGGGAATGCAGACCGTGACATTGAGCAGGTATATTTTTACGTTTTGTTTGATTTGATTGTGTATGTGTTATCCATGTAGCTAAGATTGTAATCGTTTAGGTATTTTCTATTATTCGAGTTTTTCTATATCTTCGGTGATGAAAGTTTAGATTTTTCAAGTATTCAATTCGAGAATTGTTGGATTTTTTGACCCTATTCTGTTTGGCTGTTTTAAAAAAAGAAAGCTTGCCTGCAAAATTTAAACCGGTTGAGGATTTGGAAGTTGGACGATATGCAACTATGGGTTTTTTGGTGTCAGATTCAGTTTGATGCATCATTCGTTCGTCCTATCTTATGCATTGTTGATTTTTCATCTAATGTCAGCTCCACATGTTAGCTGTCACATGAGTCACTGTTAATGTGTACAATTGCATTCAAAATTTTTTAGTGTGGAGTGGAGGGAACATGTTTGAGATTTGTTAATAGTATTCCTTAGCTCGAGTACCTCTGTATGACTTTGCAGATGTCAATGCTTCTTAGTTCTTACCAAGGAAAACTTCATATTTTTCTAGCTATTTAGGTATCATTGTGGAGTGCTATGCA
This sequence comes from Hygrophila difformis, assembly GCA_030278955.1. Lineage (NCBI taxonomy): Eukaryota > Viridiplantae > Streptophyta > Magnoliopsida > Lamiales > Acanthaceae > Hygrophila > Hygrophila difformis. The sequence continues at coordinate 1,966,096 of JAOANR010000011.1, forward strand.
TGTATGTAATTGTCTTCTTATCATACATTTTTATGTTTGTGCAGGCATTGATTGCTCTGAAAAAGGGGGCTCAACTACTTAAATATGGTCGGAAGGGGAAACCAAAATTTTATCCATTTAGACTCTCTAGTGTATGCCAATTCACTATTTATTCATTGATTCTTGCAGTTTGTTAATTTAACTACTGTGTTTAATATAATCTTGTTGCTCCTTCTTCTGCCCCCATCCTGGTTTACCGTCTTTGATATTTTTATTCACCATTAAATCTCCCAAGAATCGAAATATTGTAACTCTTATTATTGAAGCGTGCAAAGAAGATAAAATGCTAGTAGATATTGCTTACTGATAGTGTATCATCCCTTCATTTAAGCTCTGGTGTGGATTTGGTGTCGATGCTCAGGATTTAGATGTTTTGCCCGTCTAAGAATTACGATGATATTTAGCCTAGGTTTAATTGTCTTTTACTAATTTTTTAGTTGAGGCAAAGCAATATACAATCTATAAGAATCGAAGTTGTATGATTGTATCATCTATCAATGAAAATCAATCTGAAGTCTGAATGTATCATATATTGAAGACAAGCTTTGATGTCAGTGGCCTTTATGCCAATTCTAGCGTCAGTAGCTTTTTGTGACAGCTTTATTCTTTCCTTATCACTCTTATCATACTGCAGGATGAAACATCTTTAATTTGGATTTCTAGTAGTGGTGAAAGAAGTTTGAAACTAGCTTTAGTTTCAAGAATTATCCCTGGACAAAGGACTGTAAGATTCTAGACACGGTGTTTATATACTGATTCATTTTATAATGCTTTCTCAAACTTTATTTTCCATGGAATGCTATTCTTCTGCCCATGTTTTGTCAATTGATTTGGACATTGCTATGGCATTGTTGTTCAGGCTGTTTTTCAACGTTATCTCCGCCCTGAAAAGGAGTATTTATCATTCTCTCTCATATACAACAACGGGAAAAGATCCCTTGACCTGGTTGGTGACAAGCAAAACTCCATCTTAACAATTCACCTTCTTTCGTGGATTGAGTAATAATTCAGCTTTATACATTTATATATTAATATAAACTAGATTTGCAAAGACAAAGTTGAGGCAGAAATCTGGATAGCTGGCCTTAGGGCACTGATATCATTTGGACAAGCAGGACGCTCAAAGATTGATGGATGGGGTGATGGTGGCCTCTATTTTGATGTGAGTTCCAGAACCTAAACTAAATCACCTTTTCAGTTTCCACCGATGTTTTTATTAGTTTATCTTTTTCATGATTTTTGGACTGTAGTCTCTCAAACGGCATACTTGTTTTTGTTTTTCATCAAGATAATGTATTGGTTTAGCTGCTTGTGCAACTTCCATGTGATAGTAATTTTTTTCCGATCGTATTATGGTACCATTATATTAATCTACCAAATAATGCTGCAGTTTGCAACTTGGTTGTTTTTTAACCTTCAATTTTAATTTGTGATAATGTTTTGATAAAATGATGACAGAACAATAGAGATTTGACGTCAACTAGTCCTAGCAACAGTTCTGTCAGTGTCACAAGAGAAGTTAGCTCACCTGAACCTTCCATCAGTTCAAGCACAATCCCTTCTCCGAAGAGCCACCGGGCTGATAATTTGATATATTCAGAAAGGTCACATGTGTCATTGGATCAAACAATGCAAGTGAAAGGATCTGGTTCGGATGCTTTTCGGGTTAGTGTGTCTAGTGCCCCTAGTACTTCCAGCCATGGCTCCGCAACGGATGATTGTGATGCATTAGGAGACGTGTATATATGGGGTGAAGTTATTTGTGATAATGTTGTCCGGGTAGGGCCAGAGAAGAATGTGAGTTCCATCAGCACAAGAACTGATGTTCTTCTTCCCCGTCCACTGGAGTGCAATGTAGTTCTGGATGTACATTATGTTGCATGTGGGGTCAAGCATGTGGCCCTAGTCACTAGGCAGGGTGAAGTCTTTAGTTGGGGTGAAGAATCTGGTGGACGGCTTGGTCATGGGATTGGGAAAGACATCACTCAACCGTGCCTGGTTGAATCTTTAACTTTTTCCAGTGTGGACTTTGTTGCCTGTGGTGAGTTTCACACTTGTGCCGTTACAATGGCTGGTGAGTTGTACACATGGGGCGATGGGACACACTATGCTGGGCTCTTGGGACATGGCACTGATGTCAGTCATTGGATACCTAAGAGAATTTCAGGTCCTCTTGAGGGTCTTCAAGTTGCAACTGTTACATGCGGTCCATGGCACACTGCCCTGATAACATCAACTGGCCAACTGTTTACTTTTGGAGATGGAACCTTCGGTGTTTTGGGGCATGGAAACAGGGAAAATTCTTTCTATCCAAGGGAGGTCGAATCTCTATCAGGGTTAAGGACGATTGCTGTCGCATGTGGAGTGTGGCATACTGCTGCTGTTGTTGAGGTTATTGTCACCCAGTCTAGTGCTAGTTTTTCATCTGGGAAATTGTTCACTTGGGGCGATGGAGATAAAAATCGCCTTGGACACGGTGACAAGGAACCACGCCTGAAGCCCACTTGCGTTCCTGCACTTATTGAATACAATTTTCACAAGGTTGCTTGTGGGCACAGCTTGACAGTTGGCCTGACGACATCCGGGCGTGTCTTCACAATGGGAAGCACTGTGTATGGTCAGCTGGGAAATCAGCGTTCTGATGGGAAGTTACCTTGTCTGGTAGAAGACAAGCTTGCTGCGGAAACTGTTGATGAAATTTCCTGTGGTTCTTACCATGTTGCTGTATTGACAACCAAAAACGAGGTTTACACATGGGGTAAAGGAGCCAATGGAAGATTGGGGCATGGAGATATGGAAGACCGGAAAACACCTACTCTTGTTGAAGCTTTGAAGGATAGACATGTCAAATCCATTGCTTGTGGTTCAAATTATACAGCTTCTATATGTCTTCATAGATGGGTTTCAGGTGCTGAGCAATCCCAATGTTCGGCCTGTCGACAAGCTTTTGGCTTCACAAGAAAGAGGCATAATTGCTATAATTGTGGATTAGTACACTGCCATGCTTGTAGTTCTAGAAAAGCACCCCGGGCAGCATTGGCACCAAATCCCAACAAGCCTTACCGTGTGTGTGATGCATGTTTTGCAAAGCTAAGTAAAGTGGCAGAAGCTGGAGGTAGCAACAGGAGAAATTCTGGGCCACGGCTCTCCGGTGAAAATAAGGATCGGTTGGATAAGGCCGACCTTAGGTTGGTAAAGTCGGCCGCGCCATCCAACCTTGATTTGATCAAACAGTTGGATATCAAAGCAGCCAAACAAGGAAAGAAGGCCGAACCCTTCTCTTTTGGCCGCGCCTCTCAAGTATCCCTATCACAGCTGAAAGATGCTGTTATGCCTCCAGCAGGCGATGCACGGCGCAATGTTCCAAAGCCGGTTCTTGCACCCTCAAGTGTTAGTTCTAGGTCTGTGTCACCCTTCTCAAGAAAATCCAGTCCGCCACGTTCAGCTACCCCGGTGCCCACAACATCCGGTCTTTCATTTTCCAAAAGCGCGGCCGAGAGCTTAAAGAAGGCAAATGACCTTCTAAATCAGGAAGTGCATCAGTTACGGCTGCAGGTGATGTTTGCCTGCTTAATATTCCAGCTTTGAATTCTGAAAAACAAACTCTCAATTACTGAATTTCATCTTGATGTGAATTAGGTCGAAAGCCTAAAAAACCAATGCGAAATGCAAGATCTGGAACTCCAGCGATCAGCTAAAAAGGCTCAGGAAGCAATGACAGTAGCGGCAGAGGAAGCGTCCAAGTGTAAAGCTGCAAAAGAAGTGATTAAGTCGCTCACTGCACAGGTTACATTCGGTTTCAGTTTTATCTGCACTGCTCTCGTGTCGTTTTAGGTTCTTACCCGTCTTTCTTCCACATGATGCAGCTTAAAGATATGGCGGAGAGATTGCCACCAGGGGCTTATGACCCGGAAAGTCTCAAGTTGGTTTACCTGCCAAATGGATTGGAACCGAATGGCGTTCACTTTCCTGGCACAGATGACGAAACAAAACCTAGATCCGATGCAATCAAGAGCTCTCACGTGCGTTCAGATTCTGCAGCAGCAGAGTCGGCTACGCTAAGTAGAATCCAGGATCCCTCTGAATTGCTTGCAGATACTTCAGCAGCCAATGGGAGTACCTTGGATGCTCAAGGCACCGGTCTACCCACCTCAAATGGAATAAACGACCGCACAGACGCCAGAGTTTCTAATGGCAGCGGATCAGTCCAGTCTTACAGGGGCAGGCTATCCGAAAGTTCAGACACAAAAGAATCGGGTCACTACCCAGACAGTGATGCCGGTAGCTTGAAGTCTAGAAACACCGCGGTTCCTTCAAATGCCAGCCAAATCGAAGCTGAATGGATTGAGCAGTATGACCCTGGCGTGTATATCACACTCGTAGCCCTTCGCGATGGAACCCGGGATCTCAAACGGGTTCGCTTCAGGTATTAGACCCTAAAAGATTTTATCTTGAACACAATACCATCACTATCAATCAACACTGTGAAATTTGACACGGTGGCTGTTGTATGTATCCTTCACAGCCGGAGAAGATTTGGCGAACACCAAGCGGAAACTTGGTGGTCGGAGAATCGGGAGAAGGTTTACGAGAAATACAATGTCCGTGGATCGGACAAGTCATCAGTTTCCGGCCAGGTCTGAAGAAGAAGAAGAAGAAGAAGAAGAAGAAGCCCATTCAACTTCTCTCAAAATTTAGGTATAAAATCAGGATATATATTGTAAAACAAACAACTCTTCCTCCTGAGCATACAATGAGGTGGTGTAGCACTTCATTTTTTTGCCCCATTTATGGTATATTTACCCTCTTTCTAATTCTTAATTTTATTTTTTTCAAAAATCTGGACTTTCTCTATATTGCATCACCATGGCTTCGGTTTTTATTTTATTTATTTATTTATTTATTTATTTTTGTCTCATTTGGTGTATATAACTACTCCCTCCGTTTTTTTTTAACTTCACCATTCCTGTTTTTTACGCAATCCAATACGCATTTTTAATTATTAATAACTCAAATTACATATAAATATAAATTATAAAAATTTGATATTCTAAAAGTATGCGGTTAGACGAATCCAACAATATCTCACTTGACTATAATTTATCTTATATAACTATGCTAAAAGTTAAATCAAAGTTACTCAATGAATAATATCAATTATGCAAAGGGTAAAGTTATTTAAAAACGGAGGGAGTATGAGTTATTCAAAATTTATCAGTCACACAACCCTGGAGGAACCTGAAGTGCTGTCACGTTGGTTAGTATTTTGGCTGTCATTGAAGCCAGAGGAGGTGAATATTTTCTTCACAATAAATAAATTCAACTAGTAAAAGTTATCTAGTCATAAATATACTAATACTTATTGCCGTGTTCTTTTAATATATGCTTTATCAATCCCAATAACTTACCAAGAAAAAGAAAAAAGAAGCGTGGAAATCCCAATGAGCTGAGGCAAGTGTATTTAATTTTTGAATGTAATGAACACCAATCTCATAGTACATTGTACCAACTTTGGTTTTTATGAAGCAAAGGCACACAATTGTACACAAGCCAAGAAAACTATTGGCATTCATTTTTTGAATTATATGAGCTTAACAACGAACACAAAAATTGATTCTTCATCAATCAATCGTAAGAGACTTTGTTACATCAACATCCTTTTTATTCTTCATCTCCCAGCAGTCGGTTGTTTTTCAGTCATATTGTCAACGTCATCACAACCTCGATCATCTTCACAATTCTATTCAAATTTGGAACTAACAATAGCTTTGCATTATGAATGTTCTAAAAAATATCATTTTACTCCACAATATTCCATTTTGACTATTTTCCCTAAAATTTTTAAAGAAAAATATTTATACATTTTTTTTTTTTGCGTATACGGGATATACCTAAACGACATTGGGCCTAAAACTAATCCCTTGAGGATCTGGTGGGTATTTAAGGGCTGCCTTTCCCAAAAAAGAATTCTACATATTCAAAGCAGATTAATCATAAGACTGTTTAGGGATTTTGAAGATGGAGGCTTGGCCTAATGGTCGAGTCCTTATACTCTAAAATCATAGGTTGGGGTTCGAATCCTCACCCGACCCCTATCCCACCATTTTCTCCCTTTTTAATTTGTGTAATATCAGCTTTCATCATCTATTTCCTAACCTGTACAGGCAGTTAAGCAAATAATAATAATAATAATAATAATAATAATAATAATAATAATAATAATAATAATTCCCCATACATTTTTTTATCATTTATATCTTATCAATGGATTTTAAATTTTTGTTTGATTAGTTTCTATGGACTAATATGTGATTTTATAATTAATAAATTTTAATTATAATTATTTTTTGATTATATGTTAAGTTTCAAAATATTATTTTATTTTGTCCAATTTTTTCCTTTTCTATATTGATTATGAAATTTTTTTGGGTAGTGATGATTATAGGAATTAGTATTTACTATAATTTTTTAAAGTTATTATTAGTATGTATTTTAAAAGTTAATAATAAATCATTACAAGAAAATTTCATTTTACCGACCCCAAAATTGGGTCGGTAACTAGGTTTTACGGGTCGTCCAGGGGTTTACCGACCCCAATCGCGGGTCGGTAATTTGATGGTAGGTAATCTGGCGCCGACCAAAGATTCTGTGGGTCGGTAGATTACCGACCCCATGTGGGTCGGTAACTTTACCGACCCCAATACCGACCAACATTGGGGTCGGTAAGCGAGGTCTAGGGACCTCGGGGACCCAAAGTTACCGACCCCATTACCGACCCCGTTTGGGGTCGGTAAATCTCTTATATTAAATAAATTGTGCTCAGAAGAATTCGAACCCACAACCTCAGCATCACTTAGCCACACCCTAACCAGCTGGGCTACCCCTTTGCACCACCAATGGGAAGCCGCAACGTGTCATATATATTAATTCTTCCCCAAATATTGAAGAGGGGATTCGAACCCAAGTGAAGTGAATTTCTCACCCGCGCGCGTGCCATCCGGGCACACAACTTTTCATGTTATCATATGCAATTTGTTAAATATATATAATATTTTTATATATAAATGTGTAAATTAGTAAATTAAAGATTAATATAAAAATTGATATTAATTAAATAAATAATAGAATAAGTCATTAATTAGATAAAATATAAAATTAAATTAAATGGGTAAAAATAATTAAAACACTAATTAACTTTAAGAAAACAGAAATCAATATGATTAAATATTAATTAAATTTAAAACTTTATAAAAATATTAAATTCCATAATTAAAGATTAAAAATTACATATGCAATAAAAAAATTCAATAATTAATATGAATAATTTCAGTCACTAATTCGATCGGTAATAGCGACCCAAAATATTCGATCGAAAATTTTGGTTGCTAAATTAACTTTTTCTTGTAGTTAATTAAATTAAAATATAAAATAGTAGTATAAACTAAAATTTATTAATTAAATAATAAAAAATGATTAATTAAATGAAATATAAAATAAAATTAATTAAATAAAAAATTAAAGTCAATGAATTAAATAAAATAATAAAATTGTGGTAAAAAATTAAAATAAATATAAATAATAACATAAATTTATTTTTAATAAAAAAATACTATGAGTCAAAAATTAAAATTAAATTAATTAAATAAATTATTGAATTAATTAAATTAATAAATAAATAAATAGTTATAAAATAAATAATTATTTTTTTTGAAATAAATAAATAATTAATTAATTAGTTCAAATAAATAAATAATTAAATTATTTTAATAATTAAATAAATATTTAATAAAAATATAAAATAAATAATAAAAGAATTGGGAAAACAAAAAAAAAATATTTGAAACAACTACAGACCCCAAATTGGGGTCGGTAATGGGGTCGGTAATTGTTACCGATCCCAAATGGGGTCGGTGATAGGGTCGGTAACGCCGACCACATTAATAGTGGTCGGTGTTTTGGTTGTCGAATAACCCAGGTCCCAATAACGGCTACATATTATCGACCCCATTTTGGAGTCGGTAATGGGGTCGGTAAATCCGACCCGCACTATGGTGGTCGGGAATTGGGGTCGGTAATTGGGTTTTTTCTTGTAGTGAATAGAAATAAAACTTTCATAACTATAAAATATTTTGGTTCATATACCAATCAGATGGTTGTTGTCAGGCTACAATTAATTCTTGGGCAGCTTAGAGAAATTTGAGTTCAGAGATTTGATAATTATAAAGGTTTAAACATGGAGGATTGAGACTTCAGAAGTCTTTCAAAGCCCCTTAAGCAACCGTGGGGACATCTCGTCCTACCCTAATCGAATTTCGATAACGTAGGTCAAAAAATTGGATTTCATTTTGCATATTTATCTTTATCATAGTTCGGTCATCTGCAATTGGCACTACTTTCGTATATTTTTTTTATCAATATTTCGTTGTCAAACTTTGTGCACTTCAGAAATTTCTTGGCGTATGATTTGATGAGAGATTTTTTATAGAGTAAATTTTTTATTTTTCAAAAGAATTCACAAAAGCATGCATATAATTTCGCTATATAATGGCATGCATCCGATCATACTGCTAATTAATCATTATGTCAATATTGTAATATATAAATTATTTTTGTGGATGTGATTATGTAGGAAATTATTATGTTGTCACATTGACATCCAATAATAATAACATGCTATGATTTTCAATTATTTATTTCATAACATACTGTAATTGTCCTGTAAATGAATCACTTTTACAATGATTCTCCAATCATATTTGTTTATTCATTGAATCCAAACAATCATACTTCATTATGAACATCATTTCTTTTAATTTGAATAATGATTTAATATTGGATAATGAATACAAAAATGTGTTATTAATCATTAATATAAAATTATTGGATAATAATTTTGTTGATTATTGCCATAATTATGATGATCAGTTATTTCGGTAAAGCAGTAAGCATGTCATTTATTTATACTTATATTTTAAACCACATTAGCAATCTGTTTAACTATCATATAATGATCATTCATCGGACTTCCTACTTTTCTTGGTAATATACCGGTCAATACATTTTTGGCACATCATTATAACTATGATACATATTTTTAATGCTATGCATGCTTCAATGCAAAGAAGAACTCTGTTGGACAACCATATAATTAACATTTTGGGTCTTCACTTTTTTTATTGGCAATAGATCAACATATAACACGTAAAATCGACTAATAAGATTGATGATCTTTTGATAAACTTAAAAATATAAAATTTATGATTATGTTCATAAGTATTTATTTTCAAAGTATCAAAAGAAATAGTGTCTAATATAAATTCATTGCACGTTTGGAAGTGAAAAAATACAAAGGAAGTATGAGACTTAAAATTCAAAGTTATGGAGACTATTGGATTTATTAAATGTAATGGCAGAATTGATCATCTAACTCAATGGTTTAAATTTGAGAAAACATGTATTTTTTCGGGAAAAAGCTGGGCCAAAATTATTCAAGACTTTGGAATGTGTGGACCAAGCCACAAAGGTCATGAGCTAAAGAGCTCAAAATACAATCTGGAGGTCAGTCAAGATGAAACATGCCTAGCGTAAAAGTATGATCCCGAAGAAAAGTACAAATTAATGAGGCATAGCTAACCAACTCCAACTTACAAAAATATGGGAACTCATTTCTTAAGGGCAAAAAAAACAATTCCCAAAAGTTATACCTCAATTAAACCAACATTTTTAAATTAGTACTTAAACAATTTTTGGGCAAAAAATAGGCCCCAACTTTTTAAAAAAATATCAATATTCAAAGTTCAAAGTTCAAATTTGTACTTATATATAGATAAACAATCAATTTCTACATTTCCCTTGAAAATATCAATTTAACACTATCAAATTTTTCAAAATTTTTATTTTGGCCCTAATTTTTTTAGAAAATATATGTTCTACTCCGTATTATATTATATTATATTGTGTAACACCCAAAAACTTTTTATTATGAAATAATTTTTTAAATTAAATTAATATTCATTTAATAATATTTTATATACCATTGGATAAATTATACTATGTAAATTTTAATTAAATATGTAAGAATATCAAATAGAATACTTAATTTGAATTATCCAAAATAGTAAACATCAATAAACAAATGGTATCATAGAAACAATACATAAAGTAGACCTAAAATAAAAGATATATTAATGTTTTTGCTTTCTTGAATTCTCCTAATTAATAGACATCTACAAAAAGGTTTATAATTTTTTATAATTATTTTGAGATTGCAATAATGAATTTTAAGATCAATACAAAAGACCCTAACTAATATAGATCAGAGGCATTAATGAATGCAATAGAAATAATCATGTAACGGATAATATCCTCTTATATTAATTTCTAGTAAACCTGTCCGGATAGATTTTTGCAGATGCTTTTGATTTATATTACTTTCTTAACAAATATGCTTGTGATCATTTATTACATCATTGGATGAGCTTTCCGACAGAAAAAAGGGGAAAAAAAAAAAAGAGAAGCCACAAAAATATATTACTCTCTTGTAGCTCCTTCTGCAAAAACCCATCCAAACACTTTCATAATTTGTATATATAAAATCAATTTGTTCTTGTTACACACATGTAACAATCACATTCAATTTGGCCCATATAATTTTGCCCTAATATTTTTTTTCATCCTGTCTAGAGAGACACATATCACATAACTAACAACACTGACATGCACATACAGACAACACACTTGCATAGTACCAAACCACACACAACACAAAAGCAATCACAAACAACACAACTACTATATGTAAGATCATCATATCTTCTCATCATACTATATATGCATAATGTCTGCATCTGTTCAAATTCATATGCTTCTTTTTCAAGGCGCTCCTCCATTGCCTCCCTCGACGCCGATGTTATTATGCGTGCCGGAAGGGCAGGAAGGCGGCACGAGCACTCCCTTGGGCAAAAACCCCAACAAAGTAACATCATCACTACTGGAATTACGCACCAATAATGGCTGGAAATCGATAAATTTCGCCTGCCTACCGCCCGTTGCACGGTGATCACAAACGAAAAAGGCGAATAAGAACACGAGCGACGCGAGTAGAACAGTACGGGATCTTGGAGCCATTTGTACAAGGCGATCGAGCAAATTGAAAAGGGGAGAGGATTTTTGATGATAGATATGTTTTGCAGGTTGAGAAATTGGGGGAAAAAAGGGTTAGTTGGAGGAGTTGGTTTTATCAGTTAATTGACAGTGTATGAAATAAATGCAGAGGCACTATTTTAGTCTATATATGTATATTATATTGACAAGCAGACATGAGGGAAACTTGTGTCTGAAGTCTATACGAGAATGAAAGAACACAAATTAAAGGGGAGGTGGAAACATGGGGGTACTGACCCCCCCAGGCTCCCCCACCCCCACCGTCTTCATTGAGGTAAATTTTTTAGGGTTACACTGAAATTAGATTGGTAGAGGAGTAGAGACAACTTAATAGTTCTAAATCTGTATATAAGTAAACTATTTTGGAATAGTATTAGGCATAGTGTGTTTTCTTGCGTAGTGTGATTTGATTTGGTATACCCAAATAGAAGAACATGGAAATAAACGGAGGCTGTAGTAGGAACGAAACAAAATGGAAAATGGATAACATGCAAAATGGTGGAAGGAATATGCATAATAATAACTGGGAAAAATAAAAGCTAAGAAGGTGCAGTTATTGCAGTAGTGTTAGGTGGGGGTGTGAGCCCACTTGTAATAAATATGCATGGCATACTACTATTGAGTAATGAAAGCAGGAATGGCCTAGCTATTTTCAGATGAGGAGATTGCATTCTCACTAGGTAGGAAAATATTTGTGGCAAAGTAATGTGAGCTATGTTTGGATGATTTAATGGAAAGAATTGAGAAATTCAATTGTTTTTTTTTTTTTTTTTTTTTTTTTTTTTTTTTTTAAGGAGCCATTGAAGGCCTGGAAATGGGTGGTGGGAACCCAAACCACACAAATTGAATAAAAGGGAGGAATAGGGGGCCGGTGGGGATCGAACCTCTAACCTTCCGTTGGAACTTGGAACTTCTAACCTTCCGGTGGGGATCCCCGAGAAATTGAATTTAGAATCCACATACCTAAAATTTCATATAAAATTAGTTATTTGAAGTTTTATTTCCCTAAAATTCTCGCTAAATAGGGATGACAACGAGTAAGGATCAGAACCAAAAACCGAATCCGTCCCGAATTTGGTTGGGTCTTGATTCTTCTGAAAATAGACCCAAAGGCCAAAACCAACCAACTCTAGCCACTCCATTGCCATCCCTACTTCTAACTTAGTTTCCATAATAAGGGGAAATGTGATCCCTTTCTTATTTGTAAATGAAGCCTCTAAACTTTTTCTACCCTAAAAGATCTTGCTTGTGTAATTCAACAAAAGGTATTTATACGCAATTCTTTCCCTAGCAGAAGGATAGGAACTTCAATCCTGTAATGTCATTGGGCATATTTACGGAAATTATACGTATTTACCAATTTTCTTTTCTTTTCTTTTTTTTTTTTTTTTTTCCTCTCATGTACTTCTTCTTCACACTCTTTTCCAACTACCCGTTCAAGTTCAATTGGGTATTTCCTTGTAAAGTTGCCCAATTTCCTAAAGGAGAAGGGTGAAATGTATAGTAAATGTCAGGTTACAAAGCAATGGATATCATTTTCACCTCTACTTTACCACCACCCATTTGGACTGTTCTCAAAGAAAGGAAATTCTCATCACGTCTTGCAACTTGATAGTATTTAACTAAAGTAAAAGGATAAAATACATTAGATGGTGTGGGATCTTCGAAATTTGAGATTCTTTTTCTGTCCCAGGTAAGAATACCAGAAAGTAATGCTGCATATATCACGAAGAGTAGATGTTCTTGGAGGAGTAACCTAGTAATGGCAGTCGAATAATTTGAGGATTTGTGTGCGACTATGTAAAATCAAATGTCAGCCATAAACACATCCACCTTCTAACTTATATAAATAATAATAATTCAAAAAAAAAACAACGCAAATAATAGATTTTTTAAAACTAAAGACCGCATGCAACTTTTGGGAGCTTTAGAGATCTTTAGGTTTTATTTCGAAATGATAATGATAGCACCGTTCCAGTAGTGTTTAAAATTAGCTGCCATATTATTTCATCAAGTACAAATCTTGATAGCTACCTGAGCTTCAATTACACATGAGCCCAATAGTACCTCTTCACAAAGTTCACTTGAACTTTAGCTACTTATAAAAAGTATAATTTCAAAATAATAAAACACCAAGAGATAGAGTGGATAAGACATCGAGACTTAACATTCTTAACAAGTTTAACAGCATATATGCCAATCAAAATTACATTATAATTGATTTTTTTTTTTCAAATCCATGATACATACCAGTATGGCAGTATCAATCAATAAAGCTAGAAAATTAATCACCAAGTAAACATCAAATCATCAATCCTTAGTTAGTCCAACTGGGACTGATGAGTTCCAAAACTAAAAATACTCAGAATGTAGTTCAGGAGAGTAGTAGATGGGAATGGACCATTTTTGGGACAAAAAATCTCATTCAGACAAAAGGTATTTTGGCAGCAGTGACATGAAGTGAGGAAAATCCATACTTGCCTTCTGAACCTTCCAATTATCAGCACTTGTACAGCTGCAATCGACATGTTTCAGAAGTTGATCCATAACACATAAAAAATGTATAATCTAGCACTGGGGTTATGCTCGAAAAAATTACCATGTCCATCATGAACGAAAGCCACCAGCAGAAGGACGATCATATGGGCCAGAACGGTCGCGGCTATATTTATCACTCCCTGATCCACCACGACTACCAGAATCCCTGCTTCGGCCACCATGCCTGTCACTGTTACGATCACGATCACGTTCACGGTCACGATCACGATCAGGGCCATAGCGACTTCCACCACCGCCGCTGCCCCCACCACCGCCGCCACCTCCACCATATCTGTCATCCCTCCCACCATATCTGCCTCCTCCCCTTGAACCATCCCCAGATGGGCATTCCCTAGCAAAATGACCGGGCTTTCCACATTTGTAACAATCCCCACCAGATCCACGCCCACCACCCCCACTGTCACGATTCCTACCCCTATCACGATCACGTCCCCTGTCTCGGTCATGGTCCCTGTCCCCATCCCGGTCTCTTCCAGATCCCTGGTTGGGTTGAGCTTTATCAACAGTAATGGATCGTCCATCCAAATCGATTCCATTCATTGCTTCGATTGCTTCTTCCATAGCTTTCTGTTCTTCAAATGAGACAAATCCAAAACCACGTGAACGGCCAGAAAACTTGTCAACTACAACCTGAAAAACAAATGTCAATTGTGAGAGTTTATTCCCAAGAAATATGGATATTTCATATGTAATATGTTATATGACAAACAAATAGAAGGATAAACCTCATGATCCAGCACCATGAATCCAGCTTACCCTGACCCTCTTCACCATATATATCATTTAAAGAACATTTTCATAATAGTCAGCGATACTTAATATTGGATCACCACAACCCTACAACTTGCTTTATCCCTCATCTCCAACAGTATATTTGATCAGAATATTTTTGCCAAGAACAGAGTACAGACAATCCCATTTTCCTGCACCGAGAGCTAAATGAAAACAAGCCTTTGATTGAACTCTAAAAAAATGGATTGAAAATTCAAAGAACTTTCAAATTAGTAAATGATTCACCAAATTAGCTGGCAACTATTAACCTGCAATATTGAGTATTTACCCTAATTCTCGATTCTCAGTATCTCACAAACAATTTGAGTTTCCTTACATTCCATCTTGTAAAGAAATTATTCCAACACTTTGTTAAAGCTACATGGAAGCACAGAGATGTTCCAGTAAAAACACTTAAATAGAGACACAAGTCAAGTATTTTCTCAGAAAAAAATACTACAAATGAAGACAAAGGCTTTAACAGAGAAAGTAAGAAGAGAACTCATTGTTCATTGAGTGCTGCATTAAACACCTTAGCGTCAACAAGATGGCCAAACTTTTCAAATGCCTGCTTTAAACCTCTGTCTGATGTGGACCAAGATAGGTTACCAATAAAGCAGCGATATTCAACTGGTTCCGCCATTTTCACTCTGCACAATAGCCAGCTGAAATGAGATAAAAACAAGAGCTGATAATATAGTTTAAACATTAGCCAAGACAACCAAAAAAGCGTAAGATTGTTTAAATCTTTTGCCTCCAGTTGCTCTGCGAAAAGGAAACGAACACACACCCATTGGTCACCTAAGCCAAAATTAGGATACCACACACTGGCACCTTACTATTAAGAGTAGCAGCAGGAAAAAAGAAAAACTGCATGAAGTTCAGTTTACTCTCATACAAGATTGCAACCACAACTTAGCAGGGGCAATGCCTTAATTCAAATCAAATAACTGCAAACAGAAGGTATAATTAATTGATTGTCTTCACTCTTCAGGAACTCAGTTTAAATTATAGAGTAGGTACACACTAATAAAAGTATAAATTGTTACGGACACGGGGTTGATTAAAAAAAGCACTGTACTGGAAAACTATGCCCTGTTACTCTACATATGTGCCTAGATAAAAAGATTCCACAATGAGAGGTTCCTCGTTTTTTACACATTTTACATGTTAATCCATGTAGAATGCAAAAATTATAATACAATACTAACAAACTCAGAATCCCAATTCACTACATTGAATGAAACATAAATTCATCAATATAATAGGAATTAAAATAAAACACCACCACAATTTCGCATTGCGTAGAAGGCACATTATAGCGGAAATTGTTAACGGCAAAAATTTCGACACAATCAACTTAAGAACCGAGTTCCAACAACCATGGAAGCAACGTATAAACATTCCAATACAATTTAACAAGCAAGTTCTGTTATTTAACGAATAAAAAACCCCAGAGTTGAGACACGAAGTACAGCACACCCAGAAACAACAAACAAACAAGAAAACAAAGAATTATACCACGGCTTTATGCCTATACCCGCTCAACAAAATGGCAAGTGGATAAGGAAGAAACCTGCAAGTGTGAGACACCGCTCACCACCGCGCGACGAACAGCTTCCCCTTCAAGTTTGGAGATTTATGATGCGAAAGGCACAAAACCCTAATTCTGTGTTTGTCTATGGATTTTGCGAGTATAAAATTACATAAAACGTACTTATACTTTTACCTAATTCTGATTGGCCCACTCAATTGCATATTGTAAGTGGGCCGCGTTTTACCCCCATAGAGAGGCCAAATTGTATTCTTGGGCTGGGCCAATTAAATGTATAAATACACGCTAACTTCCCCAAACTTAATTTGCCCTAACATGAAACCCTAGCCCCCCAGCTGGGGGTAGTTCCCAATCGCCGACGCCGATTGGAATTTTGCATGAATTGAGCGAGGGTTTTTTTGGTTTCTTTTCGATGAATCAAGCTAGGTATTTGTTGCTTTTCTGTGTATGAGATTGCCCGATGATGGAAAAACTTTACATTGAAGTGGCATGGTGGTTATGATTTCGTCATTGGTCTCTGCGCGTTGCCGGAATGATTCGCCATTCTCTCTCACTGTCGCACACACGGACACATCCTTCACAAAAAAAAAAAAAAAAAATACACTTGGCACCCACCCACCGGGTTGTTCATGATGATGTGTTTGAGTCTTCTGATGAAATCACCCATCAGTGTTTTGGGCTGCTTGTGATTTTAAGCTATGAGATCTGAGGGCAGATTTTGAACATCACTCAGTATTTTTGTTATGCATATGCTACGCACGGATTTCCTTATTTTGTTGTATGCGATTTCCTAAGTTGTATTGAGGGCAGAATATTTTGGGTTAATGTTGCTTAGCGTTTGTATTTATCCTTTTCAATTTCTGGATGGAGATGCATTTATTTTTTTGGATTTTATATTCTTCATTTCTTCTTGTGTCTGGCATCCCGTGCCCGGAGATATAGGGTATAGCACACGAATAAAAGGATTCAGTTTAATGCTTATGTTTTTTCCAATGCACTTCATGCGTGGGATGTTTTATTTAAGCTTTCATGTAATGGTAGTTAGTTTAGTTGACTCTGTTCTTTCTGTAAGAAATTTCGCTATTATATCATCATATTTGCTTTGGCATTATTCATTTTTTTTAAATATTTTTTTATATATAGAACAATCTATCGAGCAAGTTTTCTATTAATAGTTTGGGTTTTTTGAGCTGTTTTTGCAAGTGTTACTGATCTAGAATTTCTAACAAAATGTCATGAGATTCTTTGGTTTTAAATGTATTGTTTTGTACTTTTGTTTTGTATGTTCATCTCTCCTGATTTTGCCTTTTTTAACTTCTGCATATGGTTGGGCATATATTGCATGGATAATTCTTGTGAATACTAGTTTATTGTCATAGTTTTCAATTTTGCTACTTCCAACCAGTATATTATTCAATGCCCGATGATGTTTGGTTGCATGGTTACAATGGTAGCTTTTGTTCCAACTTAGCCTCCCTCATCACAGCATCCGGCCGTCTCCACCACCCCTTCCATCCTCATCTTCATCATCATCATCATCATTCTACTGTCACTATTACTGGTGAATGCTGCTTCTGCTGCTGCTGTTGCTGAGAGTACTTTGTTTGCTTGTTATTATTATTATTATTATTATTATTATTGTTGTTCCTGCCACGGAACATCTTGGTGCTATTGATGGTGTGGGACTGGCTTTGTTGGAAGCTTCAGTTGCTGTAACTCTGCCTGAGGGCATCCTTTATAATTTTGATTGTGGGTTTTTAATTCTTCTATTTCTATTTGTAATGTTTCCTATATTTATTTGTCTTGTTTTCTCAAGTCACAAGTCATTCAAGCCCCTCACCACAGGAAATTTCTATTGTTGAACTTCTAGAGCCCAAGGAGTTCTTATGTGGGTACTCTTAGATGCAATATACTTAAAGATAAATTAATATTTAGATGGTTTCTTTGTTTTAGTTTTATTTTGTGTGAAGTTATCAACAGGAAATTTGATGGCTGGGAGCAATTATCTTGATGCAGTCACACATGTATTCTGCTTATTTGCATTTCTTTTTTTTTTTTTTTTTACTTTTTGTGGAATTATGTTGCTTCTTGTTCTTCAGCATCAATCCGAGCGGGGAGAGAAATCTTGAAGCATTGAGTTGGAACAGGAGTCTCTCACTTGGTCTACACTTTTTTCCCATGGATGGTGCCCACTCTAATTGCGGCTGCTTTTGCTGCTATCCCACATGATCAAATCTTCCTGTGGCCGATGATGAATAGGGGTGGGAACAGGCCAGCTTACCCGACAGGGCCTATAGGGGTGGGCAAGACATCAGCAATGATAGTGGTTTTTCGCTGTCTTTAGAAAAGCAGTGACCTGTTATTTGTGTAATTGTGTAACAAATGATGGGCATTTATATGATGACAGGATCTGATAGCCGTGTGATGTACTTCAATCCTAAATACTGTATTGGTTTTGTGCCAGTTGCATTTTTATGTAAAAAAAATTCTTGAAATTGGCATTATTTTACATGTACTGCGTTTGGATCATAACAATCACACCTTTGTGTCGTCTGGATAATGCAAAATGCTAATGTTATGATATCGAGATGACACCATTTTTGGAAGTGAATAAGAAAAAGTAGGAGAAAATAATTTAGAACCGAACATGAACCCTTTTTTATTCAATTCAATATCACAACAATTTAATTAAGAAAATGTATGTAGATTAATTTAAATTTTTTAATTTTTTGAATGAGCCGAAGCCAGAAAATTTAAATTAATATATATATATATGTTTTTTAAAAAAAACAATCTCTTTATTTATATGAAGTAAAAGTTTTACTCCCTCCGTCCCAATATAAGTGGCCCCTTTCTTTTGGGCACGAGAATTTAGGTAGTGGGATTTAGTAGTTAAAGTGGTGTGACTAAATTTGACTAATTCATCAATCTAATTTATAATGGTTACATTTGACTTTTAACCATATTTATTATTTAACTTTGACTTAATGTTATCGTAATGATGTAGGAAGACAAAAATAGTCAAGTATGATCTTGTGGGAATCGTCTAATCGTATAGTTTTAGAATATATATTTTATATAATTTTTATTTATACCCATTTTGAGATATTAATGGTTAAACATATATAGGGACTTTGTGTAGAAAGTACAATTGTCATTATTGTGGGGTTTTTAATCATGTTTATGTTAATCTAATTTACTTAAAAAGGGAAAGTGGCTACTTTTAATGGGACACCCCAAAAAAGAATAGTGGCCACTTTTAATGGGACGGGAGTACTACTCATTTTCCTTCTAATCTACCATACTACCATACTACAATTCGTGCCCAAATGTTATTTTTTGAGGAAGTACTAAAAATAAATAACGAAATACGATTAGGGTTTATGTTTGGGGGGGAAAAAAAAGCTTGAAAAGGGGTGACCAAATGGTTTGTCATTCCATGTATGCTTCGAAGAATCTCATCCGAAATAGTAATACCCAAACTCAAGAAATTCTCAGGGAAACCCAAAACGAAGAGATATTTGGCGGCCGTATCCAGCAAGAATTTCAGGCGATGTCAAAGAAATTGGAAGTGAAGAGCTTGACGAAGGCTTTAGTTCCCGAAGCTCTCATTCCGCATGCTTCTCCGGCCAGCATCCAGTCCACCCGTCTCGCTGTCCAGGTCTCTGTTCCTCTATCTCTCCTCACCTAGACGCCTACACGCTTGGAAAGAGTTTTCTGTGTTTTTTTTACAGAGTTCTTTAATTTATGGCTGCAGGCAGAAGTGGGCACCTTGTCTTGCTGGGTTTACATTGCTTCTGGCCCCGACGTATACAAACTCAACGTATGATATCATTGGAAAAGAAAAGGAGATATTGTGTTTATGAATTCATGAACAACATTTGAGATTAATTTTCTTTTTTTTGCTTTTTATTAGAATCTGGCCTATCGTTTTCTCTCTGGGCAGTTTAGTCGTTATTGATTTTGATCTTTTCCTGTTAAGGTTTTTGTAGTTAAAAGTTAATGAATTGGGGGGGGGGGGGGGGGGGGGGGGGTGGGGTGGTTGGTATGGGGTTATTTTCAAGCTATTTGTTTTTAAGGTTCAAATCTGTCTGCAAGTCTTTTCTTGAAGTCGCTTGTTCCTTTTTGGATGAAGCTCAGTGATTTGCTTTCTTTAATTATGTTTCACTTTTTCTTTTCATTGAAAGTATTGTGGTCACTGAGAAGTTTTGACCCATACTGAAAGACAAGTAGTATTGTGGCTACTGATAAGTTTTGACCCACACTGGAAGACAAGTTTAGGTTTCAACAATGGAATGAACCAACATTTGATCCATTTTTATCTTTTCAGATTTCAATGGAGGACTTATTTGTTGGTAAAG
This sequence comes from Hygrophila difformis, assembly GCA_030278955.1. Lineage (NCBI taxonomy): Eukaryota > Viridiplantae > Streptophyta > Magnoliopsida > Lamiales > Acanthaceae > Hygrophila > Hygrophila difformis. Next base: position 1,986,544 of record JAOANR010000011.1, read on the forward strand.
GAAAAGAGAGCCTTCTTATCCCTGAACAAACACAGGTATGCCTCTTCAAACCTCAGGTGACTCGTACATGTGTACCTGATGAAATGATGTCGTCATGAAGGTCTTGGATTCATCATTGGTTAATCGCTGCCCTCATCGTTCTGAAATTCAAAGCATTGTGCTTGCTGAAACTGAAGGTGAGGCACCAATTCTTGCCTAAATCCCTTGAGAAATGTGTTGAGACACACATGCTCACACACACAATTTATTAATGCAAAAATTAGATGGTTAAGTGTTGCTCTATCACCCTTAGAATTTGTTTAGTTGCACTCTTGATGAAATTTAAACACCACTACTAGCGCTAAAACTGTATGTAAACATGAAAACTATAGTTCATTCACGTGTGTTGATTAAATTAGTGTTCTCTGGTTGTTTCTCTGTCACCATAGTTGATAGGTCACTCTAGTCTACTCTCTATGATGTATGCAATTAGAGTAAATAAATAAAATTTTAAACTAAGATACAATTTTCCACAAAAGAATCTGAAATTAAAATTGTAGTATTGTACTATAAAATTAGTTCAGTAATGAATTGAGTTGAGTGATTGAAATGAGTCATTGAATAAAAGGAGAAACTAGGGAGGAAATAGATAAGATAACATAAAGTAAATTGCACTTCATTTACATACAAATAACATATGTTCTTAATTATTCTTTATGAGATGGTGTTTACTATTGTTTTTGTGTTGATACAATTTTGTCATTTTTGAAGGAATGGATTGCTCAATATTGGGCAGTGTGGACTCCTATGGTCATCTTATGGTTTCTAGATTGGATGCTGACGGTACTAGTTTGATCCTTATGACATTTTTTCTGTCTTTTAAATTTTACTGTCTTCTTCCCTGCAATTATGTTCTGAACATGCATGTTTTGGTTCGGTGTTGGTAGAATGTTGATGTTTAATCTTGTTTCTCTCTGTAGTGCACTTGTGCTTGATTATAAGAAGTTTAAAATTCCTGCAAAAATTATAATCATGTTTTCAGCAACATTCCTGCAAAAATTATTACTCCTATACTAACTGTATGATGATGATTAGTGGGCTAAATATCAAGTTTTAAATTCTTTGTGCCTGAATAGTTCATTCAAATGCATTCACCGATGCTTTTGGTGGGATTTAACTAACATGCATCTGGTTTTCCATATGTAGATGGATTGACATATTCAGTGTCTCCTCGGGATTATGATGTTGGAGAAGGTAGTTGGGCTGGCCTATGCTTCAACCCAAATCAATTGTCCATGGTACGTATTTCTCCTAGCTCTACCATTCTCAATTCTTCAAATTTTTAAATATTCTGTGGTATAACTTAAACCTTTCTCTTTCTGAATGGCCTTAGCTTTTTGTATTTAATTACTCCTGTATTTGTTGGGGGTTTTCTACTGCTTATAATTATTCATTTATTATATAATTGCATCTTTTGAAAACATTTCCTTTTGATGTCAGTCCATGGTTAATATTAATGACAAAGTTAATGACTTATTTCTTTGCATGGTCAAATGTTACAACTTATTTGGATGAATTTAAAATTATTATTGCAAAGATTGTTTTTATTGTGAAGCAGCAGCTGAAAGAAGACCTCAAAAGCACATCCAAACAGATTATATGGTTGTTTGGTTGTAAGCATATTGAGGAGCATATAACATACTATCTCCGTTCTCAAATAAGTGATCCATTTGCATAGTAGTAACTATTCATTTAGTAACTTTGATTAAACTTTTTAACATAGTTATATAAGAAAAAATATAGTCAAGTGAGATCTTGTTAGATTCGTCTAATCACTTAGTTTTATAATATCAAATTTTTATAATTTTTTATTTATGTACAATTTGAGTTATTAACCTTTAAAAATGTGTATTGGACGACGTAAAACGCATGAATGGTGCATTTAAAAGAGAACAGAGGAAGTATAGCATATATATGCTTGTTTGGTAAGTAGCATATTGGGAAGCTTATTTGGATCGATATGCTAATTTTCAATATGCTAGATTTTAAAGCATATTGAGGAGCATATAGCAAATTGTAAAATTTTACATATTAGTATGATATCTGCTAATTGATATATTTGCTAAATACTACTCCCTCCGTCCCATTTAAGATGTCTTGTTTGATTTCTGCACACAATCCAATGGACTTTTTAAATCGATCATATCTCAAAATATATATAAGTAAAAATTGTGGGAAATATATATTCTAAAACAGACGAATCTAACAAAACCGAACTCGACTAGTTTTTTTCAAATATTTACTTGCAATAATATTGAGTCAAAGTTAAACAATAAACAGTGCCAAAAAGTCAAACAAGACGTCTGAAGTGGGACGGAGGGAGTATATTTTATTAAATAGCCAAACTCCTTTGTTCTTTATTAGTTTCATATTCTTCTTTTATAAATGTTATTTTGAATTATGATCTTGTATAATTATTTTATTTTATTTTATTTATTTAAATCTTATTCAGGTGGCTGTGGCTCGCAGCTTCTGCAAGAGTATTGATATCTATGACCAAGACATTCATCTGCGCAGTTTACGTACGTAAGTTTTTGTGTTTGACTAGTTTGTTATAATTTTCCTGCTGATAAATTAGATATAATAATATATAAATGCCTTCAACACTTTTTTGGGCACTTCAAATAACGACTTTGCCCATGCTAAATTAGTCAATTTACGAAAATTGCATTGGCTTTATTCAGTATACTGCCATTCCCCTTTTTTTCCTTTTTTTCTTTTTTCTTTATTTCTTATTTTTCTTTCTTTCTTTCTTTCTTTTTACTTCTTTATTTCATTTTCTTTATTTTTATTATTGTCGTCGTTTTGCCTTTGATCGCAAATTCAGTCGAGATTATCGTTAATTACCCAATTTTGGGGTTTAGCTAATAGAAAATTCTTGTAGTGTATTATTATTATTATTCAACCAATTGAGAAAAAATTAGCTCAACATAACCCCACGCGCTGGCGAGGACTAAGTATATATTCCCTAAAAAATGTAGTTATTAGGGTTTAGGATTCAGATTTGTGTTTCAACCATCCCTTATAAAATAGTTGTATTACAGATTGTGGTATCCATCTTCTCTGGTATTTATGAACAATATCAGTGAGAGAGGAAGCTCAGTGTTAGCTGTCACAGAAGGTTCCCAGGTAAGTAAAATTGGTGGTTTTCCATGCATAATTATCAGTAATTATTGGAATCAACATTGCGTATTTTCTTAGTCATAGATATAGAATTTTCACCTCATTAACTGGTGCAGCTAAGTCTTTGGGATTTACGGGTGAAAGAAAATGGAGGTTGCGTGCAGAGAGTTATGGGATCTGTTGGAGACATGATGTATGCAGTCAGTGTATCTTCTTCTGGCATTATTGCTACTGGTGGGGCTGATCGCACTGTGACATTCTATGATCCACGCAGGTTGGTTAGGCTTGTTATTGTAGAACGTCCTGCCCTTATCACTAACGCACTGTTAGATGTTCGTTATCTTACTCTAGTGAAAACTGAGTGCAGATGGTCAGCTTTATCAAGGTGGATGAACTGCTCAAAATATGAGGTTAGTTCAGTTTCTTGTTCACATGATATTTATGTCAAGTGATGGGGTGGTTATGAATCAGGACTTTCTTTTATGCCCTCTAGTTCCTTTATGAAGCTTAGAGTCGCCTGCCTTGCTGTTGTTCACATTCGTTGTGGTATACTGCAGATAACGGGGCTTATGTTTTCATCTGTCAATCCCAATTATATCTACGTGCAAGGAGTTGACTATGAGGTGAACATTTTTCTAATTGATCTTATATTACATGAAGTTTATATTCTGATGGTATTTTGTTCATTGCTGTGCATTATAGTGCTTATTATCTCGTAACCTTTTTAAAAATTTAGCATTTGATATTCCTTCCTGTTATTCACAGTGTAGATGCTTTAGTGACCTGATGTTTATTGAAAATTGTGCCATTTTATCCTCATTATACTTCCATGTTGAAGAGATAAATATACTTCCATTTGAAAGAGAGAGAGAAATTATCGGTGAGCAGGGATAATTGGTTTGTTCATTGATAATATGATAGAAGGATTTACATTTTGGTTAAAAGTTTATACTCTAAAGGATTCTTTATTGTGAACAACAGGGAGTATTTATCTTCACCCCTTTTAATATTGGGATTTCAATGTGAACAAACTTAAGGCATTCACATCTATTCTGTTTCACAAAACATAAAAGATAAAACTTGTTTTTCATTGTTTGCAATATCATGTGTCTGGTGAATTGGTACTTTCAGCGCCTGGATAAATTGAACAAAGGGTCTTGGGTCTTGACTTTTGATCATCTAGTTGAATCATTTCATTCTGCTACATGTTATTTATTTATTATTGGAGATGAATATTGAGAAGTACGCAGAATCAAGTTATAAAAAAATATGATGGGAGAGTACTCTGCAGGTTCTCTGTGGAAACTGGAGAGAAAGCAAGAAGGCATTTGCATTTAGAGGGGATTCAAACTGGCTTGGGTTTAGCAAGGTTTTCTCTTTGAAATAGACCTTGGTTTTGCTGTATGCATTATTGTTTTAACTTATGTAATTACTTGGCAGTTGGCGCTAATTAAATGCTGGAGTTATATGAAAAATGCTCTCCTTATTTGCCTGCATTGCTTTTTCTCAGTTACACGCATTATTTATTGTGGAAGCAGCAATTAGTAACGATCCAATTGTCTTGGTTCAAATTCATCATTTAATTCACATTTGCTTTTGTGCAGTGTTCCAGCAGGGATATTCTTGCTGGATGGTGCGACTCTGGTAGCATATTTGTTGCCGATGTTATATAGAAGACTGATTCAAATCCAAATAGAAGACTCTGCCTATCAATCTCTCTTTTACAGGAAGGTTTTGATCCTAATTATTAGTTTTTTAAATCTTATATTGATCTGGAGATCGATAGGATTTCTTTTGAGATTCCAGAATTATGAGTACCTTAGTCCAGAATAATTCTTCTGGTAATTTTCAAGGTATCAAAGAACTTGTTTTCTGTTACATCTATGTAAGCTGAGAGATTCTGGCAACATATTTTCCATAGGAATTCAAAGTAATTGCTTTCTTCCCAGGAGTGAATTGAGTTTTAGGAGCCACTGGACAAAACACCTTCCTGGTTTCTCTGTCAGGATTGTGAGGCATTGGATGTAATTTGGTCTTCTGCTAAGCAATCAGCAACGATTTAATTTGGCAATCAGCATTGTTTAGAGGATGGGTTGAGAATATGGGAAAGCGCTAGCTATGGTATGCAAGTGTTCCAAGCAGGAATGAGAGTATAGAGTATTGACTGAATTGGGCAAAATGCTCATGGCAGAGTATTAGGAGGTTGATGAAGTGGTAAAAGAAATCTGATGAAGGTTTGGACCGTGGTGATACTGTCTGGTGATGTTCCTCATCCATCTCATTTAGTACAATGAGAGTTTATGTCTGGATTTGCATTGGCAATGAACAGTAGCTAGGAAGAGAAACATTCCCAGAGAGGCAGAAGACAACACAAGAAAAGAGGAGCAGGTTGCTACTTATACACTAGGTCAAAGGAACTCAAATACTCCTACTATTAGACTAGCCCTACAAATCTAACCGAAACTACCTGTAGCAGCAGAATCAGACAGCTCAAAGCTCCCCCAGCTCCAGAATACCCCAACACCTGCCTACTCCCAGAAGTAGGCAAAGGGCGGATTGTGTTGGTATCCACTTCATCTGTAGGCAGAGGAACCACAGGATTGCTGGTGATGAATGGAATCCCATCCATGTAAGCTCCCACTGGGCTAATGGCTGTTCTGGATGGACTCGGCGCAGTGCTCGGTGCAGCGCCATCATGGGGTCGAAAGGACCAAGGAAGCGCCGGAGAAGAAGCCACAATGCCTCCGGATACTGGGTGAGGAGCCGGTAGCGGCGGCGCAACCGGCGGTGGTGAAACTTTAACGTTGAACTTGTGGCCTTGTAAGCATGTTATGTCCGAGCCATTGTTGAAAGAGAAGTAGAAGGATCCAGGGCGTGAAATGTGCCACTAGAAATATTTATGATTGATCAGAGGAGGTCACCAGGATCAAGAACTACTACTTTAAACCTTTAGGATTGAAAAGCTATATGAAGCGGTGATACTTACAATGTAGGATGTGGAATTGGGCTTTGTCAAGAGAGTGGCTTGACTGAAGTTGCAGAGAGTGAAAGCTTTCTGGTTCCTGAAAATGTAGAGGCTGTAGTGATATTTGTGCTGGAAAACTGGGAGAACACAGAGACAACAATAAGCATCAGTACATTCATTTAGTATATTACACCATCCTATGTTTCTTGTAGTGAGGAAAGCAGCAAAAGGGAAAACTTACTGACAGAGTCTCCTATCTGAAGGTGAGGGTTTTGCCATTGTGAAACTCCATCAACCACCACTTTTGCAGACTGAGAGGATTGGAGTAGTAGTGAAGTGACAAGGGAGAAGAGGAGGACCAACATGGAGGGGTATGAGTATCCCATGAATTTTCTTGTCACTTTTTTTTCTTCTTCTTTGGGATGCTATTTTTTGTGGGTGAAGAAAGACAATAGTTTGGTATATGAGCAGAAGGGAGTGATCAAATTCATATGTATGAATATGACAGTGGTGGTGCTGGGCTCACAACTCACAAGTGATGAGAAGAATTGGGTCTGAGAGTAGATACACATGAAAATGTGTGCATTCAGAGGGGGGGATGTCAGACTATGTTTGGCTTTACACAGGAAAAGTGTGAATGGTTGGCAGAGGAGGTGGGCTTGGGAGTTGGGACAGAGTGCTTTTGTGGCCCTTGTTTTGTTTTAAATGTGCATGCCCACACCCACTATAATCCCTCCGTCCCATTTAACTTGTCTTGTTTAATTTTTGCACACAATTCAATACACATTTTCAACAATTAATATCTCAAAATATATACAAAAAAAATTATGTAATATATATTCTAAAACTACATGATTATACGATTCTAACAAGATCCAACTCGACTATTTTTTCAAAAATATATTTGCAATAAAATCGAATTAAAATTAAACAATGAACAGTGTCAAAAAATCATGACAGATTTGGTGGGACGCAGTGAGTAGTTTTTATAATCTTCCGAGAGATCCCATCCCCCTAGTCCATAGACCTTATAGACTTATGAGTTTATTTTATTCATTTATATGGTCCCTGAGTCAAGAAAGGACCAGTTTAAGTGGAGTAGAAATTACTGAAGAGAGTTGTATGATTCTTGCGAAGAAAGTGGAAAGGGTCTGGCAGATGATAATGGGCGTTATTATTTAATAAAATAATTAGTGATGTGATTTGTATATGAAAAAACTGCTTTGGAAGAGGCGCGCTTAAAGAGTACTGCACAACGGTATGGCTAATTGGCAATCCTTCTTTTTACATTTTTTAAATAAATTAGACATTCTTCTTCTTTTTCCTTTTATCTTATATAAGTCTTTTTCGTTCATTTATTTACCAATACATCTCTATTTTAAGCGAAAAATTAGCAAATAGGTCCCTTTTTTTTTTTTCCTTTGTCCTAATTCGTCATCTATTAATTTTTAACCCATATAGTCCTCCATCTTTATTAATGAATTCCAAATCAGTGCTTTGTTTCACTAATCAAAATAATTACTAGTTGACATGGAATTATTAGTCAATTTCAGGTGCCACCTGGCAATTTTTAGCGCAAAAAAGTCCATATCATTGTCCAACTCATCGGGTCAACAAAAAATCCTTCTCATTGCATTCAAAATACCGTCTGCTATAATCCTTCTCATCGGATCAATTCCAGGAATTAGTTTTAGTGGGGATAGCAAGATAGAGTCAATGGGATCAAAGCAAATTGTGATTCCGGTTCTGCAAGAATCAAGATTGCTCGTGTGGTGGTTCCCCTTCAAGATTGGGAAATGGGAAATGGGTTAAAAGTGGGGAGAGCAAAATAGGAAGAGAGTGGAGTGCCATTGCTCCTGTGGTGGTTCCCTTTTTTCTTATTTTTTTTTCCGGTCTGTATCCCGATTTCCACCGAATGACAGGTCCAAGTGGGAAGGAGTAAGAAGGGTTATGTGGAGTTGGATTTCAAACCCATTTTAGGGTTGAGTTGACCCAAATGGACAATGATTTTTGCCTTAAAAAAATACCACGTGGCATGTGAAATAGATTAGTAATACTAATAGTCATCTCACCTAATTTATTGTGATTAATTAAAAAAGGATAAAATTAAATTTAATTAGTAAATATAAAGGAGTATATGGGGTCAAAAAATTATTAAATGATAGAGTCGAACAAAAAAGAAAAGAAAAATGACATATTTTACCATTTTTCCCCATTTATAAGTCCCCGGGGCCTTCCTAGATTCTAACCACACTGCCCTTCCCAAGTTGGAGAGGGCCACAAATAAAAATAACAGCAAATGTGCCAATTCTGTCATAAAAATGAGGAAACATATAAAACCCATTTTCTACCAAACCACTACAAAATTTGTACTTTTATGCAAGATATGGGTGTTACTCGAGTCTCGAGTTGTGTTAATGGTCTTTATTTCGAAATTTCTTTTTTTTTAAAAAAAAAAAAGAAGTTATTTTTTTATGGACGAGGTACTTTAATTTTGTACAAAAACACTAAAGATTATTTCAACACTAATGCAATAATATTGGTCTTTAATTTATTGATTATAAGTTTTCTTAATATTTGTCCCACATATGATGTTTTAATTCCATATGTGAGATTTGAGCGAATATAATGCCGGACGTCCAAGTTTAGCTGGCATGCTATGGTTATTGCAGTTTTTGTTTTTTTAAATTCAAGCATGCACGATCATGGGTTGGAATAATTAATTAATACTCCATTTGTAGCGAATTATTATGATATATAGAAGACAATTGTGTTGCTGAGAGCAGTGGCGGACCCAGAATTTTTCGGGAGACAGGGTCTAAGTCTATTTTTTAAATCTTAAGTAAAAAAATAAAAAAAAAATATATTTGGTAAAAAAAGTAATAGATTTTTGTTTTATTTTGAGGTGGGGCTGAGGCCCCACCGGGCCCAGGGGTGCGTCCGCCCCTGGTTGAGAGGAAGAATATAGTATCCCTCTGTACCACTAATAATGTCCCAAAACTCTTGGGCACAATATTTTATCTGGGAGTGGTAAGTATTTAATATAGGGGTAGATTAGTGTTTAAAGTGTGGGGTAAATTAGGAATTTATGTGATGTGATTTCAATGGATGTGAACTTTTAAGTAATTTGTTTATGTTTCATGTGATAGTTGTGTGTTTGAAATTTTAATATATTTATTTATTGATGTGATGTGATGAGAGAGAGTTTGGTAATGAAAGTGTATAATTATTTCCTAAAAGAAAATGTGACAATTGTAATGAGACGAACCAAAAAGGAAAGTGAGACAAAATTAGTGGGACGGAGTGAGCAGTACTTAAATAATGGATATGAATAACAGTTCCCTGGAGATTGCTGAGAGGAAACAATTAATCCAAAATAGCGAATTGCAGCAGCCGCCGGGGTGGCGGCGGTGCCGCTACTTTTGGATGCATTCGCGTTATTAAATCGTCGGCGTCTTCTAAGAGAAATGGGCGGGGGGGCCAAAAGCCAATGTTTTCCTTTGAGTTTGTTAAATATATGCCCAAATTGGGAAAGTTTGTTATGAATTCGGAGTCTTGTTCCAAAAGGGAACGTATAACAGTCACGATCTTGCAATAAATTCAAAAAGAAAATCGGTAGCAATATGAAGTAATGAACAAGGTGTTGATACTATATTCAACGAACGAATTACTATGCCGAAATACCTTTTTCATTATATGTTTAATGTGTTGGATCCGAAAATATTAAATTACGTGGCCAATATGAAGTAATGAACAAGAGTATTTATTTTATGTTTTTCCTATATTACCCATTACCCCACATAAAATGTTTTGTTTACTTCAAAAGAATTTAGTTGGAGGATAAAAATTGAAATTTCTGGGTTAATTAATGCAATCATTGGTGGTTAAAATTGAGCTGAATGAGACAAATATTTAGAAACGGAAGGAGTAACACATAAAGAATTTATTCAACACATTAGTTTTCGATCGCACCACAACCTATATTCAATATGTCCGTCCTCTAACCAAACACAGTTGGTCTGAATGGTATGGGGCTCTGCCAGCTTAAGCAAAGGTCTCGTGTTCGAGCCTTTTGTATTCAGAATTCTGCTTTGGGGGAGACAACCCTTCAATGCCCACCCATCCTCGAGGGATTACTCTTGGGTCCAATGAGGCCTGAGGATATCTGATATTTATAAAATAAAATAAAAATAAAAGTGTCCGTCCTCTAATTAGGTGGCTCATAATTAAGGGATTGGTTGCGGTGCAATCAAGAAGATCCGCAGTACATCAAGGCACCAATCCCCATCGTTCATTTAAAATCCAACGGTTTAAAATGTAAAAGGGTAAAGTTGTCCAAAAAATGTATAACGGTCAAGTCGCTGAAATACACGTAGGGTGTTATCGCTGAAAATACTGTGGCATGTCGCTGAAATACACATAGTTCGTCGCTGAAATACACACATCAAGTCGCCGAAATAGATACAGCTCGTCGCTGAAATATGTTAAACCATAGAATTGGAGTTTCAACGTATATGAAGTCGCTGAAATGAGCACTATCAAGTCGCTAAAAAATAATATAGCATATCGCTGAAATATACTATAGTGTGTCGCTGAAATATACTACAATTCGTCGCTGAATACACAGAAGCCGCGCTGAAAATATTATGTCTGTCGCTGAAATATTAACAAATCGCTCAAATGTATACAAATTGTCCTTGAAATATACTAACTATATTTTGGAGTAATATGACAAAATTACATTTTTACCCTTTAAGTTAGTCTCAACCGTCGTATCATGGGTCGGAAAAGGCCGCAGTACATCAAGACAAATGTCTTGATTGCACCCTAACTTCTCCCCATAATTAATACTACTAATAATCAATCATTTAATGAAACCAATCATCACAAGACCAAAAATTAAATGCGAACACTCATGCGTTACTAGTTTGAATTTTTGTTGGAATCAATCATATGAAGTCTACAAGTGCTCAATTTTGGTGAATTGGGTGTGTGAAATAATGCACAAAATTTTATGTGGCCCTCACGCATGAAAATGACCATATGCATGATATAATCATGTTTAGCTAGCTTGAAAGGCAAATATTAATTATGATGAGGATTTCTTGCATAGTATGATCGAAATTGGGACAACAATTAGGGAGGGAGGGAGGGAGAGCTCCACGTGGAATTGAACAAAATCATTTGTGGCCATTATTACAAATGCAACCAAGCGTATACCAACACATATTCCAACAATACCCGAATTTAGGCCATACTATTTCTTATTTGCCTTATTTAACGTATTTATAGTCACTTTCTTGTTTTTCATGCTCACAAATATCTTGGAAACTTCTCTGTCTCAACATATACATATATATGAATCTAACTATCTAGTTACGGTACAACCCTCTTGAATAGTATGTATATGCAGACATTACATATGATATTTCTCTCATCATATAAAATATCGCTCACATCACATATGTATCTATCACAGAAAAAATCTCTCTCATCATATACCCATAAAATATTCTTCCATCACATGAAATATCTCTCCCACCACGTACATAAAACATGCGTATGCAGGTGTATTCACCGAAGCCATAATCATGAATCTAGATAGAGATACACATATAATGAAAACGTGAAATACAAACCTCTAACGGCCCTAGCTTTTAGTCGCATAAGAAAAGCCACGTACGCGTTTATGACATCCACATCCACAATATATATATATATATATATATATATATGTTCTCCACTATTTTTTTCATTTTTAGTACTAAATAAGTTTTCCGAAAGGAATAAATATAAACCCTAAATCATCATCCCTTTCATTTGGATAGCAACTCAAAGATGTGGGCAAAATTTAGAACATCAATTAAGAAAGGTATGTATGCATGTATGTATGAACTATCCATTCAATTTCAATTCACTTTTAATTTTGAGGTTTTGTTCACCAAAAAGTTTTGAGGTTTTGGATTCAAAATTTCATCTTGATATATGTTTATAGCCCAATTTATGAAATTGAAATTGAATTGTTAAAAGCATTTTGCTCATGAAATCTTGTTAATTACTTACAGGTAAGCACACAGACGACAAACAACCTTGTACAGACACGGCTGGCGGCGGCGGCGGCCTGTCCGTGAATGAGGAATATCTCTGTGCAGTTCGGACAAAATCCTTCGCGGATTTCTTCTTACAGGTCCAGAAGATGTCCCAAAACCCTCTCTCGACATCACCCTCAGGTTTCCCCCAATTTTCCAGGATATCGGAAACCCTCCTCAACCCCGGCCAGGAAACGATCGCTTCCCTCCTCGATTCGTCCCCAATTTTCTCAAATTTCGGCGTCAAATCCCTCCTCACCGATTACTTCGACGTCAGCGCCCAAGCCTCGTCCTTCTGCAGCCAATTGCTCGAAACCCTAACCCGAATTCAATCCGATTACGCCGCCATCCGGAAAGCCTTCTCCGGCGTCGATTCCGCCGCCCAATTGGCGAGCACCTCCATCCTCACCAGCGCCGACAACAATCCCTTCTCCGAACAGGACTTCAATCGCATCCACGGAATCCATTCCTTCGTGTTACAGCATTTGAGGTCGAAACGGAAAAAGGTCGCCCGGAGGATTAAACTGATCAAATTCTTCAATAAAGCCTCCGGGGTCTGCGTGACCGCCGCCGCCGCCATGCTGGCGGCGGCAGCAGTGTTCCTCGCCGTGCACACCCTGACGGTCGTGATGATCGGGCCGGCGGTTCTGATCCTACCCATAGGCCGGCTGAAGAGGAGGGTTCGAAACCTCAGATTTCTCAAGTATGGGTTTCTGATTAGGGTTGTTAAGCAGCTGGATGTGGCGGCGAAGGGAGCGTACATTTTGGACCGGGATTTCGATACGATGAGCCGGCTGGTGAGCCGGCTGCAGGACGAGATGGATCACGGCAAGGCGCTGATTAGGTTTTGTGTGGAGAGGGCGTTGTCGAAGGAGGAGGATAATAGTAGGGTTTCTTACCAAGTGTTGCAGGAGATCAAGAAATGTGAATTAGAGTTCAAGCAACAAATAGAGGAGCTTGAAGAACACGTGTACTTGTGTTTGGTTACGATCAATAAGGCTCGGGCGCTTGTTGTTGAAGAAATATGTAGGGATTGTTGTGGGGAGCAATCGGTGCCCTAGAGAGAGTTGTTATTATTACAACATTGTATAGTGAGTATATGTGTATGATCAAGTGTTTGATACGATTGTTGGCAGAGATTGAATCTTAGGTCACCCTTGTTTTAGTCTATGAGTTTTAATCTCAGGGCTATATTGAAGTTAGATTACTTTATTTGTATTTAGAAGGCTTAGATCTGTTGATTAATTGGCCTCAAGGTTGAAGAATCCCTTCTCTATTTATGGGTAAATTCCCTTTTTGTGCCACAAGATGCTCTTTAGACAACTTGGCGTGCTATGTTTAATTATAAAATTTTATTTTTCAGTACTTTTTCATCATTTTTATACCAAGTTTAGATGAAAATTGATGTTTTTGTAATCATTTTTTTGAGGGAAAATATGATGAAAGTATCTAAAAGGTCCATTTTCATCCAAATCTGGTAACAAAATGAGAAAATTTGTAAATATGGTACCAAGTTGTGGAAAGAGAGTATTGTGTGATATCAAAAAGGGAATTTTGCCCGAAGGTATGTTTGATAAGAGTGTCTGGACAAACGTTTAGCCGAATGTATGGGTGCTGAAAAAGGAATAAAGTGATGGTAATTTTTGTTAATCCAAATTCAAAACCAAGGACATACAAGGGTTATCGGATTGGTACGGTGATGATCCAATAATATAACTTGGAAGGGTTGTCATTGAATTTATATATACTAAATTGTTTAAAGTTTTATGTTTCAACAACTACATTCTATGGATTCTATCCATTGCTGTTCATATATGTTGCTGTACTATATGCTTAATTAATTGTTGCACGTGCAGATAATGTACTAATATTTTTCAACAAGAGCTGGAAATGACTCGATCTAGGACGTAAGCATCGAAGAATCACTGACTGATCTCTAGCTAGGACGAGCTTTGATAAGAGCTGGAAATTTGAATTTCACGAGCGATTATTTAAAATGAATGTAATGACTTTGGAATTGAAATTCATTGTTCGAGTTAAAAATGAAGAATATAGGAATTCATCAATGATATATATATAGGGTAAGGGTTGAGATTTAAAATATCTTATATATTGGGTATTTTAAATTGGAGATATGACAAAAGTTGGAGTAGTTTGTGCTAGAACCTCAACTTTCATTGCTTATAATCTAGTACCTCCAGCCACCTACTCCATCCTAGCCGGCTGATGCATGGTAGTCAATGGTGCTTTGAACTTTTTTGTTTTTTTTAAACATTGTCACTCATGTGTCGGTAAAGGTGTATATGAGAATTCAAACCACACAAATTACAGAGAGAAAAAAGGGGAGGGATATGGGCCGAGTGGGAATCGAATCACCAACCTTAAGGCCGAAGTCATGGGACATGACCACTGGTCTTAAGTCAAGGATGGTGCTTTGAACTTTGTTTCCTTATTATTTATTTTTATTTTTTTTACATTTGCTGAATCACAAAAATTTATTTTTAGCTTTTTTTTACCTGTTTATTTGAACTTTTCTCAACAACAAAAGAGCAACAGAAGTCAAAATTCTCATTTGTTTCAAAATAGATAGGGCTCGGAGTTACTTCTTAAAAACGAGATGTTAATTTGAGGATGAAAATACAAAAATATCCCTATCTAAAACAAAGTAAATATTTTTAGTATAATCAATTTTTTAATAATAGATTTTATTTATAATAAAATAAAATAGTCTTATTAATTTAAATAAAAAATAAATATTTTAAATAAATTTTAAGATTTATAATATATATATGATATTCATTTTCCTTTTAGTAATTTTAAAATATGAAACACCCCCCCCCTCCCCCCCCCCCCAAAAAAAAAAACCCGGAAAAATATACGAAAAATAACTTTTCTTTGGGCGTAGCCGAAGTCAGAGAAAAAATAAAAAATACTCCCTCCGACCCACATTTCTTGTCCTGTTTGACTTTAAGACATTGTTCATTAAATATGTATGTATTTTAAAATAGTCGAGTTAGGTCATGTTAGAATCGTGTAATCATGTAATTTTAAAATACACTTCCTCTGTTTACTTTTATTTACTACGGACCCACTGCGCAAACAGTCCAATGCACATTTTAAATCATTAACAACTCAAATTCGGTACATGTAAAACTTCTACATTTAAAAACTATACGACGAGATGAATCTAACAAGATCTCACTTGACTATATTTTAACTTGTATCACTATGATAAAACTTTAAGTGAAAGTCTGTCTGTGAATAGTGACAAATGCTCTAATGGGGCTATTATACGAAAACGGAGGAAGTATATTTTAAATAATTTTTATTGTACATACTATTTTGAGATATTAATAGTTGAAAAAGTACATTGGATTATGTGCAGAAATGAAACATGACAAGTTAAATGGGATAGGGGGAATAACTTTTAATACAATTATGTAAGATAAAATATAGTCAAGTGAGATCTTGTTGGATTCGTCTAATAGTATAGATTTATAATATCAAATTTTATAATTTTTACTTGTATGCAATTTGAATTATTAACGATTAAAAATGTATTGGATTGTGTGAAATGTGGGTTCGTAACAATTAAAAAGGAACGGAGGTAGTATTATCTATTCTATCTACACAATTATTTTGATTGTTTTTGCTTCTGAATTCCCATTTAGTTTTGTCTTTAAGAAGGGGTATTTTAAGCAATAAATGGACAATAATTGTTGATGAGGTGACTATATTACTATCATCAACTCTCGTCAACATTGGCGGACACAGTTAGGGGCGAGGGGGGTCGGCCGCCCCTCCAAGCTCGACGTTCGCCATTAAGTTTTTATATAATTGTCTCAATTTTGTGTATTTTTTTGCTTATTTTTACATTTTAAATTTTTCTTTAAATTATATTTTCCTAATTTTATTTTTGTTTGTTTAGGTATTTGTCAACTATAACAAAAAGAGCTTTAAATATCAAAATTCAAATTTATTTTAACGTAGGTATGAGGTCACTTCTATAAAAATGAAAAGTTTTAGGAGTGCATCAATATCTAAAATAAACATAATCAAATTTTTAACTAATTTTGTTAATATAATTAATTTTAATGCTTATCTAAACAATTATTTGGGCTACTTTTGTCGTTGGGTTTTAGTTATTGTAAACTTCTTTTTAAACTTAGGTTCATTTGCTCTTTATTTTTATTAATATATTAATAAATTAATACTATAAAATTTTAAAAAAACCTTGGGTATAGGAAGTTATGAACATGGCACCCAGTTGATTATCTAAACCAATTAAATACTATGATTTTGTTAATATTGTTTTCCATTTTTAAAATATTTACGTAAAAGTTTAAAATGAAATTTTTTATAACACTTTCATAATATGAACCGTATGTTACAATTGTTGCTATTAATATATTAAAAACAAAATCAAAATATCGATAATGAAATTTTGATATAATATTATTTTTATTATTTTATCTATTGCGAAAAAATTATACTACTAGTATTCGGAGACCACCCTCCCAATCCCAACAGTCTGCGTTCGCCACTGCTCGTCATAGGACTTAGGAGGCAAAAATACCAGCTAAGGGCAACTCCAGCGGTTACGGGGAACTAGTGGCAGACTTCAAAATAGAGGTGAAAACCCCTCCAACAACAACGCAAAACGCCAGACTGGACTGCATATTTGCAGTCCTGTCCGGTATTTTTATGGGTACACTGTTCACAACGGTATTTAACTTTTGCTGTTTTTTTTTTTTTCATATTTCCTTCCTTTATTAGTATTATTTTATTTGATTTGTAGTAATAATAAAATACATAGTTTTAAACTTTTTGTTGAAAAATAATTTAATATACTGTTGAATATTGATTAGATTATATTTTTTATATTAAATAACTTAAAATTTAAACAAAAAAAGAAAAAATATATATTTAATAAATTTTATTTATAAAATTTAAATAAATTATATATTTATATATATATGATATATTAATTTGATAGGTAAAAAATAAATGAATAGTGGAAGGAATCAAAACGGAATATTCTTAAATAGAGGAAAGTTTAGAGTTGATTGTTGGAGATGAAAAGTGATAAACTGTAAACTGGACTGGAAAATAAAATAGAGTTGACTGGAAAATAGAGTTTATTGCTGGAGATGACCTAATGGTAACCAAATATTTGCACTTAAATCAAACATGCTTAAACCATTGTCGAATCTATACTCAAATATTCTAGATGGCCATTTTGGGCCTAGCCGCGTAACAATGGGGCTTTCATTAGGCCCATTCAGTTGGCCTTGTCTCACCCCCTTAGTAGTATAATTTATTGTTTAAAGTTACATACATTTTTTTTTAAACGTTTTCATTCATGTGTTGGCAAAGATGTGTGGCAGCTTAAACCAACACAAATTACAAAGGGGAAAAAAGAGAGGGATACCGGGCCGGGAGGGATAGGTTGGGAGACAAAGGACTGGACCACTAGAATAAGTCTCTAACCCATTAAAGTTACATATTTTGGTATTTTATACCCTTCATTATAAAGTCCCCAACTACTAGGGTAATGAAGGGTGTTTTATACTCTTCATTATTCAATTTTGATTTAATTTATTTATGTAGTATATAACAAGAAAAATAAAGTCAAATATTTTAAAAGTTTCTTATCTAATAATTTTATCATATACTATATTTATATAATTTTTATTTATATATTTTAAAATATTAATATAAAAAATAAATATATTGAACTCCGTATTCGATTTAAAAAATTGTCACTTTAAAATTGGGCGTGAACTTAGCTAATTAACAGGATGAATGCCCATATTTAAATATAAAATTATGCGATTAAACTTTTATTATTTATTTTTTTATTTATTAATTTTAGGTGAAGGGTTTTTGCGTATATTAACTTGTATAACTATGATAAAACTTCAAATTAAAGTGTTTTTGTGAATAGTGTCCAATTCACAAACATATCTATCTTTAAAAAATGGATGAAGTATATGGTTAATCAATTCTGCCCGATTCAATTCTAATAAAGAAAAAATACTTTTTACCATAAAAAATAAATAAAACCTTCATATAATTCAAAAAATAAAATGCATTATAAATTTAATTTGAAAATTTAAAATGATATTTAAAAGAAAACCGCTAAAGCAATAAACTATTATTAAGTCAGTAGAAAATTCAATACAAATCTTTTTAATGTCAAATCTCAAGCGCTAACAAATTCAAATATATAAATATAAATAATTAAATATATAAATATTTATATATTTAATAAATAAATATAGAGTATATATTTATCCGGGTAATCGGGTAAGATATCAAATCTGTACCCTACCCGCATCCGATATTATTTATTTCGATTTCGGGTAATACCCTACTCGATATCCGATTATGCATACCCTACCCGCACCCGATAACCGATTACCCGACGGATTACCCGCCCCTACGGGTAAAGTTGACATCCCTAAACTACATGATCATACGATTCTAACAAGACCCAACTCGACTATTTTTTTCCAAATATATACTTACAATAATATTGAGTCAAAGCTGAATAATGAACAATGTTAAAAAGCCAAACAAAACATGTTACATGTGATGGAGAGAGTATAACATTATGTGATTACACTTTTATTATTTTTTTTAAAATTAATTTTAGGTGAAGGGTTTTTGCGTTTATGGCACCTATAGTATGATAATAATAGAATAATTAAGGTTGGGGGAATCGAACCCAACCATAAAGTTGGAAGTCGGGCTTAACCACACCTCAATTTGTTTTCTTGTATATTAGTATTGTTGAAAAATAGATAATTACACTTCATATCACAAATTAAAGGAATAAGGTGAAAGACTTTTTTTTTTTTTTTTGGAATAGCTATTTTAAACAATAAGGTGAAAGATTTTAAACACTAAACTCCATCACAAATGTAAAAGTAATTATTTAACAATCAAACAATTAATTAAAGATGCATAAAGAAATGTCACCCCAAAAAAAAATACATTAATAAAAAAAATTATGGAACACCCTTAAAGCTAATGGGTGCGTATTCAGTTACACTGACGGGCGTGTTTGGTTCGTGATCTGAGATTCCCACTGATAATCTTGGATAGGGAATGAAACATGCATATATTTAGTTCGGGGCATGTTTCATGTGGGGATGTCACATTCCCACCAAGATGGAAATGTTGAGTGTTTTAGGTGGAAATGTGATTCTCACCTGGAGGGCAGATAATCTTATACTATTACCACATCCACTTTACATACTTTTATATTAATTTGACTTTTATACCATCACTTTTTATACTTATTTTATTTTATAAATTTACATAATTGTATTCTAAAAAATGATAAATATATGAAATTTAATTTTAAAAAATTAATTGAAAAACTTTAAATTATTTTAAAATATTTTTTTAATATATATTCTCATATTTTAATATATATTTTCATATTTTCTTAAAATTTAAATAAGGATTTTGATACATTAAATAAGTAGTTATCATACAATAAATTACATATAAAGAATTTTTAATATTTTAAAAATAAATCGGCTTAAATATTTTTAATGTGTAACAAAAATAACATATTTATAATATTCGTTCAATTGAAATTCAAAGATATTATGGTAAATTAATTAGAACTAGAAATCTGATATTCTCAATCTAACCAAACACAATAATCCTAAAACATAAAAAATAAGATTTCCAGTAATCTCATATTATCAGTAATATTACATTCCCAGCAATTATATTACCAAATCTAATATCCTCCAACCAACACATCGAAAGTGAGGAGTGCACTGATAATCTAAGATCTCTCCAACCAAACATACCAGAAGTGAGGAGTGAGAGTGAGGAGAGCTAATCCCAATTGATTTTGGACCTGTTTGGGAATTAGCTGTTAGCTGTTAACTGATTATATGAGTAATTTGAGTAATAAATTATTTAAAAGTAGCTGTTTGATGGTTTTAAGATAAATTTTTTGCATAGAATAAGCTAATTCCAAAATGCTGCTATTTGCAGCGATTTTAAAAATAGGTAATTGAATAGAATATAAGCTAATCTATATATTATTAATAACATTAGTGGTCAACCAAGTCAACAGTTAACGTGGTGTCTCCATTCTAAATTTCCAATTTTTATAGATTTTTGCATTTTTTTTATTAAATTTAGATTTTTGCATTTGTTATGTATTTACTATTTATTTATGTTAAAATATATATTGATTTGGATATGGAAATCCTAACTTTCATTTCCTAAAAGATATGAAATTATCAATTTATATGGAATTCCTACAATTTCCAATTATAAAATATTTGAAATTTAAAATTTTGTATATTTGCATTTATTTATATTAGATTTGGTTTTTTATTTATTTATTTTAGATTTTTGCATTTTTATTACAACAATTTTTATTTTTACCCAATTTTCAGTTTTTAAAAGATATAAATTTTTTAATTTATATGAAATTTCTATAATTATTAGCTTTTAAAAGATTTCAAAATTCAAATTTTGAATTAATTTTTTTTATTTATTTTAGATTTTTGCATTATTTTATCCCACAATCTTTAATTTACCCAATTTTTAGTTTTAAAAGGATATGATTTCTTAATTTATATGGAATTCACACTATATCAGTTTTAAAAAGATTTGAAATTTGAAACTTCAATTTTTTCATATATTATTTATTTATTTTAGACTTTTGCATTTTTTTTATTCCCACATTGTTGTTTATTTGTTGAGCCTATAAATACCACTCATTCTTATGAGTACAAGTTCCTATAATAAAATTATATATATATATATTTGATAGTGATGAGGGTTGATTCTTTTTTCTTTACGTTGTGGAACTGAGAAAACATTTATCGATATTTTATCTAGAAAATATTATGTTTAGCCTTTCATGGAAGATGTGATATTGTGCTGCTGGTAGCATCCAGTGGAATATCACCCCTACTCCTTCCAAGAGATAGAACTACTTTTAGATTTGTTATTCCACAAGATTGTGACGAGAATTTTACCTGCAAAGAACTTATCCTAGAAAATTATTTAACCTCTATTCTCATTAAAACAAAGCTCATTATTTGGGATGAAAATTCTTGATTGGTAGAATGATTATGAGCTCGTCTGAATTAACCAAATTTCCCATTCGATTTCGGAGGAAAACATTCCCACCCGCATTTTGTTTTACTATGAATACTAAAAAATAGTCAATTTCAATATTTAAATAAGGTTGAACTCTATTTTTAATAATCAGTTTTCACCCATATGTCAGTGATATATTGCAATATCTCGTGTCACTGGAAAGAGAAGACTCCAAGTATTAATATGTAATTGAGATGGATTAACTCAAAATACTACAATAAATATTGTTTACAATGAAATTATATATGACAGAAATTTGCACAATGGTCATGGTAATTGGTAAACCTGGTATTGATTTTTGAGATATGCAATTAGATATTACATTTCCATATAAAAAATTTATAAACTCTACGGGAGATCCTGTAGTGACAATTGATGAGGGTACTTATACAAATATAAACTGAACAACTTCAAATCCAGACATTTTGAAAGATAGTGTTATACGAATCCCTACCAATGAGATTGTTTGGTACAATCAATGATTATATCATGGAACTTATGCCTGCAAATAAAAATGTATACTTCCTCCGTTTTTTATCCTTGATACGGACCCACAGTGTACACAGTCTAATGCACATTTCAAACCATTAATAACTCAATTTCGGTACAAGTAAAAATTCTAAAAGTTTGATATTGAACAACTACAAGACGAGACGAATCTAACAAGATCCCACTTGGCTATATTTTAACTTGTATAACTATGATAAAACTTTAAGTGTGAACAGTAGCATAATTGTCAACGGGGCAAGAATTTAAAAATGAAGGGAGTATATATAAATTCTAACAATATTTGTCAAGATGATGAAATATAAATAATGCCAATGAATAAATTTCATTGGAATATCTAAACACGATCAATTGTTCTGAATTACCGAATCAGGAAATATAGTTGAATGAGGGTTACATAGTAATGCTTTTAGTAATATAAATCCATCAAATAAATTATGCAATGAAAGTATATTGATAGTAACCAAGATGCGGAACCATAAAATTGAAGTTAAACTAACTTAGCTTGCGAGAACCATGAAAGTAAAAAATTATTGATTGGTAGAATAATTATAAATTTATCTAATTTAACCAAATTCCCAATTTGATTTCAGATGAGAAAACTTTAACTCGCAGTTTCTTTTGCTACGGTTATTAAAAAAAAGTCAGTGTCAATCTGTAAATAATGTTGGACTTTATATTCCAAAACCAGTTTTTAGCCATGAACAGTTTGTTGCAATATTTCGTGTCACTAACAAAATGTAGCTCAAAGTAGTAATATGGAATTAAGAATGATTAACTCAAGATACCACAAAAAATGTTGTTTACAATAAAATTTATATATGACAAAATTTGCAAAATTGATACTTGATGTAGCTGATGGTAAATCCGGTATTGATTTTTTTGCGTTACAAAGCCGATATTGATTTAGAAGATTTACAATGGGAGATTTTGTTTTATTTTAATAACTAAATAAAACTTTAAGGTATAAGCCCCTACTAATAAGATTTTCAGCAATGAAATTTTCAACAAATCATGATGGAATTTTTATATTATGCTTAATAGTTATATTTAAATTTTATTTTATTTTAATTTTAATTTCAAATTAAATAAAAATATTATTTTAATAATTATTTTTTACTGATTTATTAAGTTTGTACCGGACAAGCCACAAAAGCTAAAGAAGACGGTATAATTAAATTATATCATCATTACTCAAAATCATTACACATTTTTCATTACTCAAAATACAATTTATTATTATTTTATATAATATAAGTATATTTATTATATAAAACATATAATTATGCCCGTTGAGTCTCGACGAGTTACTTCCTAGTTTAACTTAAAATGAATTAAAATGAATAGGATAAGCTAATTCATTTAGCTGCGATTGCCGAATTTATATACTTCCTGCGGGTTTCCTGCGTTTTCTTCGTTTCTTCCATTTTTGGCTTTTTCCCTCTTCCCCTCTCTCTCTCACTCTCTCTCTCTCGTCGCTCCACACCACCACCGCAAGTCCACAACCATGTCTATTTCTGTGGCGGCGACGGCAACGGCAACGGCGACTTCGAAGGCTTTTTCTACAACTGTTGCCAAGTCGTCTCCATCTTCCTCGTCTATGAATTCCAGTCTTGCTCGCTTCTCCTCTTGCCAATTCCCCACGAAGCTCGCCGTTTTCGGAATCAGGAGTCGCTGCCTCGAGTCTAAGCCCTGCTCCCGAACACTTACGGTGGTAATTGTTTTACATTCTATTTTATTGCTTTCTTGTGCTCGCAAGTTCCGTCCTTTTTACGCTCGCGTTTGGGAATGCGTTTGGTCATTACTGCTAGGTTTTCTATTTTTTTATTACTCGTATTATTTATTTTTCTTTTATGGTTTTTGGGGTCTGCGTCATTGTTCCCAACTTGTGGGATTTCCGTGTGGAATTTATGATGTTGCTTGGGGTTCGTACTATTTACCCAACGAGAGTTCTGATATTAGGTACATCTCTGGTACAATCTAATATGTTCACATCCTAAATTTGCAAATTGCAATGCCCAAATAATTTCATTCTGGCAAAGAACGTTGTTACTGTATCAAAAGATATATGGAATATATACACACTACATATTACATAATGTACAAACTATTAGTACCTAGTACCTACTAACGTCCCCTAAAACTCAAGGTGGAATTATATTGTCCAACGACATAGCTTGTTGCTAAAAAGTATTGGAGTTTGCATCCCGAAAAGATTGAGGCTTCTAAAAAGACAAGATAGGTTAGTAATAACGGTAATCATCAAAATGGGGATGGAGGACAAATTACCTGCAGGTAATGGAGTAGGGGCAGGAGACATTTGACCAACGTTGAGGAATGGGGTCAAAGGTGAATGGTCATCAAATGGAGAAGCTGGAGAGTCAGCAAAGCAAACCTGGATGGTGGATGGAACCAACAGGGAAACAGCCTAAACAGGAGAAGTAGACCACCTGGACAAAATTAACCGGAAAAATAGTAAAAGCAGACTTGGGCGGAAGTGGAACCAGCAAGAAAAATAGGATAAGCAGAACCCGACAAACCAACAGGAATAACAAGAGAAGCTGACTTGATTGGAACTTGCAGGAACCAGTAGGAAAAAATAGGAGAAGCAGATATGGATGGAACCGCCAGTAAAAATAACAGATAATCAGACCCCGGTGGAACTTACATGAGGCATTAAGTAGGCAGATGAAAAAGTGGTGGAGCCGTGACAACAGTGAACAGCCGAGGAATTGGAGACGGAAACAGGGATTGTTAAATCTGGAAACAACCAGAAACTATTACAGAAAATGACCAAGAGTAGTGGAGGGGAGCTGTGCATCGTGGTGGAGAAGAGGATGACCACAGCATCGGAGTGAAATTAAATTTATCATGCTCGAAAGCTACTAAGCACAAATTTTTTACCCGGGGGAGTTCTCCAATAGGTAAATTTGTACCAAATTGATTCTCTGGTACAATCTCATATGTGTGCATCCCACACAAGATAAACCCTGAGTCGCAGTGCCCAAGTAATCCCATACTAGCAAAAATTCTAAACATTGGAAGGGTTCTATCACTATTAGGTGATAAATATATCAAAAGATCTCAAAAATATATACACAACATACATTAAATACCCCAAATGATACAGCATAGTTTATAATATATCACAATATAGTTTATACTTTAACATCTGAGACAAAAAAGCAAAACAAATGCATGCTTGATTTACTGTATTTAGATATTGTTTGCCAATTTCTTCTTTTGAGATTTATAATGAAAGATGTTTTAATCTATAATTTGCCTTATAGAAAACAATTTGAAACTTCACTCCCTCAGGTTGCATCAAAGAAGCAGACATACTCTTCACTTGATGAGTTGTTGGAGAAGTCTGATAGACCAGTGTTAGTTGACTTCTATGCTACTTGGTAAGATCTCCTATTATTAGTTATATGTTTGCATTCTTTTTTCGGGGGGGGGGGGGGGGGGCGGGGGCTGGGGCGGGGGCTTGTGGTTTGGCGGCGCTTTGTTTGCTTCTTGTCTTTATTTCCAGATTTGATTAGTATGGTCATATAAGTTATAGCTAACTGGAATTATGTTACAAAAACATGGGTTTTTCATTAGCCTGGGAGCACCCTTGCAGTTGCCACTTCACATTTCCATTCTTCGAAGCTTTTGTAATATACTCCTATTTAAGTTTTTCCAGTTTGATCATTCATAGTGCATACAAGTTATTTACTATTTCATATGAATATATTATGTTTTTTTGGCTTTTCTAGGTGTGGCCCTTGTCAATTCATGGTTCCGATTTTGGAACAAGTCAGTGCTTCAATTGGTGATAAGGTGAAGATAGTGAAAATTGACACAGAGAAGTATCCTGTCATTGCGGATAAGTACAGGATAGAAGCATTGCCGACCTTCATTCTATTTAAGGATGGCAAACCTTCTGATCGGTTTGTAAGTGGCAATGCTTTGTAGTTGCTACCTTTTTTTTTTTTCCCCCTGTATTATTTTATGAGGTTCACCTCTATATTTTGAGCCATGTAGTGTTACTGCGTAATTGCTTGTGTTTTGTTTTCACATATATAATTATTATAGGGTTTAGGTCTTGGTGCATGACAGGATTGTAGTCAGTTACATGAAATCCGCAATTTTTCTGATTGACTTGATATTGTTGATATCATGTTGTGAAACAATGATGAGTTTTTCCCTTTAAAAATACAAATTGTGCGTGTGCAATGTTTAGTCTCTTATGGCACACATTTGTCAACTGTGTGATTGCATTATACTGCATTATTATGTTTATGATGATGATTGTATCCATTTTTCAGGAAGGTGCACTGAGTGCTGACCAGCTCATTCAACGGATTGAGTCTGCGCTTCAAGTTAAGCAGTAACAGTGGTTGATGGTAAGCATGTGTACCTGCCTAACATACTCAATCAAATGACTTTACAAAATTAGGGATGCTTTTCTGTTACCTTATGTAACCACTGACCCTCAAATCTTCCTGTTGGGCAGCATATTTAATTTGACCAGCGGAAGAAGGCATAAAGGATAATGGTATTCATCTTGTATCTCTTCCTGTCTCAATGTGGTAAAAAAATTCTTTTTGTTATATAATTCAAACCATACAATTCCTGTGGTTTAACTTTTCTGAGATTGTACCTTACACGTTGGATGATAAATCTTGATGCTAAATTTTTCAGATTGAATATCATTGCCCTGTACTTCGAACATGCTTTTCCTTGTGTTTGTAACTAGAGAGTTATAGGACATTCTAAGTTCTGATCTTATTGCAATAAGGGTTGAATAATTCTCATGTATTTTATTTTACTTATCTCATAATAATACTATGTAATGTTTATTCTTCACTACGTGGAAGCAACCCCATAACTATAATAGAATCATTGAGCTGCCGTTGACAGTCTAAAACAAAGGATGCATATTTTGCGAGCTTACTGTTTCTCCTGACTTTTACCAGAAAATTTCGTTTGACATATGACATGAGATTGAAATTTAGCAGTTTCCTTCTTGTAAGCTAGACCTTGTTGAATCAGAAAGTATCATCTTCATGATCCATCAACACCCAAGATCCATCAGCTTGCTGCACCATACCTTTGTTCTTCTCACCCCACCAAGAAACTGGTACACAGAATTCATCCTTCAATGCATCCATATGTTTGTTTACTAGGGCAATATCTCGATGAGCTTCCAATCTGAACCCTCCTTTGCTCCCCTGCGTTCCTGCTACACCATGCATATAAGCTTCTAGACTATGCCAACTGCTCAAATTGCCAGGCTTCAAGTAGGTTGACAGATCTGTGTTAATTGGCAACTCTTCACCAACCTCTGCATACCCTATTAGAGGATATGTTGGCACAATATCTAGGGCATTTCTAACTCGTAGAATGTGAAGATTTTGTAGAGTTGAGAGGAATTTTCGAAAGTTGTCATCCCCAACACGGGGACTGGCAAACAAGAAGGCTGTAACAGGGCAAGTCTTGTGGAGCATGCCCCGGGGCCTATGGTACCCGTTAACCACAATATCAACTGCATTTAGGGTAGCAACTGCTGCCCCCAAGCTGTGCCCTGCTATGCTAATGCTGATTTCCTCATTCTTGTACTGCTCAACCAATCTCCTGACCTCACAAAGAACCTAGAAGACAACAATAATGTTTGAAGTTAAACAATAATACTAACATGATACATGTATATACTATGGTGCACCTTCAAAGTTACCTGGTGCCTAGCGCTGTCTTTATTGAACGGCGACCTTGGATCTGTAGATGTGTATATGGAGTTCCATCCAAAATGTACCTTAGGATCTTCACTTCCAAAGATTTCAGGGGCTGAAATTAACCAGAATTGGAAGTCATTAACCCATTCGAGATTTCTTATAGTGCCTCTCCATGCAATCACTATATCCCTTCGACCTAATGCCAGTTTGCCTTCATCCGTGGCCACTGCCACAAACCCCATCCAGTTTGATTCCTTGTTCCACGCCTCTCTTGACCACGACTTGATGATGAAAGCATCGGGGACCTGTGAAGACGATGTTGCGTAGAAGTATTTTGTAACCTCGTACTTGAAGGGGTTCCCCTCATCGATCCCAACCTTAGAGAAAAGGTTTTTCTTTGAATATCTGCTACTTCCTGCATACTTTGAGGCATTCTCCGAATTGAAGTTGTCATAAGTGGCTTGAGCCATTTCTCCGTAATGGATTATGTATCGACGCAGGTCAGAGTCCAACGGATCCAACAGACCTTCCCAGTTGTCCTCGCCGCTGAGAGGCTTCCATCTTCTGTCTATACCTCCTTTTTTGTCCGCACCACATGTCTTCTTCTTCTTCTTCTTGAAGAAATCCCTCATCTTACCTAAACCAGAGAATGCCAAAATCTATAATGTAAGATGGCTCTATCAAGATCGTCACGAGTCAGAGAAAAAAAAACTTACCATGGAGACTCATAGTTGCTCGAAATTTGGACTCCCTATTCCTGCAAGATTTAAAGGCTTAAAATCAATTTTGAAACTAAAGATGCAATTGTTGCATATTACAGAATCTGAAATGGCAATTTGCATAACAAGAGATACCAATATTAAGGCTTCATCAGCTTGAGCAGCTTTCTGTTGTGTTGTGAATTCTGATGTTCCCTAAACTGTAAATATATACAACCATGGCAAGACATATCTGGATATTGCCACAGATTTCAGAAAAAAAGGTATGAGAGAATATAAATGATACAAATTTGGAAGTGACACAAATCAGCTAGACTGTCCATGTCAGTCTGTCCATTCTTGGATTCGAAGGCCACTCCTCTAAACCTTGAAGCAACCCTCATTCTTCCATATCTGTCAATGATGAGACTTTTGTGCTCAATAATTTCAAAGGAAATTCACATGTTTTCCCCCCCCTGCAAATGCATGTTCTCTCCATTGAGGGATAGATGATCTTTGCTTCCAAGTCACCAATGGCAAATGTAAGTAGGAATATAATATATATATGGTTATATTGCATAAACATACAAAGGAAGTTTAACCACCCAGTCCAGATGCAAAGATGTATGGGTGCTGAAACTTCTATTTATGGGCAGTGTTTGAAGCGTTGGGATTTAGTCATTTAGTACATTGTGCATATTTTCTGTTGGCTTTTTCTGATCCAAATGCTTGTAGGAAGGGTGGGAATATTGATAACTATGGATGGTAAGAAGAGATGGCTTTTTAGGTTGGGTTTCATGAATTATGACAGCCGCATTCTCGAAAATTCTTTGCTACTCTGCTACTCCACTTATTATGGCAGACATATAATTTACCGATTTCTGTTTACTCTTCCAAAAAAATCTAGTGTAATGGATGAGAAAATTGATGTGTTAGTAGTGGTGAGAGTTTTTTCATCATTTCCCCTCCCCCCCCCCCCCCCGGAAAAAAAAAAAGAAAAAAAAAAAAAAAAGAAAAAAAACCCACTAAACAATACCATTACACCTATGTTCATATAGGTCAGAACTCAAGCAAAACTATGATATTATGATCGATCCTATCCTATATGTTGTTATTTTTGAAATTCAGTTATGTAGATTGTAGTGTACCAAAACACATTACAATCAACATCAAATAAATAAATTGACCCATACATCAACTATGTCAATCAAACGTCATTATTTTAATTTAGTTAAACATAAGCCACCAAATCAAATTTTCATCAAGGTTAATTGTGTATGAATTGATAAATTTGGGATTTAAAATCCAACAAACCCCTCCACTTGCTTGAATTAATGGAGGGATTAGGGATGAATTTTTTTTTGGTGAAAGACGTGCGAACACGTCGGAAAAGCACTAACTATAAAGCTAAAAAACAACTACAGAAGGGAGAAAGGAACAGAAAACAGAAAAGAAAAAACATTAGTAACGCGGAAAGTGAACTCTCGCTGCATCGGCCGCGAGGCAAGCACGGGCATCATCTGGAGGGAAGGCCCACGTAGTGAAGAATGCCTCCTCTCTGGATCCATGTCTGGCCAAAATATCAGCAACAGTATTTCCCTCCCGGAGAATGTACGACCAATGATACTCCGGGTGCATCTGCATAATATCCCTGATAGACCGAATCAACGGGTACAATGTATGCCCTACCTCAACAGCAGTGGTGATCAAACGAAGAGCTTCCAATGAGTCAGTAAAGCATAATGCCCTAGCAATACCATGACGCACAAGACCACGCATACCATGGAGAATGCCATGCAGTTCTGCCACGGTGTTTGTCGACGTGCCAACATAGCCTGAGAAACCTTCCACCCATTGCCCATCACCTGTTCGAATAACTCCCCCAAACCCAGCTGGACACGGGTTACCGAGAGAGCTCCCATCAACATGCAAAATAACCCCCAAATAATATTGGGGGTTCCAGACAACAAGACGAAGAGGCTTCCTTTTATGTGGCCTGCCCATAGCTAGATCCATAACCTTGCTTAAATTTGACGCCTCCCTCACAGCCCCATTGACAGAGACCGGATCCCCACGCATGGCACGTCCATTTCGATGCTTCCAGATAGACCATAATAAAGCCCAGTGAATACTCTCCCAACGTCTACAATTTTGGTGAAGCCAATTCGCCATGCCTGTTGCTTCATCATAATCAGAAGTCGTTGGTACACCACCCACCAGCTGCCAAGCTGCCGCAGCCCATGCACACCCAAAAAATAAATGCCATATAGTCTCCTCCGCCTGTGCACAGATGGCACATAATGATGTAGCAGCTGCCCCTCGTCTAAACCGAAGAGCATTCGTCGGGAGAGCACTCTGCGCGATGGACCACATCAACATTTTAATCTTTTCAGGTGCTCGAATTTGCCAAACCCAATGTCGGAGCTCATCTGTCCTCAGACCACGCCGCTGGAGCAGAAACCGGTACCCTGAAGCTACCGTATATGTGCCTCTGGAGCAGCCCACCCAACACCAAATATCATCAACTTCTGCGTGCAAAACAGGCTTACCAAAACTAATGAGTTCATCCTTTATATTCTGTGGGAGAACAGTATAGAGGGAGTTAATATTCCAACCCCCATCTTCTAGGACATCCTTTACCGCAAGGTGAGAGTCCGAGATGTGTACATAAGGGATCAGAGGGGCGATGGGTCCACCACTCAACCAATTCGAGAGCCAAAAATTACATGCACCTTTGCCCAGGCGCATGCGAAACCCTGGTAAGAGGAAGGGTGCTGTCCGAACCAGGGCTTTGTAAGTAGGCGACGACGCAGGCCTACTTTGGAAGGTTCGAATGGCATCTCCATACTTTCCGATCAAGAGATTCACCCACGGCTGTCTAGAATTCATCATGATGTTCGCCAACAGCTTCCCAACCATGGAAATATTAATATCACGACTCTTCCGGATGCCTAGCCCCCCATGCACCGAGGCGTGGCTATACGATCCCATCGCACTAAGTTAAGACCTCGTCCTCCAGCGTCTTTCCATATGAAATCTCGAACAATTCTATCCAGCTTATCACAGACAGATGAGGGCACCCAAATGGTTTGCATGATATAGCCCGGAATGGCATTCAACACCGCCCGTGCCAAGGTCACACGAGCCGCCTTATTGAGAAGTTTCCTTTTCCAAGAACTTAATTTAGTATGCACTTTGTCAATGAGGAAGTTACATTTTGAGGCTGAGACCATTCCATGGAACAAGGGAAAGCCGAGATATTTTCCCAAGTCCGAGCAGAAATGGACGTTGAGGACTGCCTCAATTTGATTGCACACAGGGAGAGACACCGCGGCAGATGCATAGGCAAAGGACTTTGTCAAGTTAATCTTGAGGCCAGACTGATTGGCAAACTCAAATAATATTTGATCCATGCATTGTACACTATTTAAAGATGTGTCGGAGAATAATAGGAGATCATCAGCAAACATCAAATGGGATAACGGTTCTACGCCTCGGCCAAGAGATATGGCTAACCAACGCCCCAAGGCAGTCGCATCAAGAATAGTACGGGAAAGTTTCTCCATGACGATATTAAACAAATAAGGTGATAATGGATCACCTTGGCGGATACCCTTAGCCGGTGTGAAAGAAGACAGGGGAGCTCCATTCCACAAGATAGAATAAGTAGGGCTCCGGACACAAAACATAATGATCCGACACAAATTATTCGGCAGACCCAATTCGTGGAGACATCCTTCAAGAAAATCCCACTGAACATTGCCGTAAGCCTTTTCAAGATCCACTTTTAGAAGGAATTCCGTAGCCCGCCTCCTTGAGTTGCGAAAAGCAGTCACCACCTCTTGGAGTATAATGGCATTTCCCGATGTCCCCCGCCCCGGCAAGAAAGTAGATTGGTAGGGGCCAATAACATCCTTAAGAATCGGACGCAACCGATTAACAAGCACTTTGGTCAGTATCTTATAGGACACATTACAAAGGCTAATTGGTCGGAAGTGCCTGACATGTCGTGGGATCGGGATCTTCGGTATCAAGCATATAAAGGTCGCCGCAATGTCTTTGTTGAACTGACCAGTGGAGACCGCTGTTATGACAAAGTCCTCCACCTCTATTCGTATGGAATTCCAATAGAGCTTGTAGAATTGCGCAGGAAATCCATCGGGGCCCGGAGCTGCCAAGCCTTTAAGTTCCTGGACAGCGTTTGAAATTTCTTTAGATGTCACAGGGCTTCCCAATTCGCTATTGTGAGCAATTGGCAGAAGAGAAGATAGGGCAGCTACTGATCGTGATGGCGGGAGCGTCAAACCATATTGCCCAATGAAATGTGAGTTAACATGAGCCTGTAATGCAGCATCATCCGTGACCCATATTCCATCAATCTCCAAACCAGTGATTTTGCTACGCTGGCGCTGCACACGAGTTTTTGAATGGAAATAGCTCGTGTTCTTGTCTCCGCATCGCAGCCATTTATCACAAGACTTTTGAAACCAAAGTAT
Organism: Hygrophila difformis; assembly: GCA_030278955.1. Taxonomy (NCBI): domain Eukaryota; kingdom Viridiplantae; phylum Streptophyta; class Magnoliopsida; order Lamiales; family Acanthaceae; genus Hygrophila; species Hygrophila difformis. The sequence continues at coordinate 2,019,322 of JAOANR010000011.1, forward strand.
CTCCTCCTGAAGAAGAGTCTCATCCAATTCCTTAAGTAATTGAATTTCCAATCGATCAAGAGTCGAACAATCCCAGCGGACTCTAGAGCGACGGATCCCTTCAAGTCGGCGAAGAAGCTGCATCTTCCTCTTTCGAATATTTCCAAAGGTATGGGTGTTGAAGTAAGAAGATGATACTCGAGTTGCAGAAAGACGCTGTGAAATATCCCCACTGTCTCCATGCCAAGCGGCGTCCACCACATGTTCATAGAGTTGGTGTGTAGCCCATGCACATTCCCAGCGGAATGGACGAGGGCCTGACTGCCGAGGGGGCTGACTACAACACACAAGTAGGGCATTATGATCCGAAGCACGACGCATGAGGATTTCAGCATAGCCCTGAGGAAAGATATGCTGCCAGGAGGAGGTAGCCACCGCACGGTCTAGCCTTTTGCGAGCAGAGGGAGCTGTTGTCGTATTGCGCTGCCAAGTAAACATATCACCAATCGTATGCAGTGTACTTAGATTACAATTATCAAGCACGTCTCGAAATAATTCACACTGACGAGGATTAGTGGGCATGCCCTGAGCCTCATTCTCATAAGCTATCTCATTCCAATCGCCAACAACAAGCCACGGCTCAGTGATAGCAGCAGAAATAGCCTGTAGGTGATTCCAGTCGTGATGTCTGAGGCTTGCACATGGATTTGCATAGATCAAAGAGGCCATCCAATTCACCTGGCCACAGCTAATACGAAGAGTGATCATCCGTGCATGAAGAGAGGTGACCGAATAACTGTACGGGCTGCCAATCCGTCTAAGTGCCCAAAGGCCGCCAGCCATACCATTACATTCAATAATATGGATCTCTTCATAATTTAAACGGTAGAAAAATACCATAAGCCGGTGAAACAATCCACGAGGCTCCATAATGAATAACAAAGAGGGTTTGTACTTGTTAAGCATATCCGCTAGGTGGCGTTGCGTGTTTCTGTGCATGGCGCCACGAACATTCCATGCCAGAACGCGAAATTCATTAAATTCAATCATTGAGAAAGAGAGGCAGGGGTACCTTCATCCTCATTGAGCAAGTCATCTTCCTCCATCTCAGATTCGGTCCTAGCCAAAGCTGCAAAGGAGTTGTCCATCTTAGGGACTTCTGGAGTGCGAGAGGCCTGGAAGGAACGTCGGAGGCGTTTCATTTTTCCACGACCTTGCGAGAGTGGATCTTGATTTTCATCCTCAATGTTTACAATATTCTTATCCTTAGCGTTGGCCGAGAATGCCAAGGCTTGACCTGTAGGGTATGTCATGTGATTACCACCACCTGATGAAGAACCCATGCGCAGCGGTCCCTTGACAGCAGGTGTTATATTTGTTATGTCCGTGAGGGGGGCTTTGCGATGCCCGTCCAATTTAGGGTTTGAAAGATGGAGTGATTTACCAGTCTTCCCCCGAGGACGAACCCTTCGAGCAACCATAATCCACTCCCCATGCGTTTGATGGCTGCCAATATCAACATTCAGATCCGCACTCCGACTACCAGAGGGTTTCTCCGGATTAGCCTCTGCAACAGGTGGAGGCGCAGTTTCTTTCTCCTTCCCTTCGCCACCAGGATGACGCATAGGATCCACTGGATGATTACAGTTTGCTTCTGTATCCGAAGTCTTCAATGGAACAGTGTCTGGACAACTCTCGTTGGGACAAACCCCAAGAGAAAACTTAAATCTACCACATCCGGTACAAATGTGATGTAATCCTTCATACGAGACCAATTGCCATTCACCATTGACACGAACTTTGCCTACAACGGGTTTCGTGAGATCAATCTCAACGCACACCCGTGCAAATTGGCATCGCTTCATATCCTTTGACGTGCCATCCACCTTAATGGCCCGTCCAACCAGATCTCCAACAATCATCAAAGCATCCTCATAAAAGTACACTGGGTTGAGACCAGGGAATCGCACCCAAACTGCCGTCTTAGTCATCTCCGTGTCTTGCCGAAGAAAATCAGGGTTCCATGGCATAATTGCCAGATGGTAATCAAACAGGGACCATGGGCCGCCATAAAGGGCATGCTCCCTATCATCAGCATTGTCAAACTTGACGTAGAAGAACCCTTTAGAGCCATCGGTTAACACCATATGCCCTTTAGGGTGCCAAAGGCGACGAAGACGCTCCTCCATAAAAGAAAGATTGAACCTTTCTCCCATAACTTTCACAACTAGGGCGTCCTTAAAAGGTCGGCATAGAAATTCCATTGCTTCATCGTTGAACACTACGGAAGGAAGCAGGGGGTTCCCTCCCACTGTGGATTTCGTAACCAGAGAAGACAAAGGTCCTGGTGGCGCAGGAGCCGTCGAGTCAGAGGGTTGAGAGCCGAGCATGATATCCCGGAAGGAAGGCCGAGGGGCCGGAGGAGCGTCATCAGAGTCATCGGAGTCCGGAGGATCCGGTGGTTGCCGAACCGGTGAGCGTGGAGGCGTAGAAACCGCCGCATCGTCGACGTCCATATTTTTCGCCATGGATTAGGGATGAATTTCAAATCCCCGCCCTAATTTTTACTAAATTAAACTTATTTAAAATTTCTCCAAAAGTGAGGATTTCAAATCCTCCAAATCCAAATGGACTCTAAGGTCTATAAAAATAAACTTTGGTTTAATAAACATGCAGAAATAGATAAATAAAATTTTAATCCTTGGAGATAACAAATCCAAAATGCAGAAGTGTTTAATAGATAAATAAAATTTTAATCCTCCAATACAACAAATCCGTTGTAGTCTAGGTGGTTAGGATACTCGGCTCTCACCCGAGAGACCCGGGTTCAAGTCCCGGCAACGGAAATTTCCTTTTACCTTTTTCGTTTTTTAAATACATATATATACATTTCTTAAATCAATAGTAACTTGAACAAGTGGTGGCATCATATTTTACGCATTGGGTCCAAGTTCAGTTGCAGGGATCCCATTTTCCCTGAAAATTGGGAGGATAATAAACTAGGGTTTTCTTCAGTAGAGGAATCACACCTTCACAATTTAATTTAATTTAATTTGTGCTGTCTGAATTCTCAAGTCGGAACATTTTCTGCCCTCTTCTTACAATTCACAAAAAGGAACACCTTTGTCCATCCAATCCCAAATAATCCAAACTCAAATCCAAATTCAAGAAAATGAAGATTGAAGATGACCTCTCTTGTCTGCAACCCAAAGAACGTTTAGCTCTTCTCCAATCCATTATTATTATTAAAATCAAACACAACCACCCAAAGCAGTACTGATTGAATGCCTTGGACAAAAAAATTAAATAAAACCCTTTTTTTTTTTTTTCTGGTTCCATTATAATTGGGCCAACCTCACTTTTTTTGATCGAAAAGCAGTACCTGGTACTTCCTTGTTGAAATTATTTTGGTTATAATTAATTACCCCGTCGACGGGAAACAGGATATAATGAGGATATGCCATTAACATTAAAGGATGATTCCTCCATCAATCACACAAAAAAGTCTCTTGTGCACAAGTGGTGGGGGTCACCACTACTTATTAATTCTTGCCGACATGCATGTAGCATTTATATAAAATCTATTACCACTGTTTGTTAAAATCAGACCAGACCAATCAGATCAGATCAAATCAGATCAGACCAGACCCATTCAGATCAGATCTGACCACACTATATATATAATTGTAGTCGGATCAGGTCAGATCAGATCAAACCAGACCAGATCCAATCAGATCAGATAAGAAACATTCAGACCAGACCAGACCAGATCTTATAAAATTCAGATCAGAACACCTTATTTCAGGCGAGGAGAACATAGCCTTAGTCCGCCAAATAGTTTAAATGGATAGCCGCGAGACACGTGGCGATGAGATAATTAATAACCCCAATTTTAGTCTGTATAATGTCCTTTCCAACTGATTGTAATTACATTGATCCCCTCTGGCCCTTTGCATATTAACATACATTACTAATACCGACGATTATTGTGATTAATTGGTATGTTACGTTCAAATATACTACCTCCATCTCATTGTTTGTTACGGAGCTCTCCGACACGCATGTCAATACATATTTTTAACGGTTAATAACTTAAATTGTGTACAATGAAAATTTATGAAAAGATGATATTCTAAAACTACAAGATTAGACGAATCTTACAAGATCTCCCATGACTATATTTTTCTCTTACATAATTATGATAAAATGTGAATCAAAGTGTCATTCGTGTAACAAAAATACTGAGACAGAGAAAGTATATACAGTAGATATATATGTAGAAAATATTAATAGAAAGGTGCGTATATGTTTTGTGGCAAGTTTAATTATTAACTAATGTTTTGTGCATGGTTTGATATATTCACATTCTAAATAATATTGATAGAAATATAAATATTTATAATAAATTATTGAGTCAAAATTGAATAATTAATAATATTTTTTTAAAAAAAATCAAATAAAATACGTATGATTGGATGAAGGGAGTACTTTTTGGGTAAAAGAAATGAGCTTCAATAATGAAGTCACATGAGATGTTTATTTAGTTAATTAGTCAAGTCCCTTAACTTACAATCTTTAAGTTGGGCTTCGATTATCCACCCGATCGTCCGATCCCCTATTCATCTCCTTTATTTCTTTGTAATTTGTGTGGTATGAACTCCCAGCACCTATTTCCTATTCTGTATAGGTTGTTCAGAGAAAAAATATATAAATAAAAAAAATTTTAGGAAAAGATAATAGTGAAGCCACACAGCCGTTGAAAACATTTTGGATAATTGTTTAAGATGTCATCATATTAACTCATATAGGACTTGGCTTCATAAATTGGAAAGTAATTAATTGGGGTAACATCGATAATTTATAATATTAAGTTGAAGTCTGATCCTTTTATTAATTATATTAATTATTCATTTAGGGGGACCTATGTAAGGAAGGGATTATTGATTCGTTGAAATTGTAAGGAAGTAGTGGTGAATGCATACATTAATTAAAGCCCCCCCAAGCAAAAACTAGTGCCTAGCTAACTAAAGAATTTTATGTAATAAAATAAACATATATGTTATATTATATACTTCCTCTGTTATTATGAAAATGCAACACTCACCCTGCGCACGCAATCTAATACACATTTTTAATAGTTAATAACTCACGTTGTGTATAAGTAAAAATTATAAAACTACAAGATGAGACAATTCTAACAAGATCTCACTTGACAATGTTTTTTCTTCTATAACTATTGTTTAAACGTGAATCAAAGTTGAACAATGAATAATGTCAAAAAGCCAAATGTTTCATATTCACAAAAAAGGAGGTAGTATATATATATATTCATTGAGATAGATATTATAATAACATAAAAGACTAACGTATTTTATTAATAAATTCCACCCGTAACTGTGGGTTCGTTATTCTTAGGCTTCAAAAGTGTTAAAATTCTTGTTCATTTACCGAAAAAATAACATAAAATTTATTTAACCATATTTTAACGTAAAATAACATAATCGTATAGTGAGGGGTAGGGGTGGGAATAGACCAGGCTACCCGACAGGGGCCTATGGCCTAACCTACCGAAGGCCAGGCCACGCCAGATTTTTTTCATAAACAGACCAGGCTCGGGCTATTTTGAAAGCCTATTTTGGTAAATAGGCTCAGGCCAGGCTTTATAAAAAGTCTATCAAGCCTACCAGGCCGGCCTATTTATCATTGTTATTAGTCTGTTTATGTTTACTGTATAGAAATATGAGGTATAACTGTTATTATTTTATATAGAAGTAATTATTAATTTGATCTTCTATAGGTTCTTAAAATATTTATAAGTTTTTAGATACTTGTGGATGTCAACTTGCCCAAATGTACAAATTCATATCTTTGAACCTTATTATTACATTCGGACATATATAAAAGAATTTTTACTTAATTTTGAAATAGGCTTAATCAGATTTTTAAAAAGCTTATAAACTGACCTATTTAAATAAATAGGCCTAGGCCTAGCCTATTTCCACCCTAGCGAGGGGGTTGGGAGCTAGCTAGATTGAATTGATAAAATGGGTCGCTATCATCAACGGCCAATAGGAAACCCGTGAAGGGCGGGCGGCGAATCCCAACCGTCCAACGAATCAATTCATCCATTCATGCCACGCACGCCCTAATCCTACACACTAGTCCACTCCAGATATTTTTGTTTCATAACCCTAGCTATACCTGCTGTAAGAATGACTTTTACGAATATTATTGAAAATTTTTTACAACAAAAACATTGCGCAATTCAGATTAATGTATCTTTTACATCGAAGGATTTATTTACTTGAGGACTGATTTTTCAGTAATTTCTACATTCTGTGTGTTAAAAAACGACGACAAAGCTTATCATAAAGACATATATGGGTTTGTTCTGCAGGCATCTTCTGGGAGTTTTTGGTAGCTTTAGCTTTTATTTCAAAAGAAAAGCCCTGTTCTGTACACTAGCTTTTGGGAGCTTTGGAAGCTTGTTTTTGTAGCTTTAAAAATAAGCTAGTAAGCTTATTTATGTTGAATTACAATTTTAATCCAATAACCAAACCACTACCCAATAGTCTACATAAATATTTGTCCCTTTATGTCATTTCATACATTTTTTGACAGCTATAACTAGTTGTACAGAACACTTAAATAGAACTCACAGCTACAGCTCTCGCAGCTACCTACAGCTCCAGCTCCCTACAGTCAGCTCGTAACTACAAGTTTTGCATGCAGAACAGATTTGTTTGCAGAACACACCCATAGTAAATAATTTAGGAGAGTCATAATCGTCTTGGTTGGTAATTGCAGTATTCGATCACTTAGCTTAATTGTAATGTGACCTCAAGTCCAGGGACCGCGCATGAAACCTCAACTCCTTTAATATGGCGAGATTTTTCGACTATAAATATTGCAAAATGTATGGCCTATACTACAATCATAGTTGTAAAACGTTTTTCCTCTAATACTTTTAATTTACTACTACGATGTCCGAAGAGAAGCACCACCACCACCTCTTCCACCGCCACAACGACGACGACGACGAAAACGCCAACGCCGATAACAAAGCCTACTCCGACACCCCCGATCAGTACGGCGCCGGTTACCAGCCTAGAAAACCCACCGGCGGTTACACGCAGTCAGATGACTACGAGACGGGCAACACCGCCGGATACGGCGGTGGCTACGGCCAAAACACCGACGGCTACGACAAAAACTCCCGGAAGGAACCCGCCGCGTACGGCGGAGGCTACGGTCAAAGCACCGACGACTATGACAACAACTACAGGAAGGAGCCCGCCGCCGCCGCGTACGGCGGGGGCTACGGCCAAAGCACCGACGACTACGACAGGAAGGAACCCGCCGCCTACGGCGGCGGTTACGACCGCAAGGCCGATTGCGAGGATGATCGGAAGGAGGAATACGAGAAGCACAAGAAGGAGGAGCACCACCACAAGCACAAGGAGCACCTCGGCGAGATGGGCGCCGCCGCCGCCGGTGCTTTCGCCCTGGTAATTAAAAGAAAACCCTAATTCTCGATATGATCATAATTAAATTAACCTAAATTTATAAACCGTTGTGATCTGATTGATCAAATTGATGTGCAGTATGAGAAGCACGAGGCAAAGAAGGACCCGGAGCACAAGCACAGGCACAAGATAGAGGAGGAAGTCGCCGCCGTGGCGGCCGTGGGCTCCGGCGGCTTTGCTTTCCATGAGCACCATGAGAAGGAGGAAGCTGAGGAAGAAGCTGACAAGGCTCAAGGACATAAGAAGCATCACTTCTTTTAAATATATATATGTATGAGAGTGTGTCCGTGTGATCTTGTTTTAATCCGTGGGCATATATAGCAGATATATGTATATGTAATAAAATAAAAACTGCATGTCCAGAAATTACTTAATTAAGTTTGTCTGCAAGTTTTATGCATGTATGTATTGTGTGAATCTAATATTTTCATTTTGTGCAGTGTGGACAATAATAAATACACACACATCATCTGTGTATGTGTGTGTATTGTAGTATATATGTATTGTATTTTTACTGTTGTTTATCTTGTTGATTACAGTCTCTTTCCACTTTATCTAAGTTTTAAAATATTCATATATACAAATATACATAATAAATTTGTGTTAAACAACCATACCAATTTTCAACTGCCTTGAGTGGCTAAGGCTAGCGGTTTGAGCAAGTTTTTGATTTAAATCGAGAGTTTTATGAATTTTAAAAAGTTGGTGGATTTAGAGAGTACATAGACTGACGCAGAATTGATTGATTTTGTGTAGATTTCACGTAAAGTTTGACTGACTTTTAGAAATCTTGAATTGTTTAGAGAGAGTTAAACATTAAAATCTATAAAAATTTGTTTTAATTTGTTTAGTTATATTTCTTAAGAAATCCATTAAAATCTATAAAAATTTAAAATCCATGCACTGTTGGATACCTCAAAATTTTTAAAGGCTTTTAAAAATCTATATTGAATACATGGATTTTTAAAGACTTTTTAAAATCTGTATTGAATATCTCAAAACTTTTAAAGACTTTTTAAAATCTAAATTAAATACACCTCAACTTTAAAAGTCCAAAAAAATCCTACAGACTCTGGATTGAATACACCCGTGTCCACCAGCTTAAGAGATATTTTTGGTTCACCCAAAAATTCTTATTAGGCAACTGCAGTTTGGGCTACATAGGATCACCTCACATTTAAAAAGTGGGTATATATATATATTAGCATATTAGAGAAAAATAAAAATTCAAATTCTTCTAATCTTGAAATTTAAGAAATTTAGCTACTAATATAAGCTCAATCCCTGCATTCCATATGTGCCAACCAAGTTGCATAATATGTTTATTGTATAGTTTATGAAGAGCTATGGAATAACATGGGGAAATTTAATTAGCAATGTACAAATATTCAGAAGGATGAACCCATAGCTATAATTTGGGCCTTTGGGCCAGCCCAATTACTCAAGTGATAGGCCGGCCCAGAATTGCATTATGTCCAAATGCACCTACAAAACAATATGGAATTATCATAGTGTAGTGAACATCTCAAACAAAAACCAAATTAATGGCACATGATCATATTACTTTATAATTTTTATTTCTTAAGGACAACCATAATCACGTGACCAGATGAAAAAGGGGGTAATAAAAATCTCCCAAGCATGTGAAAATTCTACAAACTTCCCAAGAGTCAAAGTCAATCTCACATTCAAGAAGAACTACGCAATCATTTCTTACAATTTGGGAGGTAGCTGGTAATTAGTATGGTAATTATTCATGTTCTTATGTCTACTATTTATTTCATTCCTCCACTTTTCGGCCAGGTTAATTATTTTTCATTCATCATTCATCTAATGAAATTTTACACCTTTAAGCAAGAATTAACGGCGTGTAAAAAGCTGTTTTAATCCGCCCTACAAATTCAGTGTGAGCCTGAAAACCTGCAGCAGGCGCATCTGCATATATTGCATTATTTTACCAAATCACCATTAAATTAATTAAACATGATTAACGTATTGGGACACCAACCCTAAATTCTTGCTGTCAGTTATTAAAACACGTGGACTGATAGGGGGAAAAAAACAAAAACAGAAATTATAATAATTATTATATATTGTGAAAGTTTAGCATAAATGTGGCTGTAGTTTAGTGGTAAGAATTCTACGTTGTGGCCGTAGAGACCTGGGCTCGAATCCCAGCAGCCACACTTGACTTATTTTGATCCTTTTTTCCAGTTAGATCGTCTCAATATATATGTCCATGATTGCTGAAATAAATATTCAACAAAGAGCATAGCTATTTAAACAATATTAAACCCGAGCTAGCAAAATTTGTTGGCTGGAATTCCATGCATTAAAATCTTTCCCCACTATACATAAGAGCATCCACATCGCCATACCAAAAATTCAATTAATACTGGCATTGTGTCAGATGAATTGAGAATGCAGCGATATGGGAAGTCAATTAAAATTGGGTCCACCATTTGAGTTCAAAACTATGAACTCAATTAAAACAATGGGACCCACATCTGCACCGTAACTTTTCAGTGTAAGATGAGAGTGGATTGTGGACCCCATAATATAATATATTTTTCTACATATATACATATATATATATGTATATTTATATTTAACTTTCAAATATTACTATTTTTTTAGGGGAAGAATATTACTCCCTCCGTCCCACTTAACTTGTCTTGTTTCACTTTTGCACACAATCCAATGCACTTTTTCAACGGCTAATATCTCAAAATGTGTACAACAAAAAATTATGTAAAATATATATTCTAAAACTACATGATTATACGATTCTAACAAGATCCAATTCGATTATTTTTTCCAAATATATACATACAATAAAATCGAGTCAAAGTAGAACAATGAACAGTGTCAAAAAGTCAAACAAGACACGTTAGCTGGGACGGAGGGAGTACTAATATTTAATGTATATTTGGAACATTAATTGTTTGCATAATAAAATAAATTGCATAAATATTTACAAAAGAATATATATTTTTTGTATTTTTAAATGGTATGTATATAATTAAAATAGTATAAAAAATTTAAATTATTGTATATTTTTATATTGATATTGAATTATTAGATTGTGGGTCTCATTAAAAAGAAGATATTAATTGGTGAAGGGATGTAGGGATTAATTGGAATGAATTAAAATAGTGTTGGAAAAAGTGAAAAGCTGATGTGGCGGAGAGAGGATGAAAATGTGAGTTATTAATTGGAAGATTGATGTGGGTGCCCTAATACAATCTGACATAAGTATTAATTTCAGAAACACAGTACTGCTAGTATTTATAGTATTTACTGTTCTTTACCTTCTTCCCACTCCCTGGGCCACATTACATTTAATTTTATTTCAGTAAATACTAGTACAACCTTTATTACATATGTGTAGGACAGAACAGTAGTAGAATAAATTACTATTATAAATTTCTTTTTAATTACTTGTATTGAGTATTTTAATTATACAGATAACAAATCTGTATAACAATGTGTCGGCAGCTGTCTTTGAGGCCAATACAATTTTCTTTTGATTTTTCACAACCTGTCACCACTAATTTAATTTTGTCCAAATTTCGGCCCTCTATTATTTTTTTTTAAAAAATTATTATTATCGTTATAATAATAATATATTATTAATTGTAATTGTTATTATTATTATTATTATTATGGTAGTGGTAAAGATTGACAGCCTACCAATTATTGTCCAACCCTGTGATCCACTTCCCAATTTCTATTTATTCCAATAATTGCCACCTTTTCTTTATGTGTCACTTTTTCTTTTATTTCTTGATAGAGTACTATTTGAAAATGAATTATTTTTGTGCAAGTGCATTAGTTGCAGATTTTCAGCAGCCTTTCTCATGTTTTCCATGTTTTTTTGGGGTAAGAAAATTTTTTACCATTTAAATGAAATGGAAAGAATGAAGACAATTTTGAAATATGATTGTCATGTCATTTTTCTTCTCCTTGTGTAATAAAGTGCTCCCATCTCTTCTCTTTATCCATTCAATGTTTACCAAAAATAAAAAAATAAAAATAAAGCTAAATCGATACTATTAATTCGAAAATTTCAAAAAAAATAAATAAATAAAAGAAGTCCCAACACTGGCGAGGGATCGGAGAAGGGAATACCTTTTGATCTTATTCCATTTTGTTTTGATTGCTATATAGATTTAGGTTTTATTCAATGTTTTTATTAATTTTCTATGTTTAATACTACATGGATAGGAGAAGTTTTATTAATATTTTTTAATAATAATAATAAGAGGTAATAACTAAAATATGCCACCATAATGAATCATTTCTACTTCTAGCCACGATATTTTGATTAGAAAAATAGGCCATTAGAAGAATTTAGGCCTATTTTAGTTATTTTCAATTATTTTTTATTTTATGTAATTAAAATAAATAATACTTATTCTGTGCCATTATTTATGTTCTACTTTCTTTTTTTTCATGTTCCGATATTTTTATTTAATTTCCATTTTAAAATACTTAATATTAATCGTCAAATCTACCCATCACCTCACATTAATAAATAAATATATTAAACATTCAAATTACCCTCTACCATTAATAATTCCAGTCCACCCTACAACCATATATCAGTAAATCACACATAAATAAATAAATTAAAATTGTAAACTGATTACAATCACATTATGTAAATTTTTAAGTTACTTTTTTTTAACACTAATAATGGGACAGATGGAAATCACCCATAAATAAATAAATTAAAATTGCAAACTTATTACAATCACACATGTGTATGTTTGACAATTAATATTTAATTATTTTTAAAATGAAAATAAACTAAAAAATGTTGAAACAAGAAAAAAGAAAGGATATAAATAATGACACAGAATGTGTATTATTTATTTTAATTAAATAAAATAAAAAAATAATTCAAAAAATAAAATAGGCCACTAGAAGGAGTCATTTCCACTTTTAGGCCATCGCAACTCGAATTCCACCCCAATGGCCTAAATTCAGGCCCTAAATCCTTCTAATGGCTATTTTCCCTAAATCAAAATATCGTGGCAAAAAAGCGGAAATGACTCCTTCGGTGGCCTATTTTAATTATTACCTCTAATAATAATAATTTTAAAATCTAATTATCTAAAATTGTTTCCTAAAAAAAATGTATGGAAATTGTTACAACTTAAATCAATTCTATTTATAAATAGCATAATTGAAGATCTAAGATGGAAGATGAGAGGATATTTTGAGAAATTTAGGCCTCGTTGGGGAGCTGATCATTTCCAAGCATCTGAACCATTGATAGACATAGGAAGTGCACAAAATGGACGGTAGAGATGAATCTGGATCTGAGGTCCTTATAATCGGTAAATGTTGGTTTATTTTCGGACAACTTGGCCGTCTGACAGCTCACGATGTGACAGGGACAGTGCAAGTTTGTCTTTTCACTAGGCTGTAACATTGGCCCACGTGTTTTCCACGTGGCGCTCCACGCCCCGTCCGATCTAGGCGATTTCCTTGTGTCGGCGGTGCGATTTCGCATTTTGTGATGTTGAATTGATAAAATACAGTAATACTGGGATTATCACTAATTATTGGCCTTTATGAATTATGAGCTCCTTTTTAAATTTTTTATTTATTTTCCACCGACAAAAACTACCGGCGCGTGTCTACAACGCGTTTGGCTAGTCCATGTTGGCACTTCTTTCTTCTGTTTTTCTTCAATTTTTTTTCTTTCTTTTATACTATACTAGTATATCATTTTTTAAATTATACTTATAAAAAAGCTACATATTCTAAATATATATTGAACTTAATTAGTGAGAGTGTATACCAAACACAGTTGGCCTGAGTGGTAATGGGACTCTGGTAGCTAAAACAAAGATCTCGAGTTCGAGTCTTTGTGTATGCAGAATTCTGCATTGGGAGAGGCAACCCTTCAATGCCCACTAGATACTCGAGTGATTAGTCTTGCGCCCAATGTGGCTTGGGAATACCCAGATATTCACCTATAAAAAATTAGTGAGGGTGTATGAATAATGAATCTATGATATCCACATTGACCCTATTCCAAATCCCCCAAAATTTTACGTTTATTAAAATTGAGTGTTAAATCTCTAAATTATATTAATATTGAAAATTAATAACCCGGCGAGGTTAAGTTCTAACAACATTATTAATTAATTATATTTTGTAATGAATAGTCAAAAGATATATAAAATCTGAGAGTCAATGGTTCTTAATCACTAACCTACACATATTACTTGATTTTTCTTCAAATTTTATAAATATAAGTTTATAAAAAATGGAAGAAAGGGAATAATTCCTTCATTACTTACCATGCTCCCCTATTTAATTATCCACAAATTGACAGAATCAAAATTCTATCTTAACCACCAAATTTATTATTTATTACTTACCGGGTTGGCCCTCACATGCCACGGCAAATTTTTTGATTTGATTTAACCAATAGAATAGGCGTCAAAGCACAATAAATATTAATTATTTCAAAGAGTGGTAGCATTATTTTATATCATACCAAAACAAAATAAATGATAAATTATGTGTAGTCATTTACAATGAATTAATTGATATGTGGACATTAAATAACTAAATTGAAGAGTGGTTGGGACATGTTTCCACTGTCATGTTCTGCCTATGACACCATTAGTAAAGGGGAAAAATGCTTTGAACAATAATCATTCTTTTTTTTTTGTGAGAAAAATAATAATCATCATAAAGAATGTCCCAATGATTAACTCTCCTTAACAAGTAAAGAAAATGTAAACTACACAGCCTTCAAAAAAATATCTAATTAATTACAGACATATAAGTGTCCAAACTTGACAAAGTTTGTATGGTTCATACTCTATGTGCTAAAAGTCCAAAATCATACATTGGAACAATTTACATATTGTTTTGCAAAAATATACGCAATAATAAGAATAATTCTCTTGAAAATTTTAGGGATCAAATATATGTATATTTAAGAAAATTAATTTCGATATTAACATAATAATAACATTTCCCCCCAAATCACAAACAATACCCACATTGTCTAAATCATCACCAAACAAACACATTAATATTTCAACAAATAATCAATTCAATTAATCAATAGCTGTTAAGAAGTCACTCCTTTTCCCCTCAATTTCAATTATTAGGTACGATATAAATCTTTTTGCCGACTGATTTTTGTGTGTGTTTTTAATTTTGACTTAAATTGTAGTATAATAAATTCGTGATTTTTTCTTGGGCCATATACACTTGGTCTAGTTATTTATGACGAAGGTTATATATACATCAGTGATAATTCTCGTCCTTTTATTTTATGACATGATATGTTTAAGCCCACCTTGATCCCATTTTATTATTACTACTTTACTAGTATATTTTATAAAGTTCTAGAAAAAAAAATCTTTATTTTTAAGGCCTGCATGAATGCATATGAGCCGTTGATTTGGGGATATGGAAAGCTGAGACGTGAGATCATATGTAGGGCAAAAATAAAATAAAAGTTACTTCCTACGTTTTTTAAAGATAGCTACGGACCCACCTAGCATGCAGTCCAATGCACATTTTATATCATTAATAACTCAAATTCGGTATAAGTAAAAATTCTAAAAGTTTGATATTTAAAAACTATAAGACGAGACGAATCTAACAAAATCTTACTTGGCGATATTTTAACTTATATAACCATGATAAAACTTGAAGTCAAAGTATATGAGTGAACAGTAACGTTTTGTCAAACGTAGCCGACAAAAAAACGGAGGAAATATAACACAATCATGGACAAAAAATGCACATTCATCATTAAAAAAATTTAAAAAACAATAATAAAAATGAGTATTAAATAGCTAGAGTGACCACCAGCACAGGAGCTGTCACACATATTCTACTTATTAGGTAGGGTAGGAGGAACAATATTTAAAAAAAAAAAAAAAAAAAAAAAAAAAAGCACATAAAATGTAAAACAAGAAAAAGAAAAATGGCATGTGGCCTGGTGCATTTGTGTACACATGACTACATGAGGAAAATGGACTCGTCCTCTGTAATAGAAGTATATAGATATGGTGATTGGTGAATATTGATTTTAGTTGCTATTGTTTATGTTAATTATAGTATTGACAGGGAAAACTTGAAGTATAATAATAATAATGCTTGATGGAATTGATTTTTGTAATGAAGCCCTAATGTAAGATGCAATGGAAAGGGGGGACAAACGAAAGAATGTAATGGCATAAGAATTTATGTGATTTCTTACATGTCACATGGCTATGTGTGTAATGGAAGCCAAATGCCCTGAAAGAAAATACTTAAGCATGTCCAAACCCTGTGCACTGTGGGGTATTTCTCTCTGTGCTTTTGTATTCTTTCCCACATGTGTTGTGCAGTAGCATTTTGGTCATTTCCATTCTATTATTTCTACTGTCTTACTAGGGTTGTCGCGGTTTGATTATCCTGAGTTTTTTAGGTATTTGTATTTGTATTTGAACCGGACAAATACTTAGATGAAGTATTTGTATTTGTAACCGGACTCCTCGTTAATTGGGGGTTCGGCTTCGATTCGATTCAGCGGTTAAGTGATTCGGTTCGAATATTTTGTCAAGCCTATTAAACTTTATAATCAAATCTTTCAATTCTTAATTCTTAACCTTTGTAGGTTTATTTTTGAGATTATTACAATATAATAAAAAAAAATATCATATAACTATCGAATTCAGTAATTCCCTTTTAGTATTATCAAGATATATTAGTATATTTTAAAAAATCTTAGTCTAGTGTATATTTTAATAATGAATATTTTTAAGGCAAAAAGTCAATCTAGGACATATTTTTTATAATTATCTTTACTTTTTAATATTTCTTTTATTATATATTTAAATAATTAAATAAATAATGATATATATTATTGATATATCATTATACACCATCAAATATGTATAATATATACAATATATAATTTTTTTAAACACAATAAATATATTCGCTTCGGTTCGATTAATCGGGGAAAAAAATTAAAGTATTTGTATTTGTATTTAAACCGGTCAAATACTTAAATGAAGTATTTGTATTTGAATCGGGGTCCTCGGTTAACCTGAAATTCAGTTCGATTTCGATTCGGTTTTACGGTTCAGCGAATCGGTTCGAATATTTTGCTCATCCCTATGTTTTAGCAGCCACTGTTTTTTTTTATTATTAAAAAGTCTTTTTTAATGTTTTAGAACAAGTATTAGGATGATACTATACATTTATATTTTTGATATACTAAATTTTAATAAATTAATGAGATATTTTCTTTTTTCCTGACCTTAAAATTGTGACAAAATTAAAGGAAGGTTTTTTTTTTTTTTTGGATAACGGTGACGTACAAACGTCGGGAAAAGAAAGGCTAAAAAACTACAGCAAAAGTAAGGAAGAGAGCAGATACAAAAAAACTAACAACGCGGAAAACAAACTCCCATAGCGTCGGCAGCGAGATGACTCCGTGCCTCGTCCGGAGGGAAAGCCCAAGTCGTGAAAAACTCCAAGGATTTTGCACCTTTTTTTGCAAGAATGTCAGCCACCGAATTGCCTTCCCGTAAGATGTGGCTCCAATTGTACCCCGGGTGATCGTCGAGAATATCCTTAATGTTTCTGAGAATGGGAAAAAACACATGGCTATCAGGAGCGCCATGATGAATGAGGCGGAGTGCCTCTTGGGAATCAGAAAAACAAGCCGCTTCCACCACACCCTTTTGTTGAAGCAGCCGGATCCCTCTCCATATGCCCATGAGCTCCGCCTTCAAGTTGGACGCTGATCCAATGCTTCCGGAGAAGCCCTCGACCCATTGGCCATCGCCCGTCCGAATCACACCCCCAAACCCGGCCGGCCCCGGGTTGCCCATAGAGCTGCCGTCAACATGCAACAAAACTCCCATATGCTGCAAGGGATTCCAGGACACCAGCCGGACTTGCACTCTCTTGATCCGAGAAGCAAAGGCTCTATCAAACGCCTCACCAACACGAATCGAACGCCGGATGGTAGCATCAATGTTGACTGCTTCCCCCCGCATGCAATACCCATTTCTGCCTTGCCAGATATGCCACAGATTGGCCCATCCACGCCCAGACCAATGCCGACATAATGTGTACAAGGTGGCAGGAAGCATATCAGGAGTGGTATGGGCAGGGAGCTGCATGGTAACGCCCATCCTTTGCCAAGTGCTCTTCGCCCAATCACACTGGAAAAATAAATGCCATCCATCCTCAATAGCAGCCCCACAGATAGCGCAGGCTGGAGATGCTGCCATGCCCCTTGCATGGCGAAGGGAGTTCGTCGGGAGGGCATTATTCACCAGGAGCCATGTGAGAAATTGGACCTTATGCGGGCAAGGCAGTTTCCAGACCCAAGCTCTGAGATGATCCACAACAACATTACGTCGAGACAGGAGCCATGTATAGCCTGAAGCGACAGAATAGTTTCCCTTGGCATCCCCCATCCAACATACTCGGTCGACAGTCGCTGCATGTAGAGGAGGAGGACCAAAGCTTTGGACTTCAGCTACAATGTCCGGGGGGACTATGATGGAAAGTTTCTCCCAGCACCATCGATCCTCTATGTAGACATCTCGCACCCGAAGGAGAGTGTCAGATATATGCACATAGGGAATGCGCGCAGCAATAGAACCTTTTGGTAGCCATTTACTGAACCAAAAGTTGCATTCCCCATTCCCTATCCTCAACCGAATACCCTCAAGGAGGAAGGGCGCCACACGGGTAAGGGCCTTGTAGGTACCTGATGCAGCCGGTCGTGAAGGAAGAAAGTCGCCCTCGCATCCATACTTCATCCGGATCAAATGAGCCCAGACTTTAGGCGAATTAGTGCTGACATCTAGGAGTAAT
Source organism: Hygrophila difformis (assembly GCA_030278955.1). Taxonomy (NCBI): domain Eukaryota; kingdom Viridiplantae; phylum Streptophyta; class Magnoliopsida; order Lamiales; family Acanthaceae; genus Hygrophila; species Hygrophila difformis. The sequence continues at coordinate 2,037,693 of JAOANR010000011.1, forward strand.
TTGCCAAGCATAGCAATATTCATGTCCCGACATTTTCGCAGACCAAGCCCCCCCATGTTTTTCGGCTTTGCAATCTTATCCCAATTCACGAGATGAATACCATGACCCTGGCCATCCTTCCATAGAAACTTGCGAATCATCTGATCAATTTTGTCACATATACTAGTAGGGAGCCAAAGTAATTGCATGCTATAAGTAGCCACCGAGGACAACACAGCTTTGGCCAAGGTAAGCCGTCCCGCCTTGTTGAGAAGCCCCCTTTTCCAAGAGTTCATCTTAGCTTGTAGCCGCTCAAGCAGAAACTCAAGATGATGCGCCCTTGGCACCCCAGTTAGTGTTGGGAATCCAAGATACTTGTCAATATCCAAAGTGAAGGTGATGTTTAATATATCCGAGAGCTGTTGAACAACCTGAGAAGGAACCCTTGGCGAGGCAAGAGCTGTAGACTTTTGAGCATTGATCTTAAGACCCGACTGCCCCGCAAAGTCTGTCAGAACATTATCCATGCAGCGGATACTATCCGGAGTGGCTTTTGAGAACAACAATAGATCGTCGGCAAACATGAGGTGGGAGATAGGTTCCACTCCTCTATGAAGCTCCAGTGGTCGCCAAGCCCCTACTGCAACTCGCTCACATATAGTTCGGGACAATCTCTCCATCACAATTATGAAGAGATAAGGGGAGAGAGGATCCCCTTGTCGAAGTCCTTTAGCCGGAGAGAAGGAAGGTAGCAGCGAACCGTTCCAAATAATGGAGTACTTCGGCGATCGCACACAGAACATGAGGATACGGATGAAGGCCGCGGGGAGCCCCATATCATGAAGACACTCCTCCAAAAAATCCCACCTAATGTTGTCATATGCTTTCTCTAGGTCCACTTTCAATAAAATATCTTGGGACCGCCGTTGCTTGTTCTTGAACATCGTCAAGACTTCTTGAAGAATGATTGCGTTCCCCGTTGTGCCCCTCCCGGGCAAGAAAGCGGATTGATAAGGCCCGATATAGTTCTGAAGAAGGGGCCTGAGGCGATGAACCAAAACTTTAGTAAGGATCTTGTAGCTTACATTGCATAAGCTAATTGGCCGGAAGTGACGGATCTCCCGAGGAACTTCCTGTTTGGGGATGAGACATATATATGTCTCGGCCATGGCTGGATAAAAAAACCCACTGCTCACTGCTTCTTTCACGAACCCAATCAAGTCATCCCCCACTACCGCCCAGTATTTCTTGTAGAAAAGAGCAGGCAGGCCGTCCGGGCCCGGAGCGGATAACCCATTCATCGCTTTGACTGCTGCTTCAACCTCAGTTCTATCAATATCATGGTCCAAACCCTCAGCACCCTCCAGCGGCAGCAGATGGGAGAGGCCACTACGGGCAGGATCCGGCCGTGGTGACGAGGCAAAGAGGGAGGTGAAATGAGAGGTTGCATGGGACTTTAAAGTAGCATCATCCGTAATCCAGTGGCCCTCAACTTCCAATCCAACAATAGAGCTCTTCCGTCGACGAATGAGGGTTTGGCTATGAAAGTATCGCGTGTTACCATCACCTTGCCTAACCCATTTGTCCCTAGCCTTCTGAGCCCATAACATTTCTTCTTGCTGAAGAACTAAGTCCAGGTCCCGGGATAATTTCATATCCAACGACACAAGAAAGGCAGAATCAATATGTATTAAAGCCCTTCTAATACCAGCCAGTCTTCGAATCAAGCGATTCTTCCGGCGACGGATATGGCCAAAGGTGTGTCTGTTGAAGAAAAGCGAAGATTCTTTGACTTGGTTGCATTTGTCCATCACCGAATTTCCTCCAAAGTGCCAAGCTGATTCAACCACATGTTGATAGTTAGGGTGGGAAGACCAAACTTGCTCCCACCGGAAAGGCCTTCTCCCTTGATCCCCAATCGGCCGGCAACAGCGCAGCAAAAGGGCACTGTGGTCAGACGTCCTCCTATGAAGAACCTCAACATAACCAGTCGGAAAGAGACTAGCCCAAGCTATATTCGCCACAGCTCGATCTAATCGTTTCCGAGCTAACGGACCACCAGAATTGTTCCGTTGCCAAGTAAAATCATCACCGGTAGTATGGACTGAATGGAGAGCGCAATCATCAAGCATGTCTCCAAATTCCTGGCAGCGTCGCATATCATAACCTAACCCCTGAATTTCCGACATGAATAAGACCTCATTCCAATCTCCAATTGCCAACCACGGGCCCTGGATCATATCGCGGATTTGTTTCATATGACTCCAATCATTTAGTCGTTCCCTGGCCGAAGGATTGGCATAGACTGCCGATATCGCCCAAGAGACCTGCCCCTTCGACGCTTGGAGAGTGATTATCCGAGGGTGGATCGAGATCACAGTGTGTTGCACCGGAGTACCAATACGCTGTAATACCCACAAACCCCCGGATTGGCCAACGCACTCAATTATACTAACAGCTTCATAGTTGCACTTGTATAATAGGGTTTGAACACGAAGAAAAGGTCCCCTCGGCTCCATAATGATCAGCAGAGAGGGCGAAGTCATACGTAGTAAATCCATCAAGTGGCGATGCGTGTTCCTATGCATGGCGCCACGTATGTTCCATGCTAGGATATTGTAATCGTGGAACTCAATCATTGATCAACCGGAGTAGATTGATCCTGCGAGCCCACCAATGATTTATCTGTTTCCATCTCGGCTCCTTCATCAGCTAGGGCTTGGAAGGAGTTTTGATGAGTTGTAATTGGATCACTGTGTTCAGAACTCGGTTTGGAAGTTTGTCCCTGGGACAGGGATCGACGCGGCCGTTTGATTTTGACCCGTCGAGTATCACTGTCCGAGCCCTCATGAAAAGCAACAGGTAGCAGCACTCCCTTCAATTTCATATCCCCATTCGCATTCCCATGCACCACTCTACTATCACCCTGCACATTGGTGCGATCCTGGAGGGCCGGCCTGGCGGGGTGTCCATCACGACGAGCTTGGCGTGGCGGTCGAATCACACGCATCCACTCACCATGAGTTGCCTCCGAGGCACTCTCAGTAGGATCAGGAGTCCCGGTCCTTGGGCGCTCCACATTGGAAGATATGTTTTCCTTATTAGGAGGATTTAGGGGATCTTGGCTATTCTGGGAAGGTATTTGGGTTACCATACTATCCACATTGCTCTCCAAATCTGTATCCCGAGATTTTTGCTCCAATTCCAATCGAGGATCCCGGATATCACTCCCTTCCTTAGTGGACAGATTTCCCCCAACCGCAACAGTCGTTGGTTGACGTGATACCGGCGGCGGCGGGGTTGCTGCATGGTGCTTGCATTCTTCAAGGTTGAACCGAAACCTTCCACATGTGGTGCAAATGTGGTGTAGGCCCTCATAAGCGACAGGCTGCCAACACTTTGAAACTTGAACTTTTCCGATCACCGGCTTTGCGAGGTCGATTTCCACACACACACGCCCAAATCGACCCCTGTTCAAATCCTTAGTATTAATATCAACTTTCATGGGCTTTCCAACCATTTTAGCAATGAGAGTCATTGCTTCTTCCTCATAGTAGACCGGATCCAGTCCGGGGAATCGAACCCAAACCGACGTGCGCGTGATGATCCCCGCATTAGCATGAGTGTCCTTCGACCACGGAGCAACCGCAAGGTGGTGATCGAATAGAGACCATGGCCCATCAAAGAGAGCGTGACGTCTGTCCTCTTCCGACGCAAATTTTGCTAGAAAGTATCCTTTATCACTATCAAGAACCTTGAAATGGCCCTTAGGTTTCCATAGCCGGATCAAACAGTTTTGCATGGTAGTCAGGCTAACCCGTTTACCCAATAATTGAATCACAAGGGCATCCATGAAGGGGGCGCTAAGGCGCGCCAAAGCTGCATCATCAAATTCGATACTAGGCAGGAGCGGGTTTCCGTCGACAAAATCGTAAGAGACCAACTGAGAGAGGGGAACTTGTTCAGATTCAGTTTCCATGGAGGTGTCTGGATTGGCAGGAGGGGGACGAGGAATAGCAATGTCACGGAAGGAAGGCTTATGGGGTTTCTGAGGGTTCGGTTCAGGCGGCGGAGGAGGGAGCGGTGGTTGGTCAGCCAGAGGGGGAAGGAGAGGAACGGAGCTCATTTCTACACAATTTTTCGTCATAAATATGTTGATACATACGTATTATAAATTGTAAGGAAAGGTTTTTTTTTGTCCCCTAGATTTTATTTTGAGACTGTGGAGTAAATGAAAAGAATATAAAGAAGTGTCGGAAAGATACGTTGATATGAGAACGATTTTTTTTGCGTGTACCAGGTATCCTCAAGCCACATTGGCCCCAAGACTAATCTCTCGAGAATCTGGTGTGCATTGAACGGTTGTCTCTCCCAAAGCAGAATTCCGCATACACAAAGTCTCGAACCCGAAATCTTTGTTTAAACTACCAAAACCTCATACCACTCATGCCAACTGCGTTTGGTAATATGAGAACAATTTGTGAACGTATATAAATGGGAATAGAAAAAAAAAGAAAAAAAAAAGAAGAGCCATCAAGCTTTGATTTTGGAGTATTTGAGGAAAGCTGGATGTATATGTTTGGGAAATTTTTGTTTTTATTTATTTTTGGAGCTGAGGCATAGGATGTTAATTTTTGTTACAGATTTGTTTTGGGTAAGTGTTACAGATTTGTTTGATATTGAAAATTTATTTTGTCCATATTAAATATAATTATTTATTTCTTTATCTATTTATTTATTTATTTTTTTTTCTGGTGTTCTCTTTTGTTTTTCCTATCCCCACCCTCTTGCTGTAAAGTTCGGTAATTTTCTCTTTATCCATTTTTTTTTAATTGAACAGTCTATATAAACTAAGAAATGAGTACTTTGTCTACTAGCTAAGTTCAATATCTTCCAACTTCATGGTTGGAGGTTTGATTCCCACCCGGCCCACTATCATTCCCCTTTATCATTCCTGTGTAATAAGTTGTGTGGTTTAGGCTCCCACACTTTTATGTCGACACTCGAGTGTCTCGAGTCGAGTGTCAATGTTTACCAAAAAAAATATATTTTTAATTAATTTTCATATAATAATCAGAAGAAGAAGAAATGGAATAAGAAAAAGACAATCTTGCGTTAAATAAGCACACGGATGACGAATAATTATTACAGGGTGAGATAGTTATTTATGTGAGGTATTTCGAAATCAGGCTATAATTGTAAAATTTATACTAATTTTTTTCATTTTTGTCCGTGCTTACGTACGGATATTAACATGCATAACTTTATGAAGAAATTCTCGTAATTATTGCTTTGATATTTTGGGCAACACTCTTCATTAGATCTCTCTGTCAATATACAATTGATATTTGCTGAAATTTCCACATTACTAGGGCATTTGTATTACGCGATTACTACTTATTTAAGTAAAGAAAAAAGTTTAATTTGGTAACTGATTTTTGACGACACCATTACTAATTAAAAAAGAACAACTGTTTTAGTACGAGAAATCTCTGATGCAATAAATTCTGCTCCCAGGCAAGTGCAATTGTAACTAGCCAGAAAGTTGTCCTGACCTTTTTACGAGGACTCTGCTCATTTCTATTTTCAGTCTTTGGCTTTTTACAATCCGAACTCACATTCTAGTCTTTTTACAGTTAAAATTCACGTTGTAATAAGACCTATCTCCACTCGAACGGCAAAACGTAAAATGGAGTAGAGAATTTGCTCCAACCGAGCTTCAAAACCCAACGCAAAATGGTGGAAACGTAAAAAGAAACACATATATGCGTTGTTACTATTAACAACTGCAAAATTGTGTAAAGGGGGAATTTAGTATTTTTGGTTGGAGAAAGAGAGAATATTACATGGAATATTCTTTTGAGTTTGAGTTTAGTACTTTCGGTTGGAGATGAAATACTGTTTGATATGACATTTATTACATTTTTAGTTTGGGTTTTGTATTTTCGGTTGGAGATGGGCTAAGGAGTAATAAATTGTCAGGACTACTTACCCAAAAACAAAAAAAAAATGTCACGACTGTATATGGTTGGTAGATAAATTGCCATGGAATGTAAGTATATATACGCTTGAATTTCCAACTCAAATTAAGTTACGTTAATTTATGGTAATACCCTATATTTTATACTCCATCCGTCCCACGAATTGTGGCTCGTATTCCTCTTTGGGCTGTCCCATGAATTGTGGTCACTTTCCCTTTTTAGATAAATTTAATTAATATAAATATGATTAGAATGTTAATGGTTTCTAAATCCCATTAAAATTAATCACTTTTACTATTATGCACAACTCCCAATACACTTTTATTTTTCTACACAAAGTACCTGCATTTCTTTAATTCTTCATATTTTAAAATTGGTACAAATAAAAATTATATAAAATATATATTCTAAATCTAGACGTCTAGACGATTCTAACAAGACCACACTTAAATATTTTTCTCTAATTAATCATTACAATAATATTTTGTCAAAGTTAAACAATAAAGAAAGTCAAAATTCATTAAATTTTAAATACAAATACCCACGTCACTTTTTTAACCACTAAACCTCACCACACCCCACCACATAAATTACTGTGCTCAAAAGAAACGAGCCACAATTCGCGGGACGGATAGAGTATTAAAAAAGTTCGTAAATGTGATACTCCCTCCGTTCAAATTTACTCGTCGTTTTAGCCAAATTTCCAAATACCAATAAAATCAATCATTAGTCCCTTATTTTTCATTTTTGCCCCTACCTATAAAAGAAATAAAATTAAAGTGGAAAGAAATTACACAATATTCTAGAAGTAATATTTATGAAAAGATAAGGATAATATTGGAAAAGTATGATATAAATAGATAAAATGACAACTATTTTGGAATGCTTTTTTGTTTCTAAAAAGACAACTAAAATGGAACGGAGGGAGTATTTTACAATAAAATTGAAAATATTTAGTTGTAGTTTTTCCATGAAAGATTAAAAAATATTTCGATTTTGTAGGTATAATTATTATGAATTGTAATTTAATATCGAAATAATAAGATTCTACGTGAGACTCTCATAATCCTTATATTTTTACTTAAAATCCTTATTATTTCTATTTTCTACTAAAGTGATAATGTGTTATTTACAAACATATAACACCTTTAATCAAAAAAAAAAAAAAAAACATCGTATCTCATACTACATATAAAGTTCTTACAAAAATCTTATATTTTCAAACTAAACATGTAGTATGTTCTAAAATCGTTAGGTGGCTAGAATTGTATATGAATTACGAATTCGGTTAAGGTGTTTACACTGTAATCAGTTGTACATGCTGAATGATGTCTGCATACTTCGAAGTGAGTGTCGACTGGGCTTGCATCACTCGGTGGGACATAACTTATAAAGCCGTAGAGATATCACTTATAAGGTCATATACATCATTTATAAGAATTAATACATCACTCGATGGGGGATGTATGACGCATCGTGACTCATCACCTATAATGTCGTATAAATAATTTATAAGGTCGTAAATATCACTCAGTGGGGAAGCATCATTTCTTGGGTCTGACTCACTTATAAGGTCATAAACATTATTTGGTGGGGAGACACCACTTCTTGAGTATGTCACATCATAACTGCAGGTGCGGAATTTGAGCCTAAGAGCTTGTTCTCCTGGACTTATTTTCAGGACTTATTAATTATTCTTATTAAAATTAGACTAGATCAGACCAGATCAAATCAGATCTGACCAGACCCATTCAGATCTGATCAGACCAGACCAGATCAAACCACACTATATGTATAGTTGTAATCAGACCAGACCATATCCAATCAGATCAGACCAGAAACATTCAGATCAGACCAGACCAGATCAGATATTATAAAATTCAGATCAGAACACCTTATTTCAGGCGAAGAAAACAGGGCCTAAGTCACCTTTTTTTTGGATACAAAGTGACGCCAATGCGTCGGCAAAAGTCTCCACTCTCCAAGACCCAAGTAAGCATTGTAGTACATTAATTACATTTACATGAAATCAAACAAATCTTCAACTAATTACTACTACTATAAGTAAGTTGCAAAGCAAAAAAAATTGAATTCAGTGAATTTACAAAAATGAATCAAAATTTAATGCAAGATTCACTCCACGACAATGAATCCGAATTAAAAATCACCTGACATAAATTAACTTCACAAAACTTTGGATTTCAAAATTTCAAATTCATCAATTACTACTATTTATGTATTATCATTACATAACTTGTTCTTATTATATAATTATTACAATAAAAACTTAAGTTAAATTGTAAAATGAACAAATGGGGAAAAAAAAAAAAAGAAAAGAAAGAGGAATTGTCTTCCATTTCACAAGCTCAAGATTCATTGCAAGTCAAAAGGTAATCTGTATACTATATACATATACATATACTACTCTGGATTGATATCTTAACCACCGAATGATGTCTAAAAAAGCCAATAATAATTAATTAATTAATTAAACCTTCACACCAAAACCATGTACGACAAGAAGGGCAACTAACGTTGGCGTCAGCGATCGAAAACCTAAAAATACTAAAAACTATGCTTAAAAAATGCCATCAATAATCAACCCAAACAAAAAGGGAAGTTGAGCAACTCTGTAATAAAAACCCTTTCTGTCTTTCCACCCCAGGAAAATCTTATTGTATTTACCAAACTACCCTTCCAATCCACCGCACGATCCCTAGTGCCAGCCACCGCTGTAGTGGGCCCGACCCCACCCCCCCCCCCCGGGGGGGCCCTTGTTACATTCTCTCTTCCATTCACTTTCTTTTTTTTTTTTTTTTTTTTTTTTTTTTTTTTTTTTAATAACTTTGATCTGATCTCACCAAATGACATTAAAGATTTCAACTTTAATTGTTCTGTCTCTGAGTGAGCGTTGAATCAATCTTCTTCTACTGTGACCCGTACTCCCTATTTCTTTCTCTCTGTAAAAAAAATTTGTTCTTCTTTGAACCCAAGTGGCTACAGATTGATTCTGTGAAGGAAAGAATCGGACAACTGCACCCCTAGGAACAAAAAATTTAAAAAAAAAATTCCATCTTTTCTTTTTAATTTTTCTCGTGGTAAAACTAAAACCGACACTTTTGGTTCACCGAATGCAAATAATACACATACACTCCTCCTCCTCCATCTGTGTTTTTCCTGGTTTCTGTTAATACATCCTTTTCACAGTTCATTGTTTAATGTGAATCGGTTGTGTTTAAGAAGAGAGGGAAAAGAAACCACTCGGGAGTCAGTCATTTGCATTTCCTTCTCTTTTTTTTCCTTCCTTGTGATGGCGTCTGCAAATTGTTGGCCTTGAGTTTGAGACATTCTTATTTTATTTCCTTCAATTCTCTTGCGTCTTCTTTCTACTCTCTGGGGATGGACACAAATGGGAGGCTCATCGCCGGTTCTCACAACAGGAATGAGTTCGTTCTCATCAATGCCGATGAGATTGGGAGAGTGAGTTCTTACACAAGACTGTTCTTTGTTCTCTCTTCCCACCTTAAACCCCCCCAAACGCCTAAATTCGGATCTCTTTTCTTTTCCTTTCCTAGTTTTCTGATTGGTTTTCTTTTTCTTCTTCTTTCGTTAACGAGTTCATCTTCTACTGCTTTTTTGGGCAAATCCTTTTTTCTCATTTCGGTCTGTCTAGTTTAAGGCCCTTTTAGATTTCTGAGCCGGTCAACTATCATTCATTCTTACAACGTCCCTTTTGCCTCCTCACTGCAGTCGTCTCTGAATAGCCGAGCCGCTGAATCTGTAATAAAAAACCCGAACCTCTTCAATTCAACCTCCTCGATCTAACATTTTGTCCATTCATCGCTTTCAGGTGACTTCCGTGAAGGAATTGACCGGACAGATCTGTCAGATTTGCGGCGACGAGATCGAATTCACCGTCGATGGGGAGCCCTTTGTCGCCTGTAATGAATGTGCATTCCCTGTCTGTAGACCCTGCTATGAATACGAAAGAAGGGAAGGGAATCAAGCTTGTCCTCAGTGCAAAACGCGCTACAAACGCATAAAGGGTAAAAATCCAATCTTTCCTTCTATTAATAATTTATGTTCATCTCCTTCATTACATAATTCAATAGTTCGATTCAATCTGCAGGGAGTCCCCGAGTCGATGGAGACGAGGACGAGGACGAATTCGATGATTTGGAGCACGAATTCGACTACAATGGCTACCCTCTTACAGAAGCAGCCCTCGCCTCCCGACACAATCATCTCGGCCGCACTGCTTCAGGAATCACTACTCAATCCGAATTGGATCCCTCTGCAGTTAACTCAGAGATCCCTTTACTCACTTATGGTGAAGAGGTAACTCGAATCTACCAATATCGATATAATCCAATTTCTCGATCTCGTTCTAATTATTACAAAGATTAAAATTTTTTATTACATCCTGATCCAGGATGACACAATTTCAGCCGACAAGCACGCTCTCATCATCCCCCCATTCATGGGGCGTGGGAAGCGAGTGCATCCTATGCCATATACCGATTCATCCATGACTTGTAAGTAGTTGTTATATGTTTTATTTTGCTCTGGTAAAAAAGTATGGATCAGTAAGTTCGATTTTTACAGAGTTATTATTACAACAATGCAGTGCCACCAAGGCCGATGGATCCCAAGAAAGACTTAGCTGTGTATGGCTACGGCACTGTTGCTTGGAAGGAAAGAATGGAGGAATGGAAGAGGAAGCAAAATGATAAGCTTCAAGTGGTTAAGCATCAAGGCGATAAAGGTGGTTTCGATGAGCTGGATGATCCCGATTTACCAAAGTAGGTCCACACGGTTTTGTTTCTTTTGTTAATGTGGTTCTGCGTGGAGTGTCGGTGGGTCGACAATTAATGATTTGCTTACCTTTTTGATTTTTTTTTTTTTTTCAGTATAGTAGTATTAAATTATTGCGGACCGGCTGGCTTATAGCTTTTGCAACCACTAATACTTTATAGCCGTTGATGAACTGGAATTTAATAGTGATCTAGCAGCTTTGGTGTGCTTCTTAATTATAGATTCCTTTGAGCTGTTTTTGGTTGTTTGCTGCATTGGACTTATTAAAAATCTAATCTTGGTAAATAAATCAGTTGAATCTAGGCTACAGAAGGAAAGATAAATGTCAGAATGGCCTAATGATTAGCGAGTAATTGAATTGGGATTGCAGTGCATCACAAGGTCAAAATTTTACTTTCAAAATTTGATCCTAAGTAATTAATTTGTGGAGACTTTGTGATTCAGAATGGTAAGAATTTGAACAGATGAATGACTGAAAGCTCTACTATTCTAATTCGTGTGGCTTGTATTTTTCTGAAAAAAAACTTTAGCAAGGAAAATTGATGCGATGTGTATCTTATACATGGAGATTGAAATTGAACTGTCTAATTTGTTTTCAATCTTGGTGTTTGGGTTGTAGGATGGACGAAGGCAGGCAGCCACTTTCGAGGAAGTTGCCAATTCCATCGAGCAAGATAAGCCCGTACAGGATCGTCATTGTGCTGCGGATGGCCATTCTTGGATTGTTCTTTCACTATAGAATTCGTCATCCTGTCCACGATGCGTATGGCCTGTGGCTCACTTCAATTATTTGTGAGATATGGTTTGCTGTGTCGTGGATATTTGATCAGTTCCCCAAGTGGTTTCCCATCACGCGAGAAACATACCTGGACAGATTGTCGTTGAGGTATATATATTTGTTCACATTTACACATCTTTGCCCCTCTCTATATTTTTTATCCGCTTCTAGTTGTCTTGGAGTCGTATACCTGAGCTTGCCCTGTCGAATTTCATAACCAGGTACGAGAAAGAAGGAAAGCCATCGGAGCTAGCAGCAGTGGACATATTTGTGAGTACGGTGGATCCCATGAAGGAACCTCCACTTATTACTGCCAACACAGTTCTCTCCATTCTTGCCGCGGATTACCCTATTGACAAAATCGCCTGCTATGTGTCCGACGATGGTGCTGCAATGCTCACGTTTGAAGCACTTTCCGAGACCTCCGAATTTGCCAGGAAATGGGTTCCCTTCTGCAAGAAATTTTCCATCGAGCCTCGTGCTCCAGAATGGTACTTTGCTCAGAAGGTCGACTATTTGAGAGACAAAGTTGAACCAACGTTTGTCAGGGAACGCCGTGCAATGAAGGTGATACGATACGCCTTTTCAGGCTCATTTTCTGTAATTTGATGGCTAAAAACTTAGATAGTGTTGATTTATTCGGATGACTGAATTCTTTAATTTATGTTGCAATGCAGAGAGAGTATGAAGAGTTTAAAGTTCGAGTGAATGCTTTGGTTGCCACCGCACAGAAGGTTCCCGAGGATGGTTGGACAATGCAAGATGGAACTCCGTGGCCCGGTAATAATGTTAGGGATCACCCCGGAATGATACAGGTACAGCACAATGTTCGGTTCAATGATGCATTTTTCGTTGGCACATTGCAGTCGCATGTTCCTTATTAGTAGTGTGTGCTCGACAGGTATTCTTGGGGCAAAATGGCGTTAGGGATATCGAAGGGAATGAGTTGCCTCGTCTTATATACGTCTCTCGTGAGAAGAGACCTGGATTTGAGCATCACAAGAAAGCTGGTGCCATGAATGCTTTGGTAATTGTTGCTCCTGTCAGTTTTATTTTCCAAGTATTTGCTGAAGATACATTTGTAATCAATCATCTTGCCTTTCGGATTCCAGATACGGGTGTCAGCTGTGATCTCGAATGCACCTTACCTACTCAATGTCGATTGTGATCATTACATAAACAACAGCAAGGCCCTTCGAGAAGCTATGTGTTTCATGATGGATCCTCAATCCGGGAAGAAAATATGCTACGTGCAATTTCCTCAGAGATTCGATGGAATTGATAGGCATGATCGATATTCAAATCGCAATGTGGTCTTCTTTGATGTAAGTATAGTTGGTTTGATGCCGGTTTTTTGTCTTACAAAAGTTTGTTTATGTTTCGGTTTCATATTCACAAGCAAATTTTTTCCTTATTGACAACAGATAAATATGAAAGGGCTTGATGGGATTCAAGGGCCAATTTACGTTGGAACTGGATGTGTCTTCCGGAGACAAGCTCTTTACGGATATGATGCCCCGAAGAAGGCAAAGCCTCCCGGCAAGACATGCAACTGTTGGCCAAAATGGTGCTGCTGTTGCTTTGGGAAAAGGAGGAAGAATAAGAAAGGAAAGTCGAAAGAAGATAAGAAAAAGACCAAACAAAGGGATGCATCGCCACAGATTCATGCTCTTGAGAACATTGAGGAAGGAATTGAAGGTAAGAAATGAATTTCAAAGCATCATCAATGCAGAATTAATCGGTTATGTCTAATAGGCGTATGTCATGAGTAACACATCCCATATTCACTTATGCATATTGATACATTCTTACCCTTTCTGGCAGGAATCGACAATGAGAAGTCATCCCTCATGCCCCAAGTAAAATTTGAGAAAAAGTTTGGACAGTCGCCCGTTTTTATTGCATCTACACTTCTAGAACAAGGCGGTGTACCCCCAGGAGCAACGTCTGCTTCACTCCTGAAAGAAGCCATTCACGTCATTAGCTGTGGTTATGAAGATAAAACCGACTGGGGAAAAGAGGTGCGCAACTATTATTCAGAAAATTCATTCTATTACTCAATTCAATTTCTCATCTGGTCAAAATTCTTTGCTTGTCAGATTGGATGGATTTACGGTTCAGTTACTGAAGATATCTTGACTGGATTCAAGATGCACTGCCACGGCTGGCGATCAGTCTACTGTATCCCTAAAAGACCTGCATTCAAGGGATCTGCACCAATCAATCTCTCAGATCGTCTGCACCAGGTTCTTCGGTGGGCCTTGGGGTCAGTCGAAATTTTCCTGAGCAGGCATTGCCCGATTTGGTATGGATACGGTTGTGGTCTTAAACCACTGGAGAGGTTCTCATACATAAACTCAGTCGTCTACCCATTGACTTCACTTCCCTTGATCGCTTACTGCACCTTACCCGCAGTCTGCCTGCTCACCGGGAAATTCATTGTCCCAGAGGTAAACAACCCCTTCTAACAATGATCCAGTTCCAGTTCAGTAACCGTTCTTATTTGGATCATCATTAACGACATACTTTCCTCGTTTACAGATCAGTAACTACGCGAGCATAGTTTTCATGGGACTTTTCATATCCATTGCTGTAACCAGCGTGCTAGAAATGCAGTGGGGAGGTGTTGGAATAGACGACTTGTGGAGAAACGAGCAGTTTTGGGTTATCGGTGGTGTCTCATCCCATCTCTTTGCTCTACTGCAAGGTCTCCTCAAGGTATTGGCCGGTGTCAACACGAACTTCACCGTCACATCCAAAGCAGCAGACGATGGGGAGTTTTCCGAGCTTTACCTCTTCAAGTGGACATCTTTGTTGATCCCACCACTGACTCTTCTAATCATCAACATCATTGGAGTCATTGTGGGCGTTTCGGATGCCATAAACAACGGATACGAATCGTGGGGACCTCTATTCGGGAAGCTCTTCTTCGCCCTTTGGGTGATCGTCCATTTATACCCCTTCCTCAAAGGTTTCATGGGGAAACAGGACCGGATTCCAACCATCATCATCGTGTGGTCCATTCTTGTGGCGTCTATATTCTCTCTGTTGTGGGTTCGCATCAATCCATTCTTGTCAAGAGATGGCATCGTCTTGGAAGTCTGTGGGTTGGACTGTAATTAGATTACAGAGGATAAAAAGTTTAGGCCTTGTGTAGAGTTACAAGAAAAACGGAGAAAAATTTGTCGTGTGGGAACTGCAGAACAGCGATCATATTTTCAGGGCTTTCGGGCCGGGCATCGCCATCAGAGCATGAGCAGATTCAACATATAAGAAGATGCAAGAACAAGAAGAAAGGCCCTGTGTGTAGATATAAAACAAGGAGGCTGCAACAGCACACATCTATATATTGTTGTGCAGAAAGTTTCTTCTATATTTGTTTATTTATTTGGATAATTTTGTGTGTTCTTTTTTGATTGTCAAGTGATAAGAACCTTTTGCCAAAGTTGTCATCATTTATATTTCCCCTTCTCAATAAAAAGAATTTGTCCCCCTTTCATCCTTTCTTACTTGATTCTGCATTTTTTTTTTTGTCTCTTCTAAGGTGATATTGTCCAAATCTGTTCCTTCATTTTTGTTGTGTTGCTTCAGGTTAGACAAAACACAAAACAAATTAATCAAAGTGTTAAAATGTCAATGTCATTACTCATATGCTATGTGGTAATGTAAATGACTAAAATGATGAAATGGATTATTTGCACAGTTAAAGACACACTAATCCAATAAGTTTCATCTTTCTGGAAGAAGAAAGTGTTGTTTTCCTTGTTTGATTGAAAGCATTGACAGATGGAGCAAGAAATTGAAAAATGTCATCTTTGGCATGTAACATTGTTCTCTAAATCTGTCCCTTCATTCTGTGCTTTATGCCCTTCAACTCCACCCTCATTGTGCTGTGTTGTCTCAGGTTGTTTTTCTTCTTTGCTCTTTGCCCATAGAACCCCAAAAAGGCCAAATACCAGCAGTACTGCTCCACAAAAACTGCCCCCAAAAGAGATAAAAAGTAAATCCAAAGTGCCAATGTTATATCCTATCTAGTAGTATAGTGTAACAAACAAACCTTCCCCAGTGAAGTGTCTCCTGGAAAAGCACTGCTGAGAAAGCAGCTGTAATGGCAAGTGATAGGGGGAGGAAGACAGCACTGAAAACGGGGCCCTTTTTCTCGACGACCCAAGACAGCAACCAGTAACCGTATCCAGCCGATATCACTCCCTGCAGAACGAAGGGAAAGCACATCATCAGGCTGCGAAAAGTAGCCGGTTTTTATGATGAAGGTGAGGAACCAAGAAGAAGAGGATGAAATGTGTGTACACAATAGGATACAGAAATGAGGTTGACGTTCCATCCAAGTTTCCATGATTTAGGATTTCTTTCCATCGCGACTGCCCATGTTGCAGAGGTGGCGCAGCTGAAAACACATTGTAGAGCAGTGAGACGGAACTTAGCTGGATACTGCGCGATCAGGGAAGGCTGACGAAAGGAAAAGCGCTCAATCAGGATGGATGAGTTTATGAATCCTCAAAACAAATAAGGTTTTGGGAGACGACGATCCAACCTGCATAATTAACCACAAACACCACACCACGTTGCCTGCTAGAACGATCAGAGAACCCTTGATCCATCCGTCCCTGGTGTACGTTTGTTTGGCTAGATGCAAGAAGGCTCTCCGGCTTTCTGGATACATAGGAGGGCCCCTGGCAAAAGTGCACAGCAGAGCTCCTAAAAGTCCTAATGCAGAACCAATCACTTTGACCTTTCCATGCCTTTGTTTTAAGTTGAGGCTCTCCATTCTGCTAAGTACCAAAATCTTAATGTACCCATTGAAGAGAAATCTAGATATCTGATTCATGTAATAAATTTAGAATGTACCTGAAACAGACTGCTAAAACAAAAGCTATGACAGGAATGGTGTTGACTAAGGCTGTGACAAATGTTGCAGATACATAGTTGAAAGCAAAGTATGTGAGATTTAAAGTCACTGTGATCCTGACATTCAAAACACAAAAAGGAGACATTGGGTTAAGCTTCAGGAGTTCACAGTTGAAGCTTACAGAAAGTTTGTAACCAAAAGAAGCATGTACCCTGTCGATGATACAAGGATTTTGCACAGCAAGGCAGGTGACAATGGAGGTGACTTCCTGTAATCATTAGTTGTTAATAGAACTATAACTATTAATCTATCGATAGAGCAAAGGTAAAGGTAAAGGTAAATTGAACCTCTCTAGGTACAGGGCTGTTGGGATCAATGACAGTGAAGCGAAAACTTGGCGATAAAACACAAACACGTAAGGATTCATTCCTCGGGTGATTGATGCCTTAGAGAGTAAGGCCATTCCAGCACTAACAAACTGTAGGAATACCATTGCCAGATAGGGCTTGTTTCTCTCCATGTTTCTCAAACAGCCGCGCGAACTGGCCATGGCGGATGCTCTTCACCTGTTAACTTTTTTTCTGTGGGATTCAAAATGATTAACAACCTAAATGTGAACACAAACAGCACAAAAATGTTCGTCAGCCGGTCTAAAAAGGGTTGATTCTTTTAGGCACTGACATTTCTTGAAAGCATTTTAAGCTGATTTGGAAGCTCAAACACAAAAAGAAAACTGTCATTTATTGAGACAGAGACAAATATTTCGCTTTTATATGAAGAATAGTATAATGAGATATTCTCTCAACAATAAATAAAACAGCAGGTAGCTCTTGGGGTTTCTCAATGTGTGTACATCAACCGGAAAACTAGGTACTTTAAATTAATAAAAAAAAAATGTGGCAAGCCATGTCTGAACTGGATCAAAGAAAGCACATTAAGGTTTGGTAACAATGTGAACACCTGAAAAGGCGGCCAAGAGTAATCATAAACTATGTGTAGCAGTAGTCCTAATAGGATTTTTTTGTCTCCATATGGTGGAGGGTTTCTCTTACATACACTTGTGAAAAAACTCACAAGTGGCCTGGGAGAAACTCAGTCATGGTGTCATAAATGATGACCTTCTACATCTACAATTGGAAGTACAATATCTGTATGAAGAAGCTTCCTTTAGTTTTCATAGTTTGCAGTCATTTCTGACAAGTAATGCTGTTTAACTGTGTTTCCTTTTCAATCTCCTGCTGATCAATCCCTTCAGTTTTCCCATCCTTGTTGTCCGAATTTGCTCCGGCTTTTCCTTCTCGGCTCTTCCCCCATAGGATCCCATAGAGGCCGATTACCAGCAGAACAGCTCCACTAACACTGCACAGACAATGAATGAGCTTTGATCTTAATCCAGGAAAATGTGCCATGGACAAATTTAGTTAAAGAACTAATAACCTTCCCCAGTGAAGCGTCTCCTGGAACAGCACCACGGAGAAAATAGTCGTGATGATAAGTGCCAGTGGGGCAAAAGCCGCGGTGAAAACTGGCCCCTTCTTGTCCACAACTTCAACTTGCAGCCAGTAAGTAATTGCTGTCACGACCACTCCCTGCAAGAATCCGATCAATGTGAGGAGTTGAGGACATTGTTGCAAACATAACTGGTTTTCTGAATATACAAAAATGCAAGAAGGTAACATACACAGTAGAAAACCGAAAGGAGATCAACATTCCATCCGAGTTTCCATTTCTTAAAATCCCTCTCCATTGCTACAGCCCAAATTGCAGATGTTATGCAGCTGCAAAAGCATTGTAGACCTGTCAGACGAAGCTTTGTTGGATATCGCTTTATCAGGGGACCCTATGGAAAGAACAGATTAAATCAAATCAATCAATTGTGTTACATGAAAAGTTCTAAAATGTCTTGAAAGATTTCCATTTTCTGGCCTTACTTGCATAATTAGCCACGAACACCACGACACATTTGCTGCTAGAATGATCAAGGAGCCCCTTATCCAGCCATGTTTCGTGTAAGTTTGTTTCGATAGATGCAAGATGTCCTTTTGGATTTCACCATACATCGCAGGGCCCCTGGCGAAAGTGCATATTAGGGCTCCTGCAAGGCCTAATACAGAACCAACCACTTTAACTATTCCAGGCCTCTCCTTTATGTTAAGGCTTTCCATTCTGATAAATTTCAGGGACAATTCATGTAAGTGATATATGAGAAATGCTATACAGGTGAATGAACTTCGCGAATATACCTAAAGCAGACGGCTAAGAAAAATGTGATGGCCATGTTCGTGTTGGTTAACGCAGTGGCAAACGATGCGGATACATAATTCAGTGCATAGTAGAAGAGATTCAAACTCATTGTGATCCTGAAATTTCGAAATCATAACATAGTTGAGTACTAAATGTAAGCCTGCCATGTACTGAAAAAAAAGGACAAAAGGATGTGTTTTTACCCAATCGAAGTCAAGAATATTCTGCAGAACAAGGTCCGCGACAATGGAGGCGAATTCTTGTTTCTGTTTCAAGCCAAAAACCTCCATCAATACTCAGCAATGAAATTACAACTTAATTTAGAAATTCGACACAATTAGGCAAAGCAAAATTCAATCAACCTTTCTAGGAAGAAAGCAAAAGGTGCCAATGCTACTGTAGCAAACACCTGGCGATAGAATACAAACACGTAAGGATTAGTTCCTTCGTTGATCGCTGCCTTGGACAACAAGGCCATACCAGCATACACAAACTGCACGAATATCATGACCAGGTACGGTTTGTTCCTCTCCATGTTGCTTACACAAACTTGTAAGAAAACCATTGCGACGTAGTTAAGGACTCCCGTCTGGTAATGTTTTTCACTTCATGTAAGAACTTAAGAGGAATAGCTCAGAAATATAGGAGTGGTGAGCGGGTTATGCTACATGTAAAATTTTTTCAAAATGCATCTTTAAAACTGAGAAAATATACTGTGCTGAATCTGTGTGGTGCATATGTGATTGTTTGTCAGTCATCGAATAGAAAACAGGAAAGAGAGTTAGCAAATTTGATTTTTATTCATTACCGTGTGATGACCTCCATTTCCAAGTCTTCTTGAAAGCTTTAGTCAAAATGATGGAGAGATATAGAGTGTCAGTGTGTCACCACATAAGTTGATCAAGAAATGGAAGACTAAACTAATTAAGAATGATGATGTCCCAACTGATCCTAAGGCACCTAATACCTTCTTGACTTGACATTGATTTTGCAGTTTTGTATTTCAACCTCATGTGTCTATATCTCCATTAGAATAGGATTCGGCTTCTTCAAAGTTTTTTATATACTTTTATTCTACTTTAAATAATATCATCTCGTTTGGAATGTATCTATATATATATATATATATATATAATTTTTAGATGAGACTTTAATTTGTGGTCTCAATAGAAATTAATAACAATGTTCTACTGTTATTCTTTTTTATTCTTTATTTTTCCTGTGACTTTAATAATTATCAATTTGGTAAATATTTGAATGTTGTTGTATTCATTCACTTTTATGTTAATAAGCATGAAAAATCTTAAAATGTCATTAAAAAAATCAGGAAGTATAACACAATTTCGGACTTCTCATTTGAGTCCTTATTTCAAAATATGATCCTCCTTTGGTCATGTACAACTGATAGCTTTTACTTCCATTTTTTTTTTTGGTATTTTAATTTATACTATCGTGAAATAAATGATGCTCCCTCCATTTTCTTTTTAAAAAATTTTACGTTTTGACTTTTTTTTACTATTCATTATAGCACTTTGAGACAAAATATAGCCAAGTAAGATCTTGTTGGATTCAACTCATCTTGTAGTTTTTAAATATCAAATTTTTAGAATTTTTACTTGTATCGAATTTGATTATTAATCATTAAAAATATGCATTGGCGTATGTGCAAATGAGAAGCGTAAGATTTAAGGAAAAAAATGGAGGGAGTACATTATAAAAAAAAAAAAGATGACGCCAAGACATTGACTACTACTACTATTCTTAGGGAAAAAGAAGACCGGTGATTAGTAGTATGATTGAAATCACTGTCGCAAGTATAGCTCTGTTGTACTACCTCCGTTTCTTTTTAAGTGTTACGTTTCTCTTCTGCACGTTTGCCAATGCACATTTTAAATTATTAATGTAAACACGTGAAATTTATTCGCCATTAAAAATGCGACACGTGTAAATTTAAATATTAATTTAATTATTTTTAAGCATTTTAAATAAATTAAATGCTTGAAATAATTATTAATATTTATTGGGCCATTTGGATCCATCAAGCCAAATGGATTTAATTATATTAGGCCAATGTGGACAAGTCCAAATGAAAGACCCACAAACCTATGATCCAGTGGATACTTGAAGCAGGCCAGTCCATGGAATTCAGTTAATGTGAACAAGCCCAGATGAAAGGTCCACGCGCTCACTGACCCAATAGAAATGTGGATTGGACCAGCCCATCGATTGGTCCATCATCCACAAACCCTAGGGTTTTTCCCTCTATAAATAGAGGCACCCTGTCACATATTGGGGACTACTTCACTTCCAGACACACACTCTCAAGACTCAAACACTTGAGATCTACAGCAACAAAACGCTGCAGAAATTCCAAGAAGCCGAAGAAGAAGCACAAAAACATCTCGACGTCTTCAAGATTGGAGGAATCAAAGGAGTAACAGAAGTCGAACACTCATATCGTTTGATCTTCGCATATTTCTTTTAAATTTATTCAAATTCTCTGTAATTGTAGACATATCTTGTGAAATTAATAAAAGTATTTTGCAGTTTCTGTCTACGCATTTTTTGCACCTACAGATTTTGGCACGCCCAGTGGGACACTTCTGCCTTTCATCTCCTCCAGACGTCGTCAACAAAATCCAATGGCTTCAAAGAACACCTCCAAGAGCAACTCTTCAACATCCGGTGCCGCTATGCCCAACGTCACCACAAGGAACATGAAGAAAGCAATGGAGGCCGCTGATGCTGCGCGTGAAAAAGAAGTTGATGCGGATATGCCGCTGCTGGAAGAAGGAAACGACCATAGATCGGGATCTTCCACGCCGTTGTCAAGCCCGCGGGGAGATCAAGAAGAAACATCCGCCCTGCGTCATGCTGCTGCAATGACAACCCAAGCCAGCACTCTTGAAGAGCAAATGGCCAACCTGACAAAGATCGTGGAAATGCTTGTGAAGAGATCCGAGTTGCAAGATGCCCGCATGGAGCAAATGATGAACAGACTGGATGGCTCTAACGGCGGCCAAGCGGTGAACAAACCCGTAGAGATCCGCGATGATGGAGAGACTTCCCGGCAAGACGCTTCGGCAAAAGGAAAAGCAACCGCTGACGTCCAAGTCACTCCTGACGGTTTCATCTCGGCTGATCAACTGAAAGAGTTCATCACGGGAACGCTGAAGGAAGAGGTCTCGGCAGGATCAAAATCATCCTTGACGTATCTCAAGCCCTACAGCCCCCGCATCGACTCACTGAGGATGCCGGCAGGCTATCAACCGCCCAAGTTCCAACAGTTCGACGGCAAAGGGAATCCCAAGCAACATATCGCCCATTTTGTAGAGACATGCAACGAAGCGGGTACGTTTGGAGATCTCCTCGTCAAACAGTTCATTCGTTCACTAAAGGGGAATGCGTTCGAATGGTATACCGACTTGGAACACGGCAGCATCGACAGTTGGGATCAACTTGAGCAAGAGTTTCTGAACCGTTTTTACAGCACACGGCGTACCGTCAGCATGATAGAATTGACGAACACGCAACAATCAAAGGGCGAGCCGGTGATCGACTACATCAACCGATGGAGAAGCCTGAGCCTCAACTGCAAGGATCGCTTGTCTGAGACGTCGGCGATTGAGATGTGCATCCAAGGCATGCAATGGGGCCTACGATACATCCTGCAAGGCATTCGTCCCCGGACATTCGAGGAGCTTGCAACTCGTGCTCACGACATGGAGCTAAGTTTGGCGTCAAGTGGAGCCTATGGTCCGCCCGTTCAACAAACTCGTACAAACAACCGAGTCGAATGGAAGAAGGGAGGCAAGCCACAGTCGAAGCCACCCACAAAGGATGCAATGGCAACAAGCGCCGCTCTCGTAAAGGTACGCAGGAAGGAGCCGGTGACAAACGACAAGCCAAAGCCACCACAAGCTCAACGTCAAAAGTCGTCATTGGAAGATAGACGGGCTAAGACGTACCCATTCCTTGACTCCGATCTACCGGGCATCTTCGATGACTTGATGAAAGAAAACCTCATCGAGCTACCAAGGATGAAGCGACCCGAGCAAGCGGGGATGACCAACGACCCGCTATACTGCAAGTACCACCGTTTGGTGAGCCACACGATCCAAGATTGCTTCGTTTTCAAAGACAAAGTCATGGATCTCGTCAAACAAGGCAAAATCACCTTGGCAGACGAAGCAGAGACGGCCAACACCGTTTCCATCCAAGTTGGATCGATCGAGATCAAAGTTCCTCACAATTCCACCACCTGCAACACCGTCTTCGAAGTTGGGAGCACGTCGAAGCAAGATCACACCAAAAAAGTTGTGGATCAGTCGTATCTCAACGAATGCATGCTGTCTATCACGTTCAATGACGACGACATGCCGATGGAGCTGGAAAATTCGAAGGCTCATAACCGACCATTGTTCGTCGTTGGATACGTAGACAACAAGCGAGTAAACCGCGTCCTGATAGACGGGGGTTCTGCCGTCAACATCATGCCACTTCACACCCTGAAGGAATTGGGCATCTCCGAGGAAGAACTATCCAATAGCAAAATGTTGATCCAAGGCTTCAACCAAGGGGGGCAAAAATCCCTTGGTGCAATCCGAGTCCGTTTGCAAATTGATGAGATGGTTGCAAACACATACTTCCACGTCATTGACGCAAGAACATCATACAACATGCTTCTTGGCCGGACATGGATCCATGAAAACGGCGTTGTTCCCTCAACATGGCACCAGTGCTTCAAGTACGTGCACAACGGCGTCGTCAAAAGGGTTATCGCCGATGACAAACCATTCGCGGTGGCCGAGTCTTATTACGGGGATGCTAAATACTACCTTGATTCGTCCAAAGCTAAGGCACCTTCGTGCGGGGAAGAAGAACGTAAAGATGATCAACCAGCCCGTGATGATAAGGGAAAATCGATCCTGGAAGAGGCATTTGAGGGGCTTACACTCCCACTAACGCCCATTGATCCCGGCACATCGCAGAAAGTGTTGAAGATTCAACTCAAAGGCAGTGAGGCACGCCGACTGAAGAATGACAAAGAATTCGGTTCGAAGGCATTCAAGTTGCTCACCAAGTCTGGCTTCAACCCAAATGAGCCATCGCCGTTGGGAAAGCTCCCAGACAACAATCGGAGAAAAGGTGACCGGAGTGGACTTGGGTATGTTGCGGAATTTGACACGGCGCCCCAAGCATCGAAAGCGCCCATATTCGTCAAAGCGGAACAAACAGTGAAGGCACCGGTTCGTATCGTCATAAAACGAGCTACGGCCAATTACATCACCGAAGAAGCAAATCAAGAGGATCATGCTCCAAAGGACCAACCTGCACGAAAGTCAGCATTTGATCGCATCGGTAGTCCGTCAAAAGGAGAGCAAAAACGAAATGTCCACGATAGACTTGGCTCAACGGAGACAATCGAGCACAAAGAATCCGTCTTTCGCCGGCTTGGAGCAAACAAAGAAGTGAAGCCAACTGTTTTCGATAGGCTCGGGGCTGTTGCCAAAGAAGACTCTGCAAAATCCGTCTTCAAAAGGCTAGGTTCTACAAAACGCCAATCACAAATCAAAACATCGGCTAGCAAAGAGCGGTCTCCGGTAAAACAAGGGATACTGGACGACCCTAACTACGGCAACGATGTGAGAAGCACCGTACCTTCCCGCATGAAGCGTCAAGTTGAGTGGACTGTCTCATCCGACGAATGGCTAAAGCTCAAGAAACGGACCATCATCTTCACAAAGCATGACGAAGATGATCAAGCTGACAAAGTTGACATTCATCATATCACCATTGACTGCGGTGAACCAAGTGAAGAAGACGCCAACGCAGCACCAACGCAACTTGAAGAAGATATCAAAATCACGGTGGATGAGCTGCGTGAGGTGAACTTAGGCGATGAAAAAGATCCTCGCCCAACATTTATCAGTGCCCAACTGACCGTGGATGAAGCGGAGAAGTACGTAGCACTGCTCCAAGAATTCAGAGATGTCTTTGCATGGTCCTGCAAGGAAATGCCCGGTCTGGACCCCAAGATAGCCGTCCACCGCCTTGCAGTGAAGAAAGATGCACGACCCGTGAAGCAAGCACAACGTCGGTTCCGCCCTGAACTTCTCCCACAAATTGAAGCTGAAGTCAACAAGCTTATTGACGTTGGCTTCATTCGTGAAGTGCAATATCCCACCTGGATCTCAAGCATCGTCCCGGTAAGGAAGAAGAATGGACAAATCCGAGTCTGCGTGGACTTCCGCGATCTCAACGAGGCTTGCCCAAAAGACGAGTTCCCGTTGCCGATCACCGAGTTGATGATTGATGCCACCACGGGACATGAAGCATTGTCGTTTATGGATGGGTCTTCCGGCTACAACCAAATAAAGATGGCGCCCGAAGACGAAGAGATGACCGCGTTCCGGACTCCAAAAGGCATATACTGTTATAAAGTTATGCCCTTCGGCCTGAAGAATGCGGGGGCAACATATCAACGTGCCATGCAAAAGATCTTCGATGACATGCTGCACAACTTGGTCGAATGCTACGTCGACGATCTCGTGGTAAAGACAAAGAAACGAGAACACAAGAAAACAAGAAACAGAATGGCAAAAAAGAAAAAGGATGCATAGGAACGAAGGAAAACAGTGGAGTCGTCAACCTCTGTACCTTGTCTTATTTGCTGCCTGCTTGTAGGTGTCAACGGGGTGTGGGTTTAGAAAATAGTGTTGCCTTTCGTGAAAAGAAAACAAAACCCACCTCTGTCTTATTTGCTGGCTGCTTGGGGTGTGAAGAAAATCAGACCGATTGCTTGTTAATGAGGGGTAATTTATAGAAGCAAGATTGAATCAAATGGATACGTAAATATTTAATCTTGATCGGTCATGTGAAATCTTTGAGAAAGTATTTTATTTGGATACAATTCGGTTGGGATATAAGTTTTAAGATTTAGATGATTCCATTCTTGAAGTATGATTGGATATGGGCAATATTCAAGCAAGATTTAATCAAATCTGAAGCGAATAAAAAATTACACAGTGCAAAGTATCAATTTCAATTCGAATCAGATGTGGAGCTTGGTTAGACATGGAAAATCGCTGATGTTTGCTAGTGTATCAAATTTGAATCAGACATCCACAAATAAATCTTCAATTGGACAAGAAGAAATTTCATGAGCCCAAGCAAAATTGGGTAGGCATGCAACAAATATTTCGAGACTCGTTTACGTCTCAAATATTTTATTTCGCCCTAAGCAAGTCTCGAGGGGGCATCTGTAAACACGTGAAATTTATTCGCCACTAAAAATGCGACACGTGCAAATTTAAATATTAATTTAATTATTTTAGGCATTTTAAATAAATTAAATGCTTGAAATAATTATTAATATTTATTGGGCCATTTGGATATATCAAGCCAAATGGATTTAATTGGGCCAATGTGGACAAGTCCAAATGAAAGACCCACAGGCCTATGATCCAATGGACACTTAAAGCAGGCCAGTCCATGGAAATCGGTCAATGTGAACAAGCCCAGATGAAAGGCCCACTTGCTCATTGACCCGATAGAAATGTGGGTTGGACCAGCCCATCGATTGGTCCATCATCCACAAACCCTAGGGTTTTTTCCCTCTATAAATAGAGGCACCCTGTCACATATTGGAGTTCACGACTACACTTCACTTCCAGACACACTCTCAAGACTCATACACTTGAGATCTACAGCAACAAAACGCTGCAGAAATTCCAAGAAGCCGAAGAAGAAGCACAAAAAGCATCTCGACGTCTTCAAGGTTGGAGGAATCAAAGGAGTAACAGAAGTCGAACACTCATATCGTTTGATCTTCACATATTTCTTTTAAATTCATTCAATTTCTCTGTAATTGTAGACATTTTATTGTGAAATTAATAAAATTATTTTGCAGTTTCTGTCTACGCTTTTTTGCACCTACAGATTTTGGCACGCCCAGTGGGACCCTTCTACCTTTCATCTCCTCTAACAAAAGTTGAAGATCATCTATGGCTTTGAAGCATATTAAGAACGTCTCAAAGAACAACCCCTCCACATCCGGTGTTACTGCTACTCCCAGTGTCACCGCAAGGAATATGAAGAAGACCATCGAAGATGTTGCAGTCATGAAGGATGTTGATCTGGTTCTTTCACAACGCTCTGAAGATTCAAGATCCACTTCGTCTCCTTCAAACCTAGGGGAAGATCTGGACCATACTTCAAGTCTCTCCCATGTTGATGTGATGATGGTTGACGTAACCAATTTGGAAGAACAAATTGCCAACTTGACAAAGATTGTCGAGATGCTTGCCAAGCGCGCTGAGATTCGAGATGCTCGTTTAGATAAAGTCATGAATATACTTGAAGGGTCCAATGGAGATCACGTCAGTAATCAATCGAAAGAAATCCACGAGGACTTGGAGACATCCCGACAAGGTGCCTTGGAAAAGGAAACAGTAGATGCTGATGCCCAAGCCACTGTGGAAGGCTTCATCCACGTAGACCAGTTGAAGGAATTCATCGCCGAAACTCTGAAGAAAGATGTCCCAAAAAGCTCAAGATTATCATTGAAGTATTCCAAGCCCTACACTGCTCGAATTGATGCCGTGAAGATGTCGATCGGCTACCAACCGCCCAAGTTTCAACAATTTGACGGTAAAGGAAATCCCAAGCAGCACGTTGCCCACTTCGTAGAAACTTGCAACGACGGAGGGACATATGATGATCAACTCGTCAAGCAGTTTGTACGGTCACTCAAAGGAAATGCATTTGATTGGTATACCGACTTAGAGCCTGGCAGCATCGACAGTTGGGGGCAACTTGAACAGGAGTTCCTAAACCGCTTCTATAGCACAAGGCGCACTGTTAGCATGATAGAACTCACGAATGTGTGTCAGTCACAAGGCGAACCGGTCATCGACTACATCAACCGTTGGAGAAGTCTAAGTCTCAACTGCAAAGATCATCTATCCGAAGCATCGACCATAGAGATGTGCATTCAAGGCATGCATTGGGATCTCTTGTACATTCTGCAAGGTATTCAGCCTCAAACATTTGAAGAATTGGCTACCCGTGCTCATGATATGGAATTGAGTCTTGCATCAGTGGAACTTCATCAAATTGAAGACTTCGAACCAGAATCGAAGGAAAATCCAATGCAAGTGCGTCAATGAAGATTCAAACAATTCAAGAGGAAAAAGCTCAAAGGCTCCTCATGAAGCCCTTCAAATGCCAAATCCTTTAAGATGATCAAGCTCGAAGCCTATCTTGAAGCGGACAAATTTTCAAGCGCCAAGCTTCACGAGGATCAAGCTCGAAGCCCCACCTGAAGTCCTTCAAATTTTCAAGTGCCAAGCTTCACGAGGATCAAGCTCGAAGCCCCTCCTGAAGTCCTTCAAATTTTTAAGTGTCAAGCTTCTCGAGGATCAAGCTCGACGCCTCTACCAAAGTCTTTCAAATCTCCAAGTCTTCAAATTTTCACGAGGATCAAGCTTAAAGCCCCTCCTGAAGTCCTTCAAATCTCCAAGTCTTCAAATTTTCACGAGGATCAAGCTTAAAGCCCCTCATGAAGTCCTTCAAATCTTCAAGTCTTCAAATCCTTCAAGATGATCAAGCTCAAAGCCCATCCTGAAGCAATCAAATCTCCAAGTCTCTAAGCCTTCACGAGGATCAAGCTCAAAGCCCCTCTCAAAGTCCTTCAAATCTTCAAGTCTTACATCATTCAAAATGATCAAGCTCAAAGCCCATCCTGAAGCAATCAAATCTTCAAGTCTCTTACATCATTCAAAATGATCAAGCTCAAAAGCTCCTCTCGAAGTTCTTCAAATTTTCATGCTTTCAACAGGATTAAGCTTAAAAGCCCCTATTGAAGCAACGAAACACATTCCTGCAGAGTCAAATCACCTTCGAGGATGTTGAATTTCCTCTCAAAGTTCTTCATGATCCATGTCAAATATATCTTGCATGGATCATCATCAAACCGAGGCTATTGATTCAAAAAATCAAGGAAAAATGCCTAAGACATGATCTGAAGACCAAACACATCTTCAGCAAAAGTTCAAACTCCAAACAGAAATTGATTGGGGGCAAGAGGCTAAAGTTCATGCAACGAGCCATCAACATAGAAGGTGGTTGACATGATCATTGCAAAGTCTTGAACCAAATCAAGGAAAATGCTCCTTGAAGCACGAGCTTAAACTGCACGTCGCTCTTCGCCTGCAAGAGTATAAACAAAAAAAAGGCAAAAAAAAAATGATGCAAAAAAAATGCATCACTTGAACTACGAGTTGGCTTGATTCCCATAAGAGATACGTAGGCAACTTGGCCAAATTCCAAGTGCAGCCGTAAATTCAAAAAAAAAAAAAATATTCTCAAACAAAGTATATTGGAGTTGCTTGATCAACATATGTGCAACACAAATATAGCAAGAATGACGAAATGAAGATTAAAAAGCAAGCATTGAAGGCGAAAACCAAAATAGTCTTTTACTGCTTCAAAATTTTCATTTTACATTTACAACATGGGAAAACAAAGCTTCAAGGATGAAGGGTTTACAAGAAGAAAAAAAAAACACAAAAAAATAGTCAAGCATCCTCACTACAATCATTTGGCGAACTGAAAAATGTTGACAAAGTCTTCATGACAGTCCCTCAAGTCCACCAATATGACACCGTCTTCAAATGGTTGATCGGTTGATTATTCAAATAATTTTCAAATTGGTTCATAATCCACTGATTTAAGTGATCTTCAAGTCAAGCCAGCGGTGATTCCCTTTACCGAATTTGCAACTTTGAAAATGGATAGTTGAATACTACCCCAATTGATGGCATGAAGCAAGCACGAAAGAAAGCATCTATGGTGGCTCAATCTCAAATTTTGACTTTCCTAACCAAATTGGTTACCAAATTCCTTTACGGCAAAGAGAGAAAAAAAGTTGCATATGAGAACGATGCAAGATGTGCATGGAAATAAATATAGCCATTCAAAATGCAAAAAAATGGATATTACATGCTGAAAAGCAAAATTGCAACTCGGGGAAGTTTGTGGATTTTAATTTAAGTTCATTTTAAAGTGTTGAACTTAAAAATAATGTCTTACCACCTTTGGGGATTTATGGTGAGATGCAAAATACTAATTCCGCAAGGTTTTAATGGAGAGGAATCAAATATGTTGGGGGCAATTCTCTGAAGTGATTGTGGGAGGGATGCTTGGTTTTCTTTTTTAAAAAAATAAAAGATAGTTGAACGAATTTGTTTGCTGTTTGTTCCAAAGTCCGAAGTCAAAATACATAGGATTTCTACAATTCAAGGGTGTTCTCCTCGAATCAAATGGAAAATGAGCAAAAATCTACCCCTCCTACAAATGGCAATGGCATATCCTTCTGTCAACTTGGGAAGCCCCATCCAATGGCGATGAACCTCAAGCGGGAGGTAGTAACATCATGTCTGCAATAGTCATGGTGTGGTGAAAGGGTTGACTGTTTCCAAACAATTTGTATGCTTTGGATTAATTAAATTGAAGGTCAAAATAAAAAAAGCACTCAGTGAACGGAAATGTAGGAATTAAGTTACCTGCACAAACCAAAGAGCAAGCAGCAGCAGAACAGCGGCCTCTTCCGCACGATTCTCCACTGCGCAAAAGCAAATGAATTGAAAAGAAAAGGAAAGATGAGTGCAAGGAACATTCAGGCAAGCAATACAGCAGCGAAACAAAATAAAAACAGTGACAAGAAAAATCATGGTTAAACCCTTCTTCTCCAACAGCCTATGTGCAAACGCAGCCCTCTCCCTCTCCCCCATCGATCGAATCTGGAGACTACAACGGCGAGGCGGTGCGGCGGCCTTGAGCGGCAGCGCAAGGCACAACAACAGCGGTGGACGGCAGCCTCCTTGCCTGTGCGATTTGGTGTGAGCAGCGGCAGTCATGACCCTCTCCCCTCCGGAGACAACAACGATCCACGGCGGAGCAGCTGCTGGCGGCCTCCTTGCATGGGCTGAGCGACGGTAATGACGCGGCGGCAGTGGCAGCGATGCAAAACAATAGTGGCGGGCTTTCCGTTTTACGGTGTTCTCCCTCTGGCGGGGCATCCCAGCAGCGGCGGCAACGACGGCACTCCCAACCGTGTGGGCTACAGCTACGACTCTCTTCCCCGACGGCCACTCTCCCTCCTGCGGCGCCCTCTCTCTCCAGCGGCGACGACATCGGCATGGCAGCAGTGGTTGTCCCCCATCCCGCGGCTCCAGCAACGGCTTTCTTTCAGCGACAATGCATCCTCACCCTCCGACGATGACAACACCAGGCGTGGCAGCGGCTCTCTCCTTCCGGCACTCGAACGACAGCGACACGGCAATGGGCGGCACTCCAACTGTGCGGGCTTCAGCAACCTCTCCTCCCACGCAGCGCCTCTCCATCCAACGGCGACCTCCTTGCGCGACGTCAATGGCTTAGGCAATGGGCATGGCGGCTTCGCTGGCAAAGTCGCAGGACCGAGGGACTTCGAGTGATTTATAGAAGATAGGAGCAAATGGAAATTGGATATGGAAAGCTCATTGGCAAAGATATGATACGGAATTCTCGGAGATATTTGAGGATACACAAATTTAAATTAAATTTGGACGCAACATTGAAGGCCTGCTCCGGGAATTAATTTCGGGCCAGTTAATTCGAATTGGGTACAAGAAAGGAAAAATGCAATATCACAAAAGAGACCTGCACAGATTTCGCCCATTCAAAGCAAATTTATAGATATGAATTTGCCAAGTAAGTGAGACCTGTTTTGATTCGGGCTAACAAGGATATAATATGGATTTGCACAAATCTATAAAATATTTTATCAAATTTGATATCTTCCAGAGGTTGAGGTTTTCAAAGGAGCTATGACACAAGGGAAATTCATGGATACAAAATTTGGAAAAAAAATGGCAAAAAGCAAATTGCCAAGAAATTCATCCAAAAAAAAAAAATGTTTCGAGACTCGTTCACGTCTCAAATCTATTGCTTCCGTCAACAAGTCTCGAGGGGGCATCTGTAAACACGTAAATTTTGTTTGCCGATAAAAATGCAACACGTGTTTTAAATATTAATTTAATTATTTTTAGGCATTTTAAATAAATTAAATGCTTAAAGTAATTATTAATATTTATCGGACTACTTGGATCCATCAAGTCAAATAGATTTATGTCAGGCCAATATGGACAAGTCCAAATGAAAGACCCACATGCCCTATGGGACGCTTGGAAATAGCCGACCCATAAAAACCGGCACATGTGAACAATTCCAGATGAAAGACACACATGCTCCATGATCCAATGGACACTTGAAGCAGTCCATGAAAATCAATCAATGTGAACAAGCCCAGATGAAAGGCCCACATGCTTAATGACCCGATGGAAACGTGGATTAGACCGGCCCACCGAAATCGGCCCACCGTCCACCATTTTTCCTCTATAAATAGAGGAGTCCCTTCACAAATTAGGGTGACATCTTCACATACCTCTAGACTTCAACGTCTACACACACCACTAATTCTCAAGACATACACTTGAGACCAAATCCTACAGCGACAAAAGACTGCAGAAATCCCAAGGAGCCATAGAGGAAGTATCACATACACTTCCAAGTCTTCAAATGTTGGAGGAATCAAAGGAGTTCTAGAAGTCGAACCACATATTGTTTGATATTCTTAAATTTCTTATATTCTTGTAAATTGTAGACACTTTGATTGTGAATTAATAAAATTATTTGCAGTTGCTTGTCTATCATATTTTTTGTTATACAATTAATAACTCAAATTCGGTACAAGTACAAATTCTAAAAATTTGATATTTAAAAACTACAAGATGAGACGGATCCAACAAGATCTCACTTGACTATATTTTTTCTTGTATAACTATAAGAAAAATATAAGTCAAAGTGCTATAATGAACAGTAAAAAAAATCAAAACGTAACACTTATTTAGAAACGGAGGGAGTAATTTTGTGAGGAGAATATTAAACTACATTTTTTTCAGCATAATAAGTAAAATTATCAATTTAAATTTAAATAATATACTCTCTCCGTTTCTAAATAAGTAAACATAAAGAAATGGTACGGAATTTAATGCAAGGAACAAAAGTGCTTTAGTGGAAGATTTTTACCTTTAAAAGCATTCTATATATATATGGTAATGTTACATTTATTATGAAACACCCAAAAAAGGAAAGTGTTATACTTTTAAAAAAAAAACGGAGGAAGTATTATCTAGCCTAGTTAAATTCGGACTTGAACTTTAAATTTTGTTAATGTTCAGGTAGAGCTGTAAACGAGCCGAACCGAACCGAGCTTCAAGTGTTTGAGCTCTGTTCGTTAAGCTTAACGAACGAACACGAACCGAGCCAAAAATCTTAACGAGTCAATTTTCATGTTTGAGCTATATTCGTTTAACCTTACGAACGAGCTAATAACGAACGAACACGAGCCTAGTCGAGCTCAGTTAACGAACCATTTATTTTATTAATAAATTTATTTGTTTTAGAATTAAATTAGGTGTGAAAATGTAATGTATATTATAATATAATTTATGAGAGAAATGTGAAATTAATAAAAATGAAAATGGAAAGAACAACTAGATAAAATATTTACTTTTGATAATATATATTCCATTAAAAAAGAATTCCGAACTGTTCGCGAACTTAACGAACGAACACACAAACCAAATTATGTGTTTGAGCTCGGTTCGTTTAAGTTACCGAACGAGCTATTAACGAACGAACACGTGTCGAAACGAGCTCAGCTCACGAACTGTTTGTTCTATTTACAGTTCTATGTTCAGGCTCGATACTCGATCACCCCTAAATGAGACACTCTAACAACACTCCTTCAGAGACTTCCAATGGCCATTGTAATTTTGTTTACCCACAAGCGTCACCAGTCAAGCCTAGACAGTCAATGATCACCTGATTCTTTTATTCATTTTCACTATATTTTCAAGGAAAAAAGCTTAAAATGTCCATTATCTTTTCAAAAAAGTCAAATACATCCTTTTTTAATTTTATTACCAAATCAGTCATCTACAAATGCTAATTATATTCGGATCAGCTCATTATTCACTAATTATGCCCTAATTGCTGACGTGGCAAGGGTTTAAATTTAAATCAGACACTTGGCCATAATATTAGTCATTTTTCTTTTATCTTTTACCAATTCAGTCCTAAACTTTTATTTTGTTCCATTTAGTCATCTACCAAAATCAGTCATTTTTATATTAATCGGACTCCAACCTTTCAAATTATTTCCTTTCAGCCCCAAATCCTTAAATTTTTATTATTATTAATCCATTTTTCAAATTAATGCTCAACATGCTTCCGTAAATAAAATCAAACACCAAACCTCATACATCGATTTGACAGCCTTGTGACCGGGTCTTCCAAGTTCTAGGATTTTACGGGCTCCCTCCAATCACCCGACCGCAACCGATGGTTCATCGGTTCTGGTTTTCTTTAGCAACAATCAGCACAATCCTATTTTGTTTCATACCTTATGACATAACAAGGTTTGGGTAAATGATTTTATTTTAATATTTTTTCAATAAAGTCAAGACTTCCGGTATTCATATCCTTCCAAAAATTAAAATTAAATCATTTACCCAAACCTTGCTACGTCTTAAGGTAGGAAACAAAATAGTAATTGTTGCTAAAGAAAACCAGAATCGATGAACAATCGGTTGCAGTCGGGTGGTTGGAGGGAGTCCGTATAATCCTGGAGCTCCCGGTAACAAGGCATTCAAACAGATGTATGAGGTTTGGTATTTGATTTTATTTACGGAAGCATGTTGGGCCTTTATTTGAAAAATGGACTAATAATAATAAAAATTTAATGATTTGGGGCTGAAAGGAAATAATTTGAAAGGTCGGAGTTCGATTAATATAAAAATGATTGATTTGGGTAGAAAACTAAGGGTCTGTTCTGCACGCGGAGCTGTAGCTGTGAGCTGTAGCTGCAAGCTGGAGCTGTAGAGAGCTGGAGCTGTAAGGAATTGTGGGAGCTGTAGCTGTCAGTTATATTTAAGTGTTTTGTACAACTAGCTGTAGCTGTGAAAAAATGTATGAAATGACATAAAAGGACAAATATTTATGTAGACTATTGGGTAGTGGATTGGTTATTGGGTTAAAATTGTGATTGCTCAAAAATAAGCTCCTAGCTTATTTTTTAACGCTACTACAGGTAGCTTCTAAAAAGAAACTTCCAAAAGCTCTCAAAAGCTACCAAAAGCTAGTGTGCAGAACGGAGCTTTTGTTTTGAAATAAAAGCTAAAGCTACCAAAAGCTCCCAAAAGCTGCGTGCAGAACAGACCCTAAATGGAACAAAACAAAATGGTAAAAGAAAAATGACTAATATTCTGACCACATGTCTGATTTAAATTTAAACCCTTGCCACGTCAGCAATTGGGGCATAATTAGTGAACAATGGACTGATCCAGATATAATTAGGATCCAGATATAATTAGCATTTGTAGAGGACTAATTTGATAATAAAATTAAAAAATGATGGATTTGGCTTTTCTGAAAAGATAATGGACATTTTAAGCCTTTTTTTCCATATTTTCAAAGTTGGCCAAAGTGAGTTTCACATTATCAGAATTTCATTAGAAAAAGGAAACCCCATGTCATGATTGCTGAACCAGTTTTTTCTAAACTACTCCAAGTCAAAACACTACATTAGGCAACTCCAAGTCAAGCATCAGTCTTTTTCTAAACTACTCCAAAAAATAATGGGTCTCAAACCTGAGTCCTAACACCTACTTTTCAAATAAACACAATAAATTACCAAACTGGAAAATTTAGATACACAAGACAGGTGTTTGAATAGTTGGGCAAAAAGACAAACAAAAGAACCAAAAAAAAATAGAACATTTGATGGGATTTTAAGGTCCTTATAAGAAGTCAGTTTCGTTGTAGTACAAGAACTCTGGTGTAGGCATACGTACGTAACTTCCTCCGAACGACAAGAACTCATTAGATTAGCTGAGGCGATGAAGCACTGGTACAAGTGTTGATTTTGGAAAACATGCAGTGTCCGGCCAGTGAGTGAATGACTGCTACTTTTTATGGTAGGACTTAGGAGCAGAGCAGCCTACATGTAGTAGACTGACTAACTTGGGGCAAGAAGGCAACAGGCATTTCATCTTCGACCATAATGCTGCTTATATCATCATTCTACCGGGAGGAATCCTGTCATTTGGATGAGTGGTTGTCTCGATGGGTGAAAGCACTTGAGGCATTGACATTCCCACAGAAACGATGATTTCTGAAATAAAAGGAAATGAGACCAGCAAGAAGATTGTGCATTCAGTTGACAGTGTTGTTACTGTTGCTCAAAGGAAATTATCATTGTTTAAGAATTTCAATCAGAATGGAATGCCAACTTTAAGAGCCAAACATACCAATGCCTTCTCGAATGGACAGATTGGGTCTAATGATTTCTTTAGAGTTAACTAGAAATATGTCTCCGATGTATAGGTGATTTGTTGGAACATAAACCGAGCATAATTCTTCATCCCCCGCATCTCTCTGAAACCATAGGAGAAAAACCATTAGCGCAAAATAAGATTCAAGTTGCAGGACTCCATCCTGAACAATTCTCAAGTAATACAGAAACTCCATGATGAAAATGACTGATGACGGTCTTCTATTGATAATAAATTCTAGTCTCTAAATCCAGTGGCAGCACACGTTACGCTTTTAATAAATGTATCAGTGATAACACTATAGTTGAATATGAATACAGAACATCCCACAACAATAAATTAGTAAAAAGCAATTACGGTGTAATTCAGAAAGTTCAAAGAATGAGGGGGTAGCAGAAAAAGTATATTGAACCTGAAGAACTACTGAAGATGTGATAAAGCCAAGAGCATATTCTCCAACACGAGGATGTCGGATAATAGCAACCTCCTTGAAAGCAGTAGTGTTTTGGTCTGGATTAATAACAAACAGAGTACATTAACACCCCCATTTGCCATTAATAAATGAACAAGAAAGAAACTTAGTTTGCAAATTAAAACAGACAAACTCATGCGCAAGTGCTCGCCATTCAAGCAGTAAGGCAACAATGCATAATAAGAGTATACAAGCAAATGTTTATGCACTCTTTCCAGGTTTCAATGAAGCAACATTCCATATTCCCACTGCAACTGTATCGTCAAAATAGTTCTAGAAATGGTGGGGAAAACATTTTAAAAAAAAAGCTCAGACTACTGATTGTAAAGTGCCACATTTAACGATTAAGTTCTCAGCAATAAGTTTACTTCCTGCATATACTTCTCAATTTTCAAAAGTAGCCATGAAAAATGAAGTAACAAGTGGAAAGGTCACCACCGTATCTCCATCACTTATAGAATAAAATACGGAATTTTCAAGGCAAAGCAGAAATATCATAAAATAGCATTCACCTGGAGATATTGCTGAACTAATTTGCTTGGATGCTGAATATATATGCTTCACAAAGGGCATTCGCTTTATAAACCATTCTCCTATAAAGAATACTGTAGATCCCACCCATGATGAAGCAAATAGACCAACAAAGAAAATGAATATCAATGACGTTACGAATCCCAGGCCTGCACAAGATGTGAAGAGTGAATTAGACAAACCAAGTAATATTAAGATGTATCTAATTCAGAATATATCAATGGATCAACAATTCATCCTATGCAAGTTGTCAGACTTCAGAAGATGGGAGACCCACCATAATTTGTTTGAGTTATACTGATAGCACAAGAACTATAGAGGCATGTTTTCACCAATTATTGAAACTAGGAAAAGGAAGAAAAAGTTTGTGTGTTATAAGAAGATAATCGCGATAATGCGATGACTTACCAAATATATCAATGCCCAATCTTTCATATATAGGACTGAAGAAACCATCAACAAATTGAATAAACCACCAAGTCACGAAAAATGTAACTGCAACTGGAAATAGAACAACACTGCAAATTTATATGTATCAGCAAATAGAGCATTTAAAGAACCAAAACAATTAATACATCTATATGTTTTAATAACAAATTTATTACCATCCAGTCATGAACTTCTTGGAAACCCAGCTCTGAAGAACTGCATAGCAAGCCTGATGAATGTAAGAGAGATATGTAAGTTCAGGACAATTTCAACAAGTGCAATTAAATCACTAATAGGAGATAAAAAGTGCCATGAAACAAAACCTCATATCATAATCATAGCCAAGTTGATAGACAGAAGAGAAAGTATTGTTGTAAATTAAACTAGCCTTAAAAGTTTGTTGCTAACCTAAAGATAGATTATGCAAGTGGTCTAAAATAACAGATAGAAGATGTATAGTACCATGGAAGGAGAAACTTATCAGTTCAAAGTATCATCGCAATAAAGGACCATATCTCAAGAAATAAAAGAAAGTACAGGGCTCCTACTATAGTTCACAGCTTAATCATAACGAAAAATATACAATGGCTTTCATAGTTTACTCCAGCATTTTACTTAGGCAACCAAGAAATCAATTTTATACATAACATTAACCCGTCATTTGCAATGCAAAATTTAATATAATTCTTCTTGATACCACACTTCAGGTTTTTAGAAACTACATCAAAGCAAAATGACATCAACACTTGCAATAGTTTGCCGACTAGCTACGTATCTAGCAATCTTGCTTCATGGAAAAGATTTATTCATCCCAACCAAACTTGATCAAAGGGGATTTATATCTATTCAATGAATTGTAGAATAACCAACATCACAATCTCAGTCCAGATCTACCAGACGTAATAACACTCAAGATTATGGCACTCATATAAAACATGAAATCTACAGCCATAACAATCCTAAGTACTCTCAAAGAAACAAAAGCAACTCATTTAATATTAGATCGACATACTACATTTCACAATATAATAAATCATATTAAACCCTTTTTGCCATATTCAACTGTGCCATTCTTCATATACTTTCCAACTTTGCATCCCTTCAACTTCAAGGCTAAGATATGGTATCTCTGTACAAAACACATGTGCAATATTACTTCGCGGCTTGCGTGCCACCAACGCATCTAAACAGGGGTGAAATTCCTCACCACTAGTCCCAACACAACAAATTCCTTAACGTGCACAACTTTGTAACAGCAAAATCGGTTAACAAATCCGTGAGAAACTAAAGCCCATCGAGTATAGTAAAAAAATTTAACAAAAATTCAGAAGCAATTCAACTCGAATTCGCGTAGGGCAGCGTTAAACCAAGAGTTGGAAGAACCCCCAAAGACTTAAAATCACACAAACAAAATTCAAACAGAAGAAGGGGGAAAAACAAGTAATTCCGCCGGGGCGGGGGACATGGACACTGAACCCTAAATTAACACCTTGCGGGTGGAGGAATTGTTTGGCGAACGGGGGGATTTTGGGTGATCTTCAATATCGTCGTCTTCACCTGCCAAACTGGACGATGCAATCACTAACAATTCCTTCTTCCCTCTACTACTGCTGTTGTCGCCCGCCATTAATTCCATTACCATCGGCAGAGAATTATACGCAGCTGAAGTAATCAAGAATCCAAAGAGTGTGACTTTGGAGATCGTTGATGGAAAAGAGTAACCTACGGAAATTTCGTCAACCCCAAGCAGTGGGCTACTTTTGCCTAATTTGCATAAACCCCCCTAAATATAGCGTAATTATTAATTTGACTCTGCCTGCAACAAGCGATCACAGCTCTTATTTTGGTCCCCACTTTAACAAGTTTTTTTCTTCTTTTTTTTTTTTTCCATTTTTTTTCCCTTTTTATTTGGCACTCAAGCAGCAAAGGAATTATAAAAGAGATCGTGTCAAATTACAAATGGACAAGACAATGTGTAATAAGAGAAAACATGCGAAAAATCAAGTTGAGTAGTAGATTCCAAATAGAAAAAACAAGGTGGCCATCAAAACCAAAAAAACAAAAAATAAAAATAAAAACTACCATCTCCTTGTAGCACCAAAAAAAAGGGATTCGATAGAATCAACAAAAACATACATCTTGGGAATACCAAGTTGTTGTGCAAAGAAAAGACATACTCCACATTGTAGCATAGCAAGAAGCTCCACAAAACCAGCCAAGAAAATGGACCCATCTCTTCTCCTAAACATGGTGATGGACTCAAAACTAGGTAGGGATAACCAAACCACCAACTTGCCAAAACCCAGCCATTGCAGGCCAACACATAATTAATGGCATGATCCCAATCTTCCCAGAAGATCCCATCATATCTAAATCAAGACTTACCATTATTATTACCAAGATGAAAACCTAATCCTACTTCTAGTGTCTTGTTGGCATTTAGGGATGGCAATGTGTCCGTGTCAGAACCGAGAACTGAAAAGACCCGAGCATGGGTCGGGTCTTGGGTCTTACAAAAATGGACCCAGAACCGACCCGTTCTCATCCCTAAGGATGGCAATAGGTCCGGGTCAGACCCGGAACCGAACCGAACCCGAGCCCTGGGTCGGGTCTTGGGTCTTGGAGGAACTGACCCAGACCCGACCCATTGCCATCCCTATTGACATTATTGTAAATTGATAGGCAAGAATAAGATTGACCTCATTGTAAAAAGTAGGGGTGTCAATTTCAGGTTTCGGGTCGTGTTCGTGTCGTGTTTCGGTCAGGTTGGTCGGGTCGTGTTTCAGGCTTTACAGGTTCGGGTCGTGTTCGTGTCAGGTGTTAATAAGGGTATAACACAAAATTTGTAATCCCGAACACAATCCGAAATCCGAAATGAACTTGAAATACCAAACCCGAACAAGACCTGAAAATTTTTAGGTCGAATTTCGGATTAGAGAAACCAAAAACGACTAAACCCAAAACTGCATGGGGTTCGTGTCGGTCGGGTTCGTATTTTCGGGTTGTGTCCAAAATTGACCCCCTAGTAAAAAGAAGTAAAGAACCCCAAAGATTTGAAGCCACAATTTTAAATCTGTGGCCCAAATACAGATCGTGAGGCCCAGTATGTTGGGCTACATTTTAGGCCCAATAGTGAATAAATTGAAATTAATTACCATGTTACGGCCCAAGATACAAATTTCCTTCTAAATCTTTTCATTTCTTTTTCTTTCCATCCAATTTTAAAAGATTTTTTTTTTTTTAATTTTTTTCTATCCAATTTTAAACTTCCAAATATGCGAGCTATTGAACAATTTTATTGTTTTCTCCCTTTATTTTCCCGCCAATTCAAACAAGCTCTTAAAACCATAGTTGTTAAGATCCCGATCCCGATATTAAGATCTTACGATTTTACGATCACACATCTCTAAAACGATCTCGATCCTTGTAGGATCTTGATCGTAGAGTGTTACGATCTTATGGTCATACTCCCTCAAACGCTTCTACAATTTTACGATCATACCCACTTAAACACATAAATTTTTTATAGTATTTTATGATTTGGGATCAAAATAACTTCTTTTCTTTAATTTTAAACTTAAGAACTTGTACTCCTTATGTATGATGTGTAAAAAAAATATAATATGTATGTATGTGAAAATATTTTTATGTTTAATTGTGATGTTTTTATACTGTATTTTTATCTTATTGCAATTTCATAAGATCTTAGGATCCCGATTTAATCCTACGATCCCGATCTTGCAAAGAAAAAAACGATCCCATATAAGATCCATCTTAACAACCTTGCTTAGAACATTTAAAATATACTCTCAAAATATGTTACGCTATAAAATATAGTACTACTAATGTAAACGGTTTGGATATATTACAATGCATAGAAGTGTATATAGAAATAACTAACTATTACTAATAAAATTCATTTATTGATTCAAGGCGTGAATAGTATCAAATTCCCAACTTGACTTGTTTCAACAAGTTCTTTAATATTCCTTCACATATGAAGGATGATGATTATGATGATAATGATAAGATGCCTCAAATTTTGTTTACTGATTTAGTCATGATTAAAAGATTTAATTAGAATATAGTACTATAGAAAAGACCAGTCAATTTATTTTATATACAATGCATTACTTGTTTTAGATTTAGAGTTGCTAGGCTTTCACTCACGTACTCCAAACTTACAACCTACTTTTCTAAATAATAATAATAATAATAATAATAATAATAATAATAATAATAATAATAATAATAATAATAATAATAAGCCCAACAATGTGGAAAAATGAGAGGGGAAAAAATAATTTTTGTCCTTTGAGCCACTTATTTTGATTTAAAATTAGGAGTTTAGCACATAATTTCTTCCCCATTATTCACATGAATATTAAGGGTTTTATTTTATCATAATCATAATAAAGTCATTTTCAGAATGATGTGATCTGCTACTTTGATACCTATCATTATTATCTTAAAGATTTACAATAGACTAAATAAAACGTAAGGCTGATGATAATTAAGGAATGACATGAAATATATCCCCAAATCTATTTATCAATCAATTTTGTTTTTCTTCTCAACAATTATCGATATATACTTCATCCGTAATTTAATAATGTTAACGCTTATATAAATAATATTCATTAAGTAACTTTGATTCGATTTTTTAATACTGTTACATAAGATAAAATATATAGTCAAATGAGATATTGTTAGATTCGTCTAATCACATAGTTTTAGAATATTAAACTTTTTTAATTTTTACTTTTATACAATTTGAGATATTAAACATTAAACATTTGCATTAGATTGCGTAAAAACATGGAAGGTTAATATCATTAAATTACGGAGGGAGTACATACTAAAAATTGAATGTGATTGAGGGTACTAAAATAAGATATTCCCTCACTCCATCTTACAAATCTTAACTCGATTCTTCTGTACATATTATCTATCACATTATTTTAATGCTTAATATCTCTAATCCCATAGAAAAAGAAATTATAAAATATATATAATCTAAATTAAGTATATGCATCTAATCAAATCGAATTCAACTACTATATTATACTTCTCCGTAATTTAAAGTTGTTAACGTTTGCACAGTAAATACTATTAATTGAGTAAATTTAATTCGACTTTTTAATACAATTACATAAGACAAAATATAGTCAAGTGAGATCTTATTATATTCGTCTAATCACATAGTTTTAGAATATTAAACTTTTATAATTTTTACTTTTATATAATTTGAGATATTAATCGTTAAACATTTGCATTGGATGGTGGAAAATAAGAAATATTAACATTATTAAATTTCGGAGGGAGTATTTTGATATTTATATGATTAGAATAATATTATGTCAAAATTGATCAATAAAACAGTTAAAAAATTAGAATGCACATGTCAAGCTTCACAAAACGTAAATTTGAAATTAAATAAATGTTAATTTACTATACTGTTATTGCACTGCATATCTAATCTAATACCACACTAACGACAAAGGTAAGTACTTAATTAATACAATTAATACAATGGTCAAACATAAGTACTACTAATACTATAAGGGCATGGATATGTGCACACAGTTAAAGTTAGGGGCACCCACTTAAGAGGGAAAAAATCAAAAAAACCCTTAATGAATTAAATCCAATGTTGAAGACACCAAACGATATGTTGAGGGCACCCACCTTATAATTCGATATAGATATTTGTTGAAGGCACGTACTCCAAACCCTCCAAATGTTCAGTACACCCACCATCTTCCTTCTTCTTCCCCAAACAATATCTAAACCCTAACTCCATTTATTTCTCATTTGTTAAGCTCTCAAGCAAGGAGAGTGAGGGATTTACACATCTTCCCAATGGATGAAAATATGACAGGAGATGATTCAAATGCGATAGTGGTGAGAAAGATAACACTTCTTATTCGCTTCTGTAGATTTCGCGCAGTAGTAGGAAATTGTGTTCGTGTTTTTTCTTCTGTGCATAATCGGCCATTAACGGCCAAGCGTATAGTATTATTTCATCCATTATTGGCCGAGAAGATGTACAAAATCCGGCCATTGTTTCCGAAAAATCCCCCTTCCATCGGCCAGAAATGGACAATTCCTATTTTAAAAAAGCATAAAATGTGCACAGCAGTCGGCCGCTATTGGATGAAAAATAGAATCATTTTCGACCACTTATGGCAAAAAAATAACTCATAAATCGGCCTATAATGATTGATGGCTGGTACACAATAAACAAAAGCTTGAAAGATATGGTCTAATGCAGCAGATTGGTGTTACGATTTTAAACTTCAAACAATAATGGCAGCTGACACAAATGTCCAAGTACCGAGTGGTTGAAAAGCATTCACAATCCGAGAAAGAAAACAAAGGGAAAAAAACTTGCTTCTCGTCATATTCACAAAA
The DNA here is from genome assembly GCA_030278955.1 of Hygrophila difformis. NCBI lineage: Eukaryota > Viridiplantae > Streptophyta > Magnoliopsida > Lamiales > Acanthaceae > Hygrophila > Hygrophila difformis. The sequence goes on from JAOANR010000011.1 coordinate 2,081,644, forward strand.
AAGAAGTTCTCATATGAGACAAGGACAAAGAAGTTCACAATCCGCTGCCGCAGCCGTAGGGCTGGGCACGGTTCGGTTATCCTGAGTTTTTGAGGTATTTGTATTTGTATTTGAACCGGACAAATACTTAGATGAAGTATTTGTATTTGTAACCGGACTCCTCGGTTAACCGGGGGTTCGGTTTCGATTCGATTCAACGGTTAAGCGATTCGGTTCGAATATTTTATCCAAGCCTATTAAATTTTATATTCAAATCTTCATTTCCTAATTCTTAATCTTTTTGTAGGTTTATGTTTGAGGTTATTACAATACAATTTAAAAAAATCATGTAATTATCGAATTCTATGGTTCCTTTTAGTATTACCAAAATATATTAGTATATTTTAAAAATCTTAATCTAGTGTCTATTTCACTAATGAGTATTCTTAAGAGCAAAAAATCAATATAGGACATAGGGCAAAAAATCATATAATTATATAGAATTATTATATATTTAAAGAATTAAATAAATGATAATATATATTTTGATATACAATTATATACCATTAAATATGTATATGTATACATATTTAATTTTTTTAAAACACAATAATATATTCGGTTCGGTTCGATTAATCGAGGGTAAAAATTAAAATATTTGTATTTGTACTTGAACCGGGCAAATACTTAAATGAAGTATTTGTATTTGAACCGGGGTCCTCGGTTAACCGGAAATTCGGTTCGATTTCGATTCGATTTTGCGGTTCAGCGAATCAGTTCGAATATTTTGCCCACCCCTACGCAGCCGTTGCCGCCGCGCTTCCTGGAACCGCCAGCCGCGATGATCGAGAGAGAAGGTTGCTAAAGGGAGGAGGAAGGGCGCCGCTGATGATGGTGGGAGAGGGTTGTTACGGGGTGAGGGGGGTTTGGTGGATGGGAGTGTTTAATGTGTGGAAAACAATTTGAATAAATGGGTGCCCTTAACTTCTAAGTATGTGCACTCAACCATTTTAAAATTTTAGTATAGAAGGATAGTTTAGGTATAAATTTTGTGTGTGCTCCTAACCTAGGTCATTTTTTAGATTTTTAGTCGTGTGCGGTTTCAACATTCGGTTTTTATGATTTTTGAGTAGGTGCACATATCTTCGCCTCTACTATAATATTGCAAAATAAATACAATAGTCATAATAAATTGCAAAAACAAGAAAACACGACGGCACACACAAAACTAAGCAAACCATTCATAAAATATGCAACCTTAATAACTATTTACACAAGAAATATGTACCAATAAAAATAAGATGGAGAAGACAACTTGCCCGAGTGGCCAAGCCCATCCTTCCAACTTTATTGTTGGGATTCGATTCTTCACTGGCTCCCTATTCCTCTCATTTATCCCTTTTTAATTTATGTGATATGGACTCACACCACCACTTTATTTGGCTTCGGCTTTGAAAAAAAATAAAAATAAAAATAAGATTCAACCAAACGAAATATAAGCTTTTACTATAGTCTATTAGAAGTATTTTTTTTTTTTGGTACACAATGACACTCAAGTGTTAGACAAATGGGTGTGAGAGTTCTATCCACACAAATTTTAAAGGGATAAAGAAGAAAGATAGGTGATCGGATGGGAACCGAACCCCAACCATAAGATTAGAAGTCAGAGGACTTAATCACTCATCAGTCATCCCCTAGTGTATTATACTTAATTGGTTGTATTCAATTTATTTTGTCCATATTATGCTGAGTAATTAATTGAGCTTAAGTATACATCAATGGACCTTTCGGCGTGTGCTGGAGCCTCGACGAAAATCAATCACTTCTCCAAAGTCCAAACCCCCTTTTTTTTTTTTTTTGTTATTCTTAAAATCCTTCTCCCATCATTTAATTCTTACAATTACGGCTTTCCACTTTGGGAATCCATGTCTTGTCCGAATCCACCCACCATGGAATCAATGAATAACTACATACTCACTTATTCTGGGGTGAGATGGAGTCATATCATTAATTACATCGTGTGTGAATGAATGAATAAATCCAATATTCTATCTACATTAGTACCGTATTACTGTAATAACATTACTACTTACAATCTTAGATTCCCTGTATCAATGTATGTGCTTAATCGGTTGATGTTGACAGACAGTGGTGTTAAAATTTTTAAGTTGCTGTCAGATCGAGAGCATATTGAACGTACGAGGATTAATTCTGCTTATTCTAATCAGTTTCTGGCCGGCGGCCCCATTCATCACTCAATTTTACCACTGCCTGCCTTGGCTACTAGTGTCATTACAGTAAGCTGGGATTCGGACATATTCACTGAATTTGGACAAAAGCCTGATTTTAAGTTTAGTAGCAGTAGCTGGCAGATGTGTCCAAATCACGACCCTAGCTTCTACTACTACTACTCCAATAAAGTACAAAGTTGTACTTTTGACAACACCACACCCAAACCCCCCGCTCTTCTTTTTTTTTTTTTTTTTCTTTTTTTTTTTTTCTTTTTTCTGTTTGGGAGTCAGCGGATCCGCTAGCAGATAGCAGATTCGGAGAGAGAATTGTAAGAGAATATGCTCTTCTAATCCGCTATATGCTACTCCCTCCGTTCCTTTTTAATTGTCTTTTTAGAGATTGAAAAGTGTTTCAAAATAGTTGTCATTTTAGGTAGTTATGTTATATTTTGACTATATTACCTATTACTTTTCATAAATGATCTTTCTTGGCATTTATTACGAATGAGTTTAGTTGAAGGGTAAAAATAGAAATTTATGAGTTAATTAATGCAAATCTTGATTATTGAAATTGAGCTGAAAGAGACAATTATTTAGGAACGGAGAAAGTACCCAATATAGTAACATCCAAACATACTCACATGTGTCTCTCTTCAAATGCAGAAATAAATTAAATTAACTACTCCCTCCGTTCCAAAATAGTAGTCTTTTTAGAGATGAAAAATTGTTCCATAATAGTTGTCATTTTGGGTATTTCTATGAAAGTTTTCCAATATTACCCCTTTATTCCCCCAATGATGTTCATTCTCTCTCCACCTCAAGTACATTTCTTGGTAAGTGAGAGGGGTAGAAATGAAAGATTGTGTGGTAATAATTATGTTTATTGGTTTGTGTAATATTTGTTAGAAAGACAACTAAAAAAGAACGGAGGGAGTAATTAAGCACATAATTTAGAGCTTTACATTGATTAATTATACTACACACAACACTTCCTCAACACATGCAGCACGACGAGTCATTCAACGAGTCGTCGTGTTCGAAAATTATTTCCATTTTTATATAAAATTTGCTGGAAGGACGAATCAAAGGATAAATGGATAAGTGTGGGTGGATCTAATGATTTCATGATTTATTTATTTATTCTTTTCAAAGAATAACATTATTGAGGGCAGTTGCATTCTGTACAGTGGATATCAGTTTTTTTTCACATTACGTTGGAAATTGGAAGACACTTTTCTCTATCTCTGGCAAGGGGCGATGCTTTAGTATTGCTACTATTTAAAAATAAATAAATAAAGAAAGTATATTATTTTCGCTAAAAAAAATGTATTATTAGTTCTTGCAAGTATGGGCATGGTCATTTTGCTGTTCATCAGTACTGTGTTGTTTTTGTGTGAGCTAAGGGCAGCTACATCGCTGTTAAAATTTCTCAATTAATGTCAGAGACCGTCAGTAATTAATTGGAGATTGGGGATGTGGGAATTAATAGTGTGTGGACCCCATAATTTGAGTTCATCTGCATTAACCCAATTCATACCTGCAAAGTGGGTTGAAAAGTAGCCTGAAAAGTGAAAAGTGGACTGAAAAAAGTGAGACATGACCCCTTTTAAATTATTGTATGAAATTAAATTTTTGTATAATTTTAATATTAATATTAAATAATTAGATTGTGGGTCCCATTAAAAATAGATTAATTGATGAATGGATGTATGGATTAATTGGAATGAATTAATAAAGTGTTGGAAAAAGTGAAAAGCTGATGTGGCGGAGAGAGGATAAAAAAGTGAGTTATTAATTGGGGAATGGATGTGGGTGCTCTAACAGCTGATGAGTAGTTTCAATTTTTAAATAAAAATAAACAAATGAACTAGCACGCATAGGCGGATCTATGTATTGAACAAGGGTGACACAGGACACCACTTAAATTGATGAAATTATTATTTTAAGTTAGAAAGTGTTTTTTTTTAAAAAAAAAATTAACTAGATTATATTAGGCTTGGTACCACCATTGAATTTGTATGATGACATCATAATCATTCATTTCAACTAAGTTTTCTTCTATATTTTTGTGTTGTAACTAATATCCTAATTTTAATATAGTTTTGACCATTTTTTGGGGCACCACTTAAAAAAAATTATGGATCCACTATTGCTTGCAAGTTGCAACACTAGGAGATCTTCAACGAAGCCAGTGATGAATTTCTTTATTCCTATAAAAATATTTGATATTTTTTTTTTTCTCTTCATACGAATTCAAATCCCATTCATCAAATCAATATATACATAAACAATACTGATTATGCCTTCTCCTTTAATTACTCATCTACTCTCAATTCAATAATTATTGTTAATTAAAGACGTGCTATTGTCTAGACTACTGTACTTGCAGACCGTGATTAAGGAGAGAGTTTTTTTGTAATGATATTTATGTGATGCTCCAAGTAATTTTTGTGACATTTATGAAGGTGGTGTAGGGCATTGTTTTGTGATAATATTTTTAAGTCATCACAAAATCTCGCTCTTGCATCATATTTATCTACTCGCACATCATGCTATACGTGCAGACTTCCTCTAGTTTGTACCGTAATCGGACGGGTATATTTACTTGTGGCATAGGAATATACTATCTCCGTTCTCAAATAAGTTATCAATTTGCATAGTAGTCAATATTCATTGAGTAACTTTGATTAATTTTTTAACATAGTTATATAAGAAAAAACATAGTCAAGTGAGATCTTGTTAGATTCGTCTAATCACGTAGTTTTAGAATATCAAATTTTTATAATTTTTATTTATGTACAATTTGAGTTATTAACCTTTAAAAATGTGTCTTTGACAGCGTGAAATGTAAGAATAGTGCATTTAAAAGAGAATAGAGGAAGTATATTATTTCCATTAGAGACTATTACAATCCCACACAACGTACACACGGGGGATATAAATTCAAACTAAAATTCAAATGATTTTTAATCCAAGTTGTACAACATGGATTGTGGGGATAAAATAGCATGTTGAATCCTATAGATTTAGCAAATGCTGGTGTACTGACTCAATCGGTATTTCATGCTGAGTACATATGAAGTGTGTGGCATGTGTGCTAGGTATTTAATAGTATCTGAATTGTATAAAAACACTCATCACATACAAAACATTCTTTCAACATATACAAAACGCTCATTCACCACTTCAACATGAGCTGATTCAATTCTCAAACCAAATACATGAGTTGCGCATCAACTTGCTTAATTCATGTACTAGTGACAAAGTAAGTGCTAATAATTAAACAATTAATTGTCCTATAACCTTCCGTTCTAAAATTGTTAATCGTGGTTTTAGTTTGTCTATTATTGCCATTAAATTTAATTTGATTTATTCAACTTCAAATAACTTCATGGATGGGTACTTTTCTGATTGGCCCATTTTGTTTCAAGAGTTCAAAAGTCAAATGACGTGCTTTGACCACATTATTGCCCATTTTCTTTGTCTTATTTTATGCTCCTGTATAGTATTATTTTATTTTCTTATCCTGAATTTGAATTATGTTTTTCTGTTCGTGCAAAAATGTGTTTGGTTGGGGAGAAAATCAAGACAAAGACTAGGCTTTGAATCAGCAATTCATTATTTGTTTATTTTTAATACTCCCTCCCTCGGTTACTTTTTAGTTGTCTCTTTCAGCTCAATTTCAATAATCAAGGTTTGCATTAATTAACTCATAAATTTACATTTTTACCCTTCAACTAAATTCATTCTTAATAAATGTCAACAAATAGCATTTATGTAAAGTGGAGGACAATATAGTAAAAACATAGCATAACTACCAATAACTACCTAAAAATGACAACTATTTTGGAACACTTTTTAATCTCTAAAAATACAACTAAAATGGAACGGAGGGAGTAATGATAAAGGGGTTGACTGTGAACAACATTCTCAATATTCGTGAACAAAAAATGGAGTTGTTAGGATTTTAGTAGTATTTTCAATTTCTCAACACTATTCAAATGGAGAATTATTGGTTCGTTTTCTTCCATTGGAATTAGCAAATGTAAGAATACTGAAGAAGCAATATATTTCTATACATTACTACTTCCGTATTGAAAAGTTTTTTACATTTGATTAAGTGTTACTATTCATTTACAGACTTTCAATTAAAGTTTTATCATAGTTATACAAGTTAAAATATAGTCAAGTGTGATCTTGTTAGATTTGTTTCGTCGTGTAGTTTTTAAATATCGATTTTTTTAGAATTTTTACTTGTACCGAACTTGAGTTATTAATGGTTTAAAATATACATTGGACTGCATGAAAAGTGGGTATGCAATAAATATTTGAATACGGAGGAAGTATTACTCTATGAATAACATTTCATTTTACAGTGAATTATTAATTAGTTTAATTTATTAATTTTGTTAATAATAAAACTATCGTCTAAATATACTAATTCAATCCTAAGAAGTGTAATAGCTCTTTAATAACTACACTAATTATACCCATTAAGGATTAATGTTCAAATTAGTTAGATATATTATTGAATGTTCACATTGAAGGATTATGTTGTATACTTTTATTCTAATGACATATTCACTATGTAGGATTAGAGTCCATGATTGGGCTTCCTAGTGTTATTATAAAGTTGACCAAAGGGGTGTGATAACAAAAAAAACAGAAAAAAAAACCATATTACACCAATTATTATTAAATTGAGTAGTCAAATAAAATTCGAACTCAAATGAAAAATTATAAATTATAAATTTTATTTATGAAAATTCGAGTGAAAAGAGTGTGTGTGTGTGCAGAGAAAGTCAACCAAAACATACTGAATCGGTGAAACCTACTTTCATTAATGATTCTCTAACATCCACAAAATATATCACTACAAGAATTTTCTGTTTTAGCGACCGAAAAAATTTGATAAAATTCGGTCGCTAAAGCGGTTAGCAACCGAATTTGCGACCGGAATTCGTTAGCGATCATAATTTTAGCGACAGAAACTCGTTATCAACCACAATTTTAGCGACCGAATCGGGATTTTTTCTAGTAGTGTATAAATATCGTTGTTAACTTGTTATAACTTGCGAAATCCATATCATATTACATACTACATGGGTCAACTGTGAAATTAAAATGAAAGCGATATGGAGTATATAGCATCAAGGACTTGTTAGTGTGCAAAATCTGCACATACTGTTCATGATGGCCGAAAGGGTTTTTTTTTTTTTTGTTACGACAACGTGATAATTGATAATGTTTATGAGATGTCGGGTATAGTTTTTTTTTTTTATTTTTTAAATATATAGCATTTTTAACTCAGCACAAAATCTCACGTCACACTCTCATCAGTACTATATATATATTTTTAAATATATAGCATCAAATAAGCAAATAGATAAATAATTAATGCATGTGTATAATTGAGATAAATAATTGGGTATTATGGTTCTTACAAATAATGTCCAGCTTCGTGCCATCTTCATCGTTCACACTTATGTCTGACCTAAACATAATAGAAGTAATTTAACTATTACATAAACTCGATCGCATCTCTGTGATTTGATGGACAAATTTTTTAAGAGAATTTTTTAATGCAATCCATGTGTACTGCAGAGAGCTTCATTCAATCATTCATAAATCATCTTTAAAAAATTAATTTTAAACTTAAACAAGAACGTGAGAAAAATCGACCTAAAAAAATAAAATCGAAGGGCCAACTCCAAAGGTTGGACAAATTAAAGTAGGGACATCATTGGGAATGTAAAACAATGAAAAAAGTAGTTAGGCTGAAGTAGTGTGGAGGAGGTGCCAAACTTATTTGTCTGTATTCTCTATTTATATATATATATATATATATATATATATTCTCTTAACAGCCTATACATGCCAGGAAAGTATAGTGAGAGTCAATTCCGAATAAATTACAAAGGAAATAAAAGGGAGGGACAAGAGCCGAGTGGGAAATCGAACCCTAAACCAATAAATTGGAAGTCGAGAGACTTTACAACTAGGGTAAGTCATCATCCCTATATGTATTCTCTATTGACTATATATGCAGTTATTAATTTTTGTTGAAAAGGCAATTATAGAGACTATTATTGTCGTGTCAATAATTACTTACTTATTGGATGATCTTAAATGAGTGTGTAAGAATATATACAAATTCAATGTCTTTACTTGTAAGGGATGTGCCAAAATCCAAATCCACCATGGAGTTGGGGACCATATTCTTGAACATATTCTTCGATTCTAGGAAGGATGTGTTTTAAAGAAACAAATGAAAAAGTTTAACGTTTGGAGTTTAGAATGTCAAAAGTTTAGGATTAGATAGTCTTTTAAATGCTAAAAACTTTTCATCATGCTATAGTAGTACATGTCATGTGTATTCAGTCTTGGCCTAATGACGAAGTTTTTAACTTTTAGTTTTAAGATTGGGGCTTGAATCTACACCTGTTCTTATCCCCTTTATTTTTATGTAATAATTTATATAGTTAATGTTCTCTTGTGAATTATTCCTAATGTTTTGTGCCTAGGGGAATTCCTTTTTTTTTTAAAAAAAGAAAATCTAAAGTATTAGTAGTACAAAAAGCCTAATGAAGATTACTTTTTCAAATCGAGCATACTCGAAGTAGAATTCATAGTATTGTACTCCCTCGGTATGGGTGTCAATTTCAGATTTCAGGTCGTGTTCTTATCGTGTTGATCAGGTTGTATAATATTTCAGGTCGGGTTTCGGGTCGACCTGATTTCGGGAAAAAAAAAACCCAAAATGACCAAAACCAAACTTGAAATTTTTCGTGTCGTTCGGGTTCGTTTTTTCGGGTTATAGGCCAAAATTGACACAGTTTCAGGTTTCGGGTCGTGTTCGTGTCAGGTTGAGCAGGTGGTATAATTTTCAGGTCGGGTATCGGGTCGACCTGATTTGAAAAAAATCCGAAATGACTAAACCCAAACCTGAAATTTTTCGTGTCGGTCGGGTTCGTCTCCAAATTGACACCCCTATCCCTCCGTCCCATTTGAAACGTCTTGTCACTGTTGGGCACGAGATTTAAGGTGAAGTTGATTTGTGAGTATCTGGTGGGGTCCACATAATTATGAAATAGAAAATTATTTCTATTTATAGAAACAAGACATTTATAATGTGACATCCAAATATAGTAAATAGGACATTTCAAATGTGGCATCACACAATTAATTCATCATAATAGATCACACACGAAATGTCTGCAAAACAAATTTTCTAGACCAATTCTCAGAAATTATTATACTCGATCCATTCTTAATTCACAAATGGTGGCGGTCAATTATTCACGAATGGAAAAGAAATAAGCAAAAGCTAGTACGCTATAAAGTGATGTCGAAGACTAATACTCCACAAGAACTTTACAAATACCAACGAAAGATCAACACTTTTTATGTATCGAACGAAGACTTGGCAAATCATCGTCTTTGTTGACGTCCCTTATAAAAATAAATAATTAAATAGATAATGAAGTAGTACATAAGTATTTTGAGTTTGTCATTATCACCGTTGACAAATGCCCAAATATGTATTATTAACCATCAATTAATCATTATTACGACAATAAATAAACCATTATTGGTGTGATAAATTGAATCCCCCTCACAATTTAATTAGTTTGGGAGATCAAATCTCAATCTTCAACTGCGGTTCCAAGTTCGATTAGATCATAAAATGGAGTTTCAGGACATTTAAAATGTGTTCACTCTTTAAGATTACGTGTTCAATAACAGAGCGCAATTGGCCTGAATGGTATGGGGCTCTAGCAGCAGCTTAAACAAATGTCTCGTTTTCGATATTTGTATGTATAGAATTTTGCTTATGAGAGTCAACTCTTCTTGGATTTTTTTTTTAAAAAAAAAGAAAAAAAAAGATTATGCGTTCAATACATATAAAATAGATTATTAATTCAAATTATAAATGGTAGTAATTGATAAAATTTGTAATAATTCACCAAACTTACTTAAAGTGTAGATGTACTTAGTAGGAGTACATTCTAATTTGAGGATACAAACCATTTCCCCACGGCATATATGTAATGTACCATATAAGTTTTGACTGCAATTATGTACATACTCTATTTTATTAATTATTACTTATACTCCCTCAATTTCAAAATAAGTTTAACGTTTTGATTTTTTTTTATTGTTCATTGTAGTACTTTGACTTTTATTTTTGTTATGGTTATACAAGGAAAAATATAGTTAAGTGAGATCTTGTTAGATTCGTCTCATCTTGTAGTCTTTAGTTATCAAATTTTTTTAGAATTTTTACTTGTAACAAGTTTGAGTTGTTAATAGTTTAAAATATGCACTGGAGGAGAAACGTTACACTTAAAAAGAAAATGAGGAAGCATTTATTTAGTTACTTATTTCATTGTGTAATCCATAGCCGTTTTGGACAGTTACAGCTCCACAAGTTGGACACTAAACGCAGTTGCAAGTTGCAACCAATGAACAAATAATTAATTAAGTATAAAACGAGGAGATTAAGGATTAAACCCCCCCAATTGTGATAAAATACTATACTCATGTCGGTAAATCAAATTTGAAAAGCAAACCTAATCAAAAGCCCAAAAACAAAGAAACACATTGCTAATTATAATTCACACATCATGTCTAACTTTGGTGACGATGCAATTAAAACAGAGGAGAGGAACTCAATTCAAACATGAACTTCTTCTTTGCTTTTCTTACACCAAATAAAATGTACTAAACCGACAATCCATTCATTGCTAGCTGTTCTTATAATGTTTCTCAGGTTCATCTAATCCTCCTCATTTCAGGTCAAACGGTGTGAACCCATTTTCCCTGTCGCCCATCGTCACTTACTTTTTATTAAGATAAATTATTAAAGAAAAAAAAAACATTGTATATGTATATGTGTATGCATTTATCTTAATCAGCTAAGGGAATTGAAACTCCAGCAATGGTAATTGAATAATGTTTCTCAAGATTAGATTTTTAACCACATTTCAAAGCCCTTTTCACTGCTCTGCTGACGGCCACTTTTTCCCCTGTTTAAGAGAGCCGTTCTTTGACAATTTTACTAAAGGAACAAAAACGCAAAAAGGATTTTTATATATATATCTAGAAAAGGGTCTGAAAAAAAGAACTGATGGAAGATTGCATCATACTGCACCAGCTATCCCTTTCTTAGATTAAATTTCTTTCCAGAATTGATCAAAATTTCTTTTCTTTCTAAGCTCTGTGGCTCTGTTGCTATTCTTACAACCTTGTAATTTACAAATAGGGTGTTTTATACAAATATACATATTTATAGAGAGAGAGAGAGATAGATATATATACACGTGTGTGTATAAAAGTGGTATATATACATCGTGTGTGGAGAGATTTCGGGATTTTGGATTGGGGAGACTTTAGCCCCAAATTGGACAATTTTGGGTTTGAGAATTTCTATAATCGGAGGTTTCTGGAAACGACGGACCTGTTTCATTGAGGAATTAAAAAATTAGGGTTTGTAATTGAGATCGAATTGATTCGGGTGTGGTTCATGTGTTTGATTATTGAAGGTGGCGAATCAAGGAGACAGCAGCGGCGGCGATCGGTATGCTAGGTTTCCGGCGACGGGTAGCAGCGAGGCGGCCGCCGCATCCTCCACCGCCTCGACTACAGCGTCCTCCAGTGTCTCCATGCCTTACTTCGACATGCAGCAGACCGATTACCTGCTATCGGCGGTGGTCTCACCGCCTGCCGCAAGGGTAGCCAGTCAAATTTCAGCGGCGTTACCCGGACATCTTCAGACGACGTCATTTCCGCCGGGTGCTTCTGGAAGCTTCAACCCCTCCAGCGTCGAATCCCCCACCTCTGCTTACTCTTCCTCCAGCTCCGGCGGCGGCGGCGGCCAGAAGAGGAGACGCGATCACGACGAAAGCGGCGGCCAAATGATTGATCAAGCTAGGGTTTATCGAGGATTGGGCGAAACCCCATCGCCATCCTCGGTTAAAGCTGGTTAGCTCTCTGTTTCAAACTCTCAATGTTTATCCATTTAATTTAAAAAAATAGTAAAAAAAATTGCTATTTTACTACGATAATTTCCTTGTTTTTTCAAAACTCCTTCGTCAGCAGCTTTTGATCTCTTCTTTTATGTGTTTGAATAATATTGAATATTGAGATAAGCATCTGGAATCATTCTCGAAATCACTTTCTAAATTTGGATTTCCTTTTTTTTTTTTTTACTTTTATTTGCATGTAATAATCGAATGAACAGTGTTTTGTGTAAGACAAAAGTCCATTAAAAAAATGATTTTATTGTTTTTTCTTTTTTCCAGAGCCAGAAACAGGTACTACTGCCACTGCTACAACGATTGCACCATCGGCCTCCGCCGCTACAGGCGGCAGCGGTGGTGCGGAATCCTCCGCCCCGTCTCAGGACGAATTCGGAGAAAGGAGGAGACGATACAGAGGAGTCCGGCAACGGCCGTGGGGGAAGTGGGCGGCGGAAATTAGGGATCCGCACAAGGCGGCTAGGGTTTGGCTCGGCACCTTCGACACGGCGGAGGCCGCCGCCCGAGCCTACGACGAGGCGGCGTTGCGATTCCGAGGCAACCGCGCGAAGCTCAATTTCCCGGAAAACGTCCGAATGTTGCCCCCGCCGCACCAATCTTCACAAATCGCGATAGCGCCACCTCATCCGCCCGCCGTCGCCGCCGCTCCACCCCATCCACTCCTCCACGACCCCACCGCCGATTACCTTCAGTACTCGCGATTGCTTCAGAGCGAATTCCAACCGCCACATCATCAATCGCATTCCCAATCGCTGTTGCAGCAAATGTTCTACGCCTCGTCTGTAGCTGGACTTTACTCGCCGTCGCTAAACCCTTCTCAGCCGCCTCCGTCGTCCTCCTCCGCGCCGCTGTTCTCGACTTCATCCACTTCCCCGCCGCCCCTCCGTTTCTCTAGTGGACAGACGATACATTTCACGCCGCCGCCACCAGGTGGCGGCGGCAGCGGCAGCGGCAGCGGCAGCGGCTTGAATTCCCCGGCACCGCCGCGGAGTTCTCGCGACTACCCGCCCTCCTCCACTTCCTGATTTTATTTTATTTTTTTCCTTTTATATACATACACACTTTCTTTCTTTTTTGTTATTATTGTTGTTAATAAATTAAATTAAATTAAAGTCCATATTTTTTTGTTGGATTTGGAATATTTCCCCTGTACTTTGTACTTGCATTTAGGTTGGACGAATAATTAAGGTTTAGATTTGCACTGAATATCAATTTGTCGTTTTCTGTTAAGGACAAAACCGGAAATCTCCGCTGCTGTACTATGACTATGAGGTTCGTGTGGCTGAGACTGTTAGGACATCTCAGTAAATCTACACCGTTGATCAATTAGGCCCCACTCGTGAATCCACCTATGACCTAACTCGTCATTGTTGTCGGATTTTTGTGTGTCTACTCGATAGAAAAGAAAGTTACATTCATGAAGTACTGTATTATGGTACTAATTAATTAAATAAAATAGTCATATAATAAGTTTAAGACAAGAGATAGTATGGGTTTTGAATTGTTTTTAGTAATAACAGCGACATAATGCATGCGTGTTAGGGAGGGGAATGAAGGTTACAAGTGTTGGGTTTTTTAGATGATCTGATTCTGAGATGTACCTACTTCTTGTTGTGTAGTAATATCTGCATATGATGCGTGGACATGTGAGTCACGTATGTAATAATGTTTTCTGAATTATTTATCTAGTGAGATTACTGCAATTAAGGATATTTTAATTTGACGAGTAAATATGATCCAGCTATTCATTTAAACCTCTTCTTAGTACTCCCCTGTCCCATTTAACTTGTCTTGTTTGACTTTTGCACACAATCCAATTCACTTTTTCAATCGTTAATATCTCAAAATATGTATAATGAAAAATTATATAAAATATATTATAAAAATACACAATCATACGATTCTAAAAAGACCCAACTCGACTATTTTTTTCCAAATATACACTTATAATAACATTGAGTCAAAGCTGAATAATGAACAGTTTCAAAAAGTCAAACAGGACATGTTACATGGGACGGAGGGAATATAATTTAATTCGTTCTATTGTGTCTCTAATAAGCTTCAGCTTTTAGCTTAATAAAGTAGGTAAATAATAAGGGGGATTCATGTTCTATGTGGGCCCGGATGCACTACTATGGGTCTGTTCTACACGTAGCTTTTGAAAGCTTTGAGTAGTTTTAGATTTTTTTTAAAGACTTTATCTGTAAATTGCAGCTTCAGTTCTACGATTTGAATCTATACATTTAGTAGCTTTTGGGAGCTTTTAAAATTTCCTTTCTAATTTAATTAACTTTTCTTTTCAAATCACAATTTATGACTGCTATAACGACTTCTACCAAACATTTATGAAAAAACTGAAAACTACAGCTCCCAACAATTACAGCTTCCTACACAGCTACAGCCCGCAGATGCAACTCAACGTGCGAAACAAACCCTATAGGCATACCATACAAAATTATGGTCATTGAAAAATATGAATGATTGTAGATTAAAAAGGGTGTAACTATCATATAGGGGTGTCAATTTGGACACGAACCCGAAAAAACGAACCCGATCGACACGAAAAATTTCAGGTTTGGGTTTAGTCATTTTGGGTTTTTTCAAATCAGGTCGACCCGATACCCTGCCTGAAATATTATACCACCTGCTCAACCTGACACGAACACGATTCGAAACCTGAAATTGTGTCAATTTTGGCCTATAACCCGAAAAAACGAACCCGAACGACATGAAAAATTTCAGGTTTGGGTTTGGTCATTTTGGGTTTTTTCCGAAATCAGGTCAACCCGAAACCCGACCTGAAATATTATACAACTTGATCAACCCGACACGAACACGACACGAAACCTGAAATTGACACCCCTACTATCATACCATAGCAACAAATTGTTTCAGCGACAATACACAAAAACACCGTAACAATATGAATTTGAACGACCTTTCATAAACATGATTATGTCAACAATTTTATCATATACTAATTCAGTTGCATCACAAAAACATTTTGTAAGACATAACACTTGAAAGTAACAGTAAACATAAAACTGGTGATGATATTTGTATCGTTGAAATGTATATACATAAAACCATATATTTCAAATTTATTACTATTTTGTTCTTCTAATTAATCTCGACCATTCATTTTTAATTTAATCATCGATTAGAATTGGCAGCATTACATCAAAAGAAAAAAGGTTGCATTGGTGTTATGCCCAATTGTAGGTTAGTTTGGCATGCAGATTTTTCTTAGATGATAAGATTTTGGTTTGGTCCTATATGATTGAGTGAGAGTTGATTCTTTCTTGATCAATTTATCTTTTTCTTTTCTTCTTGTTCTTCTTATTACTATATATGGTGTGATATACTGATATTCACTGACGATAAAAAAAAATGAATGAATGTGTGGTAGGAATATAATTCCTTGGTGGCTGCCCTCCATTTACAATGGGAAATAAATAAATAAATAAATAAAACATAATGCCTTGGTGGCTCAATGTGATGCATGCATTCTTGGAATTTCCACAATATATATATATATATATATATATATATATATATATATATATATATATATATATATATAGCATGCTTATTGGTTTTTCTGGGAGGGGATGCGATGGGATGTGGTAACTTTCTAATCCATTCACTTAAATATACATATATATATATATAAATGAAAAAAAATTAAAGTTATAGTGTTGTAAATGTTTAAGCAAATATTGTAATGTTCAAAGCATTATTGTAAATGGTAGATTTCTTTGTGCAAACGTTGTTCACGCCTGTAATAAGGCTTTTGTAGGTGTTAGCACCAAAAAAATAAATAAATAAAATAAATAAAATAAACATATCAATTAAGTCTATCTGAACGTTGGGCCAGGACCGAAGGGACAACCACCTACCTGCCCATTAGGCCAAGACCAAACTAATTAAATTGGTTGCTGAAAAATAGATGGGTTTTTCATCTATGAACATGCCTGTTATAGATGACCCTAGATGGGTGTTTTTCATCTATGAAGAGGCCTACCTTAGATGACCCTAGACAGGTGTTTTTCATCTATGAAGAGGCCTGCTCTAGATGACTCTCTAAATGAGTGTTTTTCATCTACGAATAGGCCTGCCTTGGATGACTCTAGATGGGCATTTTTCATCTATGAAGATGCCTACCTTAGATGACCATAGATAGGTGTTTTTCATCTATGAAGAGGCCTACCTTAGATGACCCTAGATGGGTGTTTTTCATCTATGAAGAGGCCTACCTTAGATGACCCTAGACGGATGTTTTTCATCTATGAAGAGGCCTGCTTTAGATGACTCTCTAGATGAGTGTTTTTCATCTACGAATAGGCCTGCCTTAGATGACTCTAGATGGGCATTTTTTATCTATGAAGATGCCTACCTTAGATGACCCTAGACGGATGTTTTTCATCTATTAAGAGGTCTGCTTTAGATGACTCTCTAGATGAGTGTTTTTCATCTACGAATAGGCCTGCCTTAGATGACTCTAGATGGGCATTTTTCATCTATGAAGAGGCCTACCTTAGATGACCCTAGACGGATGTTTTTCATCTATGAAGAGGCCTGCTTTAGATGACTCTCTAGATGAGTGTTTTTCATCTACGAATGGGCCTGCCTTAGATGACTCTAGATGGGCATTTTTCATCTATGAAGATGCCTACCTTAGATGACCCTAGATGGGTGTTTTTCATCTATGAAGTGGCCTGCCTTAGATGACTCTGGATGGGCATTTTTCATCTATGAATAGGCCTGCCTTAGATGACTCTCTAGATGGGTGTTTTTCATCTATGAATAGGCCTGCCTTAGATGACTCCCTAGATGGGTGTTTTCATCTATAA